>JAWWNH010000109.1:1940625-2587500 GCA_034641385.1 Darevskia mixta | reverse complement strand
CCTGCGGCAGAGGCAGTTGCTTTTGTCTATGTTGGATGCTGCTGGGTGCCATCTTGAATCAAGATGGCTGACCAAAATGCGACATTGGCATTACTTCACTCAGTTTAGCATGAGGGCTCCAAGCTGTGGCCATTTGGATGCCTATGAAAATACTGTCACCCAATTTGGTGTGACGTTGCTCGGTTAGGCAGGATGGTTCTGAACTGCTCTGAATGGGATGATTCTACAAATATGGCTGCTCAATTCACTGTGAATGTTCCCGAGATGGAGGAGTAATTTCAATTTATGTTTGGATATTGTTGGTTCCCATTTTTGAATCAAGATGGCAAGCTGAACTATTCCAAAGTGACCTGATTTGGACACCTCTGGAGAAAATGTAACCCAAGTTGGCATGATTGTTGTTGAAATGAGGGACTGGATTTTTGTCTGTATTATTATTATTATTATTATTAAGGTTTACAGAGAAAAATTACAAAATTTAGTATCTTTTCCATTTCTTAAAACCAAACCAAGACATTTATCTAGATACAATGAAAACACTAAAAAGAGAAGTGAGAAAGAAATGTAGAAAGAAAAAGAAACAGAGCAGAAAACAGGTTAAAAGAGAAAGATAGAAAAATAAGATTCAGAAAATAAGGAACTTCTGATTCTTCATCTGTCCGCTATATAAGATTTTTGTCTGTATTTGGATACCACCTTATGCTATTATGCAGAACAGGATGCTATTGTGTAAAACTAGTAGGCTTCTACATTGGATTTGGCCAAACCCAAAGCCCTGGGATTCCTGTGCAACACAAACACTTTTTGCTAGTTCCTTATCTGATTTTTTTTTTAAAATTATTTGGTGGGGAGGCACATTTGTTAGACTATTGGACAAAATCAGCTTTAACCGTGGAACCTGAATTGGCCACCATGTAATTGAATTCCACTCCAAAATAGTGACAGTCTGAAACCGATCCTAGTAAGAAGAATCACAGAAAAGGGGTGAAGTCGGGATACTAAGCGACTTGCTCAAGGCCATGCAGGAAACCTATGTCAGAGGAAGGTCTTTAAGCAGTGTCTGTGTCATCTTAAGATCATAAACCAACCACCGGTGTATTCTGCACAAAAGGTACTGTATTCCACAAGCAGAAAACCCAGCTTTTTAAAAAAGCTATTGTGTGAATGGAATTGTCTCTTTCGAGGTCTCTGGTCAGACCTCACCTGGAATACTGTGTCCAGTTCTGGGCACCACAGTTCAAGAAGGATACTGACAAGCTGGAACGTCTCCAGAGGAGGGCAACCAAAATGGTCAAAGGCCTGGAAACGATGCCTTATGAGGAACGGCTTAGGGAGCTGGGTATGTTTAGCCTGGAGAAGAGAAGGTTAAGGGGTGATATGATAGCTATGTTCAAATATATAAAAGGATGTCATATAGAGGAGGGAGAAAGGTTGTTTTCTGCTGCTCCAGAGAAGCGGACATGGAGCAATGGATTCAAACTACAAGAAAGAAGATTCCACCTAAACATTAGAAAGAACTTCCTGACAGTAAGAGCTGTTTGACAGTGGAATTTGCTGCCAAGGAGTGTGGTGGAGTCTCCTTCTTTGGAGGTCTCTAAGCAGAGGCTTGACAGCCACCTGTCAGGAATGCTTTGATGGTGTTTCCCGCTTGGCAGGGGGTTGGACTGGATGTCCCTTGGGGTCTCTTCCAACTCTATGATTCTATGATATTAACAGCTACCGTCCACATTCAGTTAGGGGCGTCTCAGCCTCTGAAATCCTAACCCAAACTTTTTAATTAAGAGGCATCCACACCCCTTTAAAGGTGCACGCGCGCGCACGCGCGCGCGCGCACACACACACACACACACACACACACAAGCAGGATGTCTCTGTGTTCTAGTTTGCGTTGGACTTGAAAGTAGCTACCCTGTTGAAACGCGGCAAAGTTGTTTTGCATTCCAGTTCTAAATTACCAATTCTATGGCTCATTATAACAGCGGGGAAAACAACACCTTAAATGTTATTCTTCTAAGATGCAGGCGGTTGTTGGAACTTGCAGTACATGATGGTGGAAGCACGATAACGCAGCCCGTGGGTTAGCAGGGGATGGGGGCAAACAAGTCAGCTTCCAGGACGGCTCATCTGTCTCTGGGGGCCTGGAGAAAAGTTCTTTCCAACTTTTCTGGGGATCAGACAGATGAATAGATTGCAAGGTCTGGCAATTTATGTTAGTCGTGGCTGCTAGATGGAACCTCCACTTTCAGAAGAAGTGTATCCCTGAAGGCCACCTGCTGGGGAGGGAAGCAGGGAGAGGAGAACAAGCATTTTGAAGAAAAGGAGAATTTAGCTGATGCAAATTTATTTAAATTATATGCAGAATTCATCATGCGAAAGGCTGGACTGGATGAATCCCAAACCGGAATTAAGATTGCCGGAAGAAATATCAAGAACCTCAGATATGCTGATGACACAACCTTGATGGCAGAAAGTGAGGAGTAATTAAAGAACCTTTTAATGAGGGTGAAAAGAGGAGAGCACAAAATCTGGTCTGAAGCTCAACATCAAAAAAACTAAGATCATGGCCACTGGTCCCATCACCTCCTGGCAAATAGAAGGGGAAGAAATGGAGGCAGTGAGAGATTTTACTTTCTTGGGTTCCATGATCACTTCAGATGGTGACAGCAGTCACAAAATTAAAAGATGCCTGCTTCTTGGGAGAAAAGCAATGACAAACCTAGACAGCATCTTAAAAAGCAGAGACATCACCTTGCCGACAAAGGTCCGTATAGTTAAAGCTATGGTTTTCCCAGTAGTGATGTATGGAAGTGAGAACTGGACCATAAAGAAGGCTGATCGCCAAAGAATTGATGCTTTTGAATTATGGTGCTGGAGGAGACTCTTGAGAGTCCCATGGACTGCAAGAAGATCAAACCTATCCATTCTGAAGGAAATCAGCCCTGAGTGCTCACTGGAAGGACAGATCCTGAAGCTGAGGCTCCAATACTTTGGCCACCTCATGAGAAGAGAAGACTCCCTGGAAAAGACCCTGATGTTGGGAAAGATGGAGGGCACAATGAGAAGGGGACGACAGAGGATGAGATGGTTGGACAGTGTTCTCAAAGCTACCAACATGAGTCTGACCAAACTGCGGGAGGCAGTGGAAGACAGGAGTGCCTGGCGTGCTCTGGTCCATGGGGTCACGAAGAGTTGGACACGACTAAACATCAACAACAAATTTATTTCATTTACTTAAGAAAATGTGAACCTCCAAGCGCTTTATGAGAAAAAAAATTAAATTATCAATTAAAAGTGTAGTTAAAACATTATAAAGATAGTTAAAATGAACAGTGAAAGATTACAGCACATGTCAGCTTCTAAGTGTGGATAGCCTTGCTTAAAGAAAAGTGTTTTTCCACAATTGCAGCATTATTCAGCACCTTTAAAAGTGACAAGTTTCCGCAGACCAAAGAGGCTGATTATTGTGCGTATAAGAGGCAAGGAAACTGGTCACACACTGCAAAGCGGCACCATCGTGAAATTGTGTGTGTGAGACAGTGTGTGTGTGAGACAGACAGAAGAGATGAATCCGTATGTAATGAAGGAAGCAGTTCCAAATTTAGCCATTCTGTGATGACTGTGGGCTTTCATGGGGAGTGACCACCTGCGTATTTGACCCTTGCCCTTCCTGGCTCCTAACGGCAGCCAAGTTTGTTGCGAGGGGGGTAAACGTCTCCTTGGGCGACAGGCTTGCCCCACTGAGCTTCGAGAAGGAGGCAGTTCTGCGAACTTGGTTAAGGAAGCCTTTCTCATTCCCCCTCCTGCTGGGAAATCTTCAGCCACTCTCTGCGTTCCAATTCTGGGAGAGGGACATCCTATGTATGCCCTTTTAAAATGTGTGGTGGTTTTATTTTTTTTGGGGGGGGGTGTTTATTGGGTTGTTGTTTTTTATTTTGATTCTATATTTTGCGGTTCTATCTTTCGATTTTGAATGCTTCACCTGTAGGTTTATAAATCATTTAATGTGTCGATACGAATGGAAGTTGTCGATTTTGCAGATGTTGTATAAGGGATTGTTATTTGGACTGGAGTGCAATTGAAATTAATAAGATTTTGGAATGCTGAAATATGGTAAACCATCAATTCTATCATGTGGGAGGGTCACCTAAATTGTATAATTTGGCATCTGAATGATTGGTATTAGTAATTGTATTATAATTTGGTATTGTTATAATGAGGCTATTATTGGATTATTGTAATTGAAAACGAATAAAAATTATTATTAAAAATGATTTTGTTCTATGAATTGCCCTGAGACCTCTGGGTATAGGGCAGTATATTAATTCAATAAATAAATAAATGATAATAATAATAATAATAATAATAATAAGGCTGTGATGTGAGGTTGGATACACCAGATTACTTCCATTCCATAGTAGTTTGTGAATCTTTGGCCCCCACCCTGCGCTCAGCTCTCACCTGTGGCTCCTAGAAGCTGTCAGCACGTGGCAGAGGCCACATCCCAGGAAACGGTTTTGACTGGCTGACTAAACCAAGTGAGGGCAGCCAATGAGTCTCAAACCCCTGGTGAGTTAGGGACTACCCCTGCGTGTGAAGACAGGCTCCGGTGGATTGAGCAGACAAGACCAATCGTGGGTCCAATGGTCAAGAAGGTGGTTTCTGCACTTGCTGAGAAGGAAGTGAGGGGCAGGTGAGGCTCGTCCACCTGGGAAGGTAGCCCTTCTAGGAGAAGGGAAAATCTGATCCTAAACCTCCACTGGTTTTGTGGGATGTCTTCAGAAGAAGAAAAGGCTAAGAAGTAAACCCTACACAAATCCAGAGTGGAGTCCCTAAGATGGTTGGATGGCACCAAGCTAGTGCCAAACGTCTTGTTCTGCTTTCCTTTGGACCACATCAGTGAGGCTGAGAGGGGGTCTTGTCGTCTGGGCTGCCCAGGACCTCCATACACACTGCCCAGGTTTGCGCCCTGGGGAGGTCATTTCAGTGTTGCTAACGCAGCAAGTTGTCTTCACCTCAGGAGATGCACTCCATTGTCTCTTGAGACAGACGGATGCCAACACATTTTACTCTTAAAATACACAAGTTTGTGTGCTTTTCTATGTGCAGTGGTACCTTGGTTCCCAAACTTAATCCGTTCCAGAAGTCCATTCCAAAACCAAAGTGTTCCAAAACCAAGGTGTGCTTTCCCATAGAAAGTAATGCAAAATGGATTAACCTGTTACAGACTTCTTAAAAACAACCCCTAAAACAGCAATTTAACATGAATTTTGCTATCTAACGAGACCATTGATCCATAAAATGAAAGCAGTAAACAATATACTGCAGTCACACAATCAACCAGTAGCTGAACTGGGTTCCACACAGTCACAAAAAAAAATAAAGAGACGCTAAAACAAAAATGCATAATAAATAACAGACCTCAGCAAAACACTCAAAACGGAAGTGTGGCTTTCAAAACGGAGCATGTTCGACTTCTGAAAAAAGTTCTCAAACCGGAACACTTACTTCCGGGTTTGCAGTGTTTGGGTTCCAAGTTGTTTGAGTACCAAGGCGTTTGAGAACCAAGGTACCACTGTAGTTCCCCCTAAAATATGCATTTGTTTACTTGTGGGATCACCTTACCCCATAAGTGCCCATTCAGCCACTTCTGTCTGTGGCTCTGGCAGTCATTCCACATTTGTAAGAAAACAACCAACATTTTTTAACACCTTGCCTGTTGACATCATATGGAACAATTGCCTTAGCGCAACGTTGAATTTTGCCCAGAAAGTATGCTCCTGATTCTTCTTCCTTTCAGCTGTGACTTGAGGTTTCTCATGCTTGACATCATATATGACATCAGACCTGGGAAAGGTGGGCGTGGTTATCCCAGAACAGCTTGGTGGGTCTACGTCAGAAGCCACTATTGCGTACTCACATCTGTAACAGGGTGTCATAATCACAGTGTGGCCCTTCCAGACTGATCTTTTGTTTTTTTGCAGGTGCCCTCTGCAACAAGTCATTGATGCTACAATAGTGCATTAGTGATGGATTGATACTGGGCCATCTACGTGTCACTGCACTCTGTTTTGTGATGCTTCCCCAGTTACTGCTGGAGGGGCATTCTTGTAACAAAAGTGAGACAACACAACAGCTCAGAACACATGCAGCGTGAAAAGTTATAGGATTTCAGTAGGAAGTTACAGGACATGCACCGACTGAAAACAAAGCAACGTTTCTTCCCCAAATCTTTTGCAGATGCAAAGAGTATTGAAAGGAGGATTGCGTACAACCACCCAGATACCACCACGAGCCCAAATATTCATGAATGCACAATAAAAAGGACCTTTGGCTCGGTCTTCTCTCAGCCACTGCCCAGTGTCTGAAATGCCACGGTACTGTTAAGCCAAAATCCCACTCCCCCCAAAATTTTACTTCCCCTGCTCCTTCCCAGTTAAGACCTGACCAGGGAGTGGGAGAAGAAATTGGGCATCTCTAATCCAAAAGTGTTGGGTTTCATTTTACTGCTGTGTTTGTGTTTGTTGATTCCTAGTGCTAGAAGGTATTGCATTTCCTTTACAGCTGAGATCACATCCAGTGAGAATTCCCAGTGGGGATCTCCAGAACAATGGGGCTCTTCAGAAACCAGAAAACCTCCAAGCTAGGCTGCCATCCTTCCTCCTTCTCCTCCATTCCATTCCCATGATATGTTGGAAAAACCGACCTTGGGAAATTTCAGAGGCCTTCAGGCCCCTCATGCATCTTCCATGTGGCTGCAAGATGCTCCTTTCTTCCTGCTTCCCCTTAGCTGTCTCTCTCTCTCTTGGCCTCCTTTAAAGAGCCAGGGGCCATATCATTTGAGAATTATTTTTTCCACCAGCATCATTACCCCCGCACATTATCTCACTGGCAAGCAGCTTCTGAAGAAGAGGACCCCACCTAGGTGCAATTAAAGAGACACACAATGGAGGAAAAGCTCAGTAATTGCAATTTAGGATTTCCCCTCCATGGATCACAGCTAGCGAGTTGCAATAGCTAATGAGTTGCAGGTGTGCTACACTTGGTCAAGAGAATATATAGGAACAGATAGCGTATGAAAACTATGAAGAATTATCTGATGTCAGAGTATATTCTTGGGTAAACAAGTACTCTGTTTTGAAATGGAGGGAATGGATAATCATAGAATAATTGAGTTGTAGAGCTGGAAGGGACCCCAAGGGTCATCTAGTCCAATCCTCTGCAATGCAAGAATCTCCAGTAAGATGGCCATCCAACCTCTGCTTTAAATCCTCCAAGGAAGGAGAGTCCACCACCTCCCAAGCGAGACCATTCCACTGTTGAACAGCTCTTCCCCTCAGAAAGTTCTTCCTGATGTTTAGTCAGAATCTCCTTTCTCGTAACTTGAAGCCATGGGTTCAGGTCCCACCCTCCAGAGCAGGAGAAAACAAGCTTGCTCCCTCTTCCATGTGGCCGCCCTTGAGATATCTGAAGATGGCTATCATATCTCCTCTCAGTCTCCTCTTTTCCAGGCTAAACACACCCAGCTCCTTCAACTGTTCCTCATAAGGCTTGGTTTCCAGACCCTTGATCATCTCGGTTGCCCTCATAGAATCATAGAATCATAGAATCATAGAGTTGGAAGAGACCACAAGGGCCATCCAGTCCAACCCCCTGCCAAGCAGGAAACACCATCAAAGCATTCCTGACAGGTGGCTGTCAAGCCTCTGCTTAGAGACCTCCAAAGAAGGAGACTCCACCACACTCCTTGGCAGCAAATTCCACTGTCGAACAGCTCTTACTGTCAGGAAGTTCTTCCTAATGTTTAGGTGGAATCTTCTTTCTTGTAGTTTGAATCCATTGCTCCGTGTCCGCTTCTCTGGAGCAGCAGAAAACAACCTTTCTCCCTCCTCTATATGACATCCTTTTATATATTTGAACATGGCTATCATATCACCCCTTAACCTTCTCTTCTCCAGGCTAAACATACCCAGCTCCCTAAGCCGTTCCTCATAAGACATCGTTTCCAGGCCTTTGACCATTTTGGTTGCCCTCCTCTGGACACGTTCCAGCTTGTCAATATCCTTCTTGAACTGTGGTGCCCAGAACTGGACACAGTATTCCAGGTGAGGTCTGACCAGAGCGGAATACAGTGGTACTATTACTTCCCTTGATCTAGATGCTATACTCCTATTGATGCAGCCCAGAATTGCATTGGCTTTTTTAGCTGCTGCATCACACTGTTGACTCATGTCAAGTTTGTGGTCTACCAAGACTCCTAGATCCTTTTCACTTGTACTGCTCTCAAGCCAGGTATCACCCATCCTGTATCTGTGCCTTTCATTTTTTTTGCCCAAGTGTAGTACTTTACATTTCTCCCTGTTAAAATTCATCCTGTTTGCCTTGGCCCAGTTCTCTAATCTGTTAAGGTCATTTTGAAGTGTGATCCTGTCCTCTAGGGTATTAGCCACCCCTCCCAATTTGGTGTCATCTGCAAACTTGATCAGGATGCCCTCAAGCCCATCATCCAAGTCATTGATAAAGATGTTGAATAAGACTGGGCCCAAGACAGAACCCTGTGGCACCCCACTAGTCACTTCTCTCCAGGATGAAGAGGAGCCATTGATGAGCACCCTTTGGGTTCGGTCAGTCAGCCAGTTACAAATCCACTGAATGGTAGCATTGTCTAGCCCGCATTTTACCAGCTTCTTTACAAGAATATCATGGGGCACCTTGTCAAAGGCCTTGCTGAAATCAAGATAGGCTACATCCACAGTGTTCCCTTCGTCTACCAGGCTTGTAATTCTGTCAAAAAATGAGATCAGATTAGTCTGACATGACTTATTTTTCAGAAACCCATGCTGACTTTTAGTGATCACAGCGTTCCTTTCTAGGTGCTCACAGACCGTTTGCTTAATGATCTGCTCTAGAATCTTTCCTGGTATTGATGTCAGGCTGACTGGGCGGTAATTGTTTGGGTCCTCTCTTTTCCCCTTTTTGAAAATAGGGACAACATTTGCCCTCCTCCAGTCTGCTGGGACTTCACCTGTTTTCCAAGAATTCTCAAAGATTACTGCCAGTGGTTCTGAAATCACCTCTGCCAGTTCTTTTAATACTCTGGGATGTAGTTCATCTGGCCCTGGAGACTTGAATACATCTAAACTAGCCAAGTGTGCTTGTACTACCTCCTTACTTATTCTGGGCTGTGTTTCCCCTGCTGAATCATCTGCTCCATATTCTTCAGGTCGGGCATTGTTTTCTTTTTTGGAGAAGACTGAGGCAAAGAAGGTATTGAGGAGTTCTGCCCTTTCTGCGTCCCCTGTTCGCATTTCACCTTCTTCTCCTCTAAGTGACCCCACTGTTTCCTTGTTCTTCCTTTTGCTACGGACATACCCATAAAAACTCTTTTTATTGCTTTTAACCTCTCTAGCAAGCCTGAGTTCATTCTGTGCTTTAGCTTTTCTGACTTTGTCTCTACATGTGCTGGCTATTTGTTTGAATTCCTCTCTGGTGGTTTCCCCCCTTTTCCATTTCTTGTACATATCCCTTTTAAATCTTAACTCAGTTAAAAGTTCATTAGATAGCCACCCTGGCTTCTTTAGGCACCTTCCATGTTTTCGTCTCATTGGTACTGCTTGAAGTTGTGCTTTTAATATCTCCCTTTTAACAAACTCCCATCCATCATGAACTCCCTTCCCTTTTAGTATTACTGACCATGGGATCACACCCAGCATTTCCCTAAGTTTTCTGAAGTCGGCTTTCTTAAAGTCTAGAATTTGAGTCTTAGTATGCTTGGTTGCTCCTTTCTGATGTATAATAAACTCCAGAAGAGCATGATCACTCCCACCTAATGATCCTACCACTTCTACCCCACTAACCAGGTCATCACTATTGGTTAGAACCAGATCTAAAATGGCTGATCCTCTTGTTGCTTCTCCCACTTTCTGGACAATGAAATTGTCTGCAAGGCCCGTGAGGAATCTGTTCGACCTTATGCTCTTGGCTGAGTTTGACATCCAACAAATATCAGGATAGTTGAAATCCCCCATTACTACTATCTCATTTCCTTTTGAATGCTTGGTCATCTGTTCCAGGAAGGCATCATCTATGTCCTCAGTTTGGCTTGGGGATCTATAGTAAACTCCCACCATGAGATCACTGTTATTTTTCTCTCCCTTAATTTTGACCCAGATACTCTCAATTTGGCTTTGGAGTTTTAAATCATGGCTCTCTTCACAGGTATACACATCCCTGACATATAACGCCACTCCTCCTCCTTTCCTGTTTGGTCTATTTCTCTTAAATAGATTGTATCCCTCTATTACTACATTCCAATCATGAGACTCATCCCACCAGGTTTCAGTGATGCCTATTATGTCGTATTTAGTTTGCTGTACCAAGAGCTCAAGTTCATCTTGTTTATTTCCCATGCTCTGTGCATTTGTATACAGACATTGAAAACCATTGATCATTCCCCCTAGTCTCCTACTTAAGGATTTTTTCCTCCCACCACTAGGTCTGTGCGCTGTTTGCTCCATTTGGTCCTTGACTTTTGGATGATCATCTTCAGCCTTTGATAGACTCCTACCTTCAGGACCACTGTCTCCCTCCCCCACATAAGTCAGTTTAAAGCCCTCCTGATGAGGTTTTTGAGATTGTTGGCAAAAACATTCCTCCCAACCCTTGTGAGGTGCAGCCCATCACTTGCCAGAAGTCCATCTTCAAGAAACTGCAGACCATGATCTAAGAAACCAAACCGTTCCTGCCGGCACCATTTGCGAAGCCAGTTGTTCACTTCTCCTATTTTCCCCTCTCTTCCTGGGCCACGGCGTTCAACTGGGAGGACAGATGAGATGACAATTTGTGCATTTAATTGCTTCAGCTTCCTGCCCAGAGCCTCATAATCACTTTTGATCTTCTGGAGGCTATGGCTTGTGGTGTCATTGGTTCCCACATGGACTAAAAGGAAGGGGTTTTTATCCGTGGGTTTAATTATTCCTTGCAGCCGTTCTGTAACATCATGGATCTTGGCCCCGGGGAGACAGCATACCTCTCGAGACATCTTGTCAGGCCCACAGATCACTGCTTCCGTACCCCTCAATAGGGAATCCCCTATCACCACTACACGCCTCCTCTTAGGCTTGGTCGGGATTCTTACATGTGCTGTCCCTTCCAAGGTCGCCTGCACATTCCCAGAGGACTGACTATGTTGCTCGTCTTCATATACCTCATCAACTGTGATGAGGGAGAGATCTTCCAATGGAGTCTGTTCTTCATCTTCTAGATTTGAGAGCACTTCAAATCGATTTTGTAGTTCTAAACACTCAGAGCGATCCCTGGGCATTCTACTTCTGTGAGTCACGTTCCTCCATACATCTGGCTCCTGAGTTGGGGAACTGATCTCCTCCTCAGAGATGTGCCCTGTCTCCTGCTTGGTGGAGACAGTGTGCTCTGCTGCATCCAAGAAAAGCTCCAGCTCTTTAATTTTCTGGAGCGTAGATACACGGGCCTGAAGTTGCTGGACCTTGTCTTCGAGTAGGGCAACCAACTTGCAGTTGCTGCAGGTGTAGCTGTCTACAACCTTTGGCAAGAAGGCAAACATTGCGCAGGAATTGCAGGCGACTACAGTTGTTCCCTCCCCGTTCTGAAGTTGCCGGACCTTGTCTTCTAGTAGGGCAACCAACTTGCACTTGCTGCAGGTGTAGTTGCCTACATCCTTTGGCAAGAAGGCAAACATTGCGCAGGAATTGCAGGCGATTACAGTTGTTCCCTCACCCTCCATCTTGAAGCTTGAAGTCAGGACACTCAAAAAAGAAGCCTAGGTCTCCCCAAGTAAACGTTTGAGACTAGCTCTCCTCTATCAAAAGATAGGTCAAACTGCGCGCGCCGCCAGGCGCGCGCCGCTGCCCTCTAGGCACTGATTAGCTCCGCCCACAGCTCGTCACCAGACAAACACACACACACAAGCCAGAAACAAACTCTCTCACACACACAAGCCTGGGAAACACACAAACAAATAAGGAAACAAATAAGCACACAAACTTAATCACACACAGCCCCAAAAAGACAAACCCACAAAACCTACAAGCTCAGCTCACCTTGTGCTCCCTCCTCAGTCGCTGCCCTCCAGGCACTGATTAGCTCCGCCCTACAAGCTCAGCTCACCTTTTGCCTACTTCCTCAGTCGCTGCCCTCTAGGCACTGATTAGCTCCGCCCACAGCTCGTCACCAGACAAACACACACACACAAGCCAGAAACAAACTCTCTCACACACACAAGCCTTGTGCTCCCTCCTCAGTCGCTGCCCTCCAGGCACTGATTAGCTCCGCCCTACAAGCTCAGCTCACCTTTTGCCTACTTCCTCAGTCGCTGCCCTCTAGGCACTGATTAGCTCCGCCCACAGCTCGTCACCAGACAAACACACACACACAAGCCAGAAACAAACTCTCTCTCACACACAAGCCTTGTGCTCCCTCCTCAGTCGCTGCCCTCCTCTGCATGTGTTCTGGTTTGTCAACATCCTTCTTAAGGATCTTAATCAGAAATCTTAATTTCACCCTCCTGGAATCTGGAAATATATGCACTTGAAATATATCAAGTGTGTGTGTCTGAGGGAGCCAGGGAAAGAGAGGTGGTTATCTTCCCCTTATTGATTCTGAATCCTGATTTAAAGCTAGCATATTAGCAATTGGGCTATGTCAGACGGATAGCATTGCTATAGCCTCTTTAGATTTAGAAGGATTTCCCTACCAATAGCAACCACAGCAGTTTTAAGAATATATTTGTTCAGGCTCTGCCATCCCATCTCCACGTCACTAACTTCAGCCAAATTTCTACAACTGTAAAATGGGAATAACGACTCCCCCACTGAGTTGTGATGGTAAAGCAACTCACTAAACACCTCTGTTGCTCGTGGGCCTTTCTGCCATATGGGATCTACTGTCAATTATGGTAGAAGGAAATGTATGTGCACACATGCGCATGCACACACACACACACACACACACACACACACAAGTTCTGTGAGAACTGGTTCTCCAAACCCATTTCTGTATTGTCTTTTCCAAAGGAAAATGTTCTTTTCACTCCTTCATGAGAAAAACTTTCAGCAAGCAGCTGTGTGTTGCAAATCCCTTTAGAGCATCCATCTTTCTCCGTCTCCCCCTTGCTCCCAGCGCCCCAGACTTTCAGAGGCTGGCTGACTCCGATCTGGCAGCCCCTGCCTGCTCCCCCTGCCCGTCTCTCCCTCCCATCAAGAAGCCCACAGTGGTGGCTGTGGAACGGCTTGCAGGGTGGATGAAGGAGGGGGAAAGGGGCACAGGAGGTGCGGGGGGAGAGGCCAGTTCTGGCACCCCCCCTTTTCAAACAACAACAACAAACACTGTTTGGAGGCAGTAAAGGTAAAGGGACCCCTGACCATTAGGTCCAGTTGCAGACGACTCTGGGGTTGCGGCGCTCATCTCGCTTTATTGGCCGAGAGCCGGCGTACAGCTTCCGGGTCATGTGGCCAGCATGACTAAGTCGCTTCTGGTGAACCAGAGCAGCGCACGGAAACGCCGTTTACCTTCCCGCCAGAGTGGTACCTATTTATCTACTTGCACTTTGACGTGCCTTCGAACTGCTAGATTGGCAGGAGCAGAGACCAAGCAACGGGAGCTCACCCCGTCACGGGGATTTGAACTGCCGACCTTCTGATCGGCAAGCCCTAGGCTCTGTGGTTTAACCCACAGCGCCACCGGCGTCCTGTTTGGAGGCAGTAATTCTTCTCAATACCAGTTGGCAACTGATTGGCCACTGTGACAATAGGATGCTGACTCTTCTTATGTCCTCAACTTCAAGACCCCTTTCATGCTCTCCTGTCTGATGGTTCTTTATCTAGAAACCAGGCTTGGACCGCACAACCCTTCAAATAAAGGTCAGTGTCCTCTGTAAGGCAGGACACACTGTCACTCTGACAGAACTCGATTGGCTCAGAAGGTCTACCCTCCATTCCACCGTCCAATCAGTGAACGGTGTTTGCCTCAATAGTATTGACTGACACCTGGGGCTACCTCTAGCTTTCTATCTATCTATCTATGCCACCTTATGTTTTCAGGTTTATTATGCTTCTCTTCGGTTCTCCTCCCTCGCATACCTGCAAGCTTGCCGCACCCAGCTCCATTCCTTTAGCAGGGATGGGGAGGAGGCCTGGCAGAGTGCCTCCCAGGAGAAGGAGCTATTCCAAATGAGTTGTCTTTGCTGTGTTTTCAGTTAGGAAGGCATCAGTTCTTGGGCAATGCCACCGCGATGAAAGCCTTCTCTAGGGCACATGTTGTAGCATCTCGACGCCAAGCCCTGCCAACTGTTACGCAATTGCCCTTTGCACCTTATTTAATTGATTCATTGTTTCTCCGGTATTGATAGACGCAACACACAGCCAGGTACACAACTGCAATTAGCAAGCAACCCCTAAAACTGTTAAAAACGCTTGTGTTTAGACAAGCCTGCCCAGGTATCTAGAACGCTGATGTGTTAATCAGTTTTCAGCTTGTTGCTGATTTCGGTTTTTTGAATGTTTTAAATTGTTGTCGTTAGTTGTTTTTATAATTTTGTGATTTTATTATTTTTGTAAACTGCTTTGAGCAGTTTTTACAATTAAGCGGTGTATACATTTTATGGAATTAAAAAAAATACAGTATTTTCCTGCGTATAAGACTACTTTTTAACCCAGGAAAATCTTCTCAAAAGTCGGGGGTCGTCTTATACGCCGGGTCGTATTTCTTATACGGCGAGTATATACCAAACTCTATATTTTAACTGGAAAAGTTGGGGGTCGTCTTATACGCCCAGTCGTCTTATATGCGAGAAAATACGGTAAGAGCATCGAAAAATGAATTTGGATATACAAAATCTAGATTTGAATCAGAACTGTTAAATAACAAAGTTAAAATATTATCCAAAATGTATAAATTATTACTGGAATGGCATTTGAAAGATGAAGACGTTAAATCAGTTATGATACACTGGGCTAAAGATATTGGTCATAATATACAATTATAAGATTGGGAAAAATTATGGAAAGAGGGAATAAATTTCACTGCCTGCAGTGCTTTAAAGGAAAATATAATGAAAATGATGCACAGATGGTATATAACACCAATGAAATTAGCTAAAATGTACAAAAAAATTAACAAATGTTGGAAATGTAAGGAAAAAGAAGGTACTTTTTATCATATGTGGTGGGAATGTAAGAAAGTAAAGGACTTCTGGGAAATGATTTATAACGAGATTGAAAAAATGTTGAAATAAACATTTGCAAAAAAAACCAGAAGCCCTTTTATTTGGTATAGTAGGTACAGAGGTTTACAAGCATGATAAAAAATTGTTTTAAAATGCAACAGCTGCAGCAAGAATACTATTAGCCCAGTGATGGAAGCAAGAAGAGCTACCTACAAAAGAAGAGGGGCAGATGAAACTGATGGACTATGCCGAGTTGGCGTAATTAGCTGGGAAAATTTGGAACCAGCAAGACCAGACTTTCCTGAAAGATTGGAAGAAATTTATGATATATTTGAAAGACAATTGTAATCGATTGACATCGCTTGTAGGGTTGCAACAAGTTTTGTAATGAGAACTATATGAATTATTGTGAAAAAGGAGTTTATTTAGGATTTGGATTTTATAGCAATAACTATTAAAATAAAATGCAAAATCAGAAAGAAAGTTAGAAAACCATTAGTCGAGGTTTGTTGCGATAGCCAAAGGTTTGTAGTACTGTATAAGATGGGATGTTATGTTTGGAAAACATGTGCAAAAACTAACTCTCTCTCTCCATATATATATATGAAGGTAAAGGGACCCCTGACCATTAGGTCCAGTCGTGTCTGACTCTGGGGTTGCGGCGCTCATCTCGCTTTATTGGCTGAGGGAGCTGGCGTATAGCTTCCGGGTCATGTGGCCAGCATGACTAAGCCGCTTCTGGCGAACCAGAGCAGCACACGGAAACGCCGATTACCTTCCCTCCAGAGCGGTACCTATTTATCTACTTGCACTTTGACGTGCTTTCGAACTGCTAGGTGGGCAGGAGCAGGGACCGAGCAACGGGAGCTCACCCCGTTGCAGGGATTCGAACTGCCGACCTTCTGATCGGCAAGCCCTAGGCTCAGTGGTTTAACCCACAGCGCCACCTGGGTCCCATATATATATATATATATATATATATATATATATATATATATATATATAAAAGCATTGATTGTTAAAATAAAACTGAATGCAGGTGGTTTAAAAAAAATGAAAGCGAGAATCATCTATGCCTCCCCCCCCCAAATGACAGCAGTACCATTGCAATCTTCCCCTAGCTCTCAAATTTATGAAGCCAAAGTCGTCTCACAAATCTGTTATGGCACACAAAAATGGGGATCTCGTCAAAAAACGAATCTGGAAATACCCCAGGATAAATATCTGTGCCATTTTTGGGCTCCCTGAGGCAACCAAGTCTTCCATTCTCCATTTGGAAGCTGGTCTTTGTTCAGTGAAGGCCGGAGTGCATATTCTTGTCTTTAGGTGTTGGCTGAAGTTAAAAAAAAATGGGGATAGGGCCCATTTTGTACTTTCAGCTTTCAAGGAGATGCAGAGTCTAAACCAGGCATAGGGAAACTCGGTCCTCCAGATGTTTTGGGACTACAATCCCCATCATCCCTAGCTAACAGGACCAGTGGTCAGGGATTATGGGAATTGTAGTCCCAAAACGTCTGGAGGGCCGAGTTTGCCTATGCCTGGTCTAAACAATAGAGCCATTCCGCATTGGAAGTTATTGATAAGTATGGCCTTTCTTGGGATACAGTGGTACCTCTGGTTACATACTTAATTCGTTCCGGAGGTCCGTTCTTAACCTGAAGCACCACTTTAGTTAATGGGGCCTCCCGCTGCCGCTGCCCGATTTCTGTTCTCATCCTGAAGCAAAGTTCTTAACCCGAGGTAATATTTCTGGGTTAGCAGAGTCTGTAACCTGAAGTGTCTATAACCTGAAGTGTATGTAACCCGAGGTACCACTGTATTCTAAGTTCATTAGATTTTGAGATAGCATCGTACCACACAAAGTCTCCTGTTTTAAAGCATGGATATTGTGCCGATTGTATTCCTGCTTGCTTGCCCAGATGTTGCCCAAATGTGCTTCCAAACTACCCATTCAGTCTCCTCGTCCAGCATTACAAATACCAAATGGAGAAACAAGCCTTTACAGCTATGCAGCTCCAGTCTATGTGCTCTGCCATAGTTGAAGCATGCTAGATCCCTTATGAAGAGACAGTATGCCCATGTGGCTACGGATAAAGTCCACTGCTTCCTGGTTTCTGCAATCTAAGAGGACTTAAGATCAGCCTTGTTCAACGCTTTAAACCTCCCGGTTGGGAGATTGAGTAAAACTCTTCGCTGGTGAGAACATGTAAGAACCTGGACCAAAGCCAAGGAGAATGCACAGACTTCCCTTGGTTATCAGCCCATGTTGTGTGTAGATGAAAAGAGATCTTCCAACATTTGCGATATGCAAGAGCCAAGAGCTACTTTCCTCCCCCCGCCCATTACCCATGGCTACACCAACGTCGGAAGGAAGTGGTTGAAAACCTGAAGCCGTCACATCCTCAGATTCTTGGCCCAAATTTCTGACTTGCACGTTGCTGCGCGTTCAGGTCGTGAAACCACTTGCCAGAGTAGGGGAGCTGTTGCACGATGAATCGAACACCAAGTGCAGTCAGAAATCTCTTATAAAAGAGTTGTTGGGAAGCTGATGAATGGAGGCCTAAGCACGCCTGGTTCCATTCATTAAACTTTGACAGCCTCAGGGAATGTCTACATCTAATATCGTTTCCTGGGGATTGGATTGCCCCTGGGCTAGAACTCGATCCAGATGAACTTGCCAAGTGTCGCCAGCTATCCAATATGCTAACTTTTCTTGTGAGTGAGAAGGAAAGGAACAGTCTTGGTTTCCTCCTTCGCTTTTTCTGTCTTCCGGAGAACCAGGGAATAGCAGAAGGACGCAAGACCTTTTTGACTTGGCGTCACCAAGCACGTTCGTCTGTCTCCTTCTGGATCGGCTCTACAGAGAAAGACAAGGACTTGCCAAATAAGATAAGCACTCAAACAAGATGTTCACACCTTGGAAATGTGTCATTTTGAAAGATAGCAGCTGAAGAGTTTCCCCCAACTCCTCTCTCCACTTCACCCACACCCCTCACCCCTTTTTCTTCTTTTCTCCTGATAAGAACTCATCACGCAAAAGTAGTCAACTGACTAGTCACAGACCAGATTTTTCAAATCTAAGAATAAAGGCTGGCCCTACCGAAATTGAGCGCACCATTATTGTGTCAATGGCACGTTATTGCAGGATAAACTTGCAAAAATAAACAAACCAAATCTGGAAGGACCGCTTGGATGCCAAAATGGAGAAAGCTTGGAGTTACCGGGTGTGGACTTTTGTGTGAAAAGATTGCAGAAGCTTAGGGGTACAGCATGCAGAAGGCCCCTGGTTCAATTCCCAGCATCTTCAGGTAGGGTTGGGATTGAGGAGCCTCCTGAAGAAACACCACCTTTCTGTGTAGACCTTCTTGAGCTAGATGGACCAATGGTCTGACTCGGTATAAGGCAGCTTCCCAGTTTCCGATGATTGAGCTCAGCTCTGTTCTGGTACTTAAAACCATTTTGGCTGGTCCTACCCACTTATAATCCTGCCAACCTAGCAGTTCGAAAGCACGTCAAAGTGCAAATAGATAAATAGGTACCGCTGCAGCGGGAAGGTAAACGGCATTTCCGTGCGCTGCTCTGGTTCGCCAGAAGCGGCTTTGTCATGCTGGCCACATGACCTGGAAGCTGTACGCCGGCTCCCTCGGCCAATAATGCGAGATGAGTGCGCAACCCCAGAGTCGGTCACGACTGGACCTAATGGTCAGGGGTCCCTTTACCTTTACCTTCACCCACTTATAAAAAGAATGTGGGGAAACTGGGATAGCCATGTACCCAGTACCATTTTGGAACACAGGCAAGGAATGGCATGGCCAAAACCTTGTCAAAACCCTGGTTCATCATCTAGCATCATCTACTCCAGGAATAGCTAATGTTCCTGTGAATCACATGTGAGCAGAGTGCTGTTCTGCTCATCTCCAGCTTGCAGGCTTCCCACAGGCATTGACCATTATAAAAACAGGATGCTAGACTCCATGTGACTTTTGTCTGATCCTGCTGACTCTTCTTATGTCCAGATGCTGTTATCATGCACCGTCTATCCCTATTGGTCCTGCTGCCCAGGACTGATGGGAGTTGGAGGGTTCTCTTCTGGAGGGTTTCTCCCAGGTTTCTCCCAGGACTCAGGCACAGGTCTACCCCAGCCTCAGTACCTGAGATCCTTTGGGGGAAACGTGCTCGTACCACAACACTTTGAAGTTCCTTTCATTTCAGTGGTAAAGATTTGAATCATAGAATTGTAGAGCTGGAAGGGACCCTGGTGGTCACCAACTCTGACCCCCACGACAGATGGCCATCCAACCTTCTGAGAGGGTCTGTTCCACTGTTGAACAGCTTTTACCCTCCGAAAGTTCTTGCCGATGTTTAGTTGGAATCTCCTTTCTTGTAACTTGAAGCCATTGGTTTGAGTCCTACCCTCCGGAGCAGGAGAGAACAAGCTTGCACCATCTTCCACGTGACAGCCTTGAGATATTTGAAGATGGCTTTCATATCTCCAGTCTCCTCTTTTCCAGGTTAAACACACCCAGCTAATACATTCCAAACTTGCCTACTGAAATTAAAAGAACATAGTTGTCTCATGTGCACTACTCAATATGTCTATGTTTTCAAGTTTGTCTCCTTTCTGATATTATGACTGTGTAGTACGATGGAGGCTTGTTTTTTGTAACTTGTGTGCTTTCTGACCACAAAAGGGCAGCATGATTAACAGTTTATAATTGGAATGCATTGGGGGGAGGGGCGTTGTTTTGTTTTGTTGGTGAAATGTATGTGGGTGTACAACTCCACCCCTCCAAAAAAGCACACACTATATGTAAATAATTTTCTAAGCCAATGAATACATTTATGGGGGGAGGGAAAGGAATTTCCTAGGAAATATTGTTCTTTTCATTTGGAAAGTTCACCTTGTTCTTTAGGTGATTTATGAAATCGACGTGTAGCCTCATGTCCGGAGCATAGAGTGTTCTGCAAACAAGAGGCAAGGGCTTCAAATACCAGCTCTTGGTGAATTCAGCTTTCAACGGGAAGCGGAATAGCCAATTGTAGGAAACCTGCCTTGATGGTTCTGTTCTGTTTTTTAAAAAAGGAAGATGGCACCTAAAGGCCAGGATGCGTGCTGTCAAAGAAATGCACTTCTCAAGTTTTAATTTACTCTCTGAACAGACTAAGGCAGGTATCGAAAGACTAAATATAGGAGAGGGAAAGTGCTTTGGGCAGCTTTCTGGGTTGACCTGAAGTTCCAAGGTTTCAACCTTCTTCAGGGTCTCTAGAGCAGCTCTATAAAGCCTGCCTACCTGTCTGGGGGATTCAGTCTACCTGGACCTGCAGTTGACTGCCTGGAGACTGGCATCTCCCCCCTCCTCACATGACTGTCTGCAGCAGCTGGCTGAGGACTGGAACACCCCTCCACCTGAGAGACAATGGAAGAGTGTTATCAAGGGCAGTGGGATAAAACTATGATGTCAGACTACTGTTGGACCATCAAATGAGAATCCCCTGTGCAAGTCCACAAACGCAAGAGCTACAAGCACAAATTCTTACCTGAATAACAACAGCTTGCAGATACTGTGTTTCCCAAGGGAATACCGGTATATATTTTTTGTATACCTCCAACTGTACATGTCATTTTCAATGCTATACATGTCATGTGCAATGCTATATAAGTCATTTACATTTATACTCATATTGTACTACTTTGGCTATGTGTTTAATAAAATATTGAATTCTTGCATTGTGAAAAACGAAGATTCTGGTGAAAAGTGAAAAACATGAATTGCAAAAAAACAACAACCCCTAGAGCTTACAGAACAAAACCGACTTCAGATTTGAAATCAACATTGAAAGAACATATAAGAACAGTTGAAAAATCTCATGCAACAGAAAATGAAAAAAAAAAATTGTTCCCCAGTGTTATAGGAGCCTTTTTGTGGAACCTGGTTCAGTTGCACCATATAGTCCTTGGGAATCTGTCAATGGAAAATTTCTGTGATGCCTTCCTTCCCTTGATGCCCCAAACACATGTTTATTTTGCTTAACGGTTAATCCGGCCCTGCCCCTCCTTGATCTGCCAAGCACCACCCTTTAGCTCCTAAGATCCACCCCCTCATCTGCCAGGCACCTCCCATCAGCTCCCAAGCTCCACCTGTTAGTCTTATAGTCTGGGATTCAGAAGATTCCTAAACACTGGGAACGCAGATGTAATTAATGTTGTAAGCATGTTGTCAACGTAAACGAGCTGTGGGGTGGGAAGTCCCTCTTTTAAATCTCGCCTCAGCCGCAAATTCTCTGGCTGGCTTTAGGCAAATGTTCTCTCTTTCTTTCTCTCTCCTTCTGTCATCCGCACATCTGTAAAATGGGGACAATGAGAGAGAGCCACATTCTAGGTGGGTTTTTTTTTTTTTTTAAGGATTACGGAGTGAAAGCACTGCACAAAGGCAAAGGGGCGAATCCAGTCCCTCTCCTCGAGATCCGAACAGGAGAAGAGCTGGAGTAAACCTGAGATAAAGAAAAGGGGGGATCTGGCTCCTCAGAGCTGGAAAACAAGGGCGAAGCGAAGCATGGCCTATGGCTCTTTGTTTAAAGGAATGACTATCTTTAAAAATATCTACGCCTGCATAATGCGTGGGTTACCACCTTGAATGTATTGTCAGGATTCCAGTAATTTTGCAAGAAGTCGTCAGCGAGCAAGTTTAAGCAGTGCACAAACTATGCAGGGCAATCTGGTGCCAGCCTCGTTCTGGGCACGCACCACTGTCAGCACTCTGTAGCTGACAAAACACTTCCTACTGATGCTAGGTTTAATCTGGGAAAAGGAACTACTGCGGAGGTGGTGTTCTTGGGATGGCTGTTTTTTGAAACTCAACCAGCCGCGGTGGAAAAATGGGATCTGTTTCGGCATGCCCGCCTCCCGAGTGAATCTAAAGATGCGAATTAAACCGGAGCTATTTATTGAAGAGGGTGAAAGCTGGCAACTGCCTGTTATCAGCCTGCTTTCCAGCGAGAGAGTCCCTCCACCCACCCATTGGTTGAGTGGCTGTGCTATGGAATATCCACCAACAAGCAAGAATGGGCCTGCAGTTAGCATTGTGGCACACAGTGCCGCCTCTGTGAGGAAAGTGAATTGTGAGTTTGGCTGGGCCCTTGCTCTGTGCCTAAGTATAGGAGAGATGTCCTGGGTTTAGTTCATCATTTTTAATAATAAAAATTATTGCAATTATAAAAAATATACTTGGGGAGCAGCAGAATAGGGGAAGTGGAACTGATGTTCTATGGTTCTGGAATAGTGGTAGAGTAGGGCTGCCATACGCCTGGAATTTCCTGGACATATCCAGAATAGTAAAGTCCAGAACACTCTAGTAAAATCTGGATGTATTGCAGTGTCATGTATTGCAGTGCCAATTTCCCATAAAAATAGCTCAAAAACGTCAAAAAAATTTTTTGCGACTTTGCTCAACAACTTTGGGAAGGAAGGAAGGAAGGAAGGAAGGAAGGAAGGAAGGAAGGAAGGAAGGGCTCAACAACTTTTCTGTCCGGATTTTCACTATTTGAAATATGGCAACCCTAGGTGGGGGAGTCTTACTGAGAGGGACAAAGTTTCTCCTTTCTTCTTCCATTGAATAACCTGCTATAAGGAGCACAAGTCTTTTACCTATATTTGTTTGGGGGGTGGGATCCATTTCGTGTGTGTGTGTGTGTGTGGACAGTCTGAGTATTAAGCCTGAGCGTTTTAAAGATGCATTCATTTGAATGCTTAGGTAAAGGGTAAAGGGACCCCTGACCATTAGGTCCAGTCGTGACCGACTCTGGGGTTGCGGCGCTCATCTCACTTTACTGGCTGAGGGAGCTGACGTACAGCTTCCGGGTCATGTGGCCAGCATGACAAAGCCGCTTCTGGCAAACCAGAGCAGCGCACGGAAATGCCGTTTACCTTCCCGCTGCAGTGGTACCTATTTATCTACTTGCACTTTGACGTGCTCTCGAACTGCTAGGTTGACAGGAGCAGGGACCAAGCAACGGGAGCTCACCCCGTCGCAGGGATTCGAACCGCTGACTTTCTGATCAGCAAGCCCTAGGCTCTGTGGTTTAACCCACAGTGCCACCCACATCCCTTTGAATGCTTAAGTATATGCAAATGAGCATTTTGAAGTTTCAGAGCTAGCAGGTTGCGTTCAGACCCTAGCCGATGATCCAGGCACGTTTCAAAAGTTTCAGCTGCAACAACCCAGCTCTGCAAATTAACGACTGCCTGCTGGCGCACACGTGCTTCGAAGAGGAGTCGCTGCAGCAAAGGTCTCCCTTTAAGTCATCACAGCTTTGGCTCCTCTCAGCACTATCAGCAGACTCTCTTTTTCCACACCTCTTCTGGTGACATTTTAATCTGTAGGGAATGCATTCCTCAAATATACCGCATGTGGGTTTGGAATTGGCATCAATAAACCGAAGGCAAATCAGATTACATCTGAGTGAACTGATTATCCGCTAGATAGCGTGGAATTTTTTTGTGTCATGTCCCCTACCCCACTTCCCACAGCAGTGGGAAAGCTCAGGGAGACAGCCTTTATACAGGTTCGTTTTGTTTGCAAGGTTCAAACAGTGGTTCAAAGATTATTTTTTGCAGTATTTTCTTTTCTTTCCCCCCCAAATTTTTTATTGATTTTTACAATTTTTAAGCACATAACATAACGGTTAAATTTTCCATACTTCCCCCCTCTCACTGTGGGAAGCAACATTCATCCCCCTCTCTCACAAGGGTAGGCATAATCATTGTACATTTAACCTTACTAACATTATTTAATATCATTGCTTGGGCCTGGCCCAATTCTGTGGGCCAGGCAATCCTTCCTTCCTCAATTTCATATTTCAGTTGACTTCCTCGAGTCCCCCTCTGTTGAATTCATTATCATTCCTCTCTAACAGTTATCCAAACTCCTAAACTTCATAATAATCTATAATACAAAAATCATTTTTCTTAAACCACTCCTTTTTTCTAACCTCAGCATCTTAGTACTTCCGATCCTTTCCTCACTCCTTATCAAATTCACTTACACCAACCTAATTTAAAACTCCTAATTTTCTACTTCTTACACCCTTATTTTTTGCAGTATTTTCAATACAAGCTGAGCAAAAAGGATAGCGTAGATTTGGGGAAGGTTCAGAAAAGGGTGATCAAAACTACCAAGGGAGTGGAGCAACTCTCCTATGGGAACGTTTGCAACTTTGGGGGTTTTTTAAAGGGAAAAGACAGGTAAGAGGTGACATGACAGAAACGCATAAAATTATGCATGGCACAGAATCATAGAATCTTAGAGTTTGCAATGCAGGAATCTCAGCTAAAGCCTTCGTGACAGATGGCTGCTTAAAAACCTCCAAGGAAGGAGAGAAACTGGATAGAGAAAAGTTTTCCTCCCTCTCTCAACTTGCTATCATCCAATGAAGCTGATTGTTGGAAGAGTCAGGGCAGTTAAAAAAAATAAAATTAAAAAGTACTTCTTCATTCAACACATCGTTAAACTATGGAACTTGCTGCTGCAGGAGGCAGTAATGGCCACCAATTTGACTTTAGGAAAGGAGTAGACTCCCCCAACCCCTTACCCAATATTTCATTTCATTTTGGGTATGTAAATATTAGTATAACATAAAACAGCACATAACCACATTACAAAGAAACAAAAGATAAGAGCATCTGTCGTATTGCAGCATTGGAAAAAGTCATTTTTGTTGTTGTTGATGGTCCTTGTTCTCTTTTTCCATCGGGTTTATCTTGTTTGCGAACTGCCCCGAGACCTCCGGGTACAGGGCGGTATATAAATTGAATAAATAATAAAAACAAAAACAATCATGTACAGGCTTTCCACAGATGTCAGTGTATGGAGAGTGGTTGCCAATCATGTCAATACAATACAATACAATACAATACAATACAATACAATACAATACAATACAATACAATACAATACCATGCAATACAATACAATGCAATACAATACAATACAATACAATACAATACAATACAATACAATACAATACAATACAATACCATGCAATACAATACAATACAATACAATACAATACAATACAATACAATACAATACAATACAATACCTTTATTGGCATAGATAAAACAATAAGCATAAAACCGTCTGTGTATATTAGAATTCTAGAACATACAATATAAAAGAAGAAAAGGGAATCGTCAGCACCCGCTATTGTACAGGCCAGAGCTCCCTAGATTTAACTTCAAAAATCCTGGTCAGAAATTGTGCCATAACTCTAGTCACTTCCGGAGGCACAATCATGTCTTAGTGTGTGCCACATATGCAATAAAGCTGAACCAAGTCACTTGGGGGAAAGAAGAAGAAAGTATTAGACGAATTCATGGAGGATCTATCTGTTGATGGCTGCAAGCCATGATGCTCTGCCTTCATGGACCTTGGAGGCAATACTCTGCCTCCACCATCAGAGGCAGCAATGTTTCTGAATGCCACTTGCTGGAAGCCTCAGGAGAGGAGAGTGCTCTCGCACGCAGGTCCCGCTTGCAGGTTTCCCACATGCATCTGGTTGGCCCCTGTGAGAACAGGATGCTGGACTAGATGGGCCATTGGCCTGATCCTGCAAGCTCTTCTTAGGTTCATATGGTCTAAATCAGGCATAGGCAAACTCGCCCCTCCAGATGTTTTGGGACTACAACTCCCATCACCCCTAGCTAACAGAACCAGTGGTCAGGGATGATGGGAGTTGTAGTCCCAAAACATCTGGAGGGATGAGTTTGCCTATGCCTGGTCTAAGTGCAACTACTATGGTGAAATAAACAGAAATCTGCTCTTATTCCCTTATGGGGTACACGAGAGTCTTTCCAGGTTCTCCATTGGTAGGAGTAAATTTACAGAGGCCAACCAGAGAAAAATTGAGAAGCAAAATTTTTATTATATCTGTTGCAACAGGGCCCTCACTCCCAAAATGGAGGAGGGAGGAGGAACCCAGAACAATGGTGTGCCAGTTCCTATATAGAAATTTGAAATTCCCCCCCTCCCGCTCAAGACTACCCCCTATACATCATACATACATCACAAAAAGGGGTGTAACCCAGGACCACATCCCAGATACATCACAGCTACATCTTGAAAGGGGAGGTCTGGTAGCAGTAATCTGAGCATCCTTGACCCTCCCCATGCCTCCTCGTGCCCTCCACCCAAAAACCCATCAAGTAAAACAAAAGAGATATTTACATTTCCCTGTTTCCCAGCCAAGTTAATCACACCCTTTTGTCTGGCACTCAGGTATCAGGAAGCCAGGTTTATCACTTTATTTTCCTGAGACAATCCCCCCTCCTTCCTTGCAGAGAAACAGTTTGTCTTGTGTGGGATGCTGCGTTCTGTTTATCTCAGGGATGTGGATTGCCTAGCACCAGAACTTTCAATATCCTTGGGTGTGTGCACACAGCCGTGTTTATAATCAAAGGACCACGCGACAGGAAGGGACCCGAAATAGCAGCCATCTTTCGTGCACAACAACTTATTATTGTTTCATGCAAAATTCCTTTTTGTTTGCGACTCCGCAGTTAATCTGTTTAGCAGTAGATCGGTTTAGAACACAGAAGGCAGAAAGCAATAAACATTACAGGCACTCCCTCCTCAAACGCTCCCACAACAACAGCCCCTACGTAGCAGCTATATGTTATCAGCATCTCAACAGACCTGGAGTTTGGTTTTTGTCACTTATTGTTCAGGAGACATTGGCTTCAGCTAATCAGCCCTTTGTTGACAAAAAATAGACTTTGGTGAGCGGACTTCCTTTTGCAGAAACCATCAAGAGCACCGAACACAGCAGGGGTTTTCAGCAACGGGCCTGAAATAAAGATCTGTGCTAGTGATTTCCAGAAAGTCAACAATGGCAGAATCAAGTGATTTAGCTAGCTTTTCTGAAATCTTTATGGAAGACCCAGGCACCTGTGGAGGGAAGGGATGGAAATGTAAAATGCCATAACTAAATAGAGTGGAAGGGGCTAGGATCTGGCAGTGGAGAATAGGATACAGAGCTACAAGACCTTCAAATCCCCATCTGTCTCCAGTTGAAAGGAACACAGGTAGCAGGGCTGAAAAACCTCTTGCCTGTGACCTTGATAGGAGCATGGAGGCAAGGAGAAGGCCCTACATTCACACAGCTGCCAGTTGTGGCTGTCAGAGAGAGGCCACTACAGGCACATGTGAGGCTTCACTGTATGCTATTGTCTTGTATCTCACAAATGTTCTTGTCAGCCGAGATCCTCCTTGGAAGTCCTTTTATGGGTTTCCCCCCTACCCCTCTCCACATGTGAACATTAATTGAACTCTGAACCCTTTCAGTGGTTGCACTCGAATTATGGATCTCCTTCCCGAATGTGCACACCTGTGTCATCGATATTAGGCAATGTTAGGTGCTAAGTGAAGCCCCTCCTGTTTGCTTTCAGCTTTGGTGGGCAGCCCCCACCAAACTGTTGTTTTTAAACTATTCTTTCTGTATGCTGTTTGTTTTCCTGGTATTATATCTTAGGTTGTATATTTAGTTTCTCCAATGACTCTGGTTAACTAGGATTGAATTCCACAATGGCTTTCAACTGCTCTTTAATCTGTTGATTGATTTTGTCATTGTTATTGTGCTGTGGTTTTCCACTAAAGCATCCTGTCAGTGCAAGAATATCTGCTTGTGCAAAAGATTGTTTCCCCCCTCTCCTCCACCCCCAGGTGCCCTGCATCCTCCAAAAATCTGTGCCAGAGGGCCGGGAGAACCCCTAGAAGAGAGCTATAGGGGGCATGCAGGAGGAGGAGAGAAGAAGCAGCCAAAATCCTTACACTGATGGAACAACCTCCTTAGAGAGCCAGTGTGGTGTAGTGGTTAAGAGCGGTGGACTCGTAATCTGGTGAACCGGGTTCGATTCCCCGCTCTACATGCAGCTGCTGGGTGACCTTGGGCTAGTCACACTGCTCTGAAGTCTCTCAGCCCTCCTCACCTCTCTCGCCGTGGGACCACCTTCACCCAGTGCTTTTCCAGCTGCACTGGCTCCTGGTGGAGTACAGGCTCAGGTTTAAGGTGCTGGTTTTGACCTTTAAAGCCCTTTGCGGACTAGGACCCTCGTACCTACGGGACCGCCTCTCCTGGTATGCCCCGCGGAGGACCTTAAGGTCCATAAATAGCAACACTCTAGAGGTCCCGGGCCCTAAGGAAGTCAGATTAGCCTCAACCTGAGCCAGGGCCTTTTCAACACTGGCTCCGGCCTGGTGGAATGCTGTCTCATGAGACCAGGGCCCTGCGGGATCTGATTTCTTTCCGCAGGGCCTGTAAGATAGAGGTGTTCTGCCTGGCCTTTGGCTTGGAATCAGCCTGATCCCCTCCCCCTCTTCCTTCTGTGATGGAACCCCTATTTGGGGACTTCCCTGGCTTTTTTCTGGCCCACGTAGGACCAGTCTGGATAGTTGGCCTTAGTGAAGATTTGACGTTTTCTACCCCCAAACCATTTTTGATCTGGGCTTCCACTGAAATGAGGCTGCATTTTAAGTTGTATTTTAATCCTGTTTTTAAGTTGTATTTTAATCAATTGTTTTTATACCTGATGTTAGCTGCCCTGAGCCCGGTCTTGGCCGGGGAGGGCGGGGTATAAATAAATATTATTATTATTATTATTATTATTATTATTATTATTATTAAATAAAAACATAGTGGACTCTCCTTCATTGGAGGTTTTAAAACAGAGTTTGGCTGGTCACCTGCCAAGGATTCTTTAGTTGTGATTCCTGCGGTGCAGGGGGTTGGACTAGATGACCTCTGGGACCCCTTCCGACGCTAGAATTCTATGATCCTTTGCTGTTGGCACACAAATGGGACCATTGCACAATAACACACCGGTGACGAGGCAGCCAAAGAGGCGTGTGCTTGGAGAATGTAGGTTGTGAGTTTTGCAGAGTCACACCACTTTCCCAGAAATATTTCCCTGCCTCCCCAAGTCTCCTGCACATGCCCACCTCCCCTGAGATCCATTGCACTGATTCGCCCAAATGGCAACGCATTGGTTGAGGGTTGCAAAAGCGAGGAGGCCCTTAATGGGAGCCAGGCAGAGAGAGAGACCTGCCCAGGCAACCAGCCTTTCACAAACGCAGTGAGTAAGGCCAGGATGAGCCATTTCGGACACTTTTGTACCCTCCTCCCCTTTACCTGAAATGAAGAGAGGGAAGGGGGGGGGGGAAACATCCCGTTTGGAGCCAAGAGCACATACCAAAGTCATGAATCTCAAACTAACTGCTTGGGATTCTCCCCCTCCTCCAGAGTTTAATTAAAATGATAAAGATACAAGCATGGCCAGGCAAGCCTATTGGCACATGCCAAACGCCAGTACAGAGAACATTGTCTGACTTTGAGCAGTGCTGACATTGAACCAGAGCCTGTCTCTTCCAGCGGAGGGAGCTGGTTTGCACGTTGTCAGGAAGAGCTGGTTCCTATCATGGAGAGATACCTCTAGGGGCTCCCATGCCCATGAAAATTCACGGATTCCAGATGACAGAGTTCTTTCTTGCTGGTGAAGACAAAAAACACACGTACGGATTTCTCCACCCCTCTGACATTTGCTGGAATAAAGTAGGCATACCCCAATAACAGATGCGGGTGGCGCTGTGGATTAAACCACAGAGCCTAGGGCTTGCCGATCAGAAGGTCGGCGGTTCGAATCCCCGCGACGGGGTGAGCTCCCGTTGCTCGGTCCCTGCTCCTGCCAACCTAGCAGTTCGAAAGCACGTCAAAGTGCAAGTAGATAAATAGGTACCGCTCTGGCGGGAAGGTAAACGGCGTTTCCGTGCACTGCTCTGGTTCGCCAGAAGCGGCTTAGTCATGCTGGCCACATGACCTGGAAGCTGTACGCCGGCTCCCTCGGCCAGTAAAGCGAGATGAGTGCCGCAACCCCAGAGTCATCTGCAACTGGAACTAATGGTCAGGGGTCCCTATACCCTTTACCTTACCCCAATAACATCAAGCAAATGAGAGGGATCACAGTATGCTTAGATCAACTTTCCCCAACCAGGTGCCCTCCAAATGTTTTGGACAATTTCCCTCTTCTGCAACCGGCACAACTGTACACTGCTAGGGTTGTCGTCCAAAACATCTGGGGAGACCAGTTTGGAGAAGGCTGGGTTAGATGAATGCGAAATATTGAGGAATATTGCTGTTCATTAGCCAGACACTGGTGGGTTTCTCTGTTTCTTTTCCATCCCTCTCCCATTCTGCTGAGTATTTCAGGAAGGAAAGGATGAGGAAGCCTAATATGCAACTCTGCACCCAAACTCATCCTATTTTTGCTTCGCTCGCATTTGAGACCATTTTCTGACTTGCATAAATTGACCCGGAGGAGAGACATTTCAGACTTTGAGGTTCGCAAATGACAACAGCAATTGCGTGCACAGGCACTGCCTCCCCACAGCGCCCCGTATCTCCCCATATCTGCCAGGTCAGGCCCAGGGATCTGTGGAGGGAGGCCTTCTTGGGGTCCCATGAAGGGTGATATGGGATAGAGTCAACACTGCACCCCCCAAGTTTGTGGGACCCCATCTCTTTGTCCCTCTCACTGACGGCTTTAGATGTCATAGTAAAACACATCTTTTCTCAAAGGTACTTGGGGGAAGTCTGAACAGGCTCGATTATTGTGATGCCTGCTGATGATCTGTTTTATTGGTTCAATGTGATGTTTTAATTGTCTTTCTAATTATTTGTTTTATTGTTTTCTCTTGCGTGGTCACCACACAGGGATCTTACTGGAAGAAGAGCAGCCTGGAAACATCGCGTCATCAGAAAGGAAGAATTTCTGTATTACAGCTCAGCAAATACTTCTAAAAGAGGTTTGTTCTGAGATCCCTCATGAAGCAAACATCCTTGACTTTGTTCGCAAACCTCTACAGCACAGACAGATAATTTCTCCATCAAATAGCAGCTGTGTAAATGGGAGTCATGTTGATGCTGGGTACCACCAGTGTTGACTTTCGCTGTCAACGAACAAATTTTCAGGATTAATTATCAAGCTGGTAGGAAAGCATTCGAACCAATGGATGTCATAACGAATCGTCCCCCCAATGCAGGTAAAATAATATTTATCTGTTACAGAAGATGGAAAGTGTCCACAGTGAATCTATTTGCTTGCCCTTAAAAACAACAGTCTGATGAACATGGAAACTGTTTCCTGAAACATAAAGTGGACAAGTAGAAACTGAAACAAAGTGTTGTCATGTTGAGCGCTCTTGTTTAAGGTGCCAACCAGCCAGCCGTGCTCTCTCCTAGGAAAGTCCATTCCACTCAGTTCAAGAAGGATACTGACAAGCTGGAACGTGTTCAGAGGAGGGCAACCAAAATGGTCAAAGGCCTGGAAACGATGCCTTATGAGGAACGGCTTAGGGAGCTGGGTATGTTTAGCCTGGAGAAGAGAAGGTTAAGGGGTGATATGATAGCCATGTTCAAATATATAAAAGGATGTCAAATAGAGGAGGGAGAAAGGTTGTTTTCTGCTGCTCCAGAGAAGCGGACACGGAGCAATGGATTCAAACTACAAGAAAGAAGATTCCACCTAAACATTAGGAAGAACTTCCTGACAGTAAGAGCTGTTCGACAGTGGAATTTGCTGCCAAGGAGTGTGGTGGAGTCTCCTTCTTTGGAGGTCTTTAAGCAGAGGCTTGACAGCCACCTGTCAGGAATGCTTTGATGGTGTTCCTGCTTGGCAGGGGGTTGGACTGGATGGCCCTTGTGGTCTCTTCCAACTCTATGATTCTATGATTCTCCCTCCCTCCATGTTTAAGGTTTTGCTTTTGCTTTTTTACAATCAAGCGGTATATAAGTTCTATGAAATGGAAATAAATAAAATATTTAAATTTCTTCCCTGTCCCTAGACATGGAGGTTGTTTTTCTTTTTTGCTTGTTTGTCAAGGGGGCAGGGAGGGAGGGAGGAACATACTGTATTGGCCCGAATATAACCTGCGTCCCCCCCCCCAATTCCAACCATGAAAAGTTAAAGTGTGGCTTATATTCGCGACCTTACGGTATGCAGCGGCGCCCGCCTCGCGCTCAGTCCCCAGTCCTCTCCCCCGAGGCTGGGAAGGGAGAGAGCGAGGAGGGGGAAAGGCTGCTGGCAACGCAGCGTGTCTCCCCCCCCCCCCCCGTCCAGTATGCAGCCAGGAGCAGTGAAGAAGGGAACGGCTTATATTTGGGTGTATTTCTCACCCCCCCATCAATTTTAAAGCTGCGGCTTATATTCAGTTGTGGCTTATATTCGGGCCAATATAGTATTTTTGCAATTTTGTAGGGGGAAATGGCACCGCTTGAATGCAGGGGGAACAAAGGGGAGAGAGAGAGAGAGAAAGCTAAAGCCCCTTCAACAAGGTGGACGGCAACATCGTCAACGGGCGAGGCATTTCCCTTGTGTGAAAATGCTCCCCCCCTCCCTGCCGCAGTCCCATTTTGCAAAGCAAGGTTACATCTGTGCAATCTGCACCTCTTTATTCTCCGGGCGAGCGACATGTGCGTTAATGCCGGGTGTTAGCGGAGACCCTCTCCTCCCTTTCTTCTCCCAAAGGCGTCACCCCACCTGGCCTAATTAAGACCCACGGACTTCGCCCTGCCTAACAACTGCTGGGTAGTGAAAGATTTTAAGGGAATTGGCAGATATCTGATACACGGCTGAGCAGCCACGTTCAAAGGCTATATTTGATCCACGCTTTCTCTTTTCTTCCCTGCCACAGGGCCCACCTGCTTGCTGCCGCTCGCTCTATCAGGTCTGTCCTCCCAAAAAGAATCTGATTAATCTTGCAGTGGAGTTCAAGTTACACAGGAGCTATGTGGGACAAAACGGGGGGTCTCTCTCTCTCCCTCTCCCTCCCCCCTCGGCTGAAGACAGTGGCCTGGGATTGTTTTCTTAAGGCTTAAAAATCGCCAGACTAGATGCATAGGGGTGAGACAGTAACAGATGATAGGGGGAAAGAGAGAAAGCAACTGGGGTGAGATGCTGACTGCATCTGACAGAAAATAGCCCATTCTCCCCCCCCCACCCCCTAGGCCTGCAGATAATTGGAGCGCCAGAAGTATATGAACCTCCGATAATTTTCTCCTTCTCGGTTCCGCAGGTGCATTCCACTCTCATAGGCCCATAGCTGTCAACTTTCGGATTTGAAAATAAGGGATTTTTTCAAGCTTTCAAATTTGAAAATAAGGGATGCCGCGAGGGCGGTGCAATGGCACCAAGTAGCCTCGCCACCCTGTGCTCCAGAGGCTGCGCGCGAACGGGTGAGCGAAAGAGCGAGCGCATAGACGGCAGGCAGGCTGGCTGTCTGGTTGGGCGTGAGGGTCTGGCTGCACAAGGCATGCAAGCTCCGCCCCCAGTCGGTCTCAGACTCCTTATTGGCAGCCGAGCAACGCAGCTGAGGAGCCTCCCTGGCCGGCAGGGAGGGAGAGGAGCTGCTTCCTTTGAAATCCGGGAAATTTAAGGGATATCAATAATCCGGGATAGCAGCGGGAAACGGCATTTGAATAAGGGAGTTTCCCGCCAAAAAAGGGAGGGTTGACAGCTATGCACAGGCCCCGTGCGGACTACACATTTGAACCACTGTTACACCACTTTAAACAGCCATGGCTATTCCTGCTCAAAAGAATCCTGGGAACTGTAGTTTCTTGGGAGTCCGGCAAGTTGTTGGGAGAGTCCAGTTCCCCCCGCAGAGCTACAATTCTCAAAGTGGTTTAATGACCCGTCGCTCCTCGCTTGGCATTCTCCTGCCTGCTGAACGTCCTTGGCCCAGTATACCTGAAGGAGCGTCTCCACCCCCATCGTTCAGCCTGGACACTGAGGTCCAGCGAAGAGGGCCTTCTGGCAGTTCCCTCACTACGAGAAGCCAAGTTACAGGGAACCAGGCAGAGGGCCTTCTCGGTAGTGGCGCCCGCCCTGTGGAATGCCATCCCAACAGATGTCAAAGAGATAAACAACCACCTGACATTCAGAAGACATCTGAAGGCAGCCCTGTTTAAGGAAGCTTTTAATATGTGATATTTTAATGTATTTTTTATTTTTGTTGGAAGCTGCCCAGAGTGGCTGGGGAGACCCAGCCAGATGGGTGGGGTACAAATAATAAATTATTATTATTATTATTACTACTATTATTATTATTATTATTATTGGCAATAACACAGTTAGGAATCCTCTTTGCTGGCATGACAAGTTAACTCTAGTTAAGTGCTACGTTTGGTGAAAGTTGTCTGATTGCGTCTTGCATCGCAAGTTGCCGAGTAGGGGTGTACACTTGGTTTGGAGGAAGCCCAACTCCTACTCTGTAGCGAGCCGCTTCAGAGGTGCTTTAGTTTATATTCCTGCATTGTAGAGGGTTGGACTACAAGACCCTTGCGGTCCCTTCCAACTCTACAATTCTATGGTTATATGATTCTATGACCTCCCCTGAAGCAATGCAGGTCTAGTCCAAAGTGAAGCAGGCGGCTCCTGAAGCTTCAGGTGTGCTTCGGAAGGGTGTTTCCATAGGATTTCTTTTTAAAAAAACAACAATCTGACCTATTGATGTGTTTCTGGACCTCCTGGTGCCATGCGTATACACAGTCGTGTGCAAGTAAAACACATGTAAGTGGGGGGGGGAATGCCTGTACTGCAGTCCATGATCCATTAAAGGTAAAGGGACCCCTGACTGTTAGGTCCAGTCGCGGACGACTCTGGGGTTGTGGCGCTCATCTCGCTTTACTGGCCGAGGGAGCCGGCGTACAGCTTCAGGGTCATGTAGCCAGCATGACTAAGCCGCTTCTGGCGAACCAGAGCAGTGCACGGAAACGCCATTTACCTTCCTGCCGGAGCGGTACCTATTTATCTACTTGCACTTTGACGTGCTCTCGAACTGCTAGGTTGGCAGGAGCAGGGACCGAGCAACGGGAGCTCACCGCGTCGCAGGGATTTGAACCGCCGACCTTTTGATCTGCAAGCCCTAGGCTCTGTGGTTTAACCCACAGCGCCACCCGCGTCCCCCATGATCCATTAGGGCAGAGCTTTCCAAACTTTTCATGTCAGCGACACGCTTTTTAGATACGCATCATTTCACGACATGGCAATTCAGTTTTACTAGCAAACCAGAGGTTAAACTAGGCCCTTTCCAGCCCTGGGAGGAGTGCGGGTAGCAACATACACTGCAGCTGACACACTAATGTCTCATGACACACGGTTTGGAAAGCTCTGCGTTAGGGGAAGGTGGCTGGGTGAAACAGCCGGCCCATGATAGCAAGGAGTAAGGGTCCTGGTCATCAGGTGCTCACTCAGATGAGGATGGGAATGGCTTGGAGTGAAAGGCCTTGGGTCCAGATGCTGTCCCCCTGCAGCATCTCCTGCCTACAGCGGCTGCCTCACTCTACCTAATGGTAGGGACAGCCCTCTCCTAGAAAGAATCACTGCGGTGAATAGAGCACCTTAGAGGTACAGAGCTGCTTCCCCTTCACTGAAGCCATCTAGCACAACCAGTGGCAGAGCGTGGGTTGCTGCTGCCCGGGGTGCTCACTTGCGTGCCGGATAGGCGAGTGGTGGGGTGGGTGCGTGCACATGAGGTGGGGGGACATGCATGCCAGGCAGGGGGAGACCTGCCCAGCCTTCACCACCGACCCCGCCAGAGTGACCCCACCGCCACTGGAGCAAAACAGGGTTGTGTTGAGCTGCCTGTCTGCCCTCGCAGGAGGGAGACCGGCTGGCCGATACTGCCATTGATGGGCAGAGAAGAGGGCTGTACTGGGGTTGCCTGCGTGGGGTCACCTGGTTTGCGGCTCTTTAAAAATGGTGCTCCCAGGGCCATGACCCCTGGCACCCCTCCCCTACTCTTTGCTAGGCAGTGAGAAGCTCTTCAGAGGCAACAAACATCCCCTCTGGTTCTCTTTGATGGCCCTTTGGCCCAGACCCCGCCAGGGCTCTGGGAAACGGTGTCAGCACTCAGCTTGCCACTTTGTCCATTGTCGAAATGATAAGAAGAAAGTGGTCCCTTTATCTCCAAGGCTGGCTTAACGAGGGTCCTGTAACAGAGAGCTGAGATGAGGCCCGCTTTCAAATCTGTGAATCTGGCACGAGCTTCTTGATTTCAGGGCCTTTTCGGGCCTTATTCAGATGCTCAGTATTCGTGGATATTGGGCACATCGTCCAGTGTCCATGCATTTGGCATCAGTCCACATTGGGGGAGTCTTTCATGCACATATCTGCATCCAGAGAGCCAGTGTGGTGTAGTAGTTGAGAGTGGTGGACTCGTAATCTGGTGAACCGGGTTCGCATCTCCGCTCCTCCACATGCAGCTGCTGGGTGACCTTGGGCTAGTCACACTTCTTTGAAGTCCCTCAGCCCCACTCACCTCACAGAGTGTTTGTTGTGGGGGAGGAAGGGAAAGGAGAATGTGAGCCGCTTTGAGACTCCTTTGGGTAGTGATAAAGCGGGATATCAAACAATCCAAACTCTTCTTCTTCCAAACATGCTCCCCCAATTATTAGTATCATTATTATTACTTAATGAATTTATATCCCACTTTTCTCCCAAGCTGGGATTCAAGGCGGCCTACAACATTTTAAAACGGCAATGATAAAATAGAACGTAACAAAAACAAACTGTTTAGAAACAATGATTCAAAGGCCACACTTTTAACATATGGAAAACAGGTGCCAGTACTGTGAACCCTTGAGTACCGCCAGAAAAAAGCGCTGATTCTACTAAACATACGCATTTTTGTATTATTTCCGCTAGTATCCAGTTCTTTGGAGCATAACCGGGTGTGAGGCCTCTGCACATCATTTTAACGATGTTTTTATTTATGTTTAATTTTTTTTAATGGATTGTTTCATTATTCGCACGGCTTCCTTGTCCCCTTTGGGAGGAAGCGCAGGCTATAAAATAGGCTGAACGAATGAAAGAATAAATGAATTTCCAATATGAACTTTTCGCAAAACAGGAAGCCTTTCTAGAAGCGTCAGATAAGGCCTTAGCAATACATCAATCAGCTGCAAAGCATTGTGGGACGCTGTAGAGGCGAGGCCCCTCTTGTTAAGGTCTCTAGTAATCACGAAGCTACGATTAGCCAAAAGCAGATGCAGAGCATCTTCAGGGACACCTCAGATGTGACACGAGAAATGGTTGGCAGGTTCCATTCCTCGCTCGCCATGGAAATCTCCTAAATGACACTCAAGCACTTCGGCTCCTTTAACTGCGCTACATTTGCAGCAACCACTTCTGGCGCCCTGATAAAATGTGTCGCCGATCCGAGTGTCACTTTCTCATGTCCTTACTGCAGCCAACACATCGGTCTTCGTTGATACCGTATCGCTCTTATTATAGAGCGCATCCGCTTCCACATTCTTCAAGAGATCTGTGTTACAGAGCCATGATTTTTTTTAAAAAAAATAACAACAGCAACAATCCAGTAGCCATGTTTTGTTTTATTTTATATATATTTTTAAAGTTTTATTTATGCTTTTCAGGTTTATGCATTTCACTAATTTTACAATCGTTTTAACATTTCAAAACTTGACTTCCTTCCCCCTCTTTCTGCGGTTCCTGAAATTTATTTTTTAATATCTTTTGCACACCCAGATTAACTTAATTTGCTCATTTATTCATCTACTTTAAATATACACTCTTATCAGACTGCAGGTTATTACAATAATCCCGCCAATGTTCTTATCTGTTTACAATTTATCTGTAAATATTCAATAAACCATTTTCATTCTTTTATAAAAAGTTTGTTATCCTGATTTCTTATTCTTCCGGTAAGTTTTGCCATTTCTGCATATCCCTTAAATTTTTGTATCCATTCTTCCTTTGCTGGGACTTCTGCTTTTTTCCATTTTTGGGCGAGCAGCATTCTTGCCTCTGTAGTTGCATACATGAATAAGTTTCTGTACAGTTTCAGTAGTCCCTATAATTCCCAACAGAAAAGCTTGTGTGTGTGTGTGTGTGTGTGTGTGTGTGTGTGTGTGTGTATATATATATATATATATATATATATATATATATATATATATAATTTTAAACATCTTTAAAATGGGAAATGATATATAATGAATTGAAAAAGATGTTTAAATTATTTTAAACATCTTTTTCATTTCATTATATATCATTTCCCAGTAAGCTTTAACCTTAGTACAAGACCACCACATATTATAAAAAGAACCTTCATTCTCTTTGTATTTCCAACATGTATTTGATTTACATTGATACATTTTTGCCAATTTACTTGGTGTTAGATACCATCGATACATCATTTTCATTTTTTATATCCATATTCCACAATCGTTCCCATGCTTCCATGTCTATATTATGACCAATATCTATTGCCCAATGTATCATTGAGGATTTTACTTGCTCATCCTTTTCCTCCCATTCCAATAATATTTTATACATTTTAGACAGCATTTTTACATTACATTCCAACAGGTCTCTCTCCAGTTGTGATATTTGCTTTCCAAACAGCGGCCATGTTTTACAGCTTCCACTTCCTGAAAAAATTCAGGAAGTCCTAACATAGAGTGAAACCAGAGCGGTTAACTTTCTGCCTGAAGACACAGTGCCCCCTGCCGCCTTCCAAGGGTAGTTGATTTTAGGAGAGATCCTCAAGGGGCCGTGCTCTAGTCTTCTAATATTACATTGGTGTGTGCAGTGGGATTCATGCTCAATCCCATGCCCCCCAACATGTCACAGCAAAAAACTGGGACGCCAATCTTTCAGGGCTGTGCTCCTGTGCGAGTCACACCACCCATGTGAGACCACGAGAGCCAGCATGGTGTAGTGGTTAAGAGCGGAAGACTCGTAATCTGGTGAACCGGGTTCGCTTCCCTGCTCCTCCACATGCAGCTGCTGGGTGACCTTGGGCTAGTCACACTTTTCTGAAGTCTCTCAGCCCCACTCACCTCACAGAGTGTTTGTTGTGGGGGAGGAAGGGAAAGGAGAATGTGAGCCGCTTTGAGAGCCGCTTTGAGACTCCTTCAGGTAGTGATAAAGTGGGATATCAAATCCAAACTCCTCCTCCTCCTCCTCCTCCTCCTCCTCCTCCTCCTCCTCCTCTTCTTCTTCTTCTTCTTCTTCTTCTCCCAAGGAAATGAACCCCTTGACAGAAAAAGGTTCCCCTGTATGCATATTCTTGTTATACTACTTTATTATTTTTTTTGAAAAAAAAAACCATTTTAAAGACGTTTCTGCCTTCTGTTTTAACTTATGAAGATCTTTGTTTGAACAGCAAGTGCTTTGATTGATTATCAGAAATCAATGTGTCAAATATATTATTTTAATAAGTTACCCCTCCCCCTCAAAAAAAAAGTTATGAGAATAATAAGAAAAAGCACTTGTTGTTTATTAGGTATTTAAAAGCATTCACACTTTCTGTGCAAAACTTTCCTTTTGAAGTAATTGGCCCTTATATTTCCTCCCGATACTGAATGAATCATGAAAAATTGCTAGGTTGCTTTTTAATAATAATGCTTCAAAGTGTGGCCTCTGGCTTTCCTTCCTTGCTTCTCACCTTCCAGCTACGTCTTTTCTTCTCCTCGCCTTTTATTTCCAGCTGAATATGAAAGCGAGAGTCTTGTCTCCAGCTAAAACTGTCACCCAGCAGTATCGCAAACACAAATTAAAACACACACAGCCTCCACCCCGACCCCTCAGGCTTGCAATTAAGCACCTATTTATGTTTACTTTTATTTAACGTTCGTCTGCTTGAGCTAATGTATACTGCAGGGGACTAACCAGCCATTCAACAGTCACAACAGCAATGAAGCCTCTGACATGATTGGCTGAACTGCCGTGATGTCATAGAACCAGTTGTTGAGTTTTTATGGGACCCCGAGGGTCATCTAGTCCAACCGCCCACAATGCATGACTCTTGCCCACAGTTGTCCCTGGGTGGGCTCGAACCACCAACCCTCTGGTTAGCAGCCAGATGTGCTGTCCCATTGAGCCACCTGAGTGTCGCAGAGAGGTGGGTGGGCAGAAGGTTTTCTGGCTGTTGTTGGCTGAATAGCTCAGATATGACAGGGGAAACAGGGCAGGCAGAATGGAGGAGCGGTTGCAGAAGCAGTGGAGGCAGCGTGGAAAAGGAGGGCTCTCATTTCCTGCCCAGAGTGTCTCTAACACACTTAGGAGGAGGAAGGTAGGTAGCCATGTTGGTCTGACGCAGTCAAAATAAAATAAAGAATTAAAAAATTGTCCAGTAGCACCTTAGAGACCAACTACGTTTGTTCTGGGTATACTGTAAGCTTTCGTAAGAACAAACCAGAACAAACTTAGTTGGTCTCTAAGGTGCTACTGGACAATTTTTTAATTTTTTTTTATTTATTAGGAGGAGGAAGACAGCCTTTAAGGAACTGAAGCTCAACATAAAAAAAACTAAGATCATGGACACTGGTCCCATCACCTCCTGGCAAATAGAAGAAGAAGAAATGGAGGCAGTGAGAGATTTTACTTTCTTGGGTTCCATGATCACTGCAGATGGTGACAGCAGTCACGAAATTAAAAGACGCCTGCTTCTTGGGAGAAAAGCAATGACAAACCTAGACAGCATCTTAAAAAGCAGAGACATCACCTTGCCGACAAAGGTCCGTATAGTTAAAGCTATAGTTTTCCCAGTAGTGATGTATGGAAGTGAGAGCTGGACCATAAAGAAGGCTGATCGCCGAAGAATTGATGCTTTTGAATTATGGTGCTGGAGGAGACTCTTGAGAGTCCCATGGGCTGCAAGAAGATCAAACCTATCCATTCTGAAGGAAATCAACCCTGAATGCTCACTGGAAAGATGGAGAGCACAAGGAGAAAGGGACGAAAGGGGACGAGATGGTTGGACAGTGTTCTCGAAGCTACCAACATGAGTCTGACCAAACTGCGGGAGGCAGTGGAAGACAGGAGTGCCTGGCGTGCTCTGGTCCATGGGTTCACGAAGAGTCGGACATGACTAAACGACTAAACAACAACAACACCAAGGTGTTTTCAACTTGAAAGTTGTTATTTGTTCTGGGTCTATGAAAGATGGAGAAAGATGAGAGGCAATTTATTAAAACAATAATTAAAAGACAAGCCAGGATATATGGGGGGAAATGAGGTGGGCAGAAAGCAGCAATAAACAAGTGGCCCTGAACTGTTGTGTAGACTCCTCCCTAAGTCTTTTAATCATTTCCTTATTTTGCCTCCAGACAACAATGCAGAGAATACTGCCGTGTTCTGATGTCAAGGAAGACAGACAGTGATGGTTATTTGGCCTATTACTCTAAAATGTTTTTTTTTAAAACCTGCTGGAAGAGAATGTTCTTAATTCTAATGATCCTTCTTTTTAATTACCACCCAATTAAAATTCTTCCCCCCCACCTCAGTTTGTCTTCTCCTTCTTGGGAAAGTCCCCCAAACTCCTCGCTTCAGCTTCCAAGTCTCTTGGAAGTCTCTTCTAAGTAAAGAGATGATAGTATTTTATCTGCCCCACAGGGGAGGCTGCGGGAATTAATTATTGTTTTAGAAAGCGCTTTGAAATTGAAAAGAGCTGGAAGACTCGGTTCTAGTCCTTGAGGCTCCATGCTGGCAAGACTCTCAGAAACTGAACCGAGAGAGCTTGCCTTGGTCAAACTGACTGAGCAAAGCAGAGATAAGATCCAAACTGGGTCTCAGGCTAGAAGAGAGTGGGGAGACAGAGTGGAAAATATTCAGGTGGGGCAGAGCCTGCAAGCGCACGAAGCTGACGTATGCAGAGTCAGACCATTCAACTGTCCCGAGGATGGGCAGACCAAAGATTGGGATCTGTTTTTCATTTATTAAGCGTGGCTTTTGCCCACGGGTCTCAAGGCAGTCCAAAGGATGCAATAAAAACAGCTGATGGCGGTTTAAGAAACCCCCCACATGCACCTTCAGAGCAAATGCATTTTAAAAGCAACACAAAGTAGACGCCCACAGCAGAGACCCATTCATCCAGCTGGGAGAGCCCGTCAAAGCAAAAGAGTCTTTGAGGGCGTGATATAAATAAAAGTTTATTATTACTTATTATTATTCCTTTGTAAGAAAATATGAAATAACATAAAACCATTTTTGCAGGCAAAAAAAAATATAAAAAAATCCATGGGGGGTGACAAGAAATTTTCCACACCGGGTACCACCTGACCTTCCTATGCCTCTGCTTCATTGTACAGCTTTTCCTGCATGCTGAAGATGCAACTCTTTGCCATGTGAGGTACTCTATTCTGTGGAATTCCTCTCTTTTGCCGAATGCTCCTTTTCAAACTGTTTTATTTCTTTTACAATTGGCAAATGTTTTCTCTGTTTTCTTAATGGCATCTTATTATGCTGCTGCAACCTGCCCTGGCACTTTATGTTAAAAGGCAGATAAGAAACAAAATAAGCAAATAAAATAAAACAAAGTTCCTTCCATTTCATGGGAAAGGTTGCGAGTTCAAACGTTGGCATCTCCACGGAGACCTGGAGAGATGCTGCCGGTCTGTGTAGACAATACTGAAACTGATGGACCAACGACTGGATTTGGCATAAGGCAGCTTCCTATGTTCCTAAGCCCCCCCCCATCTTTCTGTAACACAGAGTTTTCCATTGTGACTCTGTTAATGTGTAGTGGGTGGGAGAAAGCTTTTATCTGCTGAATAAAATATGAAGGGCCTTTGCAGAATCGAATCAGCGCTTTCATTGGAGTCAGCAATTCTGGATCCTTTCAGACATATCTATTATTTACTACATTTGCTTCCTAAATGCAAAAAAAAACACAACCCCAGTCCTCACCTCACCACCACCCAAAGTCCATCCTTACATAGCTGTCAACTTTCGGATTTGAAAATAAGGGATCAGCACATAGCTGTCAACCTTTCCCTTTTCTCACGAGGAATCCTATTCGGAATAAGGGAATTTCCCACAAAAAAAGGGAAATGTTGACAGCTACGCAAAGTGAGCCTTCCACGGTGACGCGAGGAGGGGAAGCAGAGCGAGCTCGGGGCCCCTTCTCAAACAGGCAGACGGCTCAGGGATGCCACTCTGTGCTCCAGAGGTTGTGCGTGAACGGGAGAGCGAAAGAGCGAGCACATAGACGGCAGGCAGGCAGGCTGTCTGTCTGGTTGGGCGTGAGGGTCTGGCTGCACAAGGCATGCAAGCTCCGCCCCCAGTCGGTCTCAGACTCCTTATTGGCAGCCGAGCAACGCAGCTGAGGAGCCTCCCTGGCCGGCAGGGAGGGAGAGGAGCTGCTTCCTTTGAAATCCGGGAAATTTAAGGGATATCAACAATCCGGGATAGCAGCGGGAAACGGCATTGGAATAAGGGAGTTTCCCGCAAAAAAAGGGAGGGTTGACAGCTATGCATCCTTAACAAAAAACAAAAACAAAAGAAGGCCAGTGCACAGAGCCATCTTACATCAAGGGGAGGTGGGGAAGAATCAGTCCCTTATCAGAAAATGTAGGTATCGATATTCAGCTGTTCCCAAGAACCAGCAGAAATGCTTTCAGCTCAGTTATTGGATTCCAGCTCAGATTGTATTGGAAACAGGCTATCCGTGGAGGCGGGTGATGGCCGCCAACTCGGATGGCTTTAAAAGTGGATTGGACAAATCCGTGGAGGAGAGGGCAATCGACGGCTACTAGCTACGATAGTGATGCTCTGCCTCCACAATCAGAGGCGGCAATGCTTCTGAATCCCAGTTGCTGGAAACTGCAGGAGGGGCAAGGCTCCTTTGCTCAGGTCTTCCTTGTGGGGTTCCCACAGGCATATGGTTGGCCACTGTGAGAACAGGATGGTGGATTAGAGTGGCCATTGGCCTGGTCCTGCACAAACACAATAAATATAACCACTACTATGCTATAGATCAGGGGTGGCCAACTCCCAAGAGACTGCGATCTACTCACAGAGTTAAAAACTGGCAGTGATCCCCCTTTTGGGGGGGGGGTTCAGGTCAAAGTTGTTGAGTTTTTTCAGGGAGGAGGTAAAATGTTGAGCTTTTCTTAGGGGAGCCACAGTTGTTCAGCATCTTTGGAGGGAGCCAATGATCTACCAGTGATCTACCGCAGAAGATCACAATCTACCTGTTGGACATGCCTGCTATAGATCCACTGTTGTGTTTCATCACATTTGAACTCATACCACTGATGAAGCCCAGGATGGCGAAACAAGGATAAAATGTTCCGGAAATCCTTGACGCATTGTGGAATTACAATACCCTTCATATGGATTTTTTTGGACTACATGAACAAACGCATGTGGAATAGACTTTTGTATATGTTTGAACTTCTTCTAAGAGCTGATTGGAGAGACAACTGATCCACTGGGTCTTCTGATCCTTCGGTTGAACTTTATGACTCATCTTTGTTGATATGTTAATATGATACAGTAAATAACTGTATTTGTGTTAAAACACAGCCTGTTACATTTATTGTGTTTGTGCAATAGCTTGTACGTAGCCTAATGTTTGATGTTGTGTTGCCACCATTTGCCTGGTCCAGCAGGCTCTTCTTATGTTCTAAGGCAGTGGTGGCTAACCTTGGCACTCCAGATGTTTTAGGACTACAACTCCCATCATCCCTGACCACTGGTCCTGTTAGCTAGGGATGATGGGAGTTGTAGTTCCAAAACATCTGGAGTGCCAAGGTTAGCCACCACTGTTCTAAGGTCTGTTTGAGCCTTCGACCAACAAGGGACGCCAAAGTCTGATGAAACACCTGCGTTTGGGTGAGTGAATCTGCCCCTTTTGATTTCTCTCAGATTCTCTCTTTTTCAATCTTCGGCGCAGTTCTCTACGTTTCCACATCTGTTTGCATTTTTTAAAAACAAAAATTCACCAGCATTCAATGTCTTCCCACATACACACGTCTGTATGCAATTTTGCCAGCCTAAAAAAACAACACATTTAATGCCCCCCAACCAATATGTGTGTTTTTATGGGCATGTGACCCTAATATATGCATTTTCGTCCACTTGGCTGGAGCAAAATTCTGAGAAGTGCAAATTTCGAAGAATGGCTGTGTTTTGGTCCATGTATTGTTTCAGAAAGTGTGAATTACCGTATATACTCGAGTATAAGCCGACCCGAATATAAGCCGAGGCACCCAATTTTACCACAAAAAACCTGGGAAAGCTTCATAGGAGCCACTGCCTGCCTCACTCGAGTATAAGCCGAGGGCGGTTTTTTCAGCACAAAAAATGTGCTGAAAAACTAGGCTTATACTCGAGTATATAGGGTAGATAGGTTTGCCTTTAAATCCTGTCTCTATATCCATGCACCCATTTTGCCACAGCCTGGCACTGCCTGCCTAAACAAAGGATAATATAAAAACCGTGAACAGCTATATATGAAAATGTATTGAATCATGAACTAAACAGACAATGTCATACAAAAAGCATACATACAGGTAGGTATTTCCTCAGAGGCAAAAGCCTGTATATACTTTCAAACATTAAAGTGCTAATTCAAAGTGCAATATTTAGTGTTGGAGATGGTTATGCAAAGTCCATCAGACGTATGGGTCTATTTTTCCAGTGTTAAAGATGGTTAAGCAAAGTCCATCAAACGTATGGGTCTGTCTTCCCGACGGGTGGCCAGCTTCGAATCTTCCCGTTTCACCAGCAGTTTCGTCAAGGACTGGACTTTATCATCAACACAGAACTAGGATATTCCACATAGCTAAGCTATTCTAAGAAACTCAAACACTTATCATTCATATAAAGCTGCCTAGCTTTGGCTTCAACTTGCTAAAAGGCCTTCTTGTAGAGATTCTTTGGTTGCGATTCCTGCATTGACCCTTCCAATTCTACAGCCCAAATTATTCTGTTGTAACACAGATGCATTCAATGTAACCTAAGGAGCCCTGATACGTACAGTCCTTAACTCTCAAAATCGACGGTGGTGGAGTTAAGATCACCTCTGCACATTAAACATGGCATGGGCGGCAGCAGGGGGGTGGGGGGAGGAGATTTCCTTGCACCTCCTTCCTCTGTCACAATTGGCATGGGAAGCTGAAGCGACCCAGACAGATCTGAATGGCTTCCACACGGGTGATTGATGGCCGCCATGGTCTGGGAGCTCCCAAAATAATTCCAACAAATGTTTCCTGGTAGCACCTGGCATCCAACCAGGAGGCAGCGCTAGCATTTCCTAAATACAAAAAAAAAAAAAAAAAAGACTGTCCCCACAGATGCCTGGGCTAAATATAACTTTGGTGAGGTGGTAACCTTCGGAAGGTGGGAGGGAAGTAGATTCTTGAACGTGGGGTGTGCCCACCTATTGGGTTTCCTATGCTACACCCATCCAGGGAAACTGGTTCCCAGCCAGTGAGATTTAGTCCTAACAGATAGATCATGGGCAATTAAATCCTTGTACAGTGGTACCTCGGGTTACAGACGCTTCAGGTTACAGACGCTTCAGGTTACAGACTCCGCGAACCCAGAAATAGTACCTCGGGTTAAGAACTTTGCTTCAGGATGAGAACAGAAATCACGTGGCGGCAGCGGGAGGCCCCCTTAGCTAAAGTGGTACTTCAGGTTAAGAACAGTTTCAGGTTAAGAACGGACCTCCAGAAAGAATTAAGTTCTTAACCCGAGGTACCACTGTACAGTACTTAGCAATGCCAGGCACCAGTATCTTAAAGTTAACTAACCAAAACATGTGAAATGGTTTTAATTATTTTCATATTTGAAATGGTTTCCTGTAGGCTTCTTTTGTCATCATTGCTGCTTCCGTTGTTAAATCGCTTTGAGGTGTTCCTTAGGATGCGATTCATAAATGGGACTAGGTAAGGAAGGGGCTACATTGGGATGCGTTGCACACACCACTGCCATGTCCTGTCTTTGCCTCCAAGCCTGCAAAGCGCCTTCTTGGCATAAATTGCATTCCTTGCCTTGAGTCCTCTTATGCCAGAAATAACCCTTTGAAGGCAAATGCGCCAGTTTCCAAATATTCGATGCATCCGAGTACTCGGTGCAAATAATTCAATAAACCGAGAGCTCCTGATCTGGACTTCCATTCTCACACACACACACACACACACACACACACACACAGCTCGAATTCCGTTCTGTTTTGAAGCCTCAATGAGAACATGCTGCAAAAATTCAAAGACATCTCGGTGTTCGCTCTCTGAAAAAAAAACCACTCACAAAATCCCTCCACGCAAGGGTCCCTGCCACCTCTTCGGGAAGTCGCTCTCTTGGCTCCCTGCTAACAGAGACCGTCATGGGAACTGTTCCTACAGCAGACTAGGTAAACAAACCGATATAGAACAGATTTACTCTGCAGAACAGCTGGGAAGGAAAGCTGCAACGCCAGCCGCCGTGTTGCCATTTACACAAAAATAGCCATTTCAGGACCTCCTGAGCAGCTCACGGGCTCCTGTGAGTTGCTGGCATGAGGGTTTATTATTATATTATTATTATTATTATTATTATTATTATTATTATTATTATTATTATTATTAACATAGGGACCCAGGTGGTGCTGTGGGTTAAACCACAGAGCCTAGGGCTTGCTGATCAGAAGGTTGGCAGTTCGAATCCCTGCGATGGGGTGAGCTCCTGTTGCTCGGTCCCAGCTCCTGCCCACCTAGCAGTTCGAAAGCACATCAAAGTGCAAGTAGATAAATAGGAACCGCTCCGGCGGGAAGGTAAACGGCGTTTCCGTGCGCTGCTCTGGTTCGCCAGAAGCGGCTTAGTCATGCTGGCCACATGACCCGGAAGCTGTACGCCGGCTCTCGGCCAATAAAGCAAGATGAGCGCCGCAACCCCAGAGTCGGACACGACTGGACCTAATGGTCAGGAGTCCCTTTACCTTTACTATCTGAGCCACGGAGAGTCATATCTCAAAGTGAAAGCATATAGGGGCATAGGATGCTGTCAGATCATTGGTCCATCTAGCACAGTACTTGTCTACACTGACTGGCAGTGACTCTCCATGATTTGGGGCTGGAGGTTTCTCCGAACTCCTACCTAGAGGTGTTGGGGGTTGAACCTGGGAACTCCTGCTTGCAGTCTACATGTTCTAACACTGAGCCACGGCACGGCCCTTAAATAATAACAACAAGGTCCTGGCCCTCATGGTTCTGAACAAAGGGCTGATTTAAATAGGCAGATGGGAAGCTGTATTGTTGAAATTGACTGGCAGCAGCACACCCCACCTGCTCTGCCACAACCCTGTCTATTTCCAGGAGAGACAGTGTGGTAGGCTGGTTAGAACATTGGAGTAAGACCGGGAGACTGGGGTTCAAATTCCCACTTGTGCAAAAAGCTCGCTGGGTAATAATAATAATAATAATAATAATAATAATACAGTGGACCCTTGACTTACTAAGATAATCCATTCCAACGGAATCTTCATAGGTCGAAATCATCGTAACTCGAGTCCCCATAGGAATGCGTTGGAGAACGCAGTCGTAGGTCGAAAAAACCTTCGCAAGTCGAGGAAACCGCATTTAAAACGGCCGTGACTTCCGATTGGAAGCCGAAAAAATTCGGAAGTGGCGGCTGCTTTGATCCCTCGTAACTCGAAAAACTCGTAAGTCGTGTCATTCGTAAGTCGAGGGATCACTGTAATAATAATAATAATAATAATAATAATAATAATAATAATAATAATAATTATTATTTATACCCCGCCCATCTGGCTGGGTGTCCCCAGCCACTCTGGGCAGCTTCCAACAGACTATTAAAAACACGATAAAACCTCAAACATTAAAAACTTCCCTAAACGGGGGCTGCCTTCAGATGTCTTCTAAAAGTCAGATAGTTGTTTATTTCCTTGACATCTGATGGGAGGGTGTTCCACAGGGCAGGCGCCACTACCGAGAAGGCCCTCTGTCTGGTTCCCTGTAACCTCACTTCTCACAGTGAGGGAACCATCAGAAGGCCCTTGGCGCTGGACCTCAGTGTCCCGGCTGAACGATGGGGGTGGAGACGCTCCTTAGATCTGCCACTGCCTCTCAGCCTAACCTACCACCCAGGGATGTCGTGGGATTTAAATGAGAAGGGGGAGAACCAAATACATTAGCTTGAGTTCCTCAGAGAATGAATGAATGAATGAATGAATTAAATGGGCTCAGATATTACCTCACCTTACCCCATGAAACCTCTGGCAGGAGAGAACCCAAGCCTTATGAGAACCGCTGTAAGGATCTGGGTATGTTTAACCTGGAAAAGAGGAGTCTGAGAGGAGATATGGTAACCATCTTCAAAGATCTCAAGGGCTGTCACACGGAAGATGGAACAAACACTGGAGGGTAGGACCTGAACCAATGGCTTCAAATGACCATTGGGGTCCCTTCCAACTCTACAATTCCATTATCCTACGACTCTAGCAATGCAGGGTACTGCAGCTTTAAAAGGCTTGCAACGTAGATGGCTAGATTGTCTATTTTATTACATTGCATGGCACTATGTCTTAGGGCAGGCCTCCCAATGCAAGGTCCACTTCACAGGCGCACGGGAGCCTGTTTTTGCACAGTGCAAGCCCACATGGTGTGACCCTGAGGTGCATGGAAATGTGATGCGAAAGCATGATAGGGGCTGGCTATCGGTGCTCTTTTCCACGCTGCAATTGCAGATTAAGAGAAGTGGGGGCTGAGGCAGTGGTATTTTGGGAGAAGGGGAGCATTAGGGACCAGAAAATATTCGTCAGGAGAAAGGAATTTTTCTTTTATTTTTAGATTGCCTGCCTCTTTTGGTCCTTCAAGCCATCCATGCTCATTACATGAATAAAGACATATTTTAAAAGAAGATTTGCTCGTCCGTCTGTCCCCTTTGAGTCCAGCTGCCCCTTCTCTTCACAATGCATCTGAGAGATGCACCAACTAGCCATTTAAATGCTGATTCAGTTGTACATTTTGTACCTTTCACGTTACTCCGAGGCCTTTGAAAGTTGTTTTAGAGTGCTGCTTATCGCTTTATTTGAAAACTTTATTCCCTCCACTCCCAGAATTTAATTTTGAAATAAAGTTAAAAATTAAGACAAAACAAATAAAGAAAGTCATATTTTGAAATCATTTTTCAACAGTTTCAAAGTGGCTCCAGAGACGGCGGGTGTGTGATGCCACAGATGCTAGCCAGCCAACACTGTGCACAGTTGATTTCTGATGTCAAAATGCTAATGGTTTTGGCCTGAGCTTGATGCTGGAGAGAAGATCATTTTGAGCAAGACACGGTGAGTTTGCTGACACCGAAACCCCCCACCACTCAAAATGATGTGCTGTATTTCCCCCTGTATAGGACGATATTTTTTGCTTAAAAAAAAATTAGGCAAAAATTGGAGGTCGTCTTATATATGGATGGTGAATGCTCTGGGGTTCAGGTTCGGGCCAACTTTAGCCAACTTCCTTCAAAAAAGCTGAACAACTTTGGGCAACATCTTCCTAAAAAGCTCAGAGTTGTTCTGATTGATGTATAAAATATTGATTTCTTAATATTTTTTGGGTTTAAAAATATAGGGCTCATCTTATACATGGGAGTGTCATTTACACGGGAAAATACAGCACATTCACCCTTGGAACTGCCATGGAAATCTAGAGCTGGTTGGTTTGGAGGGATCCAATCCATGACCAATCCCATGCAAATCCTCTTAGCTCCCAGGGTACCATCAAGAGCAGCAGGAATAAGGTGGCACCACCACAATGACTGCATTTGCTGACAGTGACATACATGCATATCGATGTGCTTGGTGCCTGGAAAAAACATGGTCAGGTGTCACGGCCTGTCCCATATAAGGAAGGCACATGTCTGATAGTTAGCTCTCTATTGGCAAGAGAAACACAGCAGCTTCCACGATGCTCCGAATACACATGTTCAAACACTTCCCACCTCTATGTGATGGCCTGGGATTCGGGCTCAGACTCGGAACCAGAGCAGTTTCAGTCTGTACAGGATCCTCTGCCCCAGACATCGTCTGAACCAAGTCTGGGGCCTGATGCTGAGGAGCCCCAGTCTGCACAGGTTCCCCTGCAACAAGCACCAGCTGAGCCGAGTCAGGGGCCTGAGCCTGTCCTGGCTCCAGGTGCGGAGAATACCTCGTTGCCGTCAGCTGGGCCATCACTGTCAGCTGCTCCACTACCGGCTGGGTCAGGAGAGGCTGAGGCAGCCCCTGGGTCTAGTAACCCACTGGCGTCTCCCGAGCTGCAGAGACTCAGGTCTGAAAGAAGGAGAGACCCGAGTACTCGCAGGAGGAGTGCTCACCTTCAGGCGAGACAGGGTGGTGAGTCGTCGGGGGATTGGGACCGGCCATTACCTCGTCAGAGATATAAGGCTGCCAGACTCTGCCCCAGGTTGCGGGAGCAACATTGTTGTTTGCCTGATCCTGCCTGTGTTCCTGTACCTGACCTTGCCTGGTTCCCTGCTCTGTTCCCTACCTTGACTCTCCTGGACTGACTCCTCGCTGACTCTTTGAACCCTGGACCGGACCTGGACTTCGCTTCCCGGATACCCTCAGGCCAGCACACTCTAGGCAGGTATCCACAAGTCTGGGTCCTATGGAGCAGTTGCAGCAACAAGGAGACCCCATCCCTCTTCCAGTGTGGTGTAGTGGTTAAGAGCGGTGGACTCGTAATCTGGGGAACTGGGTTCGCGTCTCTGCTCCTCCACATGCAGCTGCTGGGTGACCTTGGGCTAGTCACCCTTCTCTCAGCCCCACTCACCTCACAGAGTGTTTGTTGTGGGGGAGGAAGGGAAAGGAGAATGTTAGCAGCTTTGAGACTCCTTCGGGTAGTGATAAAGTGGGATATCAAATCCAAACTCCTTCTTCTTCTTCCTGCTTATATACCCTCCTCAGATGGGTTGTGCGCCCATCACCCGAGGCTTCTCCTGCATGGAAGTCAGCGGTGCTCTTCCCACTTCAAGCCCCCTTGGTTCAGTGGGGCAGGGAAAGGTGGAGAGTCTACTGACCCACCTGTCAGCTGAACAGCCTCTTCTTCTTCCACCACTTCTGGAGGACATTGCTGTGTCTCTAACTGCCCTGTCTCTGCCTCCTGCCCTGCCTCCTGCCTTGCAGGCAGTACCACATCCCATAAATCACTGGTCCCCTCTCCTGGGCCACTCCCCTGGTCCTCTGCCTCCACCACAAGCTCTCCTGAGAATTGCTCATGACATCAGGCAACACTTCCATATCGGGAAAAGAGAGGATCACTCAGAGGAGGGGTGAAGGTGAGCGGCCTGTGGCTCTCCAGGTGCTTGACTCCAACTCCCATCATCCCGGACCATTGGCTAGGCTAGCTGGGGCTGATGGGAGCTGCAGTCCAGCAAGAGCTGGAGGGCAGCAGGTTCCTCAGTCCTGTGCTAGAGAAATTGGGAAATGATGCCAGTTGGGAACTGAACCAAAGAGCACCTGCCCCAGAACTTAGTGGCAGGTAGAATGCCATGACTGGGAAGCCATGACTTCTTCTTTTGCTTTTTTTTGGGGGGGGGGATTGTGTCCCAGTGCAAGAAATGTATATTACTGCTCATTTCTACACACGCTTCTCTGGTCTTCATGCAAGCAAGCAAGAGGCAGGACCAGGTTCTGAGCATCTAGCCAGGCAGAAACAACGATGGAGGGTGCAAAGCAGGGTTCTTGAGGGGGGTGGCCCAGGGATGGGAGGTGGTGTGAGTACCGAGGGTCAGATGGGGAGGCTTGGAGGGCTGCATTTGCCTTGCAGGAAACGTCCTTGCACTGGACCATGGTAGAAAACAATGTGGTTTTTTTTGTAGAAAAATAGGTGCTGGTATGCACCACGAAGTTCTTGCAGTAAGTGCCACACTTTCTAACAACAAAAAAGAGGTGCCAGAACAGTGTATGGTTGAGTACCTCCTGAAGAAAAGCATTGCCTAACCTTAACCCTGATCCCAGCTCTAACCCTAATGCTAACCCTAAACCTAACCCTAAACAGACTTCCAGACCCAACCCAACCTTAGCCCTAAACCCAACTGTAACACAAACACAAACACTAACCCTAAACTCAACCCTAAAGCTAAGCCTAAACCTAAGCCTAACCCTGCCTCCAAACCTAACTGTAACTGTAACTGTAACCCTGACCCTAACCCTAACCCTATAACCCTCACCGTAGCACTAAACCCAACCCTAAATCTAACCGTAACCCTGAACACAACCCAAACCATAACCCTACCTCCAACCCTAACACTAATCCTAACCCTACCTCTAACCCTCAGCCTCAGCCTTGCCCTAGTCCTAATCACTTTGGTCAAAATGAAAGAAAGAGAGAAAGAAAGAGAGAGAGAAAGAGAGAGAGAAAGAGAAAGAGAGAGAGAGAAAGAGAGAGAGAAAGAAGCTCAACAGCTTTTCCAGAAAAAGCTCAACAACTTTTCTGTCCGGATTTTCACTTTTTGAAATATGACAATCCTACCCTGAGAGTCATCTAGTCCAGTGTTTTCCAACCTCCTCGGGGCAACGGCACACCTGCCCCACGAAAAAAATCTCGCGGCACACCACCACCACATGCACCCCGACCCGGGGGGTGGGGTGTCCGCGCGCCCTGGCGGGAGGGAGGGGAAGGACCCAGGCGGGCGAAAATGGAGTGGGAGATCGGCGAGCCAGGCGCCCGCCCCCCCTCCAGCGCCCAGCCCCCTGGCAGCACCTCCACCCGACCCCGAGCGAGCCCGGTGGCACCGGCACCTCCCGCCCGTCCCCGACCGCGACCGGGGCGGCAGAGGCAGCGGGCGAAGCGCCCGGCAGCCCCGCGAAGGCGGCGGTCGGCGCGGGAAGCCCGGACCGACCCGGAAGACCGGGGCGGCAGAGGCAGCGGGCGAAGCGCCCGGCAGCCCCGCGAAGGCGGCGGTCGGCGCGGGAAGCCCGGACCGACCCGGAAGAACAGCAGCCGGTGTCTTCCCGCGGCACAGGAGCCGGTGGCTTGCGGCACACTCCTGTGCCGCGGCACACCAGTTGGGAAACACTGATCTAGTCCAACCCAATGTGGGGCTTGAACCCACAAACTTGAGATTAACAGTCTCATGCTCTACCAACCAAGCTACCCCAGCTAAATCTAGCACCCTGTTCTCACAGTGGCCAACTAGATATCTCTAGGAAGTCCGCGAGCAGGACCTGAGCACAGCAGCCCTCTCCCCACCTGTGATTCCCAGCCAGCGGTATTCAGAGAGCTAGCACACCGACATCATAGCTGGGAGCTGTCAATAGTCTTGTCCTCCGCAAGCTCTGATCTTGGGCTGCGAGGGCAGCCTGGGCTCCCCCAGCTGTTGTGGGCTGAGTTTCTTTGAAATGAAATATTCTTAGCACTGCGGTTAATAGCCGTCATAATTCTTTTGTTCCTCTGAGCCGGTGATACTCTTGTCACTCCCGAGTCTGAGGGGGACAACCAAGGCAGAAGCTATTCTTAGTCGCTGTGCACCCTGTTATCAGAGTGGGTGGGACATGTCCCCATATCTTAGGGGACCTGACAAATTCCTGGGTTTGGTGAGAGCACCCAAAGGACTGGGGGAGAGGAGACAGAGCGTGATTGACACGGCAGAATGTTCTCGTAGCAAGCATTGGGATCTCCCAGCAAAGCATTTTGCGCTAAGATGATATCAGGTCCTGGGATGGATCTGCAGCTGTGGCATGCTTGTTAACTGGGAGGAGGGAATATGAAACACCATGACAGTCTTTGCCTGCCTGATACCAACTTCCAGACTACAACTCCCATCAGCCCCAGTCAGCATGGGAGCTTGTGTAGAAAGTAGCTGTCATGCATTGTTTGGACGCAGAGAAATGGTGGGAGGAACCAGCTGGGGATCCCCCAAGGGAAGAAAGCTTAGAGCCCAGGGATTGGTGGCCTTCTTTCTTCTGGTACTTTGGCGATCACTCGTAGCCGAGTAAGTTTGTCTTCCATAAACACGGTTTTAACAGTGAGTCCATAAGTGACTGTGGAGGCCAATTCTGGATCCACACGTCCTTCCACAGTGGGGACATAGGTTTCCGGGCAGGAGTTGATCACGGTGAGGGTTTGCCAAATGCACCTTCCTCTTAGCTCATTTCTCTCTTTCATCCTGAGTTTGAGTGTCTTCCATGTCCATGACACCTTTGGTAAAGGCTGTTCTCCAATTAGAGCGCTCGCAGGCCAAGGTTTCCCAATTGTCAGTGTTTATACTACATTTTTTTAGATTTGCCTTGAGTGAGTCTTTAATAATAAATAAATAAATACATAAATAAATAAATAAATAAAATAAATAAATAATTTTTTATTTATACCCTGCCCATCTGGCTGGATTTCTCCAGCCACTCAGGGTGGCTCCCAACAGAATATTAAAAATAGAATCAAACATTACAAACTTCCCTAAACAGGGCTGCCTTCAGATGTCTTCTAAAAACCTATTTTATTGACCACCAGCATTACGCTTTCCATTTTTAAGTTTGGAATAGAGTACAGTGGGACCTCGACTTACGGCGATAATGCATTCCGACGCAATTTTCATAAGTCGAAAACATTCGGAAGTTGAATCCCCATAGGAATGCATTGAGCGAACAAAATTCGTAAGTCGAAAAAATCCTATTAAAGCGCCGCGACTTCCATTCGTAAGTCGAAAAAGTCGGTTGCGGTGGCCATTTTGTTTCTCCCGGAAGTCATTCGTAAGTCGAAAAACACGTAAGTCGAATCGCTCGTAAGTCGAGGTCCCACTGTAGTTGCTTTGGAAAACTATAATCAGGCATCTGCACAACATGACCAGTCCAACAAAGTTGATGTTGAAGAATCATTGCTTTGACACTGGTGATCTTTGCTTCTTCCAGTACACTGCCATTAGTTCACCTGTCTCCCCAAGTGATATGTAAAATTTTTCGGAGATACCATTGATGGAGTCTTTTGAGGAGTTGGAGATGGTGTTTATAAGTGCTCCATTGGTGGTGGGATGGTGATGAGTGGTCAGAGGGAGAAGACTGGGAAGAGGAGGTGTTGGAAGCTGAAGAGGTAACAAGGCTTAGTGAGCTGGGAGAGTCGGTGGCAGAGAGGAGTCCAGAATCAGGGGCAGAAGCTGAAGCAGGAGAGTGGGAAGAGGGAGGCCAAGAGGCAGAGATGATCCAGGTTGGGGAAGAGTCATGGGTGTCTCCCCCTCCTGCTTAGATAAGCTCCCCTGTCTCTAGCCTCCCAGAACCAGAAGAGGCATGAAGTGGGAGGAGCAAAGGCAGGCATGCAGGCACAGTCTCAGATTGCTTGGGGAAACCCCCGAAGAGGAGAGGTCTTAGTAAACTGTGGGGAGGTGGTGCCCTTCAGTCTTGGCAACTGCTTCATAAGCACAAGACCTAGAGTTGCTATTCTCCTTGTGCCTGACACTCCTGTGCAGATCCAGTTTTCCCTACTAAAGAGTTAATTCCACTTGCTTTTGTGTGATTGGCTGCTGGCTCGCTCCTGGCAGTGTCTATTTGTGCTTTTACCTTGTATTTTGTATCTTATTTATTTATTAGATTGTGAGCTTGACTCCTGTGCAGATCCAGTTTTCCCTACTAAATAGTTAATTCCACTTGCTTTTGTGTGATTGGCTGCTGGCTCTTTGCTTTTGCCTCTGGGATGTGGCCTCTGAAAGGCTGCCCAGAAGGAAGTGTGGCCCTTGGTCAGGAAAAGGTTTCCCACTGCTGCTTCTAAAGTAGAGATGTGTGTCAGTGTGTCAGTGTGGGGTGTGTGTGTGTGTGTGTGTTTGTGTGTGTGTATGTGTGTGTGTGTGTGAAGGCAGGGAACGGCAGAGGAACATTCAGGGGAGCTCCAGGTTTGAAGGGCCCCTGGCTCAAAGGCACTTTGGTGGGCCTTTTCCTCTGTTTAGTGGACCTTTTTGGCTTACATGGTTGCAGGCTGAGGCAAGGGTGGGCGGGGTTTGAAGGCTGCCATTTTAATGGTAGCACCAATGTGTCCTAAAGGGTGTTGGGCCCCTGGGACCTGTCCAAGGTTGCCAGGTGCTGATCCCCAGACTTGTTCAGTGACGGAGATAAGCTTACTGGTGTTTACTGGTTTCTGCTACCTGAGATACGAAAACCTTTAGGCTTTCTGTAGCATGCCTAAATGACGATGGCGCCTATCACCACAAGAGCCAGTGTGGTGTAGTGGTTAAGAGCTGTAGACTTGTAATCTGGTGAACTGGGTTCGCATCCCCACTCCTCCACATGCAGCTGCTGGGTGACCTTGGGCTAGTCACACTTCTATGAAGTCTCTCAGCCCCACTCACCTCACAGAGTGTTTGTTGTGGGGGAGGAAGGGAAAGGAGAATGTGAGCCGCTTTGAGACTCCTTCGGGTAGTGATAAAGCGGGATATCAAATCCAAACACTTCTTCTTCTATCACCCAGGTTGAGATCAGGCGATGATAATGTGTCCAGTTTGTGAATCCAGGAGTTATCCCTCTGTGCTTAGATCATTGGACCCGCTAGCCAGCACTGCTTTAGTGTCAGCAAAAATTAAGCCCTTCTTAGCGTTTCACCCTCAAAGTTCTCTACAACTGCCACCTTGGAAACAGCTGTCATTTCATCTTTATCAGAGCAGTTGATGAAGGAGGAAGCAGAAATGTTCTGCCACGTAAACAAACAAACAAACTTCCTCTGCTCTGTTAAACACAGCAACTTATTTATTTGTTTGTTTGTTTGTGGTGGCGTAGAAATCCTGAAGCATTAATGAGCTCGATCCATCCCAGCTGAGTATTTCAACTTTGCATCCTTTGTGGAAATATGTTTTTTTCCAGCACAAAGATGGAAACAAGAAGAATTACCGACAAAGGAAGAATGGATAGAAAAATTGATGGAGTATGCGGAATTGGACAAAATGACGGGAAGAATCCGAGAACAGCGGGACCAGAAGTTCATCAAAGACTGGACTAAATTTACGAATTATCTGAAAGACAATTGTACACAATTATATACGTTTGTAGGATTGCAGGAAGCTTTGTAGTTACAAAAAGAAAATCATTGTAGTATGAAGTTTTAAAGATAAGAATATAAGTGATAATTCTATGCAAAGATTAATGTATAAAATATAGATATAAGATAGAGTTGTTAGAAAATCACGAGAAGGGTTTGATGGAAGTCAATGCTTGAAAAAGCCAAAATGTAAAAACATGGAATGTTAATGTAATGGAAATAATATGATGTTGTTATAAAAATAATAAAAAATGATATGGCAAAAAAAAAAAAAAGGAATATATGTTTTTTCCTAGAGTGGCCCTAAGGTTCCCTGGGATCTGTTGCCTGCTATCGTTCACCTTGATCTTTTGGCCTTCAGAGCTGTTTTCGATTCTCTTTGGAGCTGAGCCCCCACCTCCTTTCCTCCTGAAATTTTGGCTGCTTGTCAGCTTGACATTCAATCAACACCTTCGAAGGTGTGATCTTCCACATCTGCCCCCCTAAAAGAGATGATTAGTGATTTGTCAGTTGCTGCAGAAGAATTATGCGGCATCTGTTGAGGAAAACCCATTGGTGGAAAAGAGAAAGGAAAGAAAAGAGATCAAACGCAAAATTGCCAAGAGAATCACTCCAAGTTCCCCCCCCCTTCGTCTGTGCTTTCTTGCATTGTGTGTGTGTGTGTGTGTGTGTGTGCGTGTGATTAGAACGAGTAGAATCATGTGGTAACAGAAACATAAATGAAACACACAACACTGTTAATCTTTCTGACAAATGTTAAAAATCAGCACGTGAGTTTCTTTTGGCAACTCAAGTGCTTAGAGTCGGCTGGGGTCTAAAAGATGATCCATGGCAATTTGGGTTTTCTCTGGATTGGTGTTTGTTCCAATTTAGCACTAATGAGAGGGTTTTCCATGATGGGAAAGGAGCAGGGCAAGGGGGAAACCACTTGGATCATTCCTAAAAAGCAAGGGTCAAGTGGAAAACTGCTTAAGGTAAAGGGACCCCTGACCATTAGGTCCAGTCGTGTCCGACTCTGGGGTTGCGGCGCTCATCTCGCTTTATTGGCCAAGGGAGCCGGCGTACAGCTTCCAGGTCATGTGCCCAGCATGACAAAGCCGCTTCTGGCGAACCAGAGCAGCGCACAGAAACGCCGTTTACCTTCCCGCCAGAGTGGTTCCTATTTATCTACTTGCACTTTGACATGCTTTCGAACTGCTAGGTGGGCAGGAGCTGGGACCGAGCAACGGGAGCTCACCCCGTCGCAGGGATTCGAACCGCCGACCTTCTGATCGGCAAGCCCTAGGCTCTGTGGTTTAACCCACAGCGCCACCTGGGTCCCTGGGAAAACTGCTTACACCTATGCTTTCTAGGCATAGGAGAAGCAGAAGTGTGGATGAGCTCTATGTCTCACAGGTACTAGCCAATAGGCGCCTTCCAGATGTTGTTTGACTTCAACTCCCATCAGTCCCAGCCACATGGCCAATGTTGCAGCCATGATGGGAGTTTTAGTCCAACAACAATCAGGAGCTCTAAAGGCAACTATTCCAGGTTCCAGGTGCAATCCTGTCTTTTCAGAGCTTTCCCCTGGACAGAAAAAGGCTATATTTTTACTGAATTTGGCAAGACTGCTGTCAAATGGGACCCCACAGCTCTTAAAATAGCACATCTTTCTTCAAGTTGCTCTATAATTCCCAGACCTAACTAACACCTTGGTCCGCAGTTGGAGAAAACGACCAGCTTCGTCCTCTTAATACTGCAAAGTGCTTTGTTTTATTACTGCTCAGAGATGTGCCTAAACCCACCCTTTTCTATCTAATTTGTTTGGAATGACAGGCATGTTCTAACTAAAAAAATAATAATTCTGCAGGGTGATATAACTTGTTTTATTATGCAGGAATTTGCCGTTTGAGGGAGGAGTGGGGGAGGGTGAATAGGGAAGAAAGACAGAAGAAAAACACTTAATTAGGCCTGTATCTTAAAGAACTAAATTTGATCTTCCAGTAGGGGAAAAATTACAGGTTAAAGTGAAGATTATATGCTCAGTACAGGGACCACGCTCATTTTTATAGTTGCTCCTTCAAAGCTTTGATGGAAATTCTTCCTTTGCTAGAAAAGGGGGGGTGGGTTGAGAATCTTTTTAAAAATAAGAATACTCTTAAAGAGAAGCTGGTAGATTTTAATTTGCTGCTTGGGGGCTTCTTCATTCAGGAAATAGGTCAGAGTATTTGGAAGAAGGGTCACTTAAGGTCAAAATGATCATTTAACATTATCCTCAGCAAAGGGTCCATTATGGGAAGGTTAAAGGTAAAAGGTAAAGGGACCCCTGACCATTAGGTCCAGTCGTGACCGACTCTGGGGTTGCGGCGATCATCTCGCATTATTGGCCGAGGAAGCCGGCGTACAGCTTCCAGGTCATGTGGCCAGCATGACTAAGCCACTTCTGGCGAACCAGAGCAGCGCACGGAAACGCCGTTTACCATCCCGCTGAAGCAGTACCTATTTATCTACTTGCACTTTGACGTGCTTTCTAACTGCTAGGTGGGCAGGAGCTGGGACTGAGCAACGGGAGCTCACCCCGTTGCAGGGATTCGAACCGCTGACCTTCTGATCAGCAAGCCCTAGGCCCTGTGGTTTAACCCACAGCGCCACCCGCGTCCCTCAAGGGTCCCATGGGTACCAGAGGCTAATGCCAGATGTTACCCACATCTCTGATGCTCTGTCTTACCCCAGCAGCCGGCTCTCATGTTCCCCCTCTCCTAGCTCTTCCTGATATCCCTCTCCCTTTCGTGCACTTCCTCCCCTACTCCATCCAAGTGCCATTTCCCTCTCCCCTGTAGGAAAGATTTGCAAGCATTCTGGCCACCCCAAAGCAGACCCTGTGGCCATCCAGATGTTGTTGGATTCCCAACTCCCATCAGCAGGACCAGCAGGGCTAGTGGTCAGAACTGAGCTCTAGAACAAGCACATCTGGAGGGTCCTACGTTGCCCAACCCAAGTTGCCCATTCCAAGGTGCAGTTGGATGTAGGAAAGCTCTGAATTTATGGTCAGTGTTTAGTGTTTAGTGTTGTTGTTGTTGTTGTTGTTGTTGTTGTTCTTCATCTTCTTCTTCTTCTTCTTCTTCTTCTTCTTCTTCTTCTTCTTCTTCTTCTTCTTCATACCTTGGTTTTCAAACAGCTTTGTTCTCGAACGCTTTGGTTCTTGAACGCCGCAAACCCGGAAGTGACTATTTTTGGAAGCTGAACATCTGGCGCAGCTTCCGATTGAGTGCAGGAAACTCCTACAGCCAATCAGAAGCCGTGCCTTTGTTTTTGAACATTTTCAGAAGTCGAACGGACTTCCGGAACGGATTCCGTTCAAGAACCAAGGTGCGACTATATTGTGTTTTTATGTTGTGAATTGCCCTGAGATTACACACACACACACAAACACAAGTGTGTCAGACCATCCAGCTGTAATCTGCTCCTTTATCAGTCTTCGGTCAACTTTTATATCTCACTTATTTTCTTTATTTACAGAGTTCGTTAAAAACATGTAGTGTGTTCATTGTCCCAAGGATCCTGCCCCCACAGAGATTATGACAAAAACATCGGGGGAAGAGCGATATTTTTAAAATAATTACATTTTCAGTGAAGATATGTGTACAATATTACTACTAAATTAATTATATTTGTATACCAATCTTCATCTGTAAATCTCAGGGCAGTTCACAAGACAAAAACAACGCAATATCGATTCCAATAGGACGATAACCAGTAGAAATCAGCAAAGACTGATATTGCAGCCAGCAATATAATTATTGGTTGCTGTTTTCAAAAAGACAAACTCAAAGAGATAACAAAGAACAAACTTTGGAAAGAAATATATATATATATATATATATATATATATATATATATATATATATATCAGTTTCAATTGTTTGAAATTTTATTTTATTAAATTTTATTAAATTCAAGCACCCGTCATGGATGCTTTAGCTGAGATTCCTGCATTGCGGGGGGGGGGGGGGGTGTGTGTCAATGAACCTTGGAGTCCCTTCTCGCTCTATGATTCTGTGATTCTACATCCCTCCCTTCCTCCCAAAGGAGCACAGGGTGGCAAAAAAATCTGATAAAACAATAAAAGTATTGTAAGAACACCTTTAAAACTATTCTAATACAGATGCTGACTGGGAAAGATCTCCCCTTGAAAGGACTTGTTGAAATAGGAACATGGCAAATAATTTCTAATTGTATGCCTTACAGAAGTCCTTCTTATGGAATCTGCAGGAGCATCAGCAAAAGTCCTTCCAACGGGAAATTATTCATTACATTTTAGACCACAAAAGCCGCATTTTAAGAATTTTTCAGAAGCTGTTTTCAGGGACAACCACTTCCTGATGGGGAGATAGTTGTCTTTTAACAGAATAGCAAAAAGATTAATTATTGACTTGGGGGGTGGGGGGTGGGAGCGGGGGGAACAAAGGAGGGAGAAAACCATTTATCTCGCTTCTCCTTTTATTACCTCCCTTCCAGCCTGTTTCTTCTGTTCTTTTCTGTCTTTTAATTGCTCATTTGTGGCTTTTACAAGTTGTCTTTCAGGTGAAACAAAGTAATGCTGTGTTACATTCCATGCATGTAGGGGCTTAGCTGCTGTTTAATTGCGTGTTCAACCCTGTAATTAAGAGGCAAATGGAAGACTCGATGCCCTGGAACTGCAGAAATTCTAGGTTTCTTGGCAAAACACTTGGGCTAAGTGTGCAAACACACAGCTTAAAAGAGTATGTGCACATGTGTGTGCATTTCTATATCTATTTTGATGCCGGAGAAGAAAACCACAGATACCAACCTTGCACAGAATTTCAACATCCCCATCTTCTCCTGGACTCCGAGAAATACCTGGCAAGCACCGGCGTTTCCTGTCTCCTTCAAGCCGAGCTGAGAGCCCTCAGGGCGCTGGCAAGGTCTCAAGAGAATGAATGTGTAGCACAAGGTCGGGGAGCAGTTTACAGTCCTCTGGATTATGGTTGGACTTCAAGAGCCCTTAAGCCAGCCACCATGTCCGGAGGATGTTGTCATCCAACTTTCCCGCCAGGGACAGAAAGATCTGTCGGTTTTGGGTTTCTCAGTTCCTTGGTTTCCTATCCTTAAATTCGGTTCTCCGCATTTCTGCAGCAATTTGCATTAAAAAAAACCAACACCTCATGAAAATTCACCAGCATTTTAGTGCAAATTTCGTTATTCGCGGTTCTGACTAATGCAGGGGTAGGCAACCTAAGGCCTGTGGGCCAGATGCGGCCCAATCGCCTTCTCAATCCGGCCCATGGATGGTCCGGGAATCAGCGTGTTTTCACATGAGTAGAATGTGTGCTTTTATTTAAAATGCACCTCTGGGTTATTTGTGGGGCCTGCCTGGTGTTTTTACATGAGGAGAATGTGTGCTTTTATTTAAAATGCACCTCTGGGTTATTTGTGGGGCATAGGAATTTGTTCATTAAAAAAAAAGTCCGGCCCACCACATGGTCTGAGGGACAGTGGACCGGCCCACGGCTGAAAAAGGTTGCTGACCCCTGGACTAATGCACACATTTTAACAAGCAAGTTATCTTAATTTAATGCATTTTCATTTGCCCCTAATATGTGCATACAGTGGTACCTCGGGTTAAGTACTTAATTCGTTCCGGAGGTCCGTTCTTAACCTGAAGCGTACTTAACCTGAAGCACCACTTTAGCTAATGGGACCTCCTGCTGCCGCTGCGCCGCCAGAGCACGATTTCTGTTCTTAGCGGAGTTCTTAACCTGAAGCGTACTTAACCTGAAGTCTACTTAACCCAAGGTACCACTGTATTTGCCAACATTGGTTGGCTGAAGAACCGCATCACAAAATTCAGATATGGACGAATTCCGAAGGATGTCTGTGGTTCAGTTCTCATCCTGTTTCGGAAAGTGTGGATTTGATAGATTCAGCATTCAATGCAAACTGCATTCAGTTTCCCCTCCACCCCTGCTCCCCACCCTGACATAGCACTTCTGGCAGGAGCTGAAAGGGACAATGGCAGCTGATTATTCTGCCCGGCCATAAGCTCAGCTGAGTAATTATATCTCCAAGGGGGCTTTGATGAGGCTTGGAGACATGTCTGTCAGAAGACATCACCAGGAATGGTAAGGGATGATGCTCTGGCTTGAAACAACAGTGTTCAGAGGACTTGAATGGGGTGATTTGGACCAGAATGCATTCACATTGGGGGAAATGAATGGCCTTGGGTGGCCGGCAGGGCTGGCACACCCATGAGGCAAGGTGAGGTGGCAGGATCCACAAGAACAACTGATCTGGCCTCTGAGGAACTGCCCAGTGCCTGCCATTGTCCCCTCCAGAGTGGTCTCTCGGTAAATAAAAGGCACTGGTAGTGTTCACCTACCAGGGAGGAAATGACAGGAGCTGCTCTCTGGGGTCTCCTGGGCTCTATACCCGCCTGGCGTTGTCTGAAGCAGACCCCTCCCCACCCATGGCCTTTGAGTCCCACTTCAACCACCAGTGAGCTGCTGCCAGTTAGTGCAGACACTGCAGAACTAGATGGGCCAGTGTTGCGATTCAGTATAAGCATCTTGCGTTCCTGTTTCATGGTGGACGCTTCCTCTATCTCACAAGCCACGTGTTTTCTCTAGAGGGAAAATAATAATCAGGCCCACACAAAAATGCTTCCATTAAAGTATTTTCAGATACTATAAAAGCTTCCCTATTTGAATCAGGCTGCAGTAGCAAAAGCAGCAACTGTTAGCAAAATCCCTTTGTCTGTTGTTTAATAAATGATGAGGCATCGAGGCCCATCATTAAGTGTCTCCAAGTAAATCGATACTTGGAGCGGACACAGAATTTCGTACAATTTCAAAATCTGGCCTTCAGTCTCTCATCTGTGTAGAGGAGAGAACAGAATGCTCTGAAGACCCCAGCAAGGCCGTTTTGCTTAAGAAAATGAAAGAATCCCATGCCCAATTTGTCAAGATCTCAAAACTGGAAGTGAAATTTAAAAAGGTAATGTTTGGTTTCTGAAACGTTGACCTCAAAAGTCCAAAGATGCAGTGTTATACACTCATTGTCAGTCCCTTTAGTGTCCGGTTGTTGTTATTATTGTGTTTATCGGTTGTTGAATATGAAATTCAATTGGTTAAGAGTTTCAGCAAGAGTTGTTAAATCCTAAAAAAGGATTATTGGATTTTGACTGTCAAGAACTAACTACTACTACTACTACTACTACTACTAATAATAATAATAATAATAATAAATAATTTATTATTTGTACCCCGCCCATCTGGCCGGGTCCCCCCAGCCACTCCGGGCAGCCTCCAACAGATATTAAAATACATCAAAATATCACAGGTTAAAAACTTCCCTAAACAGGGCTGCCTTGAGGTATTTTCTGAATGTCAGATAGTTGTTTATCTCTTTTACCTCTGCTGGGAGGGCCTTCCACAGGGCGGGCGCCACTACCGAAAAGGCCCTCTGTCTGGTTCCCTGTAGCTTTGCTTCTCGCAATGAGGGAACCGCCAGAAGGCCCTTGGCACTGGATCTCAGTGTCCGGGCTGAACGGTGGGGGAGGAGACGCTCCTTCAGGTATACAGGACCGAGGCCGTTTAGGGCTTTAAAGGTCAGCACCAACACTTTGAATTGTGCTTTGAAACGTACTGGGAGCCAATGTAGTTCTCTCAGGACCGGTGTTATGTGGTCCCGGCGGCCACTCATAACTCTGTGAATCGCCCTGAGATCTTCGAATGAAAGGTGGCATACAAATTTTAATAATAAAATAATAATAATAACAATAATAATAATAATAATAATAACAATAATAATAATAATAATAATATCATATCAAGAGCTTAAAACTTTGCACAGGCTTCCCAAATGAGACTAGGGTAAGTTCAAAGTTCTTGTATTAATCTCTAAAGGGTCAAATTCAACATAGTTATAAGTGGAGGGGGGCTGTGCAGGGCATGTGGTCTGCTCAGGCAACTGGAGTCCCCCCCATACACCTCTTAAATCTGTTTTGGGGGTCCCCAACCTTCATTCTGTTCATGCAACAACTCTGTTGAACCTAAGGCCCTCCCCACCTGATTGCTGAGGCCTTTGAGAGGGTCACAGTAGTCCCCATGGCTGAAACACATACTCATATCCACCAGTTTTCCAGCAAAAATTCATATACTAGGGTAAAGCATGCATAAAAATGCCTATATCCATGTAATGGCACCCCCCCACCCAAATCATTATATTAGGAAAGATTGCTTTGCGAAAATGTGAATATTCAGAGAAGTTCACACCGAAATGCTGATGAATTTTCATGAGGTCTTAAAAATATATATGGCAAAGTGATGTGGAAACATGGAGAACTGAACGGAAGACTGGAAAAATGTGCTCTGGTGGATTTTGGGGTGGTGGGGGGAAGCACTATAGGAGACATTTGAGGAATCTGAGCCTTTTAATGGAAATGCTAGGAAGGAACAGGCACATCCAGTCACCGTTACCATGACTACTGTGTGTGTTTTGTTACTGAGCATGCAAACAAACAACTGCTTAAGCATTATATGTATGATCTTGTCTTTGGATATAAAATACCGGTGGCTCCAGGGCTCAACTATTTTATACACCCTCCCTTTTGGGGGGGGTGTAATAGAAATGCGTACGTGTTTTAGCTATGAATGCCTCTGTCTTACTTACTCTGGCTGTTTTCCAGTGTGGCATAATGCTTGCTAAAGGAAAAGAGTGCAGCCTGACCCTGGGAGCTGCTCTTTCAGCAGACATCCCCTTGCCCAGGGCAGGAATTTTGCAACTCAGGGTTCAAACATGATGGGATTGGGTATGGTGGAGTACGTTTCAGAGCACAATTCAAAGTGTTGGTGCTAACCTTTAAAGCGCTAAACGGCCTCGGTCCTGTATACCTGAAGGAGCGTCTCCACCCCCACCGTTCAGCCCGGACACTGAGGTCCAGCGCCAAGGGCCTTCTGGCGGTTCCCTCACTGCGAGAAGCAAAGCTACAGGGAACCAGGCAGAGGGCCTTTTCGGTAGTGGCGCCCGCCCTGTGGAACACCCTTCCAGCAGAGCTCAAGGAAATAAACAGCTATCCTATTTTTAAAAGACATCTGAAGACAGCCCTGTTTAGGGAAGTTTTTAATGTTTGATGCTGTATTTTTTAAATAATCAGTTGGAAGCCGCCTAGAGTGGCTAGGGAAACCCAGCCAGATGGGCGGGGTATAAATAATATATTATTATTATTATTATTATTATTATTATTATTATTATTATTATTAATTATGGTGGAGGCTTTCGTGGGCACAGGAGGCTCCCGGATTAGAGCATAAGAAGTGCCCCACAGGATCAGGCCCACACCATGTGAGCTTTTCTGTAGTAGCTCCCTTTTTAAAAGTAATTTTATGAGGGTTGTTTTTTTAAAAATTTTTTAAACAAATTTGCTTCACATACATTATTCACTTATATTTTTCTTTTTGACTTCCCACCCCTCCCACGCCGATGTTTATATTCTTATCCTTAAATCCTGCACTATACTTGTTACTAACCCCCCAACTCCATCTTAACATCGTCCCCCCCCTCCGCTCATATCTCAAATCCTGCATGCGATTTCACGTCGCTAAAATATTTTGACAGAAGTCCCCAAAAGGCCTCTCCCGTTTTCCATAAACAGTTCATCATTTCAGTCTCTTGGTTTTACAGTCAATTTCGCCATTTCAATATAAATCCATTAATTTGATAAGCTGTTCTTTTCTTGGGTTGAAGTAGAAGAAGAAGAAGAAGAAGAAGAAGAAGAAGAAGAAGAGGAGGAGGAGGAGTAGGAGGAGTTTGGATTTGATATCCCACTTTAGCGGCTAACATTCTCCTTTCCCTTCTTCCCCCACAACAAACACTCTGTGAGGTGAGTGGGGCTGAGAGACTTCAGAGAAGTGTGACTAGCCCAAGGTCACCCAGCAGCTGCATGTGGAGGAGCGGGGAATCGAACCTGGTTCACCAGATTACAAGTCCACCGCTCTTAACCACTACACCACACTGGCTCTCAGTCTCTTCCTCTTTCCATTTCTGCACATATAAGATCTGGCTGAGGTTGTTGCATAGATAAAAAAGATTAGTCAACTTCTTTGGAACCTCTGCCCCAATTATTGCTAGCGGGAAGAATTCAAGTTTTTTGGGGAATCGCCAATCTGAACACCTTTTCTGTAGTAGCTCCCTGTCTATGAAATGCTTTCCCCAAGGAGGCCTGCTTGGCAAGAACTTTATTATCATTCTGGAACCCTTTTTGTTTCCTTGGACATTTGGGCAGCACCAGTCACTGGATGTTTTTGCTCGTACCTTTTTCATATGCGTCTGTATTTTTACTGTTGTATTTTATTGCTGCTATACATCACTCAGGGACTTTTGTTCTGGGCAGTGACACATAAATTCAGTAAACCAAAACTGACCTAGACTTCTAAGTGAAAGATAGTCAGGGCTATCTGCTTCAAATGTGGTAGGGCTATAAAAGTGCCCATTGGCCATTGCTGATCTAGACTAATTCCTAATTCCCCCACCCACCCACAACACACAACGCAATAGTCCCACACTCTCTTCCCACACCAATACTCTTGCTCGCGGCTGCTGCAAAATTCAGGAGCAAGCATTTCGCAGGCGCTCGGCAGCCAAAGGAAAACGACACCGAGGAAAATCAAAGCCAAGTTGACCTTGCGTTAGATCTGTCCGCTGTTAATTCCTGCAGCAGTCTGCAGGGCTATCAGAGCAGGAGCAAAAGAAGTCAGCTGAAAATGCACAGTGGGATGGCATTGTCACATAAAGTTGTACTGAGAATTGTTTCACCCTGAAGTCTTGGAGGGCAGTTCACTGGGTTCAACTCAGTGTGCCAGTGTGGTGTAGTGGTTAAGAGCGGTAGACTCGTAATCTGGTGAACCGGGTTCACTTCCCCGCTCCTCCACATGCAGCTGCTGGGTGACCTTGGGCTAGTCACACTTCTCTGAAGTCTCTCAGCCCCACTCACCTCAGAGTGTTTGTTGTGGGGGAGGAAGGGAAAGGAGAATGTCAGCCGCTTTGAGACTCCTTCGGGTAGTGAGAAAGCGGGATATCAAATCTAAACTCTTCTTCTTCTTCTTCTTCTTCTTCTTCTTCTTCTTCTTCTTCTTCTTCTTCTTCTTCTTCTTCTCCTCACTGTTCAGCCTTTGCGCCAGAATGACCAACCCGCCACGCCAGCCTTTCTCAACCTCGGGTCCCCAGATGTTCTGGAGCTACAACACCCACCACCCCTGATCACTGACCATGCTGGCTAGGAATGGTGGGAACTGTAGCCCAAGAACATATGAGGACCCAAGGTTGAGAAAAGCAGGTCTAGATAGTCTCCAGATTGTAGGGTTCACTTTGGTACTGGAGACTATTTATTTATTTACTGCATTTATGTCTCAACTGTTTCTCCAAGGTGGCATACATGGCTCTCCCCTTCCTCTATTAATCCCCAAAGCAACCCTGTGAGGTTAGGCTGAGAGGCAGCAATTGGCCCGGGGTTAGGTTTTGTGGCCAAGTGGGGATTTGAACCTTGGTCTCCCAGGTGCTTGAATGAATGAATGAATGAATGAATGAATGAATATGTACAGGTAGATGTGAAAACACCCCACAAGCAGATCAGGATGAATGCTCATGGTTGTATAACTGACCCGTAAATACATCAAAACAAATAATCAATAGACCAGAAATAATCTAACCTCCACACACAAATTTTTGGGTGTGGAGAGTTATTGGTTTTGAGTGGGGTTGTTGAGTGGGGGGCGGGGAGAGGGGTTGTTGGTTTGTTTGGTTCTTGTTCTTGTTTTTATGATGCATTTTGTGTTTTTATCTTGTGTTTTTATGCTATGAACTGCCCTGAGATCTACGGGAGAATGGCAGTATCCTACTACTACTACTACTACTATTCACTTTGTGCAAGCAAATCAGGGTGAGTGCTAATAAACAGGTGGTTTGGAGGAACTCTGAGAAGGCACAGATCATTTGGCATTTATCCGCTCCCCAAGCACAGCAAAGGGCCGTGTGCCCCAACAATTCCACCATTCCCATGGGCTCAAGATGCAGAATGCGGCCCATCAAGCTGCCTTGAAGGCCAGCTCCCAATGCCAATCAGCTGGTCGATTCTGAAAGCCTGTCTGCAAAGTACGTTGCTGCAACTGGCAATCAGCTCCCCGATGGTGACAGCGACCTCCTTTGACCTTTGACTGGTGCCAATCACCCGATGCCATGACGACACCAGGTGACTGACAGGTGGGTGGTCCTGCCCACCTTTCAGAGTTGGCTGGGGTGGGCGATTTAGGAATCCGGATACGGTTCCCCACGCCTGACCTACACGAAGCCCTCGGTGTGGCTCGCTCTGCCTGGGCAGGCGCTCCTGCCCACAGTGCTAACTCAGGACAGAAGATAGATTTACACCAGATTCCGACCTTCCCTCGCTGCTTCCCTTCCCTTCCCCATCCAGCGCTGGGCAAATGCCACTCGGGGGATTACTCGGTCCAGCAGGCAGCTGGTTTTCTGCTGCAGGGATAGGGTTACACAACCTTAGCTGGCACCGGCACAATGCTGCAAAACATTCCCATGCCAGATATTTGATCTCGGTATAACAGAAGCATTCGCTGGGAGCAATTGGTGCTTTTAACTAGCAGGTCTTTTACTCGTGTGCAAGGGCCCGTCATCTGGCAGAAGAAATGGTTGAAATGCTCTCTCTCTCTCTCTCTCTCTCTCTCTCTCTCTCTCTCTCTCTGTGTGTGTGTGTGTGTGTGTGATGTGTGCAGGAGCTCAACAACCTCTTTAACTCAACACTTCCAGCCAGGGAGGAGGAGGAGGAGGAGGAGGGGAAGGCTCAGCTTGGATGATCAAAATGGCTGCCTCGCCATCTCAACGCAGCCCTGACAAAGATGAGCGTGACAGACATTCCTCCCTCCCCTGCCCCCCATGCGAGGGGCTCTGCTTTCCAGCTCTCCCCTCTCCTGGTGAGCTCACTTAATAATGCATAACCCGGAGCCGAGGCAGCTCAATCCGCTGGCCCAATAATAACACAGACCGCGTCCCTGCCATCAGGAGTCGGGTTACTGTCATTTGGGAATCCAACAGATGGAAACTCTGGGATTCTTTCCATGTCATTGCCGCTTTGGAGGTCTCCCACTATAGTAAATTACAAGCATGTCATAATCCCAGCGTAAGAGGTCTGGGGAGGGGGCTGGGGCGAAGGGAATAGATCATCTTGATGAGCTATAGCTGGCTGCCTTGCCAGAGCCCAGGGTGTGGCTGGAAGGCAAGCGTCGCAGCAAACCTTGCGGAATAATAGAATTGTAGGGTTGGACGGGACCACGAGGACCGTCTAGTCCAGCCCCCTCCAATGCGGGAATCTTCCACCCAACATGGGGCTCAAACCCACGACCCTGAGATTGAAGAGTCTCGCGCTCTACCAACTGAGCTATCCTACTGAAGAAGCTAAGCAGGTCTGAGAGGGGTCAGTGCCCCAAGAAGAGGCCAGCTGGAGACTCTAAGGCCGTGGTTCCCAACGTAGGGTACATGCCCCACAGGGGGGGCAATTTGATTTTTAAGGGGGTGCAATTCAAGAATGAGTTATAAACAGTGAATAGCCTTTTAGGCTTCAACCACGTGAATAGTTCACTTTTTGAATAATAAGAATTATATGTCACAGGGGGCATCAGGATTTTAGAGATGCTTAGGTGGGGCATGGTCAAAAAAAGGTTGGGAACCACTGCTTTAAGGGCACCATGGAAGAGTTGTGTTAAATATATAAGCGAGACCTGCACAGTGTGGGGTATTTCAGGTCAGTGCACACCCCCATTCCATTTCCCATCACACCCAGCTTTCCAGTTTGTTGTCTTTAATCACACTCAGCTTTTCATGGCCCCTGAGCTTCATAGCCCCTGAGTGAGTCACCGTTGGGCTTTGGGGGGCAGCATCTGGTTGGCCACTGTGAGAAGAGGGTGATGGACAAGGCGGACGGCTGGCCTGATGCAGCAGGCTCTGATGTTCTTATGTTAGGGAGAGTTAACTGGCTACATGGGGTGATATTGTGGGTTGAGTTGCAACCTGTTGCAGGTATTCCCTCCTCTTGAAATTTCCTTCTCTATCTTTCGGAAGCTTTGGAAATGGAGCCCGGAAGGATGTACAGTACACGTGGAACCCACCATCCGCAGGTGAAACAGTTTGCAACTGGAGAGAGGGTATTTTGGGCTGGTACAGCATGAGATTCTTAATCTCAAGGTTGTGGGGTTCAGCCCCATGTCGAGCGAAGAGATTTCTGCATTGCAGGGAGTCTAGATCAGTGTTCCCCAACCTTGGGCCTCCGGCTGTTTTCGGACTACAATTCCCATCATCCCTGACCACTGGTCTTGCTAGCGAGGGATGATGGGAGTTGTAGTCAGAAAACAGCTGGAGGCCCAAGGTTGGGGAACACTGGTCTAGATGACCTGCATGGTACCTTCCAATGCTACAATTCTATGATTCTAAGTAGTGAATGCCCTTTCCTGGTGCTAATTTTGGGTTCTCTCTCTCTCTCTCTCTCTCTCTCTCTCTCTCTCTCTCTCTCTCTCATCTAATCTAATGTACCTTTTTATTTGTTTCAGCATCAGGTGTAGTTCCAGTCAATTGGGGGAGATTCAATTGAAGTTCTTGCTTTGCTGTGACCATTAAACCAAAAGGAAACGCCAAAGAGGGAGGGGAAAATGGGGCATGTGATTTATTTGTTATTTTACTTGTTCATGTATAAGATTTCTTACCTGCCCTTCACCAAAGGTCCCAGGGCAGGTCACAACTAGGAATGGACGGATCTCTCCATGTCCTCCTCCATGTTTCTCATTCTTCCAATCTTAAGAATCTGTTCTGCACATTTGTGCAGCAATCTGTGGATTCCACCCTCAAAATCCTCATGAGCATTTAAATGTGGCTTTCTCCCAATAAACACATTTTTTGGATGAAGTTTTGAGCAATATACACATATCCGCAACACAATTTTCTCATGAAAATTTACCAGTATTTTTGCATGTTATTTTCACGAATAGATGGGTTCTATGCACAATTTCACCCTAACACAGAGCTTTCCAAATTTTTCATGTTGGTGACACACTTTTTAGACATGCATTCATGTGATACACCTACACACTGCAGCTGACACACGTGTGGTAACACAGTTTGGAAAGCTCTGCCCTAACATACGAAATTTTCTACATACTGGTTTGTTGAAGAACTGCAAAATTCAGATAAGTGTGAATTTCAAAGGATCGCTGGGTTTCGGTTCATGTATGGGTTTGAGAACTGTGAATTAGGTCGTTTCTCATTACAATGCAAACAAAATCAGATTTCTCCCCCATCCCCAGTTACAACACAATTACAGAAAGGGATCAAAGAGTAAAATATAGAAAAACAAATAGAACAGCTCTGGCGAGAACAGAGCAGTGTAAATTCAGCTAAAGTGGTGGGTTCCACAAAGCAGAATACCGTAATTGCCAAAGCCCAGGGAACAAAGGTGCTAGATCAGGAATAGGCAACCTAAGGTCCGTGGGCCGGATGCGGCCCAATCGCCTTGTCAATCTGGCCCACGGACGGTCTGAGGGACAGTGTACCGGCCCACAGCTGAAAAAGGTTGCTGATCCCTGTGCTAGATGCAGCTCTATAGCCCCCCCCCCGCAAAATAGGGAGTTTCCTTGATAAATAGGGAGAGTTGGTGTGCAGGATATCGCTTATAGATGGCAATCCACTGGTTGTCTATTTGTTACAAGGAGAAGTTCTAGGTGGTGGTACCGTTAATACATAAAGCCCTTAACAGATTGCAGCCAATTTAGTTGAGAAACTGCCTTACTCCATATGTGCTCACTAGACAACTTCAATCTGCAGAACTAGCACTGTTATTATATTTGTTCCGCACTTGTAAGAAATCAATCTTGTAGAATGTCAACATCGGAGCTTCGGAACTCCCTGCTTATTGACACCCGCAGGCAGATGCCGTCACTATAATCCTGCACAGAAGCATTTTTTGATCAGGCAAACCTATCCAGTAATGCAGAAGTCTAAATGTGTTCTAATCTGTTGCTGTTGTTTTTTACAATCCATTTAACATTTTAAAATTTGACTTCCTTTCCTCCTCTTTCTGCGGTTCCTTACATTTATTTTTTAATATCTTCTGCATATCCAAATTCATTTAACTTGCTCATTTAATTATCTACTGTAAATATATACTCTTATATAACTGCAGGTTATTACAACAATCCTGCTAATGTTTTTATCTGTTTGCAACTTATCTGCAAATATTCAATAAACCATTTCCATGGATTGTAAAACTAATGAGATGTATAAATTTGAAAAAGTATAAATAAAAAAGTAATCTGTTGGTGTGTTTTTTAGCTCATTGCTTTACTTTGTAAGCCTTCTGATGAGTTCTTTTTAACCCTGTTTCTCACTGATAACTTTATGTTTTGTTTCTGCAAGCTGCTTAGAGGGCCTGTTCACAATCAAGCGGCATATATTTTTGTTAACTAAATAAAATGTTTGCTTGCTTGCTTTTCAAAAGGGAAGGGACTCTCATTCCCAGTTCCAGCACTGATCTGGTGCCTCTGCCGGGACTTCGCTGTGGCCAAGGAGCTTCAGATAGCCTTCCCTTCTGCTCTGTCAGGTGGTAGAATTACACCGGATGCCAGGATCTAGGCAGGCCCCTAGCCTTTTTATCCCTTTGGGGCCAGGCTTCATCTTTTGCGACCCTCCAGGGATCTGGAGCATCGCAGATGGGAGCCGGCACCTGTTCCCTCGTGTCTCTACTTTGTCATGTCCAGTGCACACTTGACGGCTCCCCATGCGGCTGAGCGCAAGGGAGAAGCCACAGCAGCCACACCAAATATGTCACGGCTGGTCGCTTTGGGTGCAGGAAAGAGACAAGGGGACTTAAGGGAGGAGATAAAGAGCCTGCCGGGAGGCAAGCCTTTAAACCTGCCACCCAACTTTTGGCCCTAAAATAACTCCTTGATGACCATTTATAGTTTAGATTGATGGTAGGGGAATGCAAGGATTATTAGATAAGGCCTCGTCCGCCCCTAGGACAGTTATAAGCGTGCTCTGGGAAGGGGATCAGGTTAGCCGCTATATAAATGCCCAGGCAGATTGGCAGAGGTGTCGCGAGAGCCCCCGCGGGAGTGGAATTCCAGGGCACATCCTGCTTTAAAGGTGACATTTCGAGGGGAAGCAGAAAGATAGTCTCTCCGGAAACCTGTGTCTACTCGAAATATGCCTGTGTGTTTATGTACAAGTTGTAACACAAAGCAGTGCCAGCTAACCAGCTCACCAAAACCTGGATCAGAATAGCATTCATTGTGTTAGTCCATAGACTGGATCAGAAAGCTCACCGGGATCAATGTTGTGTATCCGGCCGATGCCGTCCCTGGAGCCGGTCCTACCTTTAGAATAGAATCATAGAGTTGGAAGAGACCACAAGGGCCATCCAGTCCAACCCCCTGCCAAGCAGGAAACACCATCAAAGCATTCCTGACAGGTGGCTGTCAAGCCTCTGCTTAAAGACCTCCAAAGAAGGAGACTCCACCACACTCCTTGGCAGCAAATTCCACTGTCGAACAGCTCTTACTGTCAGGAAGTTCTTCCTAATGTTTAGGTGGAATCTTCTTTCTTGTAGTTTGAATCCATTGCTCCGTGTCCGCTTCTCTGGAGCAGCAGAAAACAACCTTTCTCCCTCCTCTATATGACATCCTTTTATATATTTGAACATGGCTATCATATCACCCCTTAACCTTCTCTTCTCCAGGCTAAACATACCCAGCTCCCTAAGCCGTTCCTCATAAGGCATCGTTTCCAGGCCTTTGACCATTTGGGTTGCCCTCCTCTGGACACGTTCCAGCTTGTCAATATCCTTCTTGAACTGTGGTGCCCAGAATTGGACACAGTATTCCAGGTGAGGTCTGACCAGAGCGGAATACAGTGGTACTATTACTTCCCTTGATCTAGATGCTATACTCCTATTGATGCAGCCCAGAATTGCATTAGGCACAGTGATTTGCGGTGATTTGGGATCGTCTTTCATGTTTAGTGAGCTAGATCGTGCAATTAACGAGGACTGTCGCGGCGGAGCAGGGAGTTTCAAACCTCCTGTTTTACCTCAGTTAAACACACGGCCATTTTGGCCTCTCCGTTCTCCCCGCCCCGGAAATGAAACCAAGTTGATCGAGGGACAGCCCAGAATCTGAGAAGGGTGGGGTTAGGGTGATCAAAGGGAGCTTTTGTTTTAATTGCAGATAATTATTTCCCCAGAAATTCTTCGAATAAAGTATAATAATAATAATAATAATAATAATAATAATAATACCTGCCCAGAATGCCCTGTAAATTGAAAGCAACAACACAGCAAGCAAAAAGTTGGCCTAGGACCTTTCTCTATGGAAGCAAGCTGCATCCACAAACAGTTGCCAAGGTCCCACAGCTGCTGCTGCTGCTGCTTAAGCTACAGCTGCCGGGACATCCTTTACTGGTGCTCTGATGTGTCCTGGGCAGCTGGCAGTGTGGTTGCCCACAATTGCTCACCGTAAGGCACTGAGGGCAGACTCTCCAAGTGTCCCTATTTTCCAGGGACAGCCCTGGATTTACAGAAGCCATCCCGGTTTCTGATTTGATCCCAGAATGTCCTGCTCTTCCTTAAAGGTAAAGGTAAAGGGACCCCTGACCATTAGGTCCAGTTGTGTCCGACTCTGGGGTTGCAGCGCTCATCTCGCTTTATTGGCCGAGGGAGCTGGCGTACAGCTTCCAGGTCATGTGGCCAGCATGACTAAGCCGCTTCTGGTGAACCAGAGCAGCACACGGAAACACCGTTTACCTTCCCGCCGGAGCGCTACCTATTTATCTACTTGCACTTTGACATGCTTTCAAACTGCTAGGTTGGCAGGAGCAGGGACCGAGCAACGGGAGCTCACCCCGTTGCAGGAATTTGAACCGCCGACCTTCTGATCAGCAAGCCCTAGGCTCTGTGGTTTAGCCCACAGCGCCACCTGGGTCCCTTCCTTAGGACGTTCCTATTTTCACTGGAGAAATGTTGGAGGGAACGGAGTCATCTGACCCCCAAGACGTGGAGATAAGAAACTATACAAGCTTTAGAAGACATCTGAAGGCAGCCTTGTATAGGGATGTTTTGTAACATTCAATGGCTGGTGTATAACTACTACTACTACTACTACTACTACTACTACTATTATTGAATAAGACGTCCCTATTTTTATTAGAGAAATATTGGAGGGATGCGGGTGGCGCTGTGGGTTAAACCACAGAGCCTAGGGCTTGCCGATCAGGTCGGCGGTTTGAATCCCCGCGATGGGGTGAGCTGCTGTTGCTCGGTCCCAGCTCCTGCCAACCTAGCAGTTCGAAAGCATGTCAAAGTGCAAGTAGATAAATAGGTACCGCTCCGGCGGGAAGGTAAATGGCGTTTCCGTGCACTGCTCTGGTTTGCCAGAAGCGGCTTAGTCATGCTGGCCACATGACCCGGAAGCTGTACGCCGGCTCCCTTGGCCAATAATGCGAGATGAGCGCCGCAACCCCAGAGTTGGTCACGACTGGACCTAATGGTCAGGGGTCTCTTTACCTTTACCTATGTGGGTGCAATTATGCTAGTGAGCAGAGGAACATAAGCCGAGCTTTGCTGGATCAAGCTGGTGGCCTCCTAATTCTTACAGTGGCTCGTCCGATGTCTCTGTGTGCCTCCCTTATCCTCAACACAGCCCTCCCTCTCTCCTGCATACACTTGAGTCGATCTCCAAGCCTGAGTTAACCTACCTCATGCAGAGCGGAGAAGCCAGATGGGTATGAGGGACGTGCACACAGACCTCTAGCCTTGACCTCCCTGATGACCTGATTTGCCGTTTGTGCAGCAAAGATGCTGGCAGTGCTGAAATAAGGGAAGGAGCTAAACTGAGCCCTACTGCAAGTCCTCCATGCATGGCTGTCACCCAAGTACCAGGGACTGAAGCATCCAGACGTCCAAATCATCTAGGGCTGTAGCTCAGTGGAAGAGCATCTGCCTCTCATGCAGAATGCCCCAGGTTCAATCCCCAGCATCTCCAGGTAGGGCTTGGAGAGAGCCCTGCATGAACCCCTGGAGAGCTGCTGCCAGTCAGTGTGGACAATACTGAGCTAGATGGGCCCTATCTACACTTGGTACTACACTTGGGCAAAAAAAATGAAAGGCACAAATACAGGATGGGTGACACCTGGCTTGAGAGCAGTACAAGTGAAAAGGATCTAGGAGTCTTGGTAGACCACAAACTTGACATGAGTCAACAGTGTGATGCAGCAGCTAAAAAAGCCAATGCAATTCTGGGCTGCATCAATAGGAGTATAGCATCTAGATCAAGGGAAGTAATAGTACCACTCTGGTCAGACCCCACCTGGAATACTGTGTCCAGTTCTGGGCACCACAGTTCAAGAAGGATACTGACAAGCTGGAACGTGTCCAGAGGAGGGCAACCAAAATGGTCAAAGGCCTGGAAACGATGCCTTATGAGGAACGGCTTAGGGAGCTGGGTATGTTTAGCCTGGAGAAGAGAAGGTTAAGGGGTGATATGATAGCCATGTTCAAATATATAAAAGGATGTCATATAGAGGAGGGAGAAAGGTAGTTTTCTGCTGCTCCAGAGAAGCGGACACGGAGCAATGGATTCAAACTACAAGAAAGAAGATTCCACCTAAACATTAGAAAGAACTTCCTGACAGTAAGAGCTGTTCAACAGTGGAATTTGCTGCCAAGGAGTGTGGTGGAGTCTCCTCCTTTGGAGGTCTTTAAGCAGAGGCTTGACAGCCACCTGTCAGGAATGCTTTGATGGTGTTTCCTGCTTGGCAGGGGGTTGGACTGGATGGCCCTTGGGGTCTCTTCCAACTCTACGATTCTATGATTCTATTCTATGATTCTATCTTCCTGATGACGCTGGGTGATCTTTCTATCCATTCTACCTCTTGGCTTCCAGAGTGGGTTAAGAACATATGAATATAAGATCAGCCTCCTGAGTCAGGCCAATGGTCCATGTAGTCCAGCATCCTGTTCTCACAGTGTCCAACCAGGTGCCTATTTGGGAAGCTTGAAAGAAAGAGCCATTCAGATGTGCTGAGAGAGCACAGTTGCTGTGGCTGACGGGGCACCTAAACACCCCAATAGGCACCTGCTTCCGACCCCCCTTTTGCTAACTCAACCTGGATTCCCCACCCACAGGTCCAGTCTCCTTGGCCCCCTCTGTTCCGAACACACATCCAGGAAGGCGGTGCATATTCTGAGCACTGGATTGCAGCAACGTGCTGAAGCGAGCAACCGGCACAACCCCCTTTGCTGATTTATTTAGGCGCATTAGGGGTTATCCAGGGCAGACTCTGTTACAGAAGAGGGAAGAAAACAAGCCTTCATTCGCCCAGCAGGGAAGCCGTAACCCTCAGGAGACCAGTAAGCATAGCAGCACCTCAACGCAGGAGACTGGTGGCATGGCAGCACTAATACACAGGAGGCCGGGGAGCAGGCATGGCTTCACAGAGGAGCTGAACACTTTAGTGACCCTGGAACAGAGGAACACAGGTGGAGCACAGGATGTGCTTGCAAGGCCAGGGCTGATCTGCTAAGCTCAGTTTCCCCCAAACCTCTTATAGGCTTGGCAAGGTAGATGCAAACATTTAAAAATCCCAGATCCTTCCTTCCTTCCTTCCTTCCTTCCTTCCTTCCTTCCTTCCTTCCTTCCTTCCTTCCTTCCTTCCTTCCTTCCTTCCTTCCTTCCTTCCTTCCTTCCCCCCCTCCCTCCCTCCCTCCCTCTCTCTCTCTCTCTCTCTCTCTCTCTCTCTCTCTCTCTTTTAAGAGAAAAAGGAGCCAGGGTGTGTGTGTGGATTTACAGCAGAGAAACAGCAGGGGTGAGTGTGCTTAACCCGCTCCCCTCCCATCTCTTTTCTACTGCAACTCTCCCTCTCTGCTCCCGAGACTCTTTCCCCATAGTAGGAAATGTAAACGGAGGTTTTCCTTGAAGCGCATTTTATTTTCTGAATTGCAATAGGCAAAGTGAGTTACTGCACGTGACTCTTCCATCCCAAAAGGTTTGGTGTTGGCAGAAGACATTTTGCCGCCCAAAGCGGTGCCTCCCTGCCACTCCAGTTTTGAAAAGCATTGTCACTCCCATGAGCTTCCAAGCAAATCCTTTACACTAATGCCAGGGGACCAATGTGGGGCCCTTCGGATGTTTTGGACTACAAAGCCCATCTGCCCCAACAAACATTACCAGAGGTCAGAGATGATGGAAGTTGTAGTCCAGAAACATCTGGAGGGTCAAAGGTTCCCCATCCCTGCCTTATGTTCTTGCGTTCTTCGCTCATGTCTTTTTTTTTTTTTTTTTTGCACCAGCTGAAGATGTTCTGTTTAAATGAAACCTTGGCTGGATCTGGTTTAGTGCTACATCCATTTTTGGTTACCAGGCCTGCTGGCTTGGCCCCAGGACCGTGAGTGTCCAGGGCCATGCACGCCATGGGCATAATAATAATAATAATAATAATAATAATAATAATAATAATAATTTATAATTTGTACCCCGCCCATCTGGCTGAGTTTCCCCAGCCACTCTGGGCGGCTCCCAATTGAATGTTAAAACAATACAGCATTAAATATTAAAAACTTCCCTAAACAGGGCTGCCTTCAGATATTTTCTGAATGTCAGATAGTTGTTTATCTCTTCGACCTCTGATGGGAGGGTGTTCCACAGGGCGGGCGCCACTACCGAGAAGGCCCTCTGCACTGCTTCTCGCAGTGAGGGAACCACCAGAAGGCCCTCGGTGCTGGACCTCAGTGTCCGGGCTGAATGGTGGGGGTGGAGATGCTCCTTCAGGTATACAGGACCGAGGCCGTTTAGGGCTTTAAAGGTCAGCACCAACACTTTGAATTGTGCTCGGAAACATACTGGGAGCCAATGTAGATCTCTCAGGACTGGTGTTATGTGGTCCCGGTGGCCACTCCCAGTCACCAGTCTAGCTGCTACATTCTGGATTAGTTATAGTTTCCAGGTCACCTTCAAAGGTAGCCCCACATAGAGAACATTGCAGTAATCCAAGCGAGAGATAACTAGACCATGCACCACTCTGGCGAGACAGTCTGCGGGCAGGTAGGGTCTCAGCCTGCGTACAAGATGGAGCTGATAAATTAATTATAGAATTAACCTGCGCCTCCATGGACAGCTGTGAGTCCAAAATGAATCCCAGGCTGTGCACACCTGATGTTGGCACACCTTGTGGCGTGCTAATGTCATACACATGTGCCAGCAGGCATGCAGCAGCCCAGGCACATTTTTGAGAGGGGGCGTGAGCAGGTACCCCCCCCCCTCCCGGGCTCCCTCCTTGGAGCGTGGCTCCTCATGCCCAGCGGCAGCTCTGCTCTTAGGTCAGGGCTTTTGCTGCAATGGAGAAACATGACTTCCCTTCTGACTAAGAGGAGTCATTTGGCAAAATTAAGCATTCATTCTTCAGATACCCTTCCATCGTTTTATTCCTTGCACGGCTCCTTTCCCGTCTCCATCCCGCTTCCATTCTAAGGCCAACGCAGCAGCCAATCAGCATGCAGCCATCCAGGGAGTGGTCCGGAACGAACGGGCTTGCATGTTTCAGGCCGAGGGTTCCTCCTGCGGGATGCTTTCTGCAGAGTCTATCCAAGGAGGGAAGAGGAATGGAATGTGTGATGACAGCAGCCTGCCGAGAGGCTGTCGGCAGCCATCTAAGTCAAAGGCTGTCATGAGAGCCGTGGGTCTCTGGCCTTCCTGATGAGCTAAAGCTGGTATTCAAAAAAGGGAGCCCCAGTTAGAGGGGGTATTTTCAGAGGGTGCATCTTGATAAATGCCCACAAGCTGGAATTGAGCCAGAGGAGGACATGAGCCCTGTTGAATCAGGCCAATGGCTTTTCAAGTCTGACAGCTTGGGCAGCCAGATGTTAGTGCAATAGACCTCTCAGTGGTTTTCAGAGACAGGCTGCGTCTGATCATGGAGGTAGGATATAAAGTAGCAGCTGTTGACAGTCTTATTCTCCATGAATTTGTCTAATCACCCTTTAAAGGACTGCTGTAAAGCATCTGCAAATGCAGTGATAGAGCCAAACTGGTGCTCCTGCTGGTTCCTTTACACACACACACACACACACACACACACACACACACACACACACACACGCATCCCTCCTCCCTCTTCCTGGAAAGCAACAGCAACCCACCTGCTGGGAAGCTGGCACAGCGAATCCACCTCACTTGGCAAGCTACTTCCAGAATCATTCCTGGGTGCCTTCGGCCTTCAGCTCAAAGCAAACCTTCTCTTCTCCTGATTGCCTGTTTTCAGATATTATAGATATCGATATGCTCCTTCTCCTCTAAAGGAAGCCAAAAGACCTAAGTGTTTACAAAAATGTAAGAGGAGTCTGCTGGATCAGGCCCATGGCCCATGTAGTCCAGCATCCTGTTCTCACAGTGGTCAACCAGAAACCCCCAAGCAGGGCCAGAGCACAAGGCATTCTCCTCTCCTGTGGTTTCCAGCAACTCATATTCACATTACCTCCTCCGACTGTGGAGGTAGATCATAGCCATCATGGCTAATAGTCACAGAGCCTTCTCCATGTTTTTTCCCTAATTCTCTTTTAAAGGTGTCCACCAGTCATTAAACTAAAGTAAAGGCAAAGGACTCCTGGATGGTTAAGTCCAGTCAAAGGAGACTATGGGGTTGCGGCGCTCATCTCACTTTTCAGGCTGAGGGAGCCGGCATTTGTCCACAGATAGCTTTCCGGGTCTTGTGGCCAGCAGGACTAAACCACTTCTGGAACAGAACAGAACAGAACACCGTGATGGAAACCAGAGAGTTCGGAAACACCGTTTACCTTCCTGCCACAGCGCTTCCTATTTATCTACTTGCACTGGCGTGATTTCGAACTTTGAGGTTGGCAGGAGCTGGGACAGAACAATGGGAGCTCACTCCATCACTGGGATTCGAACCAACAACCTTCTGATCAGCAAGCCCAAGAGGCTCAGTGGTTTAGACCACAGCGCGAAGAAGGGCTCTCTTTTATCTGTCCCCAATGCTCCCGCATTCAGCTTCATTGCGTGTCCACAAGATCTAGGGTTATGAGAGCTGGAGAAAAACCTTTCCTCTAGACACTTTCTCCATGCCGAGAATAATTTTACAAACTCCTGCCATGTCTCCTCCTACCCACCTCTGAGCATAGAAGCCCCAAACATTGCAATCCTTCCTCGTCCCTCTTCTCCCTGGAACGTCTCGCTGTTCCCAAAGCTGGGCAACTGCTTCCTCCCCATCCCCCCTTTCTTCCTGGTGATTGTGGGGGTATTTATGAAACACCAGGAGAAAGTTAATTAAAGGAGTCAGCTGCTGGCACATGGTGGATGAACCGAGCACACACCAAAATATAAAGGAGGCCTAATGGGAGCCTGCCTCTTGTGATCCCGCCGAAATGAGATAACCACCCTCCCTGTTCACATAGCTTCATTCTTCTTCTCTAGCACACAAGCTGCCACTGCCTGGCATTCCTCCCTGGGCAAGCGTGCCTGGTCTGGTCTAGCCCAGGAAGCACTGGGGCAGAGCTGTTCTTTTCTGGAATGCTAACCAGTCTGCCTGATAGATGTGCACAATTCCCTTGAGCTCTTACCCGCTGCCATACCTCCATGAAGAGATCTTATCTCGTTTATTATAGCCAGCATTCACTCTTGCGAGTGGCATTTGGGTATGCAGCAGGGTTTCAAGCAGAGAGAAAGGGCTTGTTATTTCTCTATATTTTTTTTAGCCCTGTTATATATTCTTTCTTGCGTTCCTTTTTGCCAATCCAATTTTGTGCAAAAAAAGGGGAAACTCTTGGAACAGGAGTTCCAGCTCCTTAGATTCTTCTCGTCTCCCCTTCCCACTTGGTTCTGGGAGGGAGCTAGAAAAGGCTGAAAATGTGCCTTCCCAGTGTTTGGTGAGAAGAAGCAAAAATGCCTCAAGAGCTAAAGGCTGGTTTGTTTTAATTAAACTTTCTCCCAGTAGCTCAGAAATATTCCACGTCAGCAGAAGACACACTTTGACAATCTCTATATATGAAGGAGGCCTCCTGTTGATATTCCTCCACCGCAAAACACCCACACAAAATCATGTTGCACCAACGAGGGAAGGAGCTGTCCATTTTGACCTCTCTCTGTTTCTGACGTTTCCAATCTTAAATTCTGTTCTCCGAATTTCAGAAAGCGAAATTACATCCAGAAAGCGAATGTTCAGAAATTTGCTTTCAGAGAAAGTGAATTAGGTTGGTTCACCTTTAAATGCAAACTGAATCCTAATTTTCACCCATTCCTCTTTGCCTCTTCTTGTAGGGGCAACTGTCAAAGGCACATTGAAGGACTATCGGAACAATGCTTCTTGTGATCCTGGGCATCTTTGGAAGAAATCCATTATTTTTAGGAATGCATGTCCTTCCAAGGTATGTCCCCCATCTTGGCTCGCAGTGGCACAGAGGATGCCCATATTCCTTCAAGTACTTAAAAGCACACAAACACATCAAAGAGTTGAAAGTGCTCCAGACGTGTTACTGGAGTGGAAGTAAAGAAATGCATTGTTTTTCATTGCAACCAGGCTTGGGTCAGGCGTAGAGCATTTTCCTCCTATGGGATAAAGGGAAGAGGTTGCCATTTTGCCATTTTGCCAGAGGAGAGTCATTTCAGATCTAGGTCCAGTCACCCACAATGATCAACATGTCCCCACTAGGCAAAGTGGCTGATGCATTAAAAAAAAAAGTATTTGAAAGCAGGTGGCGCTGTGGGTTAAACCACAGAGCCTAGGGCTTGCAGATCAGAAGGTCGGAGGTTCGAATCCCTGTGACAGGGTGAACTCCTGTTGCTTGGTCCCTGCTCCTGCCAACCTAGCAGTTCGAAAACACGTCAAAGTGCAAGTATATAAATAGGTACCGCTGCAGTGGGAAGGTAAACGGCGTTTCTGTGCGCTGCTCTGGTTCGCCAGAAGCGCCTTAGTCATGCTGGCCACATGACCCAGAAGCTGTACGCCGGCTCTCGGCCAATAATGCGAGATGAGGGCCGCAACCCCAGAGTCGGTCACGACTGGACCTAATGGTCAGGGGTCCCTTTACCTTTACTTGAAAAAATTGTGTGCTGATCCATCAGTTCCTATCCACCCTTTAGCTCATGTAGACCTTTAAAGAAAACAACCATACCAGTGTCCTATCGTTCAGCCTGGACACTGAGGTCCACCTCCAAGGACCAGGAACCAGGCAGAGGGCCTTCTAAGAAGTGACACTCTCCCTGTGGAAAGCCCTCCCACCAGATGTCAGGGAAACAAACAACTATATGACTTTTAGAAGACAATCTGAAGCCCTGTATAGGGAAGGTTTTTTTTTAATGTTCGATGTTTTGTTGTGTTTTTAATATTCTGTTGGGAGATGCCCAGAGTGGCTGGGGCAATCTGGCCAGATGGGTGGTATATAAATAATAACATTCTTATTCAGCACCCTCCCTTCCCTAGAAGTGAAATTGAACAGGCCAAAGCTTCGTTGCAAACCAACTTGAGTTTTTCAAAGCTCTATGAAATTTGCCTGGATCTATATAACCTTACAAAGCAACCGGTTATCTTGGTTGGTGTCACTTTGAGAATTAAGCAAGCAATGGGTATCGGACCATCGCCTCCATCGCATCTCCCTGCCAGAAAGTTCGTAAGAACATGAAAACATAAGAATCTGCTGGATCAAGTCAATGGCTCATCCTGTTCTCCCTTCCTGCCTTCCCAGGCCCTCTATTGCATTTGTGTGATGATATAACAGAGAGTTCGGGGGACGTTCTGCTGGGGCAATGGTCCTGGGTGCATTTTTCTGGGGGTGGGGGCGCTGCTGGCGCCTCCTTGCCAGCCCTGTTTGGCGAGGTTAGGATTGAAGGGTGCATGTCTGTTGTGTCCTTCTCACTGCCCTGCCAGGCCCGAGCCAATTCCCAGCCTTGCAAAGAAGCTGGGGGGCTGGCGCCAGCCTCTGGGGGCGTTGGCGGCAAGGGCAGGGCTCGTGCGGCAGGTTCCGTTCACCCTCCACACCCCACTCCCCTGGTGTGTGCACCTGCCCCGGGCACCGGCAAACCACGCTATGCCGCTGGTGGCATGGAAGTGCCACAATGAAGTCACTTTAGAAAAAAAGTATACCGATTATATAGGCCCACTCCAGCGAGGGTAGGTATGGGGGGGCGTGCTTTGTGTTAAGCAGAATCCTTTTCTTGTATACCCAGCACAAAATCCATCCTCTTTCTTTGTGGGTTAAGCAACCTGCTGGAAGGGTGGGCCTCTCCCTCTGCTCTAGGTTTCTTTTAGATATTAAAGCTATTGTAAGCTAAATATTTCACACTCCGTTCCAAAGGCAGACTTAGACAGGGAGCAGGATATGCTGTGGGGTATCTCCACCGCCACACTCTGCAGAGTTGCCTTCCCAGTTCCTTTCCAAGGGATGATCTTGGCAGCAGATCATACAGTTCGATGTAAACTGTGTCCATTGTTAACTTGGCCTAACATTCTTCGTGGCTGGAACAACATTACCCCCCCCCCCCCAGCGCCTTGAGCCGAATTGTTGCTGAATCCCCTGAAGTCTTGTCAGCTATTTTTATTTAGCTATTCTTCCCACACCCCTCTTTTTTTTCGTATTCACCGAAACAAAATAAAGGGGTTTCCTTTCTCAACCTAGATTTGGACTGAGGGAAAATGAAAAGGCTGTTTAATGTCTAACAGGGTCGATTGTGATAAAAGGATTCGTTTTTGTTGTTGTTACGCTTAGAAACAATTCAGAGTAACCGGCTGAATTTCCTGGATGCCCGGAAAAGTAAGTCCAGACTCTTGCATTGTTTGCAGATTGGTATCTAAGGCCCTGGAGTATGGCGATATTTTCCCCCGACACTCCTAGAGGCCAGAAGACATGTTAGATAGTGCAGGCATAGTTATAGAAGGCCAACAGGTGGATGGAGCATTCTAAATGCAGTCCACAAAGGAGGAAAGGAACACGCCCTGAACTAATTTGGCAAAATATACCCAATCACGATGGATGCGATCCCACTTCTAAGCATTTGAACAACGTTTCTCAGGGGCAGCCATTCAAAAAAGGAACAGCCCACCATAGTAATTGGATGTGGACTCAACACTGGAAGGCTAAGGTAGCCTATTCGGTTTGCCCTTCAGCTGGAAAATGCTCTGCCATTTTCAGAGGGTCACTTCAATCCCTCAATCTGCCTGCTCTGCTGGGACTCATTTTCCTCCATCAGCACTAATCCATAATAAATGAAGAGCAGTTTAATCGGTTGTCAAGTGGAGCCTCCTAAAAGCTTAATGGGGATGCTTTTGTGGGGAACTGAGCATCGTCATTTGTAATCTTGCAAACACACACACACACACACACACACACACACACACACACACACACACAGGGGTTCCGTTCCAAGGGTTCCATGTATATGCAAAAATGCATACACTAGAACCGCGCCCATCCTATGAGCATCTTTATCTTTCTGCAGCTGGTGTACCAAGTGGTCCTTGACTCCCAAGCAAGGCCTGCTCAGTGCATGGGCTCTGGGATGTTCTTCGGAGATTTCACAGAGCCCTCCAAATTCCCATGAGATCTCGCGTGACCATTCCCAGGCTTCCAGAGCCGGTGTGCTGAGTGGGCCTTGCCAGGTAAGCGAGGCAGAGTGCTTAAAAACTCTTCCCACACTGGGAAAACCCGGAGCAAAAAAGAGCTCTTAAGCTCTCTGCCTTGTGTGCATTTTAATTGGTGCAATTTCAGACAGCTGGACTTCAACTGCACAAGTTAAACGAGCGTTAAGATGCTATTGTACTCATATGCATGCACACACACTATCTACAACTTGAGCTGGTGAACACTTCACCCCATCGTAACTGCTTAGTCAGTTCCTCAAAACATACCGAGTGGGTATGTTTGCAAATTCCATAGTGTTTACTAAATATATCAGGGGCAGTGAGTGCTACAATCTCCAGATGTCAATGGATTCCAAACCCATTTGTCCCCATGGCCAATGGGTGGGGATGATGGGAGTTGTATTTCAGCAACATCTGGAGAGCACCTCATTGGCTGCCCCTGCAACATACCAATGGAAAGGTTGCTTCTGTAGATTGATATCCTCAGGAGCCCACCCTGAGGTCCACCTGCAGCTCCTTTGTCCTGCCCCCAACTAGAAGGAAGTCAGTAAATGAAGGCAGAATCACCAATAGGAGCTAGAAGAGATTGCTCTCCATAAAAGATGTACCCAATTGTGCTGTGCACAAGACTAGCTCAAGACATTTTGCTACTTGAGTAAGTTTCAACCACTCTACATTGCCCAGGCAATCCCAGAATGGGGATGGGGTGTGTGTGATCCCACCCACTTTGCATTTAAAGGGAAGTTACCTAATCCTCACTTTCCAGAGCAAGATGTAAACTGTAGGGTCCTTCAAAAAAACCCCCACACTTCTCCGATTTTGCAATGTTCTCCAGCCAAGTAATGTATACAAATACACACACACTGCAGAAAAATGTCTATAAAATGCATATATTAGTGAAAATAATATAACAAATGCATTACATTAGGGAAAATTGCATTGCAAAAATGTGTTGGTTATATACATGCACTTTTGCTTATTAATAGAAATTAATAGAAATTCTCATGAAAATGCTGATTTTTTTTTTAGAATTCCTTTTAAAGAAAATGTAGAAATGTAGCCCCCCTCCTCCATGAAGTCATCCAATCCTCTTTTAAAAAGGCATTTAGGTTGGTGGTCATGACTGTCTCCTTTGGTAGCGTGTTTCATAGCTTTAAATATGTGCTGCATGAAGGAGTTTGTTTTATCTGCCCCAAATCTTCCAACATTCAGCTTCACGGGATGTCCCCTGTTCTGGCCTTTCTCTATTCACTTTCTCCATGCCACGTATCATTTTAGGAACTTCTTTTTTTTTCTTTTCATTTTAGGAACTTCTATCATGTCACCTTTTACTCACATTTTCTATAAACCATGAAGTCCCAAACGCTGCCACCTTCCTTCATAGGGGAATCTCTCCATCCTCTCGATCATTTTGTTTGCCCTTTTCCAAGCCTTCTCCAACTCTGCCAGATCCCCAAACAAGTCAAGGGGGCTGAATCAGATGCACTTAAGGTGGCATAGCTACCTTCCCAAACTTGGGCCACCAGCTGTTTTCGGACTACAATTCCCATCATCCCTGACCACTGGGTCCTGCTAGCTAGGGATGATGGGAGTTGTAGTCCAAAAACAGCTGGAGACTCTGCTTTACATCATACCACTGCTCTAGTGCAGGACTTCACACTTACCTGAAGCACCGTCTTTTTATAGGTGACACCGAAGTAATGTGCTCACTGGCATCTTTGCCAACTGACCTGCCACCCCATCAACCTCTCCCTGGTTCAGCTAAAAAAAAAGATGCACACCAGGGATTAATATGGTCACCCACATTCTATTAAGGCCATCTTCCAGGAGTGGATCTAGGAGATGCGAAGATACTAGTTGGAGAAGGAAGTAAAGGGTTTCCAGCAAGGTTTTTACAAGACCACTCTTTGATAGATCCCAAGTAAACCGCTGAGAAGGCAGCATCTTTGAAGAGCACGTCACTGTACCCGGGGTAGGGAACTTGGGGTCTTCTAGAAGTCTGGGGTCTCTCTGGCCTCTCTCAGCCCCAGCAAGCATGGAAAGCAGTCATGAATGATGTGACCTGTAGTTCAACACCTGGAAGACCAGATGTCTCAATGTTTGGCGACCAACTGCTAATTTCAACATGCAAGTCATTCCTCCCTTAAGGCAAAAACATTGTGCCTTTGGCATCTGTACACAGCACACAGGTCCAAATAATCATGTATGGTCTGCGGCAATGGCCTGGGGGTGGGAAGTTATACCCTACAGCAGAAGGGGCAGAAGCCAGAGATTATCCTCTCTCTGTGTGTGCTTAACTGACAATGTCTACATAGGACCTTTGCTTTTACTTGCCTGCTGCGTCCTATGCTTCTCTTCTTTCTGGCCTACTTGCATGCCTTTGCACTCTACTGTTCCTGGCCCAGATTCCACCCTGAACTCAAATCTTGCCAGGACTTGCCTGCAAAATGCCAAGAGAGAGAGAGAGAAAAGGAAGTGCCTGCTTGCAAGCTGCAACAGAAAAATCCATTTTGTACCCAGAATACAACCCTAAAAGCCCAGTCCAAAGATTCTGCAAATGCTTGGACCCCGATGGCTTTTGAAGTGTTCACAGGATTCCTCTATTAGGAAACGGATCTCCAGGCCCACAGCACAGAAGCTAGAGGCCCACTGAAGGTGGGTGGTGGGTGGGATGGGGGACGACATGGAAATCCAAGAGGTTCACAACACCCCAAGAATCCTCTTATAAGAGCAGGCCAGCTCCCTCATTCTGCAGCAAGAGTCTCAAGTATTATTTGATCTCCCGAGGGTTAATTATCCTGGTTGGTGAAAGAACACAAACAAACACAGAAAACGGCAAATGGCCAAAAGAACTACAGGCTGCATAAATTGGTGCTGAAACATCAGAGGCGTTTGGAGAGTGAAAGGGGTTGCAATAATAATAATAATAATAATAATAATAATAATAATAATAATAATAATAGCAGTGCCAGCCCAAATTCTGCATGATCAGATCAGGAGCTGCAGATCAGAATCCCCCCCTTCAGAATCCACTTTTGACACACTTTGGGTGGATTAAGTAAAGAACAGTTTCCCCCCTCAAGTGATTTGCAGTTAGAAACACCTGTGCATTCAAGTCTTTTTGGGACTGAGCATTTGAATTGAGTTGCTATTAGCACGGCCAGCTCGACATCTTGCCTTCCAAATGACCACAGGGTCCAAGGGACTAGGAAAGCATTGGAGAAGCAGTTTGAAATGTTACACCAGTGAAACCATTTTACTAGGTTTTGGAAGGCAGTGGCACTGCTATACAAGGGCAACAAATGTTGTTGTTATTGTATTTTTTAAAAAGTTTCCCATTCAAAGTTGCATTAGGTTTTTTTGGTTTTTTTGGGGGGGGGCGAGAAGGGAGATATTGGGATGATATTCCCAAAACCATTCTGAACATTTAAAGAACCAAGTAAGGGGGAACAAAAGTGTCAACTGGCAACATTTGTTATAAAATGCTTTAATAAATAGTTTTCTTCCGAAAGCTATCGAAGAACATGTCAAACAAAATGTACTGCACAGAAGTTCCTGCAAATTCCCGCATTCATGTACTGTATAAAATAAAAGTGGATTCAAAAACATTCAGGGTTACATTGAGTGGCCAAAACGTTGAGAAACATCAATTTTCTTTGCAATGATAGGATAGCTAAGTAACGTAGGGTTAAGTTTTCCCAGTAATTAAAATAAAGATATAGCTCATTTCTTTAATAATAAAGCTTTTTTTCTTTTTTTAAAAAAATCATTAACAACCACCCCACAAATAATGCACAAGCCTTCCGTTATGAATAACCATTTCTTGCGAGGCATTCCACCTTCTGAGACGGAACCAGACATTTTGACAGATGTTGTGCCATGACCCCCGTTGGAGACATCTTGGCAGGACTGGCCAGGAGAGGAGGAGGAATGGGATGGGAGTGCAGAACTGGGGGGTCCCAGGGAGGGGCCCGGCATCCTGGGAGGTGCTGGTCTAGGAGTTGGGGAGGAGAAGAGCAGGTTAGGAGAGGAGAGGCCAGATAACCCTGGCTGTCACAGGGATCGGTCTGACTTGCCTCCCGCTGCTGTCTCCTGTCAGGGAAGCACTGCCCGCCTCCAGGGAGGCCTGAGACGAGAAGGGACAGCGAGCTGGCCGCGCCAGCTGTGTCACCGAGGACACAGCAACATCTGCAGCAGCAGACTCAGCCTGCTTGCGGGAGTCCCCACTTGCTTGCCCAGACCCAAGGCTCGTGGAAACAACCGCATGAAAGACTGGCCTGGTCTCCAAAAACGGAGCCCAGGGCGTGGTTCAAGTGTTGGGGCCTCTTAGCTTACACCTAGCTATGCAGCAGCGGCAGAGGAAGCCGCTCAGGCGCCTGGGGCGATGCGCCCATAGGGGCAGGGCGCACCACGGAGCCTCTGGAGTCTACCTGCCTCCTCCCACTCAGCCGCCCTACAGCTGGGGGGGAGGCAGCGGGTGGACCGTTTGGGGAGTGCGGAGCCTGTGGGCGCCCAAGCCACTGTGTCTTTCCCAAGAGAGACGCGTGGCTCGGGCGTGCTGCAGGTCCCGTGGCGAGTGCTGCCCGGCATTTTGTCACCCCCCCTCAGTGGTGACAACCGGGGTGGCCCGCACCTACCACATCCCCCTTCCTCTGCCCCTGCTCTGCCGTGACTTCTGAATCATGCAACCTGATCTATGTTCAGGCACTGTAGTGCATTCTGAAACAAAGCCTTTAATAATAACCAAGCCAAGAGTCCAAGTAAGTGGAAGCCTGGGCATCACAGGGTCAAGAAGAGCAGTCCTGCGAACATCTAATACACAAAAGGGGGGGGCACGATGTGCTACAAGTTTCCCAACCCCCACAAGTAGCAGCCAATGAAGTGGAGCAGAGGCAGGGAAACTCAACGCAGTGGGGGCATTGTCATGTCAAATGTTCCGAATCGCTAGTTGCTATCGAAGGAAAGAGGGAGACAAAAGAGGCACCAGGACTGCTGTTTTGGTGGCAGCGGTGGGATCTGCCGAAATGCCTGGCTCCAATCCGAGTTTGCCAGCCTTGTTCCACAGAGGTGAATAAGCAAAACAGAAACAAGAAATGAGAAAAAAATATATTGTTCCCTTCATTAGGCCTGTATTTTTTATAAAAAAAATGCAAAAAAGCAATACCACATGTAAGACATTCACGAAAGAAAGAAAAATATTGCCCTGTTTTTATACTGTACAGTATACTTACTCTGCGTTCTTGAGATGGGAGGAAACAGTCTGGATCTATTTACATGTGAAATGATGGTGATACATTGGAAAAGTACAAAAAAAGAGTGATCAACAGATTCCCAACATTGATTGCATTAACATCACTTCCTAATATGGACATAATACCAAAATAAGTTTTATTTGTATTCTTTTTTTCATTTTTTTTTTAGAAACTGCCATAAAACTTCCCTTTCTGTGACATAAATTAAAAAGGAATGACGTTTAAAAAAAAGACCAAAAATATTTTAAGTTATTAACTCAAATATACAGAAATGATTCATTTAAATATGTACATATTTACAAAAACACACTCTCGTAATCTGAAAATAAACTGTTGTCAGTCTTGAGAGGATACCAAATATGGTATCCTCTTGCGGTAAACTTAGATGGGCATGGCAGTCTTTGACAGTTGCTATAGAAAAAGGAAGTTGAAATTTCAAGGCACTTGATGCGTGCTTCAATACTGCAATCCTAAGGTAATTAAAACAAATTTACATAGTCAAATTAAAAAGGCCACTTTTTCCAACCACAGTTTGAAAGATCTCTATAGGATTTTTTTGTTCCAAAAAAATAAGGCATTTTTTGGGGGGTGGGGTGGGGGAAACTTGCAGAACTTAAGTGCAGGGAGTAGTTTCTAAGTAAGGGTTCAAAAGAACAGCTCATGTGAGGTTTTTTTTACCCCTTAAGTCCAGTAACTTCCTCAACCAGGAGGTTTTTAAGCTACTGTTACAACAGGTAAAAAGAAACACGTTCTGTAAACAGTGTAGAGTCTTGGGGGATAAACTTTTATGAAATCGAAAATACAAACTTCCCTCCTCTGCCAACACAGCAAGTGTTCTCCACGTAAAGTTTACAAAAATAGCAACTATCAAAGATTACTCTATCATCTGACAGTCATTGAATAATTTATACAAGGCTAAAAGAAACAAAATAAAGTTTTTATCATTTTAACTTTTTTTTATTCAAAATAAAGTAACTATGAACATTTGACTCCAGACAATTAAGTCCTTGGTGCAAAGCGGAGACGCCAATTTCTCCAACTCTGTTCAACGTTGACAGCGCGGATATGGTCCGAACAAAGATTTAGTCTCTTCCGCCGCCTTCAAGGTTTGCTGTGTTCACATTTTTTACAGATCTGTTGTCCATTTTGGTTGTCTGAAGAGATTTCTTAATAGGACTATTCTCTAAGGAGTCCATTGCCTTTGCTGACAAAGGCTTAGAGTGTTTGTGAGAGAGGAATTTGTCCATTTCCATGACCTCTCTCTCTTCTTCCTCCTCCTCCTCCTCATACTCTGTGTACTCCTCTACTCCGTCGTAAGTTCTTTTTTGAGGAGCTATAAAATTTTTGGGTTCGTAATGAATGCCTTTGCGGTTGCAAGGTCTCTCAATAGGATTCCATATGGGATTTAGAGGTGCCCATTGGTTATTTGCAGCCTCTTCTCTGGATGGGCGATTTCTCTCTCTCTCTTTTCTTCTCTTTCGTGTCCACCACACACAGATAATTATACAGGTTAACCACACAATGCTAAAAACTACACAAAGGATTGGAACCAGGTAATCTAGAAAACACAAGCCAAACACACAGCTTAGTGAGCAACTGCTAAGCAAGACAGAATTGAAGGCATGTGCAAATAAAGTCTCCAAGAGGCGTGATAAATACATGCTCCAAGGGGACATTAACAATCTAGCTGTTGTTCAACTGAGGTCTCATTCCACACTTCCTCTTGTCCTGCTGCGTTTTCCCAGGGGGAAACCACTCTTTAGCGCTCAATTGGAGCAAAAAAATGGCAATTCGGGTTTTCTCTGGATTGACTGTTTGCTCTGATTCAGAGAAGGTTTTCCCTGAGAAAGAAGCAGGCCAAGGGGGAAACTGCTCGGATCTAGACCCATGCTTTCAAGGCACAGGACGAATAGGAGTGTGGATGATCCCCGAGGTTTTTGGTTTTTTCTTTAAGTTTTGCCCATTTTGGTCCTCCAAGAGCATTGTGTGGAAAGCAGAAAGCAACAACGCAAACCCCTTGTCCCTACAGCTGTCCCATTTGAAACTTGCTTCCACGTAAAGCGCCTGCCTCAGTTTACTAAAACACAAAATCTAACCTTTATGGACACAATATGCCCAAGCAATGGGTATCTATTAGCCAGTAGGAAATAGAAGTGACATGGACATAAAAACAACCCCTCAATAGCCAGCCTAGACTTCAACACTATTTTTTTTTTTAAGGGGGGGGGGGAGAGAGGAAAGGCCAAATGTGGTAGGTATCAAATTTGTTAGTATTTCAAATACAGTCGTACCTTGGTTTTCAAACAGCTTAGTTCTCAAACGTTTTGGCTCCCGAACGCCGCAAACCCGGAAGTGACTGTTCCGGTTTGCGAACTATTTTTGGAAGCTGAACATCCGATAGGGCTTCCGATTGGCTGCAGGAGCTTCCTGCAGCCAATCGGAAGCCACACTTTGGTTTCTGAACGTTTTGAAAATTGAACGACTTACGGAACGGATTCCGTTCGACTACCAAGGTACGTCTGTACCAGTCAGCCACATTTGGCACAGGTAGCAAGAATAATCTTGCAGTGATATACAGGCACTCTTCTGAATCACACGGCCCTTGTTTCAGAAAGTGGGAGGGGGCTGAAATTGCATCTAATACTGCTCACCGCATGAATAAAAGCGAAACATAATGCTATGCGTTATGATTCTTTATTGGCCTTCCTTGCCCACACCCCTTACACAATGCTGCCACTCAATTTGAGGTAGAAAACCAGCTGGAGTGGGGGAGAGTGGTGCTTCTTAAACCCTGCACCATTTCCCTGCCGATAATCTCCCCCCTCAGCTAATTTTACCCCTAACAGGGAAAAGACACAGGTATCTTTTTCCTAGTGGAGGTAAAAATAGCCTCCAGGAAACTATTTTTAGAGGGGGGGGGCGAGAGAGAACCATGCAAGAGGCTCCTCCCCACCGGCCTTACATTTCAAAGTTGCAACCTCAGCAGCTGCATTGTGTAAAAACGAAAAAAAAATAGTCTCACAAAAGCCTCATGGAACGGCATGCAATGAGTTATGCCATCAAATAACCCAACACTTAAGACACACGCAACTTACCTGATGAAGAATTCCCAACCACTATGGTCTCTATTTTGACTTCAGTTACTGCCAGCATAACTGTACTGTTTTGTCGCTTTGTAATGGTGTTTACTATAGTGTTGGCTGCATTCTGAATAAGGCTGTTATCAGTCTCCTCTTGGTGTGAGATGAAAGACTGGGAACAGAGAAGACAGACAGGAAACTTAAGTTTACAATGAAGTATTTTTTTAAAATAGCCATGTTACCTTATATTTAGGGGACCAGACTTAAGTCTGAGAACCTGAGAATCCCAGTTTGCTGCTAAAGGATGAGTGCTGGTTTGACGCCAATATAGAAATATTATGCTAGCATCGTGCACCCTGCCCATTAAGAGCAGTATGGGTAAGTTACACATGACAAACTTCCGTGTTACTTACACCTCTGAGATAAACTTAGTCATCGTTTGGAGGCTTTTAAGGTACCCAACTAGGCATTTACACTAATGATATGATCTGTTATATATAACTGTGCGCTTTCCAGTTTGCATCATAGCACAGGGTATTCTTTAGTTGCAGATGTAGCAGAGCAGTCTAAGCAGAGCAGCTAAGAATATCTGGCCAATACTACACCTTTTGGCGCAAGGACCTCTTTCCCTTGCCCTAATAACAAGGAAGGTGACAGCTAACAGACTTCCGCCCTTAGGGAATCCAAGTTCGTTCCTCTCTTCCAAGCTGAACTCACCTTACCTTTCTGCTAGAGGCAATTTCATGGTGACTTCACTAACCAATTTTTAATCAGAAGCAGTGCAGTAGGGGAAGTCTACAACCAAACTCTGAACTGCACAATTGTAGGTAACTGTTTATTTCCTAGGCAATTCATGTCGCAGGTAGAAAGAAACCAAGTTTAGGAGAGCAACCTCTAGCTTGCTCACGTGTATATCCTATAATTGTTGCTCTTCCCTTCTCCAACCTATGAAGGCACTAAGGGCTGATAGAGACAAGCAGGATCCGTTATTTTCTGACCAGCTCCATGTATTGAGAGGGCCAACTATGCAGCTTTCCCAATGAGCCTACCAACTACTCATCAAATCCTCGGGGCTGAAACAGATGCGGCATGAGAGATGCTTGCTTGGCTATCCCATCTGGTTTTTGTTTGTTGAAAACAGCTGTGGTGTATATGTGTGTCAGAGCAGTTTTACCGGGGGAAGGGAGTAATTGAAGATACTCCCTTGTGCAAATTCCCCACAAACTACTATTAATCCCACAAAAGCGGGGGTGGTGGAAGAAACAGAGGCTCACACATTTTCCTCACCCTATGGCCAATTCTTTACAGGAAGGGTTAAATGCCTTCTTCCCTTGCACCACTGCCACAATAAAAAAACGGAGACTTCCACATCTGATTTTAAGTGTCTTTCTCTCTTGCGTGTGTGCGTGCGTATACACACACACACACACACACACACACACACACAAATGAAATAGGATCTCCTGCATCAACAGCAGTCTTTGGTCCTAAGTCACTTTCCACTTTCAGAGGAACAGCGAGGATATAGAGCTGTGTTTGTAATCGTAACTGCTTTGCCACACAGAAAACAATGGGCCAGGATGAGTTACATTATTTACAATGTTTTCCTTCTAAATAAAGAAAAGGTAGCAGCCTTCCTCTCAATTCACGCTCGACTCCAGCATTATATATATTTTATATTTCATTATATTTTATATTTGTTGGAAGCAGCCCAGAGTAGCTAAGGCAACCCAGTCAGATGCACGGGGTACAAATAACCATCACCAACAACACACAAAACATGTATCCCCATTGTTCCACCACCAAAAGAGGCATACATGGCAACTTAAATGTTACAATCAGTAAAACAATTCATAAAACAATTTGATGGCAGTTAAGAAAAGCAGCAGAGTGCTAGGAGTCACCCACACTTTCGCTTGACCCATAAAGGTAAAGGGATCCCTGACCATTAGGTCCAGTCGTGTCCGACTCTGGGGTTGCGGCGCTCATCTCGCATTACTGGCCGAGGGAGCCGGCGTACAGCTTCCGGGTCATGTGGCCAGCATGACAAAGCCGCTTCTGGCGAACCAGAGCAGCACACGGAAATGCCGTTTACCTTCCCGCCAGAGCGGTACCTATTTATCTACTTGCACTTGACATGCTTTTGAACTGCTAGGTGGGCAGGAGCAGGGACCGAGCAACGGGAGCTCACCCCGTCGCAGGGATTCAAACCACCAACCTTCTGATCAGCAAGCCCTAGGCTCTGTGGTTTAACCCACAGCTCCACCTGGGTCCCTTGACCCATATTGTGTACTGGGTCGCTTGACCCATATTGTGTACCAATTAACCCCCCAAGGTCTGAGAGCGTTCCTTGTTTTACCTTGCAAAAATCAGATCGTACCTGCTGAATCAGATCGTATCAGATGTGCGTAAAATTGGAGGAGAGATTTTGCTTTAACCGAGCTTCAGTTCAGCAGGTCAGATGGGAGTTTTGCAAGGCACAGCTATGATGAGAAAAGCTCTTGTACCCGGGGAACTGATTGGTACACAATGTGATCAAGATATGGGTTAAGTTAAAAGTATGGATGAGCTCTTAGGCAGAAGACAAATCTCAAGTACTTCTCTACATTCTCTGATGCTTTTTTGTTTCGCTCAAGCAGTTGTCTTAGTGTAACCAGCAATGTTACAATGGAGTTTTGAGGCTGGATCTGTACAGGGTAGCAGCAAAAGATCGCTTAGTGGAATGCTTTAATTTTTTTGTATAGTGGCTACTGGGTTATACCCAGCCTTTCCATGGCTTCCACCTACCCAAGACATCCATTGCCCTCTTCCATAATTGCATTAACTGTGAACTGAAGGCTTTCTGCCCCCCCCCTCTCTCTCACCCAAGGAAGGTCTCAATCCTATTCTCACACTCACAAATCCAACCCTTCTGCTCTTGTCATTATGCCAGTTTCTTCGATAGATTTGGCCGCATTTCAACAATGCATTTTAACATCTGTTTAGCTTTTGAATAGTCTGTCACCTGAATCGACTATTGGTATTTATTTATTTTTAAAAAGCAAGGAAACCTTGTAATGATGTTTTGTTTCAGTGTATACTGCCTTGATATATTTTATGATATGGTGGTACAGAAATATTTTAATAAGTCAGTCAGTCTTCAACTGGTTTCCTGATGAAGCTCATGGTAACTAGCTCAGGGTCGTTGGTACCCTCGAGTCTTTCTGACACCTGCTTTCATCAAGGCTACTACAGACAACACATTTTTCCCACTTAGAAAGAAGTTTAATACTTACAATAGCAACTTCCACGGCGTTTTCTATGGAGTACGATAGATCACACAACACCAGTAGCATTCTCTCACTAGAAACGGACCTAGTGGCTGGTAAATATCTGATTTCCGAGCAAATATTTTCAACAGTAGTGCCCTGTGAAAAGAAAACAAGACCAACTCTTCTATAAAACCGGAGTATAAAAATTAAAGTACACACTAATGTCAGGACAATTTAGAAATGCTAAATTGATATAACAGTAAAGTAGGAAAAAAGGCTCGCTCCAAATCTCCCAGTGTCATTTGATGCACAGGCACACAAACAGGGGACTTAAAACATTAGAAGCACTGCTCCAATGTTCAGCATTCTCATCTGTCTATTTTGTATTCTCTTGGAGCATTCTGGGAAGATAGGAAGGGAACTGAAGTTCGCCTTAAATGACAGGCGGTATTAATGAAGACCTGAACAAAAGGAATGGGGGGTTCACCTCCCAGGATGATCTCCCTCCCCCACATAATTTATTCTCAAGGCTGGGAGGAAACAATCTGACACTACAAAAGTGTTTGTCTTGTGAATTCATAGGTAGAAAAGGTAAAGCACAACACTGGCTTACTTTACAGGTAAATCCAATGTGAAATGGTCTTTTGGTTACTTATAAAGTAACCTCAACTCCAAACTGCTGCACTGACTGATGACGGTGATGGATGGAAAAGTATAAAGGACAGTAATAAATAATTTCTATAGACTGGCATCCAAAGCTTTCCTAAAGTTCTGCCTGCTCTTTGGGATTGCTGCATTTCCTTTTCACTAGAAGCAGGAGGAATGGTAGCCCACTGAAGATGCCACTGGCACGTCAGAGGACACCCAACATTCCCATCATCCTGCAGAAAACTCCATAGTGCAGATAAGGGCCTAACAAGCAAGGCAAGTTTTGAAAGACTGGAAAGCTGGTGGCTTTTTAAAAGACACTTTAAAAAGCAAATACAGGAAAAAGTCCAAGGTCCACAGCACCTGTACCTAACCTTCACAAAACTGGCTTGCGTCCTTGCATCATTCTGAAAGCTCTACACTGCAATCTATCACTGATGTTCGTTCTTTGGGGCAGTGCACTGAAATGCATTAGAGCATTTAAAACAAACAATTCACACCTTTCTTTAAATCCAAAGCTAACTCAAACCAAGACACAGGAGTTTCAATGGATTTTCCTCAGAGGAAACCAGCTGCACCCTAATCTGCACCCACGCAAAGCCTTTATTTCAGAACTAACTAGTGCTGAGTAATTCTGGTGCTTAGAAGCAGCACTTCCCCTTCTCCACTCAGTGGAGCTCAAAGGGAGAAGGGCTCGGCGGTACAGCAAATGCTTTGCACGCAGAAAGTCCTTAGGTTCAATCCCTGGGAAAGATTGTTATCTGAAAACCGAGAAAGCCAGGGCCAGTCAGCTATCAGCCCATTGGATGGACCAATGGGTCTAGCTCAGTCTAAGGTAACTTCTTATGGATCACTTAGCTGAACTCCATGGAAGATGTCTGAAAAACCGAGTGATAAAGAAGCACATTTTTCAAGCAAGATTTGTAGGTTTCAATGTTGTGCATTGCTTAGAAATTCTGTCAAGATGTTCGTAAGACCTTAAATTCTCACCTGGGGTACTTTGTCTCTGTTAAAAATCAGAGTGATTCTTGCACAGCTGTTGTCCAAGTAACCCGAATTGGGGGGACACTTGATGTTGACAGGAAGAGGTTCTGATTCACTGCATTCCCCCCAGTCAGCACAAGGAGGTTGGAAACATTTGGTGTACATTTTCTCTTGGCATTCTTGACCTCTGGAGCATTGGTGACTAGCATGGTCCCCATGTTTGGTCAACAAACAAGATTTTCTCCCACACCACACCTAGAATGTAGCAGAGTGGTTTTTTTAGTGTGTAACAATGGACAATCATGAAAATGAGGGATGTAGTAGCTTGTAGTTCAAATAAGGAGGCTTCTCTTCTAGCTAATCCAAGCCACAGAAGATTTTGGAGACTGTAATGTTCATCTCCTATCTCAGGTGATTATTACAAAGCACCGAAACTTGCACTTCTAGGCTCAGCAATGCCACTCAAATCAAACTGATTTCTTTACATTGTGCATAGCCAATCACAATCATTACAGGGATTATTCCACTGTCTCCCGAGCAAGACGGATGCCAATCCTAAGTTATAATATTTCTAAGCATTAAGTGCATATCAGGTGAAACCTGGAGGGAGCGAAGGGATGGAGGAGTAGCAGTTCTCAATGAAACCATATGCTGAAAATGTCATAGAAGTAAATTAACGAAGCTGACACGTGAGTGCGGTGGGGGTTGAAAAGTTTGAAGGAATAGGGAATTTAAATGATTTAGCATTCAACTTCATGTAACTACCTTGGTGCAGTCAATGTGGCCATCCAGACAGTGGCAGTTGTTGCATTCTTGATCCCATCTGCTGCCATGGGGAAAGGACGTTCCTTTAAGCCAGCAAGACTTTCCAAATCCTATCACTTGGGGGGGGGGGGAGAAAGAACAGGGAATAGTTTTCATTTTAAGTATTGAATCAAGCCAAAAGAGAATACCAAGTTCACCTTACAGATAAGCTACAGCACATGTGCAAAACACTGCGAAGTAGCACTTGGTATTTATTGCTCTCAGTTTAAAGCATTAAGTTACCTTCTTGGCATCTAGTTCCAGCTCGCCCAGGGGGGCAAATGCACCTGTAGCCATTTATTTCATCAATACATGTAGAACCGTATGCACAAGGAGAGGACTGGCATTCATCAATATCTGAAAGGGAAGAAAACAAGTGTTTTAATACAATGCTCTATGTACAAACTGTTTACAATTTTGGAGCACAGTTCGGCCTAACTAGACATCTGTATAAAGCTGTAAACAGGCTTTATACCAGGGGTCAGCAAACTTTTTCAGCAGGGGACCGGTCCACTGTCCCTCAGACCTTGTGGAGGGCTGGACTATATTTTTTTGGGGGGGAGGGGTGAACGAATTCCTATGCCCCACAAACAACCCAGAGATGCATTTTAAATAAAAAGCACACATTCTACTCATGTAAAAACACGCTGATTCCCGGACTGTGCACGGGCTGGGTTTAGAAGGCAATTGGGCCGGATCCGGCCCCTAGTTTGCCTACCCATGCTTTATACGGTATTACAGTATGCTAAAAAGTAAGAGGACTCATCTGTAGAAACATTAGTCAGTATCATGTGTAACCTGTGGCAGTGCACTGAAAATGCCCCCAAATAATTCTGTTTACATTTCTCCGTGCTAACTAACATTTATGTCCCGATGATCTAGCAACACTGCTGAGCATCCCAGGAATTAAGACGTTCTATTAGAGTTGTATTGCCACTAAAAGATTCAGGATAGGTTACACCATTTTTAGTATGCATTCTTACTAGAGGAAGATATCAGAACATTACTATTTTTTCAAGCAGCATATATTTTGCATGTGAAATGCATGTAAGATACACTTCAAGGGGCAAGTCCTATTAAAAAAACACCAATGCTTTGTTTATGGATACTGTCTAAGGAAAAGTTTCACTAAATATCTCAAGGACTGGGGTGTACAGCTTAAATACAATTTACGCCAAATCACTGTTAGTTGCATTTGTCAAATGGAGAAAGGAATTCTGTCCCAAAACAAAGCGGTCACCATTCTTTACAAGGTAAGGATCAGCATCTATGAATAATTCAGTTAGCTTCTGCTTCATTATTTGGGATACAGATGACGAAGGCTTAATGCATGGAAACTCAAAGGGTACAATGCAACAAAGAGTTCAGGTCAACGGCACGACCTCCTCGGTCCTTTCCTTACACAGGTACTTACTAATTCTGCAGTCTGGACCAGCAAACCCAGGTGCACATTCACAACGAAACCTATTCACACCATCAACACAGATGCCTCCATTGTAACTGTAAAAATAATAAACCTATCATTGCAATGAAGGCTGTCAGGGTAGTTTCACAAGCTGAGAGATAAGAACCTTTGGGTTCCTGCACATAATAGCCTGTTCAAATGCAAATTTCTTTTATTTGTATCAACAGGCAATGTCTCACTATTCAGTCATGCAGGATTCAAGATACTTAGTGAATTCATAATGTATGCCCATTTAATAAACCATCTGCATTGTCTTAAACATTGTTAATTAAATAATCAGTGGCACAGAGGAGGGGTCTATTCCCATTAAGAGAAGCAGCATATTAAAGGATGGCATTGAATAAGTTTTCATTCAAATCCCATATTTTCTAATAAAATTGAGAAAAAGACAAGAGACTATGGGACAGACATGCTTTAGAAGAATACAAAGAGCAATATAGAATAATTTTAGACCAATTGCTTTTTAAGCGAAGACACAGCTTTAGAAATGTGTACTCATTCCAAAGCTAACTTGACATTTTAAAATTCACTTGCTTTCATTACATTTAGATTAAAGGTAAAGGACCCCTGACAGTTAAGTCCAGTCGCGAACGACTCTAGGGTTGCGGCGCTAATCTCGCTTTACAGGCCGAGGGAGCCGGCGTTTGTCTGCAGACAGTTTTTCCAGGTCATGTGGCCAGCATGACTAAGCTGCTTCTGGCGAAGCCAGAGCAGCGCACGGAAATGCTGTTTACCTTCCCACTGGAGCGGTACCTACTTATCTACTTGCACTGGCGTGCTTTCGAACTGTTAGGTTGGCAGGAGCTGGGACCGAACAATGGGAGCTCACCCCGTCACGGGGCCTTGAACCGCCAACCTTCTGATCGGCAAGTCCGAGAGGCTAAGTGGTTTAAACCACAGCACCACCTGTGTCCCACATTTAGATTACTGCATCAAAAAAGGTTGTCATGTTCTAAGTTCTTATGACTGCAGAGCTTCTGAATGCAGTTATAGCAGGTTCCAGAAACTCTACAACCATCACGGGCCGGGAACAAGACTGGGAAGCTTTGCAACATGTAGACAAAGTGCAGCAAAGTCTGAATTATTATACACAGGGCAGGAGTACTGAAAGACAAAGAGGCATTGGAGAACTGTGCTGTTCAATAAGCAGATAGCAATCAGCTTTCTTGAGATTGTGGAAGGAACAATGTACTTGCTTTGTACAGACTATAAAGAAGGGATAGAAATTATTTCTCTCAATAAATTGAAGGCTGCTTCACACGTTACAAGAGGATGCCTTTGCATCCTCAACATGCATCCTTTTGGTAATATTTGATTGGAAAGAGTGGAGACGCAAACACATCAAAACTTCACATATGAACTGGCCAGTTGTGGCTCAGTCCCAGGAACATTCCCTAGATGTCTGCACTGTTTCGCTTCAAGACAAGCATGACAGAGATATGAGGACAACACTCTGTGGAAACGGGACCTGTATTCCCCAGCTAGGGATGGACACAGGGACAAAATCTGTGTCAGTCTGGTTCATAATGGGATGGGACTAAAGTCTTCATTTCCAGGTGTGCTTTTGAGGACAAATCCAGATAAATCCCTAAGATGGCACACAGATTTTTTTAAATGTACAAATTAAGAAAAAGATTACGAGGTGTCTGCCCATCTTTTGTTGTTTTTAAAAACATAATTTGGGCAGCCTAAGGTAAGCTAGTGAGAGTGTGAGGCTCCTATTGCTTCATATATTGAAATCAATGTAGCAAGTCCCCCGAGCAGAGAAGTTCTGATGACGCGCCATGGCTCTCAGGAGAAATTTTATGTGCATTTTACATCCAGTTCCCCCTTATAGAGTCTCAGGGGTAATTGAACATAAAGTTACCTGAGACCAACAGCATATCGTCAGGACCAACTACTCCCAGGTGGGCTTTCTACATTGATTTCAAAGTGAGGGGCGAGAGGAGCCCCGTGTGCTAGCTAGCCACCCTTAGGCAGTTGAAATTGCCTTTTTTAAAAACAGCGAAAGCTGATGACAGACAAGCAGCTGTCAGACCACCTCATGTGCAAGGAGACTATGAATCTGGCAAGTGTGGGTTTCAGAGTAAGCACCTGCCCTAATTGGTCTGGGCAGATCCGGTAGGGTGTGTCCGCTTTGGAGATACAGCTTTCTGGATTCTCTCCTCATCCCTAACATGTGCGAGGCAGCTTTTAAGAGGATGGGCAGGTGGGTCTTCACACTTAAGGGTCAACTAGCCACTCATATATGCTGCTGGGAAGTACTGCCGATTGGGTCAGACTGGATACCGAGCTAGCTAGCCTTTGAGACTTCCTCCGGAGCAGGCAGCTTTTTACCCTTATCTGAAATGGTTTGAACTATTTTTTGAAGCCAGATATGTCTAAGATCTTCCATCTGTAGCACACTGTCTCATTGGTGACAATTATGGGTATGCATTTATGCAAACCTTTACAACTTGGCTTCTAAAAATGTGGGGCAGAACAACATCCAACTAGATGGCAGAGGTCCTTTTCAGCCCTTCAGATGCAAGGATTTAGTCAAAATGGGCACAGGAATCTTTTGTATACACGGTGTCCTCAAATCCTCAATTATAATGCCATTGGCATTATTTTCATGTCAATATTCATTACGGTTAACACTTAGGCGCTTTCTGCTTTGTTACTGTCTTCCCACTTTAAACTCCTACTCTGGAGACAAATGCCAAATACCTATAACTGAATGAGCCTAATAGCTTTAGTGGGATATTTCAATTTTAATTTTTTTAGGCTAATTTCATAGAACTTTTCAAACTAAAAATCTCACATTACCACTACGGAGCAGAAACCAGGCTCCATAGGAGCATACGTATTGGCAGAGCTGCCAGTTAGCAAAGAAATACAGGAAGTTCATTGGAAAGACCAGCACAATAGTTTAGAGTATAGGGCTTAAGTAGCCTTGATTCACAGGATTGTTCACATTCAGCCATTGTAATAGGACATTTTGAAAAAGAATGACCATGAGTACTTACCATGGATGTGGATTGCAGTCGTTAATATCTGAACAGAGAAAATTAAACTGAATCAGTGCATTGAATTATGTACACAGTATAAAAACTGCACCTTGATCTAGCAGTTTTCTTACATGCCACCCATATTAATTTATTGGCTTATTTAGAAACTATACAGTTTTAAAACAGAATCCCTGGTCTGTAATAAATAACAATAACAATAATAATTTATTATTTCTACCCTGCCCATCTGGCTGGGTTTCCCCAGCCACTTTGGGTGGCTTTCAACAGAACATTAAAAACAGAATAAAACTTCAAACATTAAAAACGTTAAACAGTGATTTGTTAAAAGTAAAACTAAACTCAGTCTTCCTCTCATATGTAGAAGGAGAAGATGGACTGTACAGGAAGAAAATGGGAGAACAAGGTTTTGTTCGGGCTCCTAGAAGTTTGCTAAGTACCACTAAACCATGGTTTTCTGTTGTGTGTGACCAATGTCATTACATGTGCTCTCATGACATGACAGCGCTATGGAAATGTCACATGACTGTTGCAGGTATAGGTGGCACACAAAGATCACTTGTCAACCTCAAAAATGACACATTTTAGACAGTAAAGGCACCACTTCAACTCTTAAATGTGGCTATCAGCAATATAGGAGAACTGTATTGTAAGACCCATCAAAATATAATGAGGGAAAACAAATGTACTTTTAAGAGGAGGCCTGGGACCTCTGAATTCATTTCTCAAGAGATGCTGAGGAAGTACCAGCTTTTATGTCATTTCCCACTATATAAGGCTATGTGCGTAAACCACACCTTATAGAAGTAATCTGGGCTGGATCCCACATTTAGAACTTTGGGCTTGTAATTTGTGTAATGACCACTTAACACAAGACAATATTTTAATTAAGGATTCCTTTCCTTGCTTTCAACTAGATTCCACCTCCCAATGACCTTTCGGCTGCGCAGCTAAATTCCAGATTGAAGTGTGTTGAGGAAACTTCCTCTCCTATCTAATCGACTTGCAAAGTGCATAAGGAAACAGTTTAAATGGCTCTAGAATAGCTGCTGAATGAAGAACAGCAAGAAGTCATTTCCAGGTACCACAGATTGCTCCCTCACATGGAGCCACTACCAGAACAGCCTCCCTCCCTCTCCTAGCCAGCTGTTTAGGTAGAAATAAATGGTAGCTCCATGCACTATAAACAGTGGCGAGGGCTAACAACTTAACCAAGACAGAGGCAATTAAATGTAATTTCAATGCAGGGTTGAAGTTTTTGACTAGGTATAACATTTTGTGCATGTTCCGACTTGAGACACAAACTCAAACTGTGCCACACCTAAGCAAATCAGCATATTGGCATGCTAGTTAAAATCTCCCAAGGTAGTACTAAGGAAAATATCCCGACATGATTTATATAGTTCAGCCTCAACAGCTGGTGATACGTAGGACTCCCAATCATAAGCAATAATGAGCTTTCTGGATATTTTGAACAAGAGCTATTATTACTACTACTACTACTACTACTACTAGTAGTAGTAGTATACTGCCCTTCATTCAAAGATCACAGGGCAGTTCACAACATAAAAATACAAAGTGAGAACACAAAATACATAACAAAACAAAACACAAACAAACCAAATAGCCTCCCCCAACCCCACATTAAAAAGGCCTAGTTATAGAGAAATGCTTTCGCTTGGTGCCTAAAAATATGTACCAAAGCTACCAGGCGAGCCTCCCTGGGGAGAGCATTCCACAAACGTGGCACCACCACAGAAAAGGCCGGTTCTCATGTTGTCATACTCCGGACCTCTCATAGAGGAAGTACACAAAGAAGGGCCTCAGATGATTATTGCAGGATCCAGGTTGGTTATAAGGGGGGAGGAGGTCCTTGAGATACCGCAGTCCATTTAGGGCTTTATATGTAAAAGCCACTCACTCGCTGGATCGTCACCTTGTTGTGGTGAGTGGGCTTGCATGTTCCCGTGATCTTTGTGAGTGAAGCTGTCGGGAACTGGGCCGAAATCGGAATAATCTACAGCCATTAGAAGTGCCAGTCTTGACACAAAAGAGGAAAACACTTACTCTGTGTGCACGTACGCCCTTCCCAACCTTCTTTACAAATGCAAGAAAAGGAATCTCCACTGCCAACACAGGTTCCACCATTTAAACAAGGGTTAGGAAGGCAGCTGCTGTTCTTAGCTTTAATGTTGGGGGGAAAAAAGATAGGAAATTAAAAATATGAAAGCGTTCAGCCAAAAGTCCTAGTACTGCATCCATCCTATGAAACATATTTTAATCCCACCTTTTAGTTTTTAAGACCCCAATGCTGGTTACAACAGTAATCGATACAACAGTCAATAACCTAACACTACAATTGTCAGCAAAAGCCTGCCAAAAGGAAATGAGCTTTTGTAGCTTATTAGTCTCCCTCGGAAAGAATTCTGTAGTCTGGGCACTGCCCTCCTCGGCACCAACAAACCACACTTCTGACTGCAAGCATGTGTGTGCTATGTTTCAGTCCACCCACCTGCAATGGAAGAATATGTAGCTATCCCTTATGGGCATTGAACCTGCAACCTTATATACAGTGGTACCTCGGTTTATGAGCAGCCCTGTTTATGAACTATTCGGTTTACAAACTCCACAAAATCGGTAGTAGTGTTCCAGTTAGCGAACTTTACCTTGGTCTACGAACGGAAGCCGAACGGTGGAAGGGCACCAGTGGCGGGAGGCCTCATTAGGGAAAGCGTGCCTTGGTTTAAGAACGGACTTCAGGAATGGATTAAGTTCGTAAACCGAGGTACCACTGTATTCTAAATGTGTCAAAGATAGCTTGATGTTGCCAAAATATATTTTTACCCATATCTGTTCAGAGAAATGACGGTTCCTCCCACAGCTCTGGCTCCAAAATGGTTCTAGAGTAGCCAACTTGAAGAAAACTATTTCTACTTCTTTTCCTGTGCAGTTATAGTCAAAACCGCCTGTGATTTTTGTGACGGAAGAGAGCTCGCTAAGCAAAAGCAAGACTAGTAAAGGGTTCCCCGTTTACTATTATGCGCTAACCATGTTTTCCCCTGGTCACTAATGAGATTGGGGAAGGGGAAAAAGCACAGGCTGTTTATAGTTAGCTTCCTGAGCAAAGCAGACGTACATCCAATTTGAATATATTACTGAGCAGATTAAGCATTTACCAATGTTGCAAGTGCTTCCTTTCCATTCCGGAGGACAAGAGCACCGAAAAGTATCCCCGTCGTCGTAACACGTTCCTCCATTTGTGCAAGTATTCGCGTCACACTGGTACTCACCTAAAAAGCCATGAAAACAAATTTAAGCAGCTGGTCGCATGTCTTAAGTTTTTTTGTTTTGTTTTTTTGCTTTAGGAACCAGAGATGAATGTTTTGTTAGAGCCAGATACACTACTATGGAATCGTAAAAGCCAAAATGTTTATAGAGCTTATTCTTTGGGGTGTTTGTTTTATGCACTGGAACAACTCAGGGGGTTTCAGGATAGCATGGGGCTAACAAACCTAAATGAGTAGATATATATATATAAATGATTCACTCATTTATGGAAATAATTGCTCCAAAAGACAGTTTGAAATTAGTTTTAATTTCATAAAATTATGCCATTGGGCAGAGCTGCAGTTTTCATTTGGATATGAGAGGATTCCAAACTTTCTTTCTCCAGCTTCAATACAGTGTGCCAATTTTTTTTAAAAAAAAAACTTAGTGGTTTCATTTGGGGAAAAGCAGACAGTGATTGGACTTGTTTGTACATGACTCTCTTAATCAAATCCCTTTCTGCAGTTCTTTATAGAGTCCCTTCAAAGCTACTTCAGTTACTTTACAATACTTTCCTCTTTTAACTTCTGGGTTTGAGCTGAACCATACCATCTAAAACACACTTACTTGAATGGCATGTTTTGCCTTTCCAGCCACTTGTACATTCACAATAGAAGTCATTCTCTAAATCAATGCACCGGCCTCCATTGTGACATGGATTTGGCAAGCAGTCATTGAAATCTAAAAAATTCCAAGGTAAGAAATACTTCAGCAAGAGAGGCAGAAATTAATTTTTGAAAAGAATACCAAAAGAGAGATGACTATCTCAGTAACCTGGCTTGTGCAGGAGCAATTAGAAACTGTTTTCAGTATTAAACGGCCTAACAAGCCAAGATGAGATAACAGAATCATAGAACTGCAGAGTTGGACAGGACCACGAGGGTCATCTAGCCCAAACCCCTGCAATGCAGGAACCATTCGCCCAATGTGGGGCTCGAACCCACAACCCTGAGATTAAGACTCTCAGTATTTATATACCGGGTAGTACTATATTTTAAACAGAAGGCAAATCCTACTTTAACCCATAGACTAGGCTCTTTTGACTCCTGGGCACCAAACCAGAAAGTCTTTTGAATCAAAGCACCATTTGAAATCTCAGCACCTTACATCACCCCACTTTCCCAACCCTGCTAATTCTATGGGATGACCACAGCTCAGTAAGACAAGTGTTTGCATCACATCCAACCCCCCCTGCCCTTTCCAGTTAAAGCATCTCATGCTGTAGAGCTGGAAAAGGAAACTCTGCCCGACACAGTAGACAGGCCATTCCAGTCAGCAGGCAACACTGGGCAACATGGATTAGTAATCTGACTCGATATAAAGGCAGCTTCTTCATGTATTCACATCCATAAAGAATCTGATCAGTTTGGTCTAGACACGACACTCTATAGCGTTTAAAGCGGAACAGTAAAAATGAGGTCCCGGGCTTCTGCTCAAACGGTAATTATTTTATATACTCCAGAATGAATTGTTTATGGTGTCATAATGTATTGTTTAATTAACAGAAGTCAAATCATTCTGACATAAAGGACAGTACATATTTAGAACGATACAAATGATACTGTTAGCACTTATGAGAGGTTTTCTCTGAATTAACCTTTTCTATTTTGAGAGCTATCGAACAAGATCACAGAGACAAACTCTTAATAAATTATAGTCTGGATAAGTAGAGCCATTTTCCTCTTTCTTTAGGGGTGTGTGTGTTTTTAAATTAGGCATGCACTCTGGAACTGTTGGTCAGATGAAAAACAAGTTTACCTGAGTTTAAGGCTATAATCTTAAATTTATTTTCCTGAAATAAGCTCCAGTAAACTTCTGGGTAAAAGTTGGGCTGCAAGTGAGGGTCAGTCTCCTGGCTAGGCATGGAAAAGGTTGTCAGTTTTGGCTTCTCAAGGTTTCTCACTTTTCCAATCTTAAATTCAGTTCTCCAGTCAACATTCATCAGCATTTTAGTGTGCCTTTTGCCTACTGTACACATTTTTATATTTAATTTTCCCTAATATACACATTTTGCAAGCAATTTATCCTAATGCACTTTTGTTATTTTCACCCACATATTTATTTGTACTTTTTAAATTTATTTTTACAATTAACAAAATTTACACACTACTTGTTTGTAGTAAAATATATGCATTTTATGCACCTACCCTAAACTATGATTTTTTTGGTACAGATTATCTGATTGCAGAACTGCAGTGTGTAAAATGTGGAGAAGTGTGAATTCTGAAGGAGAGCTGTACTTCAGCTTGCATTTTTAGGACATGTGAATTAAGTAGATTTGCCTTAAAATGTGAACCAAAAAAAAATTCTCCCTCATCCCTACTCATGACTACTTCTGCTATTTAAACATTTAATTGTACTCACTTATATCGCAGAGTTTTCCTTCCCAGCCCGTCTGGCAGAAGCACCTGAAATCGTTAACTTCATCTATGCAGGTCCCACCATTTTTGCATGGATTTCCAAGGCAGTCATTGATATCTAAGGAAGACAATACACAATCACCACTGGAACCATTTTATTTGGTGTGACAAGCCACCACAAGAGTGTTCATCTATTGAGGAAAGTCATGATTGCTCCAGCTGGAAAAGCTGTGTCAGCTTGTAGAACAGAGATGGGAATCCTTTTTAAGCACCAGGAGCTCAACTGGAAGAAAGGTGTGAAGTCGTGGGTCAGGGAGCAAAGCACAGAATTAAAGGAAAAGGATGCTTCTGCACACACGCTCAGTCCAGAAATTTTCCAATGCCAGAACTAACCTCCAAGTTCTGTCACACAAAACTCCAGTCCTTGGTTATCCCCTCTCCAAACTTTCTGTTTCAGCTGGTTTTGGGGGAGTTGCTATTTTTAAACATTTGAAAGCTGGAAACCCTTGCTAGTCTACTACAAATCTCCCCAAGATCTTCCTGTAGATTCCGATCTGCCTTCTGCCTAATACACTTTTTGAGGGTGGTGGCCAAAGAGAACCAATGTTTGAGTACAAGATGCCTTCTGTGTGAATGTAACAGGCGACTGTTTTGCTGTGAACTGTTGAAATGGTACCCAGGCATGTTTCAAAGAAATAGAAAACAACCACCCAGTGAACCATGGCGTTTGACTAATTATCCAATCAGTCTTCAAGAATTCAGGAGGAAGTAGCTGCCATTTAATATTTTCACTACAATGATGTTTGTCTGTGGTATGACACCTGCCTTTTTCCTGTTCATAGAAATGGTTTGAATCTTGAACCAATGACCTAGGAATGCTTTAAATCCCATTAGGAGCCTAAGCTCTCACTCTAAATGGTTTCAAAACAAATGTGTTTCTAATGCCGTACACTGCCCTGAGATCTTTTGATAAAGGGTGGCATATAAATTGAAATAACAGCAGCAGCAATGTACATACCAGCTTAGTTTTTAATAAAATATTTCCCCCTCGTCACTTACTTTCATGACAGTATGTTCCAGTAAAGCCCTTCTCGCAGGCACAAGTAAAATTGCCTCCTGGTTGACTGACACATTGTCCATGGGGTCCACATACATTGGAGGAAATTAATCGGACGCCTTTCCGGGTAGCATTTGTGAAGACCTCTATTGTACAGCTGTCTATTACTAAGAATAAGACATATGGCTTTTAAGTAAAACAAAACAAATCCTGCAAACAGTCCACCTTCCAGTGCAGCTTTTTCATCTGCAGTGCACAGCATTTCATTAAATTAAGTCTTCCTAATATTTAGTAGGCATACGGTATTTCGAATGCTCCGTAAGAAACTTCATTCACAAGCAGATTTGAGAGCTGGGCCTAAAAGGGTACCGGTACATTAAAAGAAGGCAATGTTTCCCCCCTTTCATTTAATTTTCTATAGGAAGGAAGACACATTCTAGTTTTTGCACCTTGTTCTATTTTCCTTCCTACAGTGTTTTAGTTTTACTGCTAAAATCAAACTGTATTGCTTGCTTTTACATTTTTAAGCTTCCAAGACTTGTCACACTAATTAAGAAAAAAAGCAATTTAACCAATGGCCACCTTTCCTGCAAGATGTCCATTTTTATATGGTTTCTACAGTAGGTACTTAGCTACTACCAAGTAAACAGGTTTACAGGACAAATATACCTTTACATGAATTATTTTTGCAGTGATCCTTAAGGTGAGAGCAGTTCTTTCCATCATAGTCATCGGAACAAGCACAATAATAGTCTTCTCTCAGATCATAACACTTAGCTCCATTCTGGCAAGGGCTAGGCTTGCAGAGATCAGTATCAAGCTGCAAAAGGTTTAAGACAACATGGGTTAACATTCCTAAAGTATGCCAACACATAACGTTGCATGTTAAAATTGTTGCAGTTACTACAGTCTTTACAAATTGGTTGCACACACTTATAAGGGATGTAGCTTTCCAGTAACAAAAGCATTTTCCAGTCCAAATCAAGTTTTTGTTTACACCAGAGGCATAAATTACGGAGTGTCACTTTTGCTAAGACAAGAGGGTGGATTGCTACGTTAAGAATGACTTTTAAAAAAATTTCAATTCAGTTTATTTTATCCTACTCAGTATGTTTTTAGCCCATTCTATTAATCTACTTGCCTACTTTGAAACCCTTAATATATTCTTTTCTGCATCAGGCCAGGTCTTTCTGGAAGTTTCCAGCAAATAAGGGGGCTTTCTCTCCACACAAGTGCTTTTGTGGGCTTCCTGGTTTGTGTACGTAAGTGGTTCATTTTTCAAGCCATGTGTGCAACTTACAAAGGTTTCCCATTCATTTGGTCCCCTCTAGCAAAACGGATAGCAAAGGTCATGGGCAGGTGGAATAGCAATGAAGGAAGGTGAGAATGCACAAGACTCATTCTCAGGCAAGGCAATCTGTTTCCACCTAAAGGCAATCACTACAGTGCAAACTAAAGACACCACATTTAACCCTTCTCCACAGGATGACAAACTTGAGGAAAGGGATCTTGAGTCTCATTAACTAAGTGAGTGAACAGAGCCAATAACAGAGAAAAGATGCATTGTGAAGGTAGTTATTCCTCCCTTTCTCTCCTCATTCTGCATCTCTCCCCACTCTGTGCACTTGAAAACATAGGATCTGCACAATTAAAGAGCTATAGTGGATGTTACCCTGCCAGGGCTGGATTTAGGTTTGATGAGGCCCTAAGCTACTGAAGGTAATGGGTCCCTTTATATGTTCAGCTGTCCTTTGTCAACAACAAATGGTCGCTGTTTTTTGTGTTGGATATATGCCATATGGTAATTTATAGACTTAATAGGTACCGTGTTTCCCCTATTTTAAGACACCGTCTTATATTTTTTTCCCCTCAAGAAAACGCACTATGGCTTATTTTGAGGGGATGTCTTATTTTTTATTACGTAAGCCCAGCACAGCCTTTTCCAGAACTGTGCCTATCACTATAGCTTATTTTCGGGGTACGGCTTATATTTCGCAAATGTGAAAAAAGCCTGCTATGGCTTATTTTATGACTACGTCTTAAAATAGGGGAAACAGGGTATCTAAAGCCATTTGCACATAACAAAGTATGTATTTTATCAAAGTAATTGATATAGAAATGAGCAAACCAGTGATATTTCAGGGAGCTGGCTAGCAGGCAGGGCCTATTACTTACATCATAGGAGCCTACACAACACAAAACACTGTTGCTGTATGTAGGTTTTATTTTATTTCTTTTTTATCTTATATTTTGGAAATGTACATCCAGTTTTTTTCTCTTTTACATTTTTTGGGAGGCTCCCAAGAGAATGGCGCCCTAAGCTATAGCTTGTTTAGCTTATACGTAAATCCGGCACTGCACCCTGCCCTAACACACATATGCTGTTCAACCACTGCTCTCTGCACTGCTGTTTTCAAGTTCCCTGTCCTTTTTCCAACCATGCAGGTATATGTTCTGAACCCCCCCCCCAATTCTCTGCTTATTCCCCCCCCCCTTTCTGCTCTTTCTCCAAGCAGCAGTACACAAGCTTCTCTCTCTTGAGAAGTTCATACACAGAAGATGTCTAAGATGCAGTTGGGCTGCTTAGTATGCCTGGATATTAGCTGGAATACTGGTTGGATCTAGTAGGCTGGAAAAAGTGGAGCACAAACTTTTATATTTCTCAGTCCTCACTTCTGATGGGCTTTGGCAGCCCTCACATATTCCCATGAAGAGCTGGGGAAGAGCTGCAAACTACGGCATTTCCCAAAAAGACCAGAATGGTGCTGCAGAGAGTACTATGGCTGCATCCCCCCAGTATCGATCTACTCCATCTCCACGTTTAAAAAACAAGACACGTGAAAGGTGACCCTATATTTCATGTACTGCCCACTTTGAACCTTACAGCAAACTTCAGGCAACTGAAGGCACAGCATTTATCTATCAAATGAGCTTAAAGCAGTGTCCATGGTTCCTGCCCCCCCCCCCCCCGTATTATGCAAAATGCAATATACAGATAGGGATTACATTTATCATTTCCAGAGAATCTCCCAATCAATTTGTTTTCTGGGCTGGTATCTTCTCTGCAAGATGGGAAAATGTTTGAAAAGCATGTGCTGACACAGCCGCTGGAGAATTTAGCAGATTGTAGGGAGAGAAAAAAGGCTCACTCTTCTAATTCTGTGTGTACATTTAAGCAAGGTGGTTTAAAGCTGATTTGTTACTATTATGGCGATGAAAAGGGACAAACTTAAACAAGCCTTGTACCATGTAAGCATTTACAAAGACAAATCCTTTTAAGGAAATTATTAATCTTAATACAGTATTCTTGTACCAACTGCATTTACTTTAAGCACCATCTACCTGTCAGCAAGGCAGACATAGAAAAAGCATGGCACCTATTTGACAAAGTTCCTAGATTTGAAATTTGGAGGAAAACTTTCAATGAAATATACAATTCTATTATTCTATGTCCACCTGAAAAGTCCTTTTGCAGACAACGGAAGTTGTCCCTGAGCTACTCTTGATTCAGAACTATCTTTCTCAGAGCTATCACGTATCATTTTTGGAATACGAAAGAGGGGAAATTCAACACTCCCTAGTGTGGAATATTGCAAGGGCATTTGTATCTTTTTAATGAAAAATTTATTTTCCTGCAGCGAAACCCAGACACGGAGAAGTTAGTTATTCCCCTAGGATATGATGAGCTACACTATTTATCTCTGGAACGTATCGCAATAGAATATACTTGTCCAAACACATTAGAAAATTCACACAGCAGTACAAATGCACACAAGCTGGCCACGTTAAATTTGGAATCTGATTTCTAGCCCATATGAAAGTTTAGCATTTATGAATGCGGCATGCACATAGTTGTAAAAATCAGACCCCCTATTAAAAAGCATCACATTGATATTTTCAGTAACTAATAGGTGCTTATTCCAAATACATTATGACCTTAAATACTATAGCTACTGGGATCTTACTGCAGAAGTTTGACTGTTTACATGGGACAGTAAAGTGAACAGCCAATCCATCAAAGCTATTAAGAAGGCCAAGGGATCCTTCACCTCACAAAGTTCTCCTGAGAAGCCTTGAGGACAGAGACAGCGGAATCCATTGACCAGGTTCTCACAACGCCCTGCGTTTTGACATGGGTTGCTCATGCATTCATCAACTTCTGTTTCACAGTTCTTTCCTATGAAGCCAGGGGGGCACATGCAGTGGTAACCATTCACAACATCCTACGGGAAACAAAAGATCGAAAGGAGAGCGCTTTTGTCAGAAGGTACTGGGAACAGACTTTCGTATCATTTTCTTCAAATAAAATCAAACTAGAATCTCAGAACCACAAATTTTCATTTCATTTTTTTTTAAAGAGAGGCAAGATTCAACTGGATTAACAACAAAGTTATGCTTTAGTACAGAACAAGTGGCTCCTAAGACCATTCTCCTATAGCTTTTAATCCCTTTCTTTCTCTTTGACGATCACTCGTAGCCGAGTAAAATTGTCTTCCATGAATATGGTGCTAACAGTGAGTCTGTAAGTGACTGTGGAGGCCAATTTTGGATCCACACATCCTTCCACAGTAGGGACATAGGTTTCCGGGACGGAGTTGATCAAGGTGAGGGTGTGTCAAACATGTCTTACTCTTAGCACGTTTCTCCCTTTTGTCCGGAGTTCGTGCTTCGTCAAAGTCCATGATGCCTTTGGTAGAGGCTATTCTCCAATAGAGATTTAATCTAGACCCATGAGGACTACCTGCTTCCTTTGAGCTGGATCTTCACTTCTCCACATTGTGAAAAGTGACTGTTTATAGGCCTACATTCTATCTCTTGCCTTTTAAAAAACTGATGAGCCACTGCTAGCTTTTATTTTTTATAACTATGTTCTCAGGAGAAGGCAGCTTGCAGTGCATCCAAAAAACTCCACCTATGAAATGGCTACATTATAAGGTTAAATTCATTACATATCCAAATTGGTTATCCATGTAAATCGCATCAGGTGTTTTCTTTTACCAAACCTATGCTCACTTTTAAACCCCCTAGCATAGCTATTCTGGTTAAAAGTGAAAAAGCTAAGTTTTAAAATCATGTTTATTATTCCAGGATAAATTCCTAGAACCCTTTTTTAAGAAAGAAAGAAAGAAAGAAAGAAAGAAAGAAAGAAAGAAAGAAAGAAAGAAAGAAAAGTTGCTTTCCAACCCTGTAGAGTACAGAGACTGATGACACAGAGAAACATACCAGAGTAAGTAGCTCAGCAGTTTCATGTTTGAATTTTTAGAATTCTTGGACAAATGCCACCTAGTACTACTAACTTCATCAGTTGGCTCCAAAGCCATCCTATGAACGTTTCAGAGGAACAGTTTTTCCCATTCAAAATGCTAACATGTGGACCGTACTTCAAATGTTCTTGATTATTCCAAGAATAATTTAACAGCAGCATTCCCACCTAATCATAGTACAGTGGTACCTCGGGTTACATACGCTTCAGGTTACAGACTCTGCTAACCCAGAAATATTACCTCGGGTTAAGAACTTTGCTTCAGGATGAGAACAGAAATTGGGCAGCAGGCGGCCCCATTAGCTAAAGTGGTGCTTCAGGTTAAGAACGTGCCCCCGGAACGAATTAAGTACGTAACCAGAGGCACCACTGTACCATAAAGTCAACAGCCTTTTTTTTTTTAACAGAAAGGGAAGGGGTGAGTGTGGACAGAGTTCTACCCAACTGCTCTTGAAGAAACAAGCCTGCACCAAAACAATAGGCACATACAGTTCAACAACTACTCAGGTATGATCCACCAAATTTAGACATTTGTCCCTTTGATTTCAATGGAAGGGGTATGAATTGCTCCCGCTGAAATCAATTATGCTTCAAAAGCACTCAGGTTGGCTAGATCGCATCCCATTTATTTAGATTTTTTTGTGGCTTTTATCCCTTCATCAAAAAAGAAAGATACGTGTATGATACAAGGAGGTCCTCAGTGATGCAGAATGGAGTTTTTTCCCGTTTTGCAAGTTTCTTTAACAACAACGAATGGATGCTAACTGCAAATTATGATATAAAACAAGCTTGGCATCTGAAAAAATTCTCATGCAAATTATCCAAATTTTCCAGAAAACTCACATCACTTCCCTCAAATATGGTTTTGTGTAGGCTGACTTGATTTACTCTTTAAACTAGCAATGCACAAGGCAACTTAAAATATATTGTCACATTTAACGTGATAATCAATGCAAGGCTAAATGCTGCCAGGAGAAAAACAGCTCAAATATATTACAGACCTCCCAAACACTCAAATTGTTCCTGAGGAGCTGTTAGGGTGGGGAGGAGAGGAGAGTGGGGAATTACAGGGAAACAACACCTGGAGGGGTGAGGGGCAGTTCCAAGTCTGACAACCAGTGTTACCTGCTCTGCCGTGTCCTCATTCAGATGCGGAGCTAAGCTAAACCATGGCTTGGCAAAGATGAGCCAACATGTGGGCTTCCAGAGGGGAGATCATGGTAATTTAGCTCCTCCTCCAGTTGTCCTGCTGCTGCACTGAGTGAAACTATGGGTTGTCTTAGTGCAGGCATGGCCAAACTTGGCCCTCCAGCTGTTCTGTGACTACAATTCCCATCATCCCAGACCACTGGACCTGTTAGCGAGGGATGGTGGGAGTTGTAGTCCCAAAACAGCTTTTGGGCCAAGCTTGGCCGTGCCTGTCTTAGTGTGTCCTCTGAACCCAGGCTCATGGTTTAAATCTCCCAGGCAAACCACGAACTGTAAGCCCATAGGATAAACCTTGGTTATAGCTTATGGTTTGTCTGGGAGAGTGAAATCATGAATCTGGGTTAAGGCAACACTTCAAACCAAACCATGGCTTCACTCAGCACAGCAGAATTGGAGGAGCAAAGCAGGTGCAATTTTCTTTCCAGGAGCCCGCACACCTGCTTATTCACAGTAGTAATAATAGTAATATTTTTATTATTTGCACCCCACCCATCTGACTTGGTTGCTCCAGTCACTTTGATCGACTTCCAGCATATAACTAAGCCATCATTGAGACTACAATTCCCATCATCCCTGACCACTGGGGTCCTGCTAGCTAGGGATCATGGGAGTTGTAGGCCAGAAACATCTGGAGGGCTGAGGTTGAAGAAGCCCGGATTAGCGTTAACATGTGAACTGGGCCATAGGTTGAATTTTAAGTAGCAGCAGCTCCAGAGCACCTCAAAACAAGAAAACAATGCATTTAAACTTACCTTACAAGTTCCTCCATTTTGACACTGCCCATGACACTCATTAATATCTAGGGATGAAATACGAATGGAATTAAAAATTAAGAAGAAGGCTAGCACTCAATTGCAACAAATAGACTGAAGATGAGTTAGCAACGTCTGTCCATTCTTAATAAGCAATCTGAAGTCTTCCAGAGGCAAGGAAATACAAGCTGTATGGGTGATGAAGGTTTGAATACCAGGCAATATTCAAGCAAAAACGTCACGTTAGTCTTCCCAAGACCAGAATACTGAAGCTACTCCCCAAGTTAGTTCATTCCACAACTCAAACGTTAAGGCTTTAGATGCAAGGAAACATCTGCTAAGGGAGTCACCATACATGGTTCTTTGAAAGGCTTTAAAGATATCTTTATAATTTCTAAAGATGTCTTAAATTAGGAATTAGGAATGTTTTGATATATTCTAAAAATAAAAGCTCTTTTAGGGTCAGATATATATTTATATATATACGCAAGATTAAATACTGACTGATGTGACAATTTACTCCTTTCCATCCTGGAATGCAGTCACAGTAATATCCACCAATAAGATTTTTGCAAGAATGAGCATTAAGACAGGGTTTCCCTTCACACTCATTAGCATCTGTGAAAGAAGAGAAAGAAAAGCAGGGAGTGAAGAACAAACCCAGAAATAAGACTGCCCTTGCACCAAAGCAGAGCCTCCAAAATATCAGCTACATGTCACGGTGACACATGTTTGCTGATATTTTCAACATGCATGCTGCATAATTTTCCCTATAAAGCAAGCACCAATGATGATAAGCTTCAGACTTTGTGGTTCTATTAAACTCCAGTTATGTAGCTAAGAGAGATTATCTGAACAGGCCAGCTCCCCAAGTCTTTGAGCAAAAGTATAATAAATACTAGTTTGGGGAACTGTGAGAAATGACGGCTACCGCAGGAGTTTTTCCAGGTGTGGAGAATATGTAAATGACAACCAGCATCGACAATGCCTAGGAATTTGTATAGAAGTGGTAGGAAATGCAGCAGATTGGAAGAATGAAACTGAAATCGTTCACTCGTTCTGGAAATCTGCCATGTTGGTTACCACAATTGACTTGTTCCCATGCTGTCCTTGCCCATTTCCTGCGATTTCCCTTGTGGTTTGATGGGTCTTTGGCACAATACAATCCAGGTTGGGGGTGTTTAACGGTGGATTGTGCTCAAGGAGTGACAGACAGGTCTAGCCTGCCCACTCATCTTCAGAGACTACTTAAATGCTTCTGCATAGCCCTGAGGTATGCATGTAGTACAGGAAAAAAACATTTTGGGTCAAGCAACGTGCAGGAATAAGGGAGCAGTTGATAAGCACACACCCCGAGGCAACAGGAGCCAAGTGTAGTAGCTTAACAGTGCAAGCATGCCCTAATTTTAGCCACCCTAGGAGTTAAGTCCACCACTATTATCATGCTGAAGACAATTTCATACATTGCTCAAGTTTGCAGCAAGTGAGGGAAGGATGCTTTTCAGAATGCAACATTGCCTGTTCTTGCACTCAGAGGCAATAAAAGCATCACACACTCCGATTCTCACAAGATTAACCCAGAAGTAGCTAAAACATCAAAGGAATCATTTGCACAAAATGACAACAATATACTTACAATAACGTGACTAATTTTAAAGATAGTTTACAGTCGTGACTTACCAAGCTGGCAGGTTGCCCCAATCCACTGCTGTGGACATATGCATTCAAACCCATTAATGCGATCAACACAAGTTCCACCACTTGCACATGGGTTAGAGGCACACTCATCAATATCTGGGGAGGAAAAGAATGGTCTGAGACAACCATACATGTTGTTTTCGATGCAGATAAATGGGCATAACCATAACTCTTTCGGAAAAGGCTGTCAAATCTCATGGACAGTTTGGAAATCACCAACTCAAGCTCTGATGTGTTTATGCTCAAGTGCTCCCCATCAGGAAGTGATCATCCCTCCTTAAGAACCTGAAGCAGTTCCTCTGCAGTGCAACTCATAAGCAGACACGTTTTAAACCTTCCGCGATATTGAGCATGAGAATTGCAAGAACAATCCTGATTCTTTAAAAAAACGAAAGGCAACCAACTCCCATTCACTAACCATTTGCTTAAGTATAAATATATCTTTACAATCAATCAATCAATCAATCAATCAATCTTTACAATTTGTGGTATTAATCAAGGCATGTCCAAAGTCCGTTTGGGGGCCTAATTCGGCCCGCCGGTCGGTTTAATCTGGCCCCTGGTGGCAGTTTATTTCCTGGGGTAAAATTAAAATCCTAAAAAGCGCTCAGCAATTCAATCCAATAAAAAAAGCTCAACAACTTCAATCCTAAAAAAAAAAGGTCAACAACTTTGGTCAGCCCTCACGCATGTTTCACTTCATCAAATCTGGCCCTCTTTGAAAAAAGTTGGGACACTCCTGTAATACACCCTCCGTTTGTCCCTATTTTTGTTCACTATTTAATTCAACATCTATTGCCACGCTGGCTATAAATGATAAAAAGTTTTAGAAAACTCTGCAAGATGAAGAAGCCTGAAGAGTACACAGCAGCACAACACAAGGTGCTTGGCACTTTTGCCGTGTAGTTAATGATTTTGGATGCTTCCACTGGAATTGAACAAATGGAGCTGCTAACCCAGTTATAGCACCTTGTTTGTGTAGTGGTTAAACACCAAAGCGATGCAGTTCTTGCCTGGTTTAGGAACAGGATGTTCCCTGATCTGTGATAAAGCTAAGAGCATAACTGCATACCTGTCACATCTATGCTTCCAGGAGTCACATTTGGGATAACAACCATGCTCATGGCAGCAACAAAATTTATTACAGAACCCTTGCTGAAAGAAGAAGGTTTGATCCTTCTCATCAGTAATTCCTCACCACATGCCTTTGAGAGCAAAGTATTATGTCATGGAATAGTGATGCAAGCTCTCAGCAGAAACAGAAAAACACAACTCACCACTACTGATTATTTTGCTACCCACCACCTCCAAAAATATCCCACTCTCCTCCCCCACCTCCTAGCAAATGTGCTGCTGCATGAAGAAATCAAAGAGTTTGCTTTTTGCCTCAACTTTTAAGAGAGTTCTGTTGTTATGATCCTATACATGTGTAATCCTAAATGTGGTGCTGCAGAGGCCAAAAGGAAAAGAATAAAAGGCTCCTAGATAACACTTGAAGTGAAAGTTACTTTGCCAGAAAATATTTGATTATAAGCATGTTAGCAAGGCTCTTAAGCACTTACACTCATTAGGTGCTGTGCAATGCTCGATTAACTGTTAATCTGCTACATCAACCAATTAAGCTTCTGACTGACCAAGAAAGACATTAATAACTGGACAACCACAAAATAAAAATAAATCTGAAAACTACAATGGCAGCCGACATCTTAAGTAGTCTCTGCCCTTCTCAAATATGAAAGAACAAATGCTATTTCTAAGATGGCGCCACCTGTTATACATACATGCATGCGTGACTAAAAATGTAGAAGCTATTCTCCTTCAGATTTGTTGCTTTATTATGCAGATTTAATCAATCAACTGACAAACTCATACAACTAAGATTTTATTGGTTAACTGACAATCCTGATATTGTATCAAAAGTGGAAGTGCGATTTCAATTCACTTACTGAACATTCATTTGCTATAGTTACAAGCACCTAAGAGGGGCGTTTGCATAATCAGTTTGTTTCATGTGTGCATACAAGTCATAATACATCTGAAACCAAGCTGTACCTACCAATAGCACACGTTGGTCCACTCCATCCTGCTGGGCACTGGCATTTGAAGCCTGATGAAATTTCGTGGCAAACTCCACCATTAGCACAGGGATTTGATACACAAGCATGCTCAGCTAATAAGAAAAGAAAATTATCCTCAGTACCCAAATCTAGGTTTAAACACTTTTATTTCCGAGTATGTAATGAAGGCATTGTCCTTCCTTCACAAGAGCCTTTTGCCATCTTCCCAAGTTTACTGGAAGCTCTATCTGGAATACTTTTAGACTCTGAAATTTGTCTGCTTCTGTAAGCTATCTGTACGTGAACTAAAACTTTCTTATGCAACACAAAGGGCTTACTCAGATTCCTAATCCTGGTTTGGCATAAGCAGAAGCTTTTGGCGCATGCACTCCTAGGCTCTCCTGACTCATGGGTAGTGATTCCCTACTTCTGACCCTACTTTGCCTATCCATATGAAACAACAAACTGTGGTTTGCTTCAAACGAGCACTGGAGATGAGGGAGAGGAACAAGAGGAGGGAACAAAGCTCCTCAAGGCTTGTTCCTATCTAAAGGGGCCCAAAGTCTTATCAATCTGCACACAGGTTTGGTATTTAGCCATTTGAAGAAAATTGATTTTAGATTAGTCATCAAGAGTGACAAATAATGACAAAAATCACCAACAGCTATGTTTCATTTAATCATGAAAGGTATATGTAGGAACATTCCTGTCATCCTAGAAAGTTGAACAACAAACAACAACAAAAAGACATGCAATTGTTTTGTCAGTACCAATTTCACAGTTCTTTCCAGAGTAACCATCTTGGCAAGCACAGCTGTATTCGTCTGGTTCCGTATTCAGGCAGGTTCCACCGTTCACACATGGGCGATGATTTCCGCAGTAGTTTAAATCTAGACAGAGGGAGAAGGTGGAGTCGGGTTATTTGACACAAGAAGATGCAGAACTACTACGTGGAGATCTTTCAAGAGAAGGGTAGAGGCAGGCAGAGTATCTTTAACAGCCATACACCTGTGCCCACTTTTCCCCTTTAATTCATTTTGGCTTCGTATATTGCCATCTCAACCAATATATGTGATGTAAAGACAAGATAAAGCAAATCTCTTAGGAATGAATGCATTACACTCACACTGGCCTGGTTTGCACATTGCACTAAATCAAACCATGGCTTAGGGTGAGCCTGCAGATTCCAGGAGAGGACGTCACAGCCGCTTTGCTCCTTCCTGGCTGTTTTGGTGCTGTGCTACACTGAACTAAGCCATGGTTTGGGCTTAGCATGTTGTCCTGACTCAGGCTTGTGGTTTAGCTTTCTGGACAATCCACAAGCCGTAAACCATAGCAACAACCTTGGTTAGAGCTTGTGGCTTGTCTGGAGAAAGCTAAACCGCGTAGCTGGGCCTGGATGACACAGTAAGCCAAATCATGGGTTAGTTCACTGTTGGTGTGGCAGCAAAACAACTGGGGAGCAGCGAAGTGGATGCATTTCTTCTCTGGGAGCCCACGTGCTCATGTTAAGCCATGGATAGGGATGGCGTGACATGCAAACCATGCAAGGGCAAGCTTGCAAATGGCAAAACCTGCCTGCTTGCTTAAATGCAATAGGCAAGTGCCACCAGAGAGTTAGAAGACAGATGCTTGGGCAAAAACAATCGATATCAGGTTGCTAGTTAGTAATGAGATTTAAATTTTTACTATGAATGGAAGTTCGGTACCTTTGTTGCAGAGCAGACCGCCCCAGTTGGTTTCACAGTTGCAATCCCAGGGAACGTTGCAACTCCCATGAGCACAGCCTGGGTAGCGGACACACTGGTCGCAGAACAGCCCTTCCCAACCATAACTACACCTAGACATAAGTGCATGTTAAATGTTAGCAACATGATGCTTAATTATCTATAATACACATATTCAGAGCACTGCATTTATTATTTAAAGCAGGCTAATTGTTCCACATGTAACAGAATACTGGAATATTATTGTGTTCCCCTCTGTCAGAATGCGCATCTCGTGATGTGCTAGCCATACTCTATAAGGATTAAAAAAACAACCTGGCAGTTCCCAGGTGAATAAAGGACTTCTGCCCAGAAGAACTTCCGTGTATAAGAGAAATATAGCTCCATTGCAGCAGAAACAATTGACAAAGTGGAATTTGTTTTAGGCATAACCAAGAGCAGCTTATTTGTACCAAGATGTGCGATTCCTTTTTTAGGCCCAGAAATAGCCCAAAATGAAAACCTCTCCAAGTTGCCATTACTATGCCCAAACCCCATTTACTTCAATGGCATTTCAATAGACTGTGTCAGATCTGCTGTAATCCCAAGCATACTTATTGCTTAATACATCCCATCAGTTTCAATGAGGCTTACATGTGCATAGGACTGTAAAGTTAATCTGTCTTCACAATGCTTACATTTAAGCTTACAGCTGTGTCCCTGCTTACTTACAATAAGTTACAAGATAGCCAAACCCCAGGGCTCATTTCAGAGGCCTAAAAATGGCTTAGGCCAACCAGTCACAAAACAGGAGTACAAGGGCAGAACAGTAAAAAAAATGGAGGCAGATGGAAGCAGTCTTGTAGCAGGTAGTTCAGCTTTCCTCAAGCTATATACAGTTATTGGTTCTGGAGGTATCGATTTTACGGATCTGAGTAGAGAAGGCTTTCTGCTTTATGTTTTTCTTCCTCCTCACACGCTCCTCAAAGCATTTTTACCCATCTCCTCTCATTTCTTCTCGCATTCTGCTTTTGCACTAAAACCAGAAGTTTGGGAGGTTGCCATAGGGCAGGCTTCCTCAACCTCGGCCCTCCAGATGTTTTTGGCCTACAACTCCCATGATCCCTAGCTAGCAGGACCAGTGGTCAGGGATGATGCCATGTTCTTCCCTTCCTCCTTCCTTTATCTTACAGGGTTTTCTTTCTTTCTTTGCTTGCCTCTCTCTACCACATCTTGAACTGCCCTTTCTGCTCTAGCCTCCCTCCCTCCCCCAAAATACCCAATGAACACACTGCCTCTTGGCTAACATGCGGCTTTTGCTATGAGCAGGAGCTTTTGAAGACCAGTCTTCTCAACTCATTTGCTCTCTTTTCCTCCCACCACCCCAAAACATCTATCTTCAAGTTTTTCTTTCTGGGTTTTTTTTAAAACCCTCTTTTCACCCTGAAGTTTTTTCTGTGCATCTCCTGGGATTTCCAAACACTCCTCCTCCTGCAAGTCTGCCAATGCCACCCCTCTTGTGCAGGGGTAGTGCTGCTTTTGCTGTATGTAAACAACAGCACTCCTCTCCCCCCCACCCCCCCGCAAACTGGAAATGATTACATGAATGATTGCATGAATGGAACGAGAAAATACTGCATGGGTCTATCCCACAAAGCACAGTTGGCTTTGAAATGTGGAAGGCAAATGGAACATTATGAAGCCACGCGGGAGGAGTCGTGGAGGAATCTCATTTCTTTGGGGAACAGTCTTTCCATTTAAGAAACAAGTATTGTTACCAGGAACTTACCCGGTGGCAGTATAAAGCTAAAGACCCATCAGAACAAAGCAAACCAGGGAGAGGTTCTTTCACATTCATTTTGTTTACCTATATGCAAACCAGCTACCTGCACATGGAAAAGGCTTATGGTTTAACTGCCGAATTTCTGCAGGAACCAAATAAAAAAGCCTGTGACTATCTACAGTATCCACATTTTCCATGCTCCCTTACCATGCAAGTTGTAAAGATCTAGTTGATTTTGTGCTGCACTATCAACATGTTTCAAGGGACAGCGAGTTCATTTGGATAATTAAGAGTTTTGGTAAACAGGGGTTGCTAGGTGCTTCAACGACAAAAGCTCCTGCTGTATTAGCGCGGCATGCGTCCTTGCGACTACAATCTAGAACAGCAAGGGATCCTTGCGCAGGTTTTCCTCAAATGTGGGTGGGTGGGGGAGGCAGGCATATAATTGGGAGCCTCATAAACCTAAACAACAAAGCACGGGTTTTCCCAAAGTGCAACCTCCCACAGAGACTGCTGAAAGGGGAGAATGAAGCTGCGTGTTCTCGACTGCTGAGGCCGAAGGCTTCAGGTGCAAGATGAACTGGCACAGTGAATGGAGGGAGGGAAGCCAGGCAAATATGCCTGGGGAGGTTTCTACGCCCAGGAACTGAAGACCCAGGGCCTCGTTTCAGGAATTTAAACCACTGAGCCTAGGGCTTGCCGATCGGAAGGTTGGCAGTTCGAATCCCCGCGAAGGGGTGAGCTCCTGTTGCTCGGTCCCTGCTCCTGCCCACCTAGCAATTCGAAAGCACATCTAAGTGCAAGTAGATAAATAGGTACCACTCCAGCGGGAAGGTAAACGGTGTTTCCGTGCACTGCTCTGGTCAGCCAGAAGTGGCTTAGTCATGCTGGCCACATGACCCGGAAAAACTGTCTGCAGACAAACGCTGGATCCCTCGGGCAGTAAAGCGAGATGAGCGCCGCAACCCCAGAATCGTCCGCGACTGGACTTAACTGTCAGGGGTCCTTTACCTTTTAGCCCTAGATGGAATGTCTCTTCCCCTCTCATCTTCCCTCCCTTGATCATAGAATTGTAGAGTTGGAAAGGATCCCGAGGACCATCAAGTTCAACCTCCTGCAATGCGGGAATAGGCAGCTGTTCCATACGGGGACCAAACCTGCAACCTTGGTGTTTGATCAGAGGGAATGGGGTGCTAAAACAGCCTCTCCCTCACTATTCATTTGTTCTTGCCGTTGCTGCCCTTCCGAACAAAGAGTAAGGCAGAGGCTCTTTTAACACCATATCCTCCCAGTGTCCCTAACCTTCTTGGCTCAAACCACCAAGATAAGCCAGGAACCCCATTCCACCTGGCCTGTGAGACAATCCCCGGCCCCCTGTGACAGTTTGATTGCGCATGTGGAGCTATTTTCCTGGACTTGCTACAGGCCTTGCAAGAGCAGTAGTGTCAGGAACACCAGAATTCGAAAGAAACCAACATTTGCCCGCTGCAACATCAAGAGATGAGTTATGGGAACTGCTTTCAGGGATGCCAACAGGATTTCCTAAGCCCGTTAGGCTGTGTGCGGATCGGGACCTCCACAAATCCCCACCCTGGCAATCTACTGGCAAGAACTGCTGCTTACGTATTAACTTAGCCTAGCCTATCTCGCAGGACAGTTACAAAGATAAAATGGGGGAGAATATGGCAATGTACGAGACCCTGAGCTACTGGGAGGAAAAACGAAACACAAATATATGATGCCATTAATGTAAAGAAAAACAAACAAGCACAACGCTAGAAAAGCGACCCCTCTAGCTTTAACTGTAAGATTTCATAGTCCTGGTATTTACCACAAAACACCCCCTTCCAAAAAAGTTTGCCAACCCTGATAAATAACAAGCCAAAAATAATCTAAATAAGTTCAATTTCACCATTTTGGGGTCTGAACTAGAAACTCCCAGCTCAGCCTACCTCACAGGGCTGTTGTGAAGATAAAAAAGGAGGGGAAGTAATGTACACAAACTTGAGCTGCCCTTCCTATCCCCTTATACAACCCTTTTGTCAGTGTGCATGTCAGTATCTAAATTTGCTATCAAAAGCAAATGCCAGAAACCCTTCACACTTTTTATCTATTAACCTTGCAGATTTTTGACACTTCACAAGGTATAAAGTTAAATGGGAAAAGGGTTGAAAGTTTGCACTGCTGGTCTGGCGCCAACGTGCAGAGAATTTCAAAACTGCTCAGGAGACTCCAACCTGCTACCTTTTTTCTGCCCACGCATCAGAAAGGAAACATCGGTAAATAATACAAGAGGACATTAGGGGCAATGGGAATTTGTGTTTATCTCCCCATCCACCCACTCTCCTCAATGCCTTCAAAGATACTTCTCACAATGATGTTCCAGAATCAAAAACAAGTAATAGCCACTATGCAAATATGCCCATGGGCCAGGGAGTCCTTGATTCAAATTTCACGTCAGCCATAAACTCAGTTAAGTAACTTGGACCAAGCTATTGTCTCTGCCTCAGCCCAGTCTCTAATATTATCTGCATATTCAAATAATGGAAATTTAGGCACAGAAATATGTAACTGAAATGCGGATAAAGATACACATTAATACAGCTGAAAATTAAGAGATAGGATACAATTAAAGTGGAATATTTCAGTTTACTACACCACTACAGCAGATTCGGTATACAAGTACTGTCACACATCCCACAATATCCCACAACAGCCCACTTCTATGCTAATTTACATATTAAGAGGGAGATGTGGAAACAACTATCTCCCTGGTTTTTTAGCTTCATAACATCAGAACTGGTTCAGTTTAATGCCATTACTTTAATTTAGAAAGCATTTGGCTAAATAAGGGTTCTTGTTATCCAAACATGCTGCTGCTTTACAAAAATGCATTTAAGCAAAAAAACAAACAAATCCAACAACAACAACAAAACTTTCAGGGAACAAGAGACAAAAATCATACCAGTAACTCATTTTTACAACATGGAGAATAGACTATATGGTTCAATGTCATACAATTTCTCATCCAATTATTGCATTCTGTGCTTATTTTTAAGCTAAATGTTGTTGTTGTTGTTACTACAGATTTTTAGCTATGTGTGTTTATGGCCACAAGGCAGGATAAAAATGAATTACCCAAATTTCAAAGGTTGAACAGAGCCAATGTCATGAATCATGCCACGATTCTAAAAGCACACTTTATGTACAATGTGGGTTGCAAGCTTCAAGCTCTGCAGAACATTTCTAGAACTCAAGTACCTTTGTAACTATATGTTTTCAACCTAGTTCTATTATCAAAAGGAAATAAAAACACATATTGCTGCCCCTGTGGTTTATACGCTATTCAAGAAAGCAGTAAGTGCATATATCACACCTTTTAAGAAGCAGCTAGTTTTGAACATAAACATCTGCAGAGCTGGCATCCTACAGTACATTCTGGGGTGGGGGCTCCAGGTTTTGAGGGGGCTGATGCCTTGTCTTCCTAAAATCAGAAGGCCATGAGCCACCTGTAATTTTAAATTTCTCACAAGCACAGCTTGTGGGCATTGTGGGAAATTTAAAATCACAGGCAACTCACAAACCAAACCTGGAGGTGGGGATGGATAAGGAAGGTCCAATCCAGAGAAGGCATCAGCACCAATGGGCCCTTGGTAGCTACCAAATTTTGCTACTGCACACAATCCTATTGCAATAAAAGGCTTAGCTTCATATTACAATGTTGTACCAGTAAAAATGATTGCCTAACCAAAGGAACACAGTGTTTACAAGTCAAAAGGTTATGTACAGCAAACTGATTAGTTGTCACATCTATAAAGGAAGGATAAATTGAAGGTTTCCTGCCTAACAGGAAGTCTGGTCATATTCAGCATGAATAGAAGTTAGAACAGCTTAATTTCATTTCTTTATGTGAAATTGTTCAGGAATTACTACACATCCCCAGAACCTGCTGAAAAATTAAAATGTTCACAGGGAAAATGAACAGTTCTTCATCATGACTGAAACCAAGAAAGGGGAAAGAAAAATGGGAGTCTGAGCTCGATGCAGTTTTAATTCACTGATTAACTAATAGGACTGTTCTGTGATTAGCTACATAAAAACTGCTACTGCAAAAAGTTTATTACGAACCATATAATGAAGAATTAAAAGAGTAACGTCTGTATCACCGAGGCACCACAAACACACAGTGTCACACAGATTCCCCTTTGCCTCTGAAAAGCCCCAAACTATTTTGCCAACGGTTGTAAAAGACAATTGAACTTTGGTGCATATATGTGTGTGTGTGACATAGCCACCTATTCATGAATTCAAGAGCTTTCTTCACCATACAATTAACTTATAATATGGTGGGTTTTTTTTGCATAATATTCCCTTAGGAATCATTTAAGAGCTCTGACTAAGCAGGATTCTTCAACATCCCCATTCAAAGATCAGAACAGATATGCCAGAGTTCCATTCAAAACATTTCAGAAGCAGAATGAACCCAAGGATTTCTGAAGAGGAGGAACTTCAGCATAAAACAGGGAAGGGGGACCCTGCAGCTCTCCAGATGTGGCTGAACTACAACTCCCATCTTCCCTGACCACTGGCCATGATGGTGGATCTCAATGGCAGCTGGAGTCCAACATCTGGAGGGCCACAGAGTCCCCATCTCTAGCATAAAATAAGAGCCATAATGCAATCAATAGGATGGAGGCTAAACGAGAAAAAACTAAGAAATACTCCACACCGCTGGTGGACCTGCAAAGTACACAACTGCATCCAATGCATATTATCTTTTTTTTAAAAAGAACTACCACGGCCATTGGCCTAACGAAAGCAAACTCCTGCACATATGCTTGGACTGGAAAATTTAGGCAAAACATTTAAGACAGGAAAGGACTAGAGGAGATGTGTGTGCATATCTTAATTTCAGAAGCCAACTGCATCATAGGAAGGGGTAAACACACCCAGTTCAAAACATACCACTGCCACTGAGTTAGGGCTTATCCACATTTCCTCTTGTCACGGCAATTCCTGTTTCCTACAGATTGACGTTTGCTCTGATTTAGCACTAAAGAGCAGGTTTTTCCTGGGAAAGGAGCAGGGCAAGGGGGAAACCGCCTGGGGTTGTGTCTACAAAGCACGGAACAAGCGGAAGTGTGGACAAGCCTTTAGTGACATGCAGACTACGTATAATGCTGGTACAAGGCTGTAATTCAGTAGTTGAGCACCTACTTTGTGTACAGAAAGTCCATGTTCTATCCTTGGTCGGGCCACAAAAGACCCACCTGAAACCCTGGAGAATCACTGCCAACCAGAACAGACTAACTGCTAGACAACAGTGAGCTAGATGTGCCAGAGCTATGACTTGGATTAAGGCAACCATGTTCCTAATTGCCATTAGTCAACTCAGACTAACTACCCAAAGGAGGTATGTAGTTTTGTGCTGGAAGCTCCAAGCAGGCTAGTGTCATTACACTGAACGGTTAGTGTAATGGCACCAGCCCGTTTTCAGTTGCCAACAGTCAGTAATAAGAACTCCATGTAACTGAACACATTTAAGCAAACAAATGTAATTCAGTATGTTACAGTATGTTACACAGGATCTACTGCCACACACATTCAGCTGATCATGGAGACAGTCACTTTGCTTGCTAGAAATGTGAGCACTAGGGTTCAGAATTGCCTGTTCTTGGAGACAGGCTGCCATACTTTCCAGAACAGGTAAAATGGAAAATGGAAAAAGGAGACCAAAATAATTACCACACCTCTCAGATTATTTCGACTACAAAATAAAAACAGTCTTTTGGCTTGCTGCTATATGCATTTTTTAAAAGCACCAGTTTTGGAAATCTACGGTCAAATTAAAAAGCAGGACGTAACATATCTGAAATAAAAAGATCAACCTTAACATGCAAGCCTGGTTTGCATGTTAAGGCCAACCATTGTTTATTACACTATGGCCCGTTTTATCATCCAAATCATGTCCAGCAACTTAAATATGGCCTGTGTACTACTAACAAACCATAACCTGAAGCCATAGTCTGTCTGTTTTTGAAGCTTGAATTAGTCTGACATTATATGCCAGAAATCCATTAAGCTGCAATGGGACAAGGCAAGAATATCTGGAAAACAAACCAAGCATTCATGAAACAAGTCATGGGCTGAACATCTTATGGTTGTGTAACAAACCATGTCTTGGAGTGGTGTGTGAACCAGACCAATATATCAAATCTAGAAGGTTTGCTAACCACTGCATCTTTCTCACAAGAGCATAAGATAAGATTTAAGAAAATACCCTCCCCAAACCCCCAAATCTGCATATATACTTACTTGCATTCCCCAGGTACAGTGCAGCCCCCATGGACTAAATTACATCCTTGTTTGCATACCGCTATCAACAGAAAGAGGGTTAAACATCAGTGAATGCCAACACTTTAGAAAATTTAGTTAAATGGCTTCATTTTGAACATTGCATTTTCTTCATGAAACAAACCTCAATAACACAACTATCAAGCATTTTAAACTACTTCTCAGCATCTCCTGAATATGAAAGCTGTTTTCTCCAGGCAGGAGAGATGCAGAAGTTCTATTTCAGACACAACAAGAAGTGCAGAGGGAAAGGAAGCACTAGACACTTGTGCTTCCTGTTCCTCTACAGGAGTTTCATGTCTAAAGTGGCATTTATCTCTGTTCTTATACAGCCAAGAACACTTTCTAATTCTGGAAAGATACATATTCAATGATATAAGAACTCCTACGAACGATTATATATTGAAGCTCTGCAGATTTTAAAATATGCATAGCTCTAAAAAAAAAAAAAATCAACCAGAACTGTCTACACAAAAATCCATTCTATAAGCATCTTAAGTTGCTGCAACACAGTCAGACTTCAAGTTGTCCCCTGTGCACTAGCACAAGCTCCTCAGATTAAGTTTGTAGAGCAGTCCAGCCTCTCATTTGATCATCAGTTTACATGTTAAAGTTGTTAAAGCTGAGGCTGAAATATGTTGAAAGGAGAATGTCCTTGGACAAAAACAACAACTCCCAGCTACAACCAGGGTATGTGAAAAATACAAAGTGATTATCGCTGGTACACCAAGGCGAGTGAAATTACCTTGCAAGCTGCCTTGAGCATTTTTTAAATTGAAAGGTGAGATAAAAATACAGTGGTATCTTGGTTCTCGAACCTAATCCATTCCAGGAGTCTGTTCAACTCCCAAAACCGTTCGAAAACCAAGGAGTGGCTTCCAACTGGCTGCAGGAGCTTCCTGCACGCAAGCGGAAGCCGTGTCGGATGTTTGGCTTCAGAAAAATGTTTGCAAACCGGAACACTCACTTCTGGGTTTGAGGTGTTCGGGAGCCAAGCCATTCAAGTACCAAGGTACCACTGTATTTAATAAATAGCTTAATGAAGGCAGATGGTGGGCATGGGAATAACTCAAGAGAACGACTGCATGCAGCTAAAACTCCGGGATTCTTTGCCTATCTAGGAGTTGCAGATTTGGTGGAGAACACTGAATGAACATGAAAGTTAATCTCTGCTTCATAGTTCAGTGTAAGAGCACATGGTGAGCATGCAAACCTTCCCAGGCTCCATTCCAGGCATTTCCAGTTTAAAAAGATGTAAGACTGTAGGGTCAGATAAGTCCTCAAAGAGCTTGGAGAGTCATTATCGGAGAAGACAATTGTAAACTAGTTCAGACTTTGCCAACCAGGCACCCTCCAGATGTTTTGGACTACAACTTCTGTCAGCATAGCCAGCACTACTGATGGGAGATGGAGTCAAAATCATCTGGAAGGTGTCGGGCTGGTCTAGAGAAATCCGTGGTCTGACTCTGTATGCAGCAAACTTGGGCCTTTTTAACATTATTATACAATGTTCTGTGGCATGCAGGGCCATCTTACCCATAGGCACTAGGGGTGTGGGGCACCCGGGCACCGGGCTCTCAGGGATGCCAAGCCAAGAGTCCGGGGCCAGAGAATTGAGTCTGGGGAAGAGCCCGCCCGCCGGTCAGAGCGCCGCGATGGGCTCTTCTGCCGCAAGTTTGGGGGCGACTGAGCCAGCGAGGCACTGAGGCGGCCGGCCAGCTCTGCCCTCCTGCGCGCCTGGGACTGGGCAACCTGGGGGGGGGCGGCGCTGGGTGGATCTTTGCACCCTGGCACCGCATATGCTTAAGGCAGCCCTGGTGACATGATCAGGTCATGAACAAAAAAATCGAGAATTTTAAGATGCAAGCATAATATTCAGTTTTAAGAATGAGTAGTGTGGTACCTTGTTTACATTCGTCACCCATCCAGCCTTCCATACAAGCTTTATTTCCATTTTGGTCACATGTGTAGTGGCCCACGAAGTCATCACGAGGGCCACAAAATTTATTGCACAGGGGGCCATAGTAGTTTTCATCACATTTAACTCGTATTTGTGCTTCAAAATGAACAACATGACCATTCAACTGCAGCGCTTTCCAACGATCTTCTGGGTTGATCATACCAGCAAATGGCACTCTGTCAATTAACAGTTCTTCATCTAAAAAACAAAGAGAGAGCTCAATATTCAAAGTGTGCATATCCATTCTGACATAGAGTAGCTCGTATCATAGGGACAAAATGGTCAGCGTAAGTCAACTTGTGGCTTGTTCGCAGGACTCTGCACTAGGAAGTGTTGACTCTGATGGTGATTTGCACAATCATCAACAACATTAATAAATCAACAATCCCGATCCTGCTATGTTGCTGCTGCTAAACTGAACTAAATATGATACCATTGTGTGATTCCTCCCCCCCCCCACCAGTGAGAATTCAAAGCACAGGGCTCCAGGACAGATGAGATAGTTCAGTCGGTAGAGCATGAAACTCTTCTTTTCAGGGCCATGGGTTCAAGCCCTGTGTTGGGCAAAAGATTCCTGCATTGCAGGGGGTTGGACTAGATGACCCCCCCGGTTGCTTCCAACTACGATGCTTTGATTTTTAACCCCTCTATACACACACAGCACAGTCTCTATCCAGTTCACCTTCTGCCCTCCATACCAACCTTTTTAACAAAACTAAATGCATGCACGCAAGGGCTAAATGCATTTAACAATGTCACAGCTATAGTTTAGCCTTTGCATTTGCGGTCCTCCAGGGTTTACTTACATTAAAGGGAAAATACCAGAGGCATGAATAAGTTGGTACATTCCTGTAGCCAGTTTCTCAGAAGTACACCCACTTGAGAATACACAGCTAGGCTCTGCTAGAGTTGAACTCAAATTTCATCTCAAACTATTTTAGATTGTTTGGGGGAAGGGAGGAGAGGAAATTCTCTCCCATATGCAAGAAGAGGCATGTTGTTCACTACAAAGGGCCAGCTTAAAAATGTACCGTGGACCAGGAAGTTGCAGCTAGTTTGGACAGTGTCAGAGGGAAGGGAATCCTGAAATCAAAAATGCAGAAGGGCAGCAGTGAGGAAGTCTCTGTGTGGCTCTCTCAGATATGCAGTAAACACAAAATCTAAGAACAATGGCTTACAGCGAGCGAGCTCCCCACCCCCCTTTTAAACCCTGTAAAATATCCACTGTACTAAGACATGCTCTTGCAACTCCAAACTGCAGGATTCCTGCATGTTCCAGTATAGGAGGGTTAATTCCAGTTTGACCTTCTCTTGTTGCATTGGCATTTTGCCCTTCAGCCCACCCAGCACCTGTGCAAGCAGAGAAGGGAAGCTAGAATTAGCCCTTTGTATGCAAGGCAAAAGGCAGCATCGTTACTACTCAGTACAGTACAGTTTAGCAGGGTTCTTCTCACCAGGGCTTCTGCATATACCTCCTGAATACATATTAGGGTACTGCTCCCTTCAGCAAGGTTCTTCCAGATGGGCTTTGTTGTAGAGCTGGCATTTCTCATGCATGCATGCTTGTTTTTTTTTTGTTTTTTTTTGCAGGGTTCACATAAGGCTATCATCAAAATCCCAGCTCATACCTTTATAATTAATCACCCGTCCTTCACCCTAACTTCCCAGGGTGCATCACCATCATCAAAGCACAGTATTAAAAACAGTTCAACTTCCAATCACATCTGTAGCCAGATGTATCACTAATAAAGGGATGGGTGCAGGAGCCGCCGTGGAAACTGCCTTGCCTGAAGTTGAAACGAGATGACTCCAGGTATAGTTCAAGCTTTTAAGTGCAGTACTCTGATATGCATTATGGTCCCATTCATTTAATATTTATTAGGTATGTTACTCAGCATCCTGTTTGCCAGAGCCTCATTTGTTACAAGTGCTTTGCTGGAGGGAGGATTTCTATGAGTTTGTGAAGGTAAGCACAGAAATGTAGGCAGCCGTTAAGAACAAACACTGGATTTTCAAAGGGAATGTAGGGGTAAATGGTCATTTTAAGGGAGAATCCTTACCCTTTCTCCTGCCTGGTGATTTCTTATTGCAAATAATTTCATAGCTCTGAAACTGGAAACCTGCGCAGCTTGAATGGGCAGGAAAGAAGGAGCCTTGGGGGAGAATCAGCAGGTGCTAAATTGCACAGGGGTGCTCTCTCCCTCTCTCACACACACAGCCTGGCATACGCTGCTACTACACTTAGTTTTTGCTTACATCCTGCCCATCACCCTGCTTCCGGCTCTAATGATACATGACTAGGCACTGGTAATTAGCTTCTCCCCACAGAGGTATCCACCAGGATTCTGCTAATGAATCTTGGCTAGGACGCAGGTGCCCATGCATTACCCCTCCCTCGCCCCCCCATCACAACTGTCAGCGTCCTATGCCTCCCACACCTTGGACGGCTGAAGCTTTGCTTCAAGAGCTCAGATTCAGAAACTGCATGTGCCAATGTGGTAGAAAACAAAGGAAGCACTTATTTGCTCTGGCTAGGAACGTTCACTGATATCCGTCTGTCTTGGGAGACAATGGAGGAGCTTGCCTTTGGGGGTAAGGAACAACTGGCATTATATAACTGTTCCCCTTACACCTTTTGGGGTGTTTTAAGCCCACAAGTCACCATTGACTATTAAGCCACAGGCTTTGTTCATAGACAACAAGCTAACTTTTGACGGATCAGCAGTTGTTTTGCTAATGTTGGTTCTTGCTATTAAGCGGGCGATTGTTGCATTCTCCAAAGGCCAGCAGTAGGGGAACAAGTTACTCAACCCCAAGCACACAAATATGATAACTTGCCTGATAAAGAACCGTGGTCATAAATCAGGTGCACAGCCAACTAAAGATGCACTGCTTTGTCTTCAATGGGATGTTCATCTCTGTATTAAAAACCCCAGGTTTCCTATTGCTACATAAGTGCCCTCACTAAAAATGATTTATTAACCAGAATTGTTTTACGTGGAAAGCCGTATGCTGTTTAAGTAGTATAAGCCAAAATTCTGAAAGACTGGAGGCAACAGGTTGTCTATAGCAAGCCATTTCTCTGAATACTACTTTTTCAGAAACTACTGAGCCAGCCTTAACAAAAATGTACTGAGTGGAATTCAACATTGTGCTATTACAAAGATTCTGTTTGCACATGCTTGAAACTTGAATGTTACCCCCCACCCACCCCGCCTGCTGTTCTGGGTGTTCTCCTGATGCCCCCCCCGAGCCAATTTGGAAGGAAGGGCATTCGGGGTAGCCTCATTTTGCAGGGTTTATACTGGTGGGGTTTGTTAGGTGAAATCTGGTTTACATTGTACATTGACCAAGATATACACCTTGTGAACTGACATGCAATTAAGGAAAACCTGGTAGAATTACCACACAATTTTGGAAATTTGCCAGGGTTTACCAGGTTATAATCAAGATTCTTAATGTATAAAACCAGGACTCCTAAGAAAGACACACAATTTTTCTAGAAGAGATGCATTCTCCTATTTTGATCCTTACGAAGGTACAAGAAATCAACGACAAACAGCACAGAAATATCCAAGGAATGGCAGGGGTTTCAATTTAATGCTAACGAAGTAAAGTGAACCATAGTATTGCAGAACCAGGATCAATCAGATTAGCAGTTTCCAAAGCGGAAACAGCTATTTTTTTGCTGCTTAACATTTAGATAAAATATATGCATCAACCAGATTTTCCTTGTCCTGAGCCATAATTTTTAGCAGGCGAAGAAGAATTTAAGGAAAAACACCTCTTGGCAAATTTCCTATTTTCAGAGATTTGAAGGCATCGTTAGTGTTGATTCACAGAAGATGTTATGAGTCCCAAATGTCTCTAGGTATATGTCCAACAGATGATGAATCTATACACCAATGAAACTGATGCTGCGAGGCCCATAACCAAAGAACCAGGGGAAACTGCTGTCAGTTGCCTAAAGGATGTTTCTACTTTCGTTTCTCTGTACATTTATGGGACCATACATTATACAATGCAGGCCAGACTGAATAAATCTAAAGGCAACACAGCATGCGTTAACTGACACCTTGTCTTCAGCCCCACCAATATTCCCAGCATAACTTTCAATTACAAAGATTAGGCAAATAATCAGCCCCACACAAAATGTTATTCTCAATATCCACCAAGCTGCAAGCTTGAGAGCAACAGCTGCTCTTAGCAGTGTTAGAAACTGAGATATGAAAGCTAGGAGCTAAATGGCACCTTGAACCCAGGTTATGGGCGCAACAATGGAATGTCTAGGCGCACTTTTTTGATAACAAGAATACAAAGCTGGAAATGAATGAACTGCAGCTAAAATGTTATGTTCATTTTTCATATGGTCTAGTCCTTCCCCTGCCCACCCCTCTAATATTCTTAAGAGGGTCTCTTCTCCAGTCTTCAGAGAGTTGCTGGAAGTAGGGAGGAAGAAAAAGGTCCTCCTTTCCTTCCACTCTGCAGTTTTAATCTGAAAACTTAGGCGCTGTACTGCGCCCAGAGCTCAGAAGCTGCTCACACTAATGAAAATGCGCCAGAGCAATGGGAGTTTCGAACACTGGCTCTTAGAATGGAAGAGTCATAGAATCGTAGAATTGGAAGGGACCCCAAGGATCATCTAGTCCAACCCCTTGCAAATGTGTTAAAGAACACATTTCCAGTTATAGTGGAAGTATATCGATGCATTCATAGGCGCTGTAGCTTAATCTGTAATGACACCCTCATTTCAAATGCTATCTAACTGGCCACCCCAAGCTTTTTTTAAAATGGCGTGCAGCAGTTTTTCTACTTTTTTCCGTTTCATAATGTTAAAGTTTGAACAATATACTCACCAGCTTTTGTCTCATTATCCCAATCCCAGGCTTCTATTATTAACGTGAACGATCTCTGAAACAAAAACACAAATTAATTACTGGAGAGGAACAAAATAAAATTATAATTCTGAAAGTGGCAAGAATCTGATTTGGCCGAAGCATCTATTGTTTTCACAAATGTTATTTTCCTTCTTCCAACAACATACAAGTCATTTGTGCAAGGAAAGCTTCAAAAGGCAATCATCAAGAACCTCACATACTGTAAAGCAAGTTTTACAGTTACACTTAAGTGTTGATATGTGTAGTAACTATTCAAATTTATTGTACTTTAGAAAACCAAGTCACAAATGGTCAAATAGACACTATTAAAGGAAAGTTAACACTGCAACCATCTAGGACAGGAACCCCCAAACTCGGCCCTCCAGATGTTTTGGGACTACAACTCCCATCATCCCTAGCTAACAGGACCAGTGGTCAGGGATGATGGGAATGGTAGTCCCAAAACATCTGGAGGGCCGAGTTTGGGGGTGCCTGATCTAGGAGATAATACCATGATGGGGCAACCCAGTCAGATGGGCAGGGTACAAATAACAATTAATTAATTAATTAATTAACTATTATTATTATTAATAATAATAATATTAAGAGGGCAGTGGCTAACCTGCGACCATACAGATGTTGTTGGTCACAGATTATGGGAGTTGTCCACCAACATCTGGAGAGCCACAGGTCAGCCACTTTCTAACTTGAAACGGAAAATTTCCCAATTCAAAATTTCCCATAAAGCCCATACTACTTGTTTCAACCTTGATGGAGCTAAGTATGTTGGGGGGCGGGATGCGGTTAGTGCTGCGGTCTAAACCACTGAGCTTGTTGGGCTTGCAGATCTTAAGGTCGGCAGTTCGAGTTCCTCTGTCCCAGCTCCTACCAACCTAGTAGTTCGAAAGCATACCAGTGCAAGTAGGTAAATAGGTACAGTGGTGCCCCGCAAGACGAAATTAATTCGTTCTGCGAGTCTTGTCGTCTTGCGAGTTTTTTCGTCTTGCGAAGCACGGTGCTGCGAACCACTAGATGGCGCTGTTTCCCATAGAAATGCATTGAAGTGCGGTTTCCCATAGGAATGCATTGGGAACTCGCAAGACGTTTTCGTCTTGCGAAGCAAGCCCATAGGGAAATTCGTCATGCGGAGCGACTTCAAAAATGAAAAACTCTGTCGTCTAGCGAGTTTTTCGTCTTGAGAGGCATTCGTCTTGCGGGGTACCACTGTACTGCTGTGGTGGGAAGGCAAACGGCGTTTCCGTGTGCTCTGGCACTCATCACGGTGTCCCATTGTCCCAGAAGCAGTTAAGTCATGCTGTCCACATGACAAACGCCGGCTCCCTGTGAGCTGAAGCCACACCCCATAGTTAAGTTTGACTGGACTTAACCGTCCAGGGGTCCTTTGCCTTTACCATGTCTAGGTGGGGCTGGTCACGGCCAGGATATGCTACATGGGAAACCCATGCATGTTGTTAATCAAGCTCCTCTCAATTAAAAGTGGGAGGGAAGCTGAGCAAATACGACCTCCCAAAATCTTCACCCAATTTGTGGGGGATCATTTTGCCAAATATTCTCTGGATAGAATTTCTTGGGGGTGAGGTTCATCATTAGTAGTGGCATCAGCACAACCTTTGCTTCCTTCCCAATGTTTTACTTTTTGCTGCCACTGCAAAAGATACACTGCAAGTATCATCTTGGGGGCATTGTGGATTAAAAAGTGGTAAGTTCCATAAAGAATAGTGGAGAATATCTAACAACATGGCTCTCCTTTTCACACAAGAAGAGAAGAAAAAAATTGTGCGCTAGATGAACACAAATAATGCAAATATTCAGTTTTGCCAAAAATTAATGCACACAACTATTCATTCACGGCATGAATTATCCACATGAAGTCATTTCAAAGTTGCTCATAGGAAAGGCTTCGCAGAGTTTTAGAGTAACAGTTTCCTTGAGTGACAGCAGCCTCAAGCAAGCTATTTATCTCGATGGTGCCACTGGTATTCACCTGAAAGGTGTTTCTAAGGAGGAAGTATGATATTATTATATATTGCTTAAAGGCAATATAAATAAATAAATGCCATAACTCCTAATCGCTTCTGTGTTGCCTCTTTCCTGGAATGGGATATTAATATCACGGCTGACATTGACATAGCTGGTTCAGCACCTGAGTTGCTGTGCTATTTGGACAGATCCTGCGAGCAGCAATCTCTCCCAGCTGGTGCAAAGAGAGAAAACCCAGAGAGAGAGAGAGAGAGAGAGGACCTAATTGCATGGAATTGGGTTCCTTCTTGTAATCATAAAGTTGAACTCAAAAGCTAGGTCAGGGATACATTAAACCGGAACTCAGAACTTTAAACCTGCTCCATTTGAACCCGAACTGAACCCTATCCCCACACCAAAGCTGGCAACCATGCAAAGTAAGGCATTATGCAACAAGTGCGCAGAAGATTTGTTTGGGGACAACCGTATAGAAATGGAGACCTGCTCTATCAGGTTTCTGGGTATTTGACGGGGTGGCGGGGGGAGTGCAAGGGAGCCATTGGAAACTGACTGTTCTAATTTACCTTGCTCCTAAGCTGTGCTTTTATTTTTTAAGGGGCTACTCAGGGGTACACAGTACTGGCACCACTTTTTGTCGTTAAAAAGTGTGGCGCTTACTGTAACAACATCATGGTGAGTACCAGCACCTATCTTTCCTAGAAAGAAAGAAAAAATCACTGATCCTAGGTACAGGCTTTTTTTCTCTCTCACAGGAGGACAGAAGGAGGGAAATGTAGAATTTAGTACATGTTTTGGGCTAAAGTTTTGTTTCAAATAAATTGAGTGACCAGGGTTTGGGTCAGAAATGTCTGGGTGGATTGGGTAACAACCTTGCATTACTTCTCAGAGTATACTTGTAACTTGTCCTTTCTTCGTTCCTTTGGAATATCTGGAGTCCAGCTTTGCTTTCTGTTTTTCATAATTCTGTATAACTTCTGAAGTGGAATTAGCACCTCTTCCCTTATGGGATTAAGCGAGAGCTCCAAATGCGCATGGAACATGCACTTTCATGAGGAAGGTATGACTGAACCCCTGCTTTACGTGTTAAAACAGAAGCATAAAAACAGGAAGCACAAGCTCATTTGCACTTTCCGTTTCCCTCAATTGTTCAACGTCTGAAGCCACTAATATTCTGCGTCCTCAGTAGTCAAACATGACCGGATATGAGGATGTAACATGTGTAATATATGAGCTACATATTCATGATTGTCTTAGTTGGTGCAATAAAAATTTTAATGATGCAATGTTATGAATCAGTTCCCAGAGGGGATAAACCAGTTTAAGAGTTAGTGTCCAAGCCAAAATCAAACTGGGAGACAGTGTGGATAGACATGAGCCCTAATTTTTCATGCTTTGACTCTGTTGAAAAAAGTAGGTGCGCACATGTCTGTGTGTGATCTAAACAACAATATAATAGTTTCCAGAGAAATAAAAGAATGGATTCCAACATTTTTATTTCTGGTGTGCAGGGGAGGAAGAATGATTTAGGAAAACTATTTAAGCACTTTTAATTTAAGGCTGAACATTTAAGAGGCTAATATTTAGAATATTTTTTTGTTGGCAAGTGTAGCTGAATACTGTATAAGAGTTTATTCAAAAGACTAGAAAATTCCATTTGCAAAACTAAAAATATATTATTAGATTTAGTTCTAGCAACCACTGCTTCTGTGGGGCAAAAGAGTTTTTGCTTCAAAACATGGTGCTCATACAACATAACGTGCATTGCAACAGCACATGCATAACTCACTGAAAAATGTTCTGCGCATAGTAAACAATGCCCCCCCCCAAAAGCATATATGCACCGTCAGCTGTTAAAGCAGAAAAACATTTTACAACACCTGATCAATTTTAGGGGCATTTTTCCAGCAAGATTGACATTAACAATCTTGTGCTACACTACAAAAGCACACAGCTAAGTTACATATTTCTCGAACTGGGAATATATAAAAGCATTCCCAGAGCATGTAAGCAAAACACAACACAACGAAACATATGCTTATAAAATGAAGACATATGACCCAAAGCCTGGTTTATCCACTGAGGACTGTTCTGCTTAAGTAAACTATGGTGTCTTGTTCAGTCTTGAATTTCCCCCCAAATCATATCAGAACTTCTTTTTATGCTCCAGCTACCTTAATGCAGAGATTTGGCTATTGTGAGTTTATTGGATTTCAAAGGAGCCAGCACTTCATTTCACTTTACAGTGCCTGTTAAGTATTTTAATATTTGCTCTTTGTATATACAAATATGTTAAGCTGCTACCTGGAGGACAACTCCAGAACAAATAAAGGCATTCTTGGCTGTCAAGCAATTTTAGATAGTTTTCATCAGGGTTCAGACTTCAAGAGCAATCTCCTTATACACACATGGTATGCATAAAAGGGCACTAGGCCCAGGTATTCTTCTGAAATATCATTAACCGAAAGTTCACTAGGAACAAGTACTGTAGATCAGGATGAATTCAGTAAAGCAGATATGCTTTCCAGAAATGAAACACTGCATTATTCATTTATTTATTTTTTTAAAAAAATTATAGACCGCTTTTTCATGAAAAGTATCAGAGCGGTTTATAACAAAATGCATAAAACCATACAGTAAAAACAGAAAAAGTTAAAAACAAAAGTTTTCAGCCAGCATATAGACATTAAAAGGCAATTACAGTTGCAGGCTGCCCCCCCCCCCCGAAACACTGGCTTTTAGTTTACAAAGGCAAGAAACTGCACACTGCAGCCCTCAAGTCCTTTCTGATCAGAACCCAAGGTATCAGAATCAATCATAGTGTCTAAAAGTTTGATGGTACCTATAACAAAAGGGTTGGGATGCTAGGCCATTTTGGATTGATTTCACCAGTGATTTTTTTCTCTTTAAAAAATGGAACCCTTAAGTTTTCCAAACACCCAATACTAATTTTATTTAAAGTACACCATGTTCATTTTATGCACTGTATAAATCCATAAAGATGTTCCAAATGCTGAGAGGAGCTGAACTAAAGTATGTGATAAAAAAAATCAATTAAGTGCACTTACAGTGGTTTAAATGCTATATTCAAACAAACTAAAAGCTTTTATTGGAATATGTATCTTTTTAAAGACACAAGAAGATAAATGCAGCAGCAGCAGCAACATACAGTATATAATGTATTTTAATATCTGTTGGATGCCGCCCAGATGGGACCCAGCCAGATGGGCGGGGTACAAATAATAAATTATATTATTTATTATTAATTATTATTATTATTAATTATTATTATTATACTTCCCTGCACTGCTTAAAATTTAAGCAAAACGAATGCATAGAAAACGTAGATACATCATGCTTAACTTTTGGGGTGTGTTAGTATACATTTAAGCACAACTAAAAAAAATCACCTGTGTGCTTCACGGGGAAAATCTGCAAGTCTATGTGAAAACTGCAAGATCTGACTGGTATTGCAACCAGCCATTCATTTATGAAGAAGCATTTTTATAAATTTTCCCCTGAAAAACATAATTTGATTTTTTTCCATCCCACATCCCTGATTCCACCCATTAATGACTAGCATCCAACCTTGATCACATCATAGTGTCAGGGAAAACAGTAACATCTGCATAAATACTTCTCTATTAGTAACGCCAAAGCAATATTGGCATCACCTGGGAAGCAGCAAAAGTTGCTTAATTTTTCCAGGTAATCACCAATCCCTGCCCTGAGACGTTATTTAGAGGATGAGCTTGAGAGTGTCACATACCGCTTCCTAGTAACTTTATGTCTGTGAGGTTACTCCATCAAGGACACCCACTTTGAACACACCATACAGGGTGGCCCAGAATCATATCAAAGCTTCAAGATAAATACACCAGTGGATCTGCTGAAACATGGCCGTTGAGACTTCCAGAACTGCAGCTGCAATGGGCCCCCCATTTCCTATCAAAGTGCAGAAACACGGGGAATTGCCTTGCACCAACATCAGACTAATCAGAGCTCAGTATCGCCTGCATTGCCTGGCAGCAGCTCTCCTGAGTTTCAGACAGGAGGTGCTGGAAACTGAACCTAGAATCTTCTGCATGATAGCAGATGCTCTGCCACCGAGTGATAGCCCTCCTGAGTGCACATCTGCTTCAATAGTCACCTGTGCTGATCCTGTCGGCAGGTATATGCACTATCAGGCTGACTCTAGAAGACACTGTTTGCAGCATTGGTGCAAAGGAGCTTGGGTGAAGGCTGCTGCTCCGGGTACACATCGCCGATGGCTCCAGAGGTGAATAACTAGCTAGTGACTTTTAAGGACAGGCACCCCCAAACTCGGCCCTCCAGATGTTTTGGGACTACAATTCCCATCATCCGTGACCACTGGTCCTATTAGCTACGGATGATGGGAGTTGTAGTCCCAAAAACATCTGGAGGGCTGAGTTTGGGGATGCCTGATTAAGGGCTAGCAGGGAGGAAGCAAACAAGGAGCAATATTGGTTGCCCAGCCCAGATTTGTTAAAATTGGCTCCCAACTGCTGGCATGTCCCTTCTTCCCTCTGCTTTCCAAAGCCAGCCACTCCCAACCTCATACACCTATATCCAATATAATGCTGATCTACTTTACAGGGTGACCATAACAATGTGTATCTGAAGAAGTGTGCATGCACACAAAAGCTCATACCAATAACAAACTTAGTTGGTCTCTAAGGTGCTACTGGCATGCTGGCCACATGACCCGGAAGCTGTCTGCGGACAAACGCCGGCTCCCTCGGCCTATAGAGCGAGATGAGCGCCACAACCCCAGAGTCGTTCGCGGCTAGACCTTACAGTCAGGGGTATCTTTACCTTTAAGATGCTACTGGAAGGATTTTTTTTTATTCTGTCGTAACAATCAAGATATGTGAAGCATGTTGAACATTCAGAAGTACTGCATCAAACGAGACAAACTGTGCCATGGCAATACTTCAATATTGTGACTCCAGCTATGTTACAGAAACAGGGAATGAAATATCTAGGCAAGCAAAGCAGGGTTGCATGCAGCCACTCCGAAAAGCCTACCGGTATTTGCAAGGCTAATTATTTGTTTCTTCTCCTCGGAAGCAGGTGACAACAAGCTGCAACCGTGGCTGCTGCAGGAGAGCTTGTGTGTATTAGTGGCAGGGTGGGGTGCGGTACATCGTGCACAAGGTCTGGCTGCTACTGGGGCAGACGGTCTCCATGGCTTGCTCCTCTCTCAACAGGTAGTAGCAGCCTGTCCCAGGCGCTGCCTGACGAGCTTTGAGAGGCAAGCATGATGCAATGGTACGTACTGCTACTGCAGCTTTGTTCTGCCCTTCAGTACTGCTCACAATTAAAAAAAATAATGATAAGAATCAGGCAGGCATGTTTAGTGGCTGGGGAGATTCCACAGTGATAGAGAGGTAGGCCCTCCACTTTTGGTCATCTGGAAAGTGTATGAAAATGGGAAAGCCAGCTTAGGTCCCTAGATGCAAGGAGGAGCTACCTTCTCGTTACGGCTTGCCCACTGTTGCTAAGACACAGGAGTACCTGCCACGCAATGGGAATGGCATTCAGGCAAGGTGATGGTAATGGAGAAACAATACCCTTTTTTTATCTAACTGAAGTGCCAACCTCTCATGGGTACTGGTCTTTCAGTAGTTGTTCCACATATTGCAAGCTGAAAATAATTTGTTGGTATAGATCGGCTACCTAACTACCTGTCTTGCCTGGGCAGATGAGGAAGATCCTGGGCTTGCCAGACAACAGCCAGCCCTGCACTCCAATCTGCCTCTCTTATGGTGCACTGTAATGCTGCCTGCTCAATAGTTCCAACACACCAGAGCCAGCGTGGTATAGTGGTTAGAGCAGGGTGCCCAACATGTGGCCCTCATTGCCTTTTTGGAGTCCCTCAGGGGTGGCCAACTCCCAAGAGACCGTGATCTATTCCCAGAGTTAAAAACTGGTAGTGATCTACCCCCTTTTGGGGGGTTCAGGTAAAAGTTTTTGAGCTTTTTTTAGGGGAGCAAAAGTTGATGAGCTTCTTTGGGGGGCCAGTGATCTACTGGTGATCTACCACAGACGTCCAGTGATCTACCGGTAGATCACGATCTGTACCTGTTGGACATGCCTACAAGTCTACAACATCTGACGCATACACCCCGCCACAGCCTTACCAAACCTGGGTAAGCGAGGTGCTGGGCTTTGGGAAGGAGATATGAGGGCTCTGACAGAGTCCTTCCAAAAGCCTAGTTAGCACTTTCCTAGCTTGGGGAAAGAGATGGGGGGCTCTAGGACCCTGCCATAGCCTCACACCTCTGGAAAGGCAGTGCAAGAGCTAGGGAGGGCATCATATTTAGCCCTCGCTCCCCATCCCCACTGGATGACAAAGCATTGTGTGGCCTAAAGGTTCCGTGTCTACTGTGGCCCAATTGGTATGAAATGTTGGACTACCCTAAGTGAGAGTGTCTGACTAGGATTTGGAAGACCGGAGTTCAAATCCCCCCCCCCCCAAACTCAGCCATGAAACTCACTGGGCGACACTGAGCCAGTCACTGAGCCTCCCAACCTAACCTGCCTCAAGAGGTTGTTGTTGTTGTTAAATGAAGAGAGGGAGAATGGTTTATGCCATCTTGAACTCCTTGGAGCTGGTGGGGTATAAATATAACAAACAAAAACCCGCAACAAGGAACAGGGTCTGTGTGCGTATGTCCTTTAGCAGCACACTACAGACTTATTTGTGACAGGCTTGGTCTTTCTCGCTTCAGAGCCAACAACCCTAAAGGAGGGCGAAGAGCTATAAACAAGGCAACACTATGAGGGCAGTACATGCGGTTTTATTTGTCCCTTCCCTCTCCTGCTGTGGAGATTGGCATAACTGTTATAGTAGCATGGGGATGGGGAGGAAGAATGGCACGGGTACAGGCAACTGGCGGCCGTCCGGTGTAGTTGGCTGAGCTAATTTAAGATGCCACAGATTGTCCTGGTTACTAAATCCTCCCTGCCTCACACACTAACAACCAGCCTTCTCAGGTTTCACTATAAATATCTGGTATTTTTTTAATGAGGAAACTCGCTTCACAGAGGTAATAGTTCAGTGTGCCATGGACAAGTTGTTTTCCAAGTCCAGGAAAGGTTCCTCAATCATAGAACTTTAACTTAAAGCGTGATACTGAAGTCTGAACAGACAGAAACATCAAGTTTTTAAGTGGTTCTGACTGACAAGGTTGTGGTGAGGCATCAAGACTGCTTTTTCATTTGAAACAGCAGTAAGATCTATACAAATGTACAACTTCAACCCGCTGTTGTTGCCTCCCAAGGCTTATTACAAAGTTGCCGAGAAGACAGATGCATTCACATTTATTCTCCCACCAGTATTTATGAAGATGTGAAAAGTATATTTAATTCAAAACTGTTATTACTTTTGCAGCTGATACAGAAGTGGGAGTTGAACTATTGCTCCGAGTTTTATTTTTGCTTCCATGCAAAGAAGGAAAAAGCTTGGGTCACCTCATGCTTCTGTGCATTGGGAAAGGGTGTTGCTGCCTGGAAAAGGGAATTCTACCCATTTTCAATTCTACCAAGAATGACAGCAGTGATAATATGCACAAGGCAATCATACTGGTGGCCAGAAGCAAATGCCACAGCAGATGAATATTACCAAGAATAAATGGCAAGTAGATTGTTTAAAAAAAAAAACTAACATCAAGATTCTTCTTTTACTGCATTACGAGTTCACCAAAACATGCACTTCACAAATCTGTTTGTGTACATGGTGCTGAGCACTATCAACACTGAATTTGCACGCACACATCCCTAGCCCTGTACAAAAGCAGTGAATATGAAGTCGGGGCAGCATCTAAAGTGGGTGGACTTCATAGCTTTGCGTATGCTTGTCTTTTTTTAAAAGTAGTGGTGGAGGAGGAGGGGGGCCGCCAGGGAAATCCCCCACGGAAGTCACTACATGTGCCCATGAGCTCCTGCTGACAAGCAATGCCATCCACAAATGATCTCAGGCCACTACAGACCCAACACAATCGGAGAAAGCTGTGTCACAAGTACAAATAATCTGAAGCAGACAACTCAAGTAGGTGAGGTAAGTCACTAAGGGATGGACACATCTGTTCGTTTTTGCTTCTCATTATTTCAATCTTAAATTCAATTTTCCACATCAGTTTATTATTATTTTTCCACCAGCATTTTAGTGCAAATTTCTAACACACATTTTTTGCAAAGCTACCCTTCCCCGAGCTGTAGGTACAGGGGGGTTAGCCTTTTTTTGCCCCAGGTGAAGCCTCCAGAGGGCCACCATTGATGCTTTCAGCCTGTGTGTGTGTGTGTGTGTATGTGCAAATGCACTTGGGGTGTGTGACAACTGGGTCTTTGATGTGGGTGAAATAAAGCATAGTTTCGCTTTACCCCCCCCCCCAAATATAAAACCTTTTTGTATGTTCCCTAAAATATGCATTTTTGTACATATTACTTGGCTGGAGAACTGCACTGCAAATAATTTTGGTGGATGGGGAACAATTTTGGTGAATGGCTGTTTCAGCTAGCTTATTGTTTTAAACAGAAACGACGCTGACTTTCCTTCCCATTCCTGTAAGTCACAAAATAAAGGGTTTTTATATAGCGTGTGTGTGTGTGTGTGTGTGTGTGTGTGTGTGTATACACACATCACAGCTGTAGTCCCACTGTCATGTCAGTAGAAAGCAGACCATCCCATATTGGATTCCTTCCTATTAAATCTTATTTGGAGGCCCATTTTGAACTCTGTATACAGAATCAAAGAGACTTCTAGAACCCATTGTGCTCCGCAGTCCAGAGCAGTGGCCACAAGCTTGGTGCCCTCCAGATTTTACAGACTACAACGCCATGGGACTATATGTTGGCTACTCCTGCTAAAACATATTAACTCTTTATACCAAGCCCCCAACTGAGCATTAACAGAATCCTCCCTGCAGTCTTTTATCATGATAGCTTCCAGAAAAAGGATACCCTCATGATGGCTACCAGGTTCAGATAAAGAATGTCTTTGAATTGCTAGGGAACAACAGTGGGAGATGACTATTGCCTGAAGAATGTATGGAATTCACTGACTAAACGTCTTGCAGATTCTTGTCAGATATATGGGAAATATGGCAAAGCTGACTCAGCAATAGGGGTTCTACAGATGTTAAGACTCGTTAGTTTACAGAACTTGCTACTAGAGTTAACACAGCCAATTTCAGATTATAAACTTTTCCCTCCTTCCACAGAAGTGACAGTTATAGAGAGGGGTACAACATATGGCTCCTCTTTGTAGTTCCTACTTATTGAAATAATCACTGTTCTCACCTCCTAATTCTAGTTATATTTTCAGCCTTCTCTGAAATACATTGCAAACTAAGCTTCAAGAATATTGCTCTTTTCCTTTTTTAAAAAGGAAGACCTTAAAAAGTTAAGGCTGTGTATGTTAGAAAACAAGATGCTATGGTGATGAATGGGAGGAAAGTCTTCTTTCAGATAAAAGCGTCAAGATCTAAAAGGAGTAAGCAACACAATTCTAAACTTTCACAGTTAAAACATAATCTCTGTAATACCCAACTTTACAACACAATAGCAATTCAGCCTCAAGCTACTCAAAACCATAAAGATGTAAATTTTAAGTTAGCTTCCAGAAGGGCCACCAAGGAAAACTCCTCTACACACCTTTTACCAATCTACACGATTCAAACGCTGCATAGTATACAAATATTTCATTTAAAGTACTGTCCAAGCTGCCACCCAAAGCTCTTTATGATGTCAAACTTAGCAAAGTACACTTGGAGAGTTTATAAGCTGTTATAGCCAACAGATTTAAAATGTTCAGAACTTGCATAGTAGCTAAAGTGGTTCTGATCAAAGCATCCTAAATCCACCATCTCAATACGAAGGACACCTGAGTCTCCAGCTAAACCCAGGAGCATTCCCCTGCTGCAGACCTGTTCCTTCCAGGCAAGTGCAACCCTGTCCAGGACGGGCAATGTCCCCACCTCCCAGACGTGCAACCTCAATGTACTGGCCCACATCCAGCCTATCAATGCCTCCAAGCACTGGTCTGACACCTCAGAATAGTGGGCTATCCTTCCTGTAGCAGGTCAGCTACAGAAACGACCTGCTTTTACTCTCCCATTCCATTCCCTATTCTTCACTCTAAGAACAATTTGGGACCAATAATAGACAACTTTGCAAAGGAATATGGAGTTGTAACATTTGGTTATGCACAGTATGCAACTTTTGGCAGCAATTCCTTTGAATTCTAAATATGTTTACTGTACTCCTAATGCTGGCCCTTCTCATTGGATGCTTGGAATAATGGCTTCCCGCAGCAGTGCATACATCTGAATTGGCACTAAGCCATCCCGGATCAAGCACAAATTCCAAAAGTGTAGCGGCTCTTGCAGCACTAGTTTGAGTCATAAGACCAGCACTAATGAATGTACACAACCAGTGCTGTCGAATGGCTCAAAGGCCCAGGTGCCAAGGAACTTTGATTCTGGTACCCAGGGAATTTTACCAGTCCTGACTGTAGTGGTCCCTGCAAAAATACTTCCTTTGATCAAGGGCTCTACAAATCCAGTGGTCAGATGAGACTAAGCCTCCAGACCCATTGACAGAAGCCCCAGTCCTGGATAGAACATACAGCAGCAAACAAATCCCCTTCCCCTCTCATGAATTCTCCTAAAACTGCACAGATTGGAGGCTGTCCCTACTCCAAAATTTCTCGACAGTTGACTTTCCATGACTCTTGCATCTGCCAGCTTTAGCAGTGATCACAAATAATGGCATGAAATATCCACACAATATTGAAGCATACCTCAAACCTCATTTTAGACTAGCGTGCAACACAGAGATCGGTCTCACCAAGTGAACATACATCTATCACATAGCCCTGGCAGCATCCAACAAAGTCCACATTTTTATTATGTATCCCCCCACTCTTTGTACAGGCTTATGTACTAATATACTCAACCCACATTTACTGAAACATATACAATTCAGATGGCCTAAGCCAGTAGGATAAGAGCCTGTTTAAAAAACTACAAAGCACTAGAATATAACGTGATGTTAGAATCAAGATCAAACCTTTCAGTGGTGGCACCCCAGCTTTAAAACTCCTGAGGTACAATTAGAACAAATGGCAGCTTTTGGCATCTGTTAAAAGACCTGCCTATTTACACAGGCATTGGCTGAAGTTTAATGTCAGATTTAATTGTTGTGCAATTTTCTGCAGTACATATATAAATTTTTTAGTTGTCATGCACTCTGGAATTGGTGTGTGTGTGATGAGCAGAGATAGAAGGATTTTAAATTTCTTTTTAAAAAATGCTTCTCGTACCTCATTTTGTAAGCGTATTATTATGAAAGCAAGCCAATCATTAAAAGGTCAGTTGTGTTACTACAGGCCTGGACCCACTCTCAAAATTCCTGCTCATGAGTAGCACAACATGGGAGCCATGAACGTAAGCATTAATATTGTGGGGGGGGGGGTATGCAGAATTGCTGGTTGTAGTTTCTAATTTCACAGAAGGGGAACCATAGAGCACTCATAAGACCACCCCCCCAAGTCATACCAGGCATAGCGTCTGTATCAGCTCACCATCCTGCAAGAAACTCACAAAAATATTTACAACACACAATATTGACCATTAAACCAAGGCGAGGAGTTTGTATATCTATTAGAACTGCCATTTTTATACTTGTTTTGTTAGGTAACTGCTAGCAACATGAAGGAGTACCAGAAAAGTAACAATGGCACATCTAGTTGCTCAACCTTATTAACTTGTCATTAGAGCTGTTTTATGTGTGAATGCTGTTCCTATCTTCCAGGTAAACAACACTGGCATCACAGCATGCCGACATATCTGATCAGGGCTGACTACTTCCTCAGGTCTTGTCCACAAACACCTACACAGGAAAAACTGATTGCACCTTTGTCTGGACCCACAGGATGCAGCCCCATTAACCTGAGCCTGAAGCAGTCACCTTAATGCAAATAAGGTTTTATAATTAGGACTGCAAGCCACAATGAGTGTCTCAAATGGATAGAATGGCATGCCACGAACGGTGTAAATAAATATGTAGTTGACATATATAGCACCATGTTATGCCAGGAATTTATTGACTTGCAGCTTATTCTACATGCTTCCAGCTACCAACCTAAATACACAAGTTTTGTATTGTCTATTGCAAACAGGGCCGTAGCTAGGGGATGGTAAGGCGGGCCCCCACCAGGGGCACAGGCGAGGGGGGAGGGCACAAAATTGGCTAAAATAAGTCCATAAATATGTCAATTAAAATATCCATTATTGCCTCATAAGAAATGGTTTTAAATAGAGGGTGAATTGAATGGGTGTGGGGTTGGAGGAGAGGCAGAAAGAAGAGCTAATTTGTCCGTGGCTAGGGGGCGCGCAATCTGGACGGTTCTGCCAGGGGCACATCACCTAGCTACGGCTCTGATTGCAAAACTTTTTATTCTCCCACATGTGCTCCAGTTTATAGAACACAAAACTGGCCAGGTTTAATAATGCCTTGTGTGTTACAATTGTGTGTGTGTCAAGATGCCTAACTGCACAAGTCCATGTGGTCCATCTGAATGGCTCCCAACAAATATTCTAGAGATATTGTGCTAGAAACTTAACCTCTGGCCTGAAACACATGTGTGTCCACAGCAGAGCCATTTCTCTTTGCTAAGAAGAGGTAACATCACAAAACAGACTATTAGTATTCATATGATTTTAAAGTTTGCGTAAGTTAGTATGTCCTGAGTCAGAAATTACAATGAACATATTTTGAAAGATACTCCTATGATAAATGGATAAATTCATCGTCAAGATTAACATTTTGTTTTTGGGAATGAATCATCTCTGTTCAACTGAGCAAGATACTGGTGATGGAAGTATGATTAATTGATACTGCTGATTTAATGAATGTTTGCACACAAGCAGTGAGTCTCTCAGTTACCAGAGAAGGGAGGAAACACAGTTTAGGGTGGGTGACATATGAAGCCTCTTCCCAGTAAACCAATGAAGAGGCTACCCAATGCTGCTGAGGAAGCCTTGTTCATGTGCGACTCATTATAGTACACATATGTAAGTTGAAGAACAAAGGAGAAATTGTCCTGAATGTACAGGTTTTGCACTCTGAAATGTGTAGAGAACCTTAGAAACAAACTGAACCACCATAAATTCTGTACTGGCCAGGAAAGGAAAGCAATTTATATCAAGGTTTCAGAAGTAGGGCTCCCCCCCCCCCCCCAATTCAGACTTTATTACATCTTGGCCAGAGATTATCACTATCATCACTCTCACCTCCCAGACCCACAACAGGAAACCAGTTTGACAAACTAATTCCTGTGTAGTAAAACCTGGGGGGGGGGGGACAACCAACTCTTTTCCTGTCAATAAAGTAGATCCACTTTTGAAGAAGGAAATGCAACAAAATAGTTTTCAGCTCTTCACAAGGAATGTGAAGGATTGGAAAAATTCATTTTCCCCCATTAGAAAATCTGGAAAAAATGGGGAACACTGGGGGGGGGGGAACCCATATAAAGTATTTTCTCCTTTGGAATTAAACACTTTTAAAACAAGGTTTTATTCATCCAACATGTGCATTATGAAAATTTTACACACAACAGTCTTCAGAATTAGACAGTGATATGGGTCTTCTAATATTCATTTGGGATTATTTGTGCTCTTGATACTAAAGGGGTGTCATATGCACTCCTGCATTCAAGGTAATTTGCATCCTCAAAACCTTCAGGGTGATCATATGGCACCATTAGTAATCTGTGTATGGACAGAAGAACTCTCAGACGCCTCAAATACAGAATCAAATTCAGTTCAGGTTACCTTGCTGTGTCCATCAAGAAAAGAAGAATTATACCTATATCTAGACTGAGCATGGTCTAGATAGAATGTTGTCTGGATGCAGTTGTGGAATGGCTGAGGACTAATAAACTGAGTTTGAAGCATGAGAAGGTGGAGGCCCCGGGATGTGTGTGTCCCATGTCCAGGAATTTTGCTCATCCTTGATAGGGTTTAATAACCCTCTGAAGTAACAGTTTCATACTTTGGGAATGCTCCTGGAACCATGCTCCAGGGCTAGCAGCACCTTTTACAAGCTATGGCCATTCTTGGTCAGGGATAGCCTGGCCATGATGATTCACGCACTAGTAATCTCAAGACTGAATTATTACAATGTGTTCTATGTCTGGTTACCCTTGCACCTGGATCCTTGCACCTGGTTCAGTTGTTGCAGCTGGTACAAAACAGTTGATGGGGATAGATTACTGCCAGCACATAACTGTGGTGAATAAAAGCTTGCACTAGCTGTCCATATGTTACTAGGCCCTAAACAACTTGGGTCCAGTATATCATAAAGACCACATGTTCCCTTATACTCTTGCCTGATCACTGAGATCTTAGTGGGAGCCTCAGTTGGTGGTCACCCTTGACTCAGATGCGTGATTCCTAATTGCCAGAAGCCATACATTTAGTGTTGTGGGGCCAAGTTTAGGGAAAGCTCTCCCAACTGAGATTAGATAGGTACCCTTCTTCCTTAACTTCAGGCACTTGACAAATACTTTCTTTTCTTTTACCCCCTGTATTTTATGTACACCACTTAGAAATGTCAAAGCCTTAAATCACAAAAAAGTATAAGCCGACCCGAATATAAGCCGAGGCACCCAATTTTACCACAAAAAACCTGGGAAAGCTTCATAGGAGCCACTGCCTGCCTCACTCGAGTATAAGCCGAGGGCGGCTTTTTCAGCACCAAAAATGTGCTGAAAAACTAGGCTTATACTCGAGTATATAGGGTAATCAAATGAACTGTTTGTGTGTGCACGCACACAAGCCCACACATCATCTTCACATTGTTTCCAAACAGAAACGCCAATCACATTGCATGTTCATAGCTCATGCAATTGTATCTTTGCAAAGAATCATGACAAAAAACAGTGGGTCAGCTACTCAGATAATATAGAACCAGTGGTCATTCATTTAGCCTGAAATGGCTTATATAGCACTGACAATTTTTACAATGTGTTTACAGTAAACAAAACCAATTAAACAAAATCCTTTAAGTTTACATATTGCCATCAGGACCTCAATACAAGTAATCTGATATGCTGATGAGTAAGGCAATTTAAAAACAAACTACAGTATTCCATCAGGCTACAGAAAGGAAGACATAGACACTGATGCAAAAGATGCCCACTCAATCAACTCTGCTGACAGAGGACTCTAATTGGCCTCCCCTCTCCCTTGAATGATTTCCATTCTAGCTTGCCTATCTCTGTATACTATACTGGAGCAGTCCTTCACCGCACAGCCCTCGCTGGAATCTTTGTAGTGCCACATCACAAGCCTGAATTTGCATGAAGTCAGGGCGGGGAAGGGGAGCAAAAGAGAAGGAAGGTTGCACAGTAGTAGTGGATGTGACATGGGAGCAAGAAGGGATGAACACTGAGAGGGGGGGGAATGGTGGTTTAAAGCAAGAAGAAGGGTTTGAATAGACTAGAAAGAGAGGAACACTGAGGGGTGCTTTAAAAGAAAATTGCAAGGAGAAATAGCAGAGGTAGGTACAATACAGAAGCCAACTCCAAAAAGCTAGCACAACAAACCCTAAACTCCCCTCTTGCTGTACTCAAACCTTGTTTTAAATCACATTTTTCTCTCAATGTTCCCCTCTGCTTGCTCTACTCAAACCTTTACAGCTGCCACCCCCTTTCCTTCTCAGTTCCCCCAAATATTATTTTACTACTGCTACCATGTATTGTCTTCAATATGAAGCTCCAGATTCAATTTAGTCATTTAAAACACGTGTTATTATTAACAAGCTAGCACCCACATACAGTAGACTTGCAGTATGTGCACATTTAACTTGTGTGATCACAGCTTTACACACTCTTGGTGGCTGGCCAGCTGACATTGCACAGATTAAATGTGTGCAAGGTGGAGAGCTTAAAGCTCTGTATGCACCAAGTTTCCCCCCACAGAAAGAGCTTTTAAGCTCTCAGACTTGCTTCCCAGGCTCTGAGAAGGTCTCCTGATGGAGCTTCCCAGAGCCCATGCTTCCCAGACCCTGGTAAGCAAGGTGGAGAGCTTAAATGGACAGTTCCAGGGTTGCTCTGGCTATTAACTGCTGAAGCAGGAGGGCTGCAGAGTAGGAGAGGATACTGCCTTCATAATTCAGCAAAAGGTAAAAGGGTGGTGAGGAGTTACAATGTGTGAGAGGAAGAATATGCAGGATGTTGATGGTCTAAGTGTCTTCTTCTTTGGCAATCACTTGTAGCCAAGTAAGATTGTCTTCCATAAACACGGTTTTAACAATGAGTCCGTAAGTGACTGTGGAGGCCAATTCTGGTCTACATGTAAGAGGGGTTTCAAAAAAGGAGGTGGGGGAGAAGGCGGCATGGATATGGGAATGAAGATGAAAATGGATCTACAGAATAGAAGGGAGAAGTTGGGGAGATTTCTTGATTGGGTGGACAATTCAGCAAGCAGTGTCTTCTCTGGGGGAAGAGTCCCCTACTACATATAATAAAATTGTTAAGGGTGTCATCACCATGTAGTTCACATGTCTGCTGACAGGTGGCACTGCAAGCTACAGTGTGCTAACAGCTCATTGACCTCCCTGCCAACTTTCCAGCAGCTACACCCCAGTTCTGTTTTGCCACTGCTGACACCCACCACTTCTCTTTTCCTCACCTTCACTGGTGTGTGTGTGTTGGCGAGCTGTGCAGTAGCAGGCAGTGCTATTATACTGACTGCAATTACACAATGTGAAAGCAATTTATACTGACAAAACCCAGGGTTCCCTTGACTACAGAGTTACTGGGGAAAGGAGAGAATGGAGAAGAAAACACATATTCCAAGATACAGTTCCATGCTTCCCTGCAGAGACTTCTGGAGATCAAATGGTACTGTCAGTTTATCAATATATACAGCGAATAAGCAGTGTTATAGTCTGACTAAGACCATATCCAGAATGTGTTATGGGAATAGCTGGTTCCTCATTGACAAAATGCTAGCCTTCCCCACAGTGTACCTCATGGAAGAACCTTAGGGTGGAAAAGGCATTATCACCAAGACTAGATATGCCCAGAAGGCCTTGTGTGCAGCTGGGACAGGGCATTCATATACACACAGTGCGTCTCCCAAAGCAAATGTTCATTCCAGGCTTGAGATGGATTATCTCTAACTCAGCAAAGTATCATCATGCCTGGAGACGAATGAATTTTTTTAAAGGACTTGCATGTGAGGTCTAGAACTATATTTAAGATACTCATTACATTTAGGGACTGTTGATTTGTTTTTCATTTTTCCAATCTTAAATTCAGATCATTTTCACATAAATTCACAATTTAAAATGTGTTCATCGTGAAAATTAATCAGCATTTTAGTGCTAATTTCTCCTAATCTACACACTTGTATTCATTTTTCCTAATACAATACATTTCTGTATATTATTTTTTACTGTATATTGTTTTATCTACACTGCACCATAGTACATACATTTTTGTACACAATTAGTTGGCTGGGTAATCATATTGTAAAATTCAGAGATGTGAATTTTGAAGGATGGATGTGTGAACTGAATCAAATTTCTCCCCATCCCTAGCTACTTTACTATGGACAAAAGTTCAGTGCCAGGCTTCATTCACTCCAGTTTTAATATACTGTAATGCTTTGCAGACTGAAATAATACCACATGTCACTCAAACAGTAATATATTCAGAATCACTTAACATTTGATAGTTCTTCAGTAGCAGCACAGCAGGACAGGGGATGAAACAATAGAGATCTACTGTTTCTGTATCTAACAAATCTTGTTCTACAATTCTGTAAGATCATTTCAATCTAATGCCTCCAACTAGGGCACCTTAAAAAAGGAAGCCATCTGTTACTGCCAATGTAAGTTGCAGAACTATCCAGAATATTGAGTTACATGCATGCCATTTACTGTTACCATAAGCTGTTCTAACTTAGTTACATCTTCATTCAGAACACAGAACTGAAATACCACATGCATGCATGTACAAAAGAATTAAAATAATGGCAAACTGCAAGTGTCAACATTTTACTTCTAGAACTAATAAATAAATAAATTTAGGTTCTAAAACAGGCATCTCCAAACTCGACCCTCCAGCAGTTTTGGGACTACAATCATCCCTAGCTAACAGGACCAGTGGTCAGGGATGATGGGAATTGTAGTCCAAAAATAGCTGGAGGGCCGAGTTTGGGGATGCCTGTTCTAAAACATGGGTAGGCAAACTAAGGCCCGGGGGCCGGATGCGGCCCAATCGCCTTCTCAATCCGGCCCACAGATGGTCCAGTAATCAGCATGTTTTTACATGAGTGGAATGTGTCCTTTTATTTAAAATGCATCTCTGGGTTATTTGTGGGGTATAGGAATTCGTTCATTTTTTCCCTTCAAAATATAGTCTGCCCCCCCCCCCAAGGTCTGAGGGACAGTGGACCAGCCCCCTGTTGAAAAACTTTGCTGACCCCTGTTCTAAAACATGTCTCAATAATTAAATTTGTTGATGGCTCGTAGGAATTTGAAAATGTTCCATTCCTGGTAATTCACATTTAAGGTGGACTCCTAAGCACACTTACCCTATTTCAGTAGAGCTCATTTCAATCAGGATTCACTTAGTGTAAAGAACTGGAATGCAGGTTGAATTCCAGTCTAGTCTATCAATGCCTGCTATTCTTGTCTCAGTTCTACAATACCTTTAAAGCTACAAATGTTCACTTCACACTTTCCCCCCAAATTTTTATGTCATATATGATTTTTGTTTCTCAGTTCCTTTCATTCCCACTCTACTGCAGAAAGTGCCAAGTGAACTACAGAAAACTCAGAACAATTCTAATGGGCTAACTACAATTGGTATTGAAGATTGAGGGCACTAGGAGAAGGGGACGGCAGAGGACGAGATGGTTGGACAGTGTTATCGAAGAGGAGTTTGACCAAACTGTGGGAGGCAGTGGAAGACAGGAGTGCCTGGCGTGCTCTGGTCCATGGGGTCACAAAGAGTCGGACACGACTAAACGACTAAACAACAACAACAATTGGTATTACTGCTATATAATGGGCGTGCATATGGAAGTGTTAAAACACCAAATTTACAGTGATTAAAGTAACAGTTAACTTGGGCTGGCCCTGTATGATTGACCGGTGTGTCTTGCATGGCTCCATATACCATATTGGCCTGAATATAAGCCACACTTTCCTCCCAAATTCAGACCATGAAAAGTTAAAGTGTGGCTTATATTGGCAACCTTACGGTATGCAGCCAGGAGCGTGGGGCAAACAGAGTCAGGAGCGTGGCAAAGCGGCGCCCGCCCCACGCATAGTGTCCCATCCTCTCCCCCAAGGCCGGGGAGAGACCGAGGAAGGGGAAAGGCCATTGGCAATGCCATATGCCCCCCCCCCGCTCCCAGTATGTAGCCAGGAGCAGCAAGGAAGGGAATGGTTTATATTTGGGTATTTTTTTCTCCCCCCCCCCACCAATTTTAAAGGTGTGGCTTATATTCGGGTGCTGCTTATATTCGGGCCAATAAGGTACTCTAAACCAGGCTTCCTCAACCTCGGCCCTCCAGGTGTTTTTGGCCTACAACTCCCATGATCCCTAGCTAGCAGGACCAGTGGTCAGGGATGATGGTTAGTCTCAAAACATCTGGAGGGCAGAGGTTGAGGAAGCCTGCTCTAAACAGAAAGGACAAAAGATGACGTTAACTGAGGGGATGGGAAACAATGGATAAGCAAGCAGATGGAACAACTGAAGTCAGTAGTTTCTTGGTATGTGGCAGGATGAAGTAAAGCCAGGAAGAACCTCACAATAATTTAGAAGAGGTATGGGGGCTGAATGTACGTATTTCTAGATCACAGGGAATAAATTACAAGAGATGAAGATTAAGGCAACTTTGCACTTCCCACAGCAAGCCAAATTACATGTACACAGCTATGTCCCACAGCAGATGTGTGTCTCCCATTTGTTTGCTGCAGAAAAACACCCGTATGCATGAAGTTTATCTCCTCACAGTCTGCTTTTCACAGGTATTTCTAGGCTGGGCTCAGATGGACAAGTGTTATCAATCTGCAGGGCAAAGAGTTGGCTCCCTTTTAAGCATATAATCTACCTAACTGGTCTGCTGAAGTCATGGTTCAGTTGGACAGACACTAAAGCTCACTTTGATAAGCTCCACTGAAATCAGTGCACAGAGCCACTAAATATCATTTTAATAGCATGCCTGAACATATTCTGGACTCCCCCTGTTTATTTTCCTCTACAGGGCCTCCCAGTGATGGATCAGAGCAGCCCCCACTCACAGATCACAACTACAGTGCAAAAGGAGGGAGGAAAGAAGTTTGACTGTTCTCCATCCCATTTTCCAGCTGAAAGTCTCTCTTTTTCCAAAACTATCATAAGGATCATTTCCAGCAGGAAAGTGGCATGTTCAGGATTGAGCATTATTGGAAAAAAGACACTATTCCAGTTCTGTAGTTTCTGCATCAGCAGAAATTTTAAATTTTAAAATTCAGCATCTCAATTTCTAGCTCTTAACTCAAGATCTTTTATTAGATTTTGCAAGTTATGTTATGAAAAAAACAATGCTGAACATTAAATACTAAGGCTCCAGAATCAGTATTAAGGAACAGAGGTTCATATTTCAGAAAGATATGTAAAGCTACTTAAAACATGCAAAGCTAGGCGCGTGCTTAGATATGAAGCAAACTACGAGCCAGCAAGAGAGCTAAAGTCTTCAGAGAGCAAGCTCATGCCTCTGGCCAGACAACACATAACTGGTTACTCTAGAGACTATTCATCAGTTTCTTAGCAACCTCTCCATGAAGCAAGCCTAAGTTTGTAATTTAGTTATCAGTCCTCCAACATGATCTTTCCAGTTAAAAGAAGATTTAGTATTAACCGTTTTATTCATTGAGCCAAAGGCTCAAAAACACAGGTCTAGTTCACACATCACCTTAAACCAGGGTTACAATTAAACTGTCATTTAAGTATGAACATGCAGCATACATGGAGGAAGTATGAAGTTGCCGATGCTTCAATCATTCCCTACCCTTGCTGGGAAACAAGCCCTGGTTTGGTTTAGTGTTATGTCCAAACCCAGGCTTGTGATTTATTTCATGGAAAGCCAATGAGACTTTGGCTAATGATGGTTTGTTTGGAGAGAAACTATGAGCCTGGAGATTCAGGCAAAATGGTAAACTGGATTATAGCTTGTTTCCCAGTAGCAGTTAAGTGAAGCTTCCATAATTTCAGCAGTGTGCATGAATACATTGTACATTCACATTTAAAACATAGTTAACTATTGTGTTCCAAGTGATGTTTGAATGAGGTCAGGTTATTGCCAGCACCTATACCTAGCAGCTACTAGGTCAGTAAAAAGGTTGCAGAATTTTAATGATGAAGCACACTAACAGACACCAACAAACCCTTCAAAGTACATTCCTTTAGACGAGTTCATATTCCATTTCACTATGTATTATACATGTGCATACACAAACCCCAGGATAAGTTTTCAGCATGGGTAGTAGCAACAATGCAGTGAGTATTTCATGGAAATATGACTAAAGGTTAATGAATTGTTAAGCAACAGTGCAGGAACCTCTTCGCCACAGCAGCTCATTGAGTGAGTGATATCTCTTCATATACAAGTGTACTATCCATATATACTGTGGTTTATTGGGTTTACTGCAAGCAGCTGACCAGAATCCAGCCACATTCACACGATCCATGACTCAACAAGAACTATTCAGTTAGAATATCAACTTGGATATTGATGGCAAACATTCAAATTGGATAGTAAAGTATGTCACACATGCAGTCAGAGCAATACCTGCAACCAGTACTACCTGCCAAATTCCAGGACAATGCAAGACTATGGGGAGGGGGGATAGTAAGTCAGACTTTGTGGACCCCTATAGATTTCAGCTAGCTAAGAATTAGTCATAGCCTCAAAGCATACTTTATGGTCTTAGAACAGCTCCAAAATACAACCAACAGCAGAAAACAGGGTGAACATCTTTAAAACAATTAAAGTTCCAAGTTAGCAACCAAAACAAGGCTACAGGTTGAAAGTTTCACAGCTGAGACTATGAATATTTAAGGCAGATGTTTGCTAAAACAAGACACTGTAATTCAGGGGGCCTGCTGGTAATGTTTTCTCCATGGTCTATATAGTAAGCAAGTTGAGAGAATAAATAAAAGTGTGGAAGGCGAGTTTTATTGCATGGTGTACATTAAAAACTCTGACAAAAACCCTCTTTCATATGCCAGTGAAGTTTATAATCCTACTCATACACAGATACTTGGATACTTAATTAGCCTAATGAAGAGAGTATATTAGCAACAGTTCTAATCATTGAGAAGAAGAAAGCAAACAACATTCTAAATATGAGTGGCCATTAGATTCACGTAATAGTATTCCAATTAATTATTTCTACCCGAAGTGTCTGTTACTGTAATGTGCAATGCAAAGACAAAGTGCTCAATGAGCTTTCTACTAGAAAAGTGTCTCTAGTAACTCGTTAATTTGCAAACAAATTATGAGTCCAGGATTACTTGCCATAACATGCGCTGCTTAGAACTTCAATTTTAACTTCATCCGCTATTTTGGTGCCCATTCTAATTGGATTCTGTCATGTTTTGTGTTCTGCTATTCTAAACTAAAAACTCCCAACCACTGCAGCCTTTATTCATAATGGAGTTGCTCCATTCCCTTGGATCACTTTAGTTGTCCTTTCATATTTCTGAACCTTTCCCAACTCTACAATATCCTTTTCGAGGTGAGATGACCAGAACTGCATACAGTACTCCAAATAGAGTCACACCATAAATTTGTATAATGGCATTGCAATATTGGTGCATTGGCAATCCAAAGTCAAATTTTTAATTGAATAATGCTCAAGTTTTGCTCAGAAAAGACCCATTGAAATTAATGAACATGATTAAGTGAGGTCCTTTAATTTCAATAGTAAAACATTTGTTAAATACCACCCCTTGTCTTTCCCATCAACTCAACAGGTGGCCTTTGGCAAGTCATCAATGCTCTGTTAGTGTATGAACACACATGTCTATTGTTGGGATTAATAATGGCCTACCCTACAAATATATATACACTATTAGTTCTCTCTACTGTTTACCCCTGCCTCTGTTTCTCTGTTGCATCTATTTTTAGACTGTAACCCCCCCGGGGTAGTATAATGCCCTAAGGTGGCACTACATGAACATTATATAATGCAGAACAACTCAAACAGTTGCATGGATTTAACACATATTTATATGGTGCAGTTTAATCTATTTAATTTACAGTAGCACAAAGTAGAAGTCAGAAAGTCCAACTGAACCTGCTTTGTATTCACATGTAGATAGTGTGCTTCTGTATTCACTAAACTTTACAAAGAAAAGCAGTTAGAAATCCAAACACTGGCGATAAAGCACACCATTGATCTTACAGAAGTGCGGATATCAGACAACTTTTTTAAAAGATGTATTATAGGGAAATCTAACCATAACCATGCCAAGGCAAGTAAAGAAGCCAGAAATATCCAAATAGGGTATGGTCAGTAAAAACACAGATGGGGTGGCACACATCAGAAACCCAGTATATATATACAGCAAGGAAGATCTAAAAATGCAAATATGTTCACCCACCAGAGTCTAGATTCTTCAAGAACAAAACTGATGGCAAACAGTAACTTGTAAAGATGAAAGCATACTGGTGCTCTCTCTTTTTTGCCACCTGAACTCAACAGGAAGCTTCCATCATCAAGTCAGCGTACAAATGTAATGCCACACATTCCCATGTTATTATGTACTTGAGTTTATGCATGAAGAGGAGCACAGACTTCCTAGCAGATCTCCGTTTACAGGAAATGGCCACATTTGCATAAAATGACAAGTGAAGAACCTTGGGATGAATAGCGCTGCACACACAGCCTGACTGCTCCTCCTGTTTTGTTCCTCCTTTCACACAATCAGGCGAAGAAACAAGGAAGGCAACAGCTTCATGTTATGACTAAATCCTGGAGTGTGGCTTGCTTCTTCCCAAACATGCCAAGATCGCTAACTAAGTTCTGTTACAAATCTGGCTTCTTAAAGTGAAACCATCCACCAACAACCAATAATAATAGTAATAACAATAATTTATACCCCGTCCATCTGGCTGAGTTTCCCCAGCCACTCTGGGCGGCTCCCAACAAAATATTAAAATACAATAATTCATCAAATATTAAAAGCTTCCCTAAATAGGGCTGCCTTCAGATGTCTTCTAAAAGTCAGGTAGTTGTTTATTTCCTTGACATCTGATGGGAGGGCGTTCCACAGGGTGGGCACCACTGCCAAGAAGGCCCTCTGCCTGGTCCCCTGCAACCCCACTTCTCACAGTGAGGGAACCGCCAGAAGGCCCTCAGCACTGGACCTCAAGTGTCCGTGCTGAACGATGGGAGTGGAGACACTCCTTCAGGTATACTGGCCCGAGGCTGTTCAGGGTACAATCTTAGGGTACTTTTGTGAAGAGAGGAATGATCAAACTGTGCTTGTACATAGTATATAGCCTATTAAGGTGCATGGCTAATAATAAAAATTTCATAAGTGAAAGCTTGTAATGAGATGCTGGGTGATAGATTAGGCAAAGTCTGGTGGGAAGAACTAGCTGCACAAATGTAAGATGGACGACACCTTGCTTGCCTGTAGTACATGTGAAAAGTATCTAGCGGTCTAAGTAGACCACAAGCTGAACATGAGTTAACAGTGTGATTGCAGCAGCAAAAAAAGCTAATGCTATTCTAGGCTGCATCAACAGAAGTCTAGTGTTACGATCAAGGGAAGGCATAGTACTGCTCTATTCTGCCTTGGACAGACCTGGAATACTGTGTCCAGTTCTGGGTGCCACAATTTAAGGAGGATATTGACAAGCTGAAACATGTGCAGAGGAGGGCGACCAAAATTATCAAGGGTCTGGAAACCAAGGAACAGTTGAGGGAATTGAGTAAGTTCAGTCTGGAGAAGAGGAGACTGATATGACAGCCATCTTCAAATATCTAAAGGGCTGTCACATGGAAGATGAAACAAGCTTGTTTTCTCTTGTTCTGGAGGAAAGGACCCAAACTAATGGATTCAATTTACAAGAAAATATATTCCAACTAAACATCAGGAACAACTTTCCAACGGTAAGAGCTGTTTGACAATGAAACAGCTTTCCCAAAAGAGGCAGTGGACTCTCCTTCATTGGAGGTCTTTAAGTAGAGGTTGGATGATTAATTGAGATTCTTACATTGAGGGGATTGGACTAGATGACCCTCGTGACTCCCTTCTAACTCTACAGCTCTATTATTCTGTCTCCTCCTTCACAATTATGCTGAGCTTCTAGGGTCCTTGAGGGTTCCATCAACAAAGCAGCCATACTTTCCCCTTTCATATGTAAATACCATTAGGTGTATATGTGGACAAGAAATGTCTATTCCATGCAAGAGAAGGAGCTTCAGTGAATCTAGACATAATGTAGATGTGCCCAGTAAGCAGCCACAAATCTCAACCACAAACTAGCTTTGTCTTCTGAAACTGCAGATGTGCAGGACCAGCTGTTGTTTCTCTATCTGGCAAAGATACTCTACACATGCTTGAACAAGTTCCAGGATTTCTGAATTGCCTTTGACCTGTCTAGAGCAGCCAGTTTTTGTTTATTGATACTGAATAACAGTGTGACTTTAGCAGCCGGCTCTTTATACAACTGATGCTGATTTACTCAGATTCTTTTCATTACAATTTAGCATCTTAATGTACCTTTCAACACTTCACCTTGCTTATGTACTAATGTCTCAAATGCTCATCCTCATGACCACCGACCCTTGCCCCTTCTTTCATCATTACCCTACCTCTTTATTTTAATGCGTTGATTTTCTGCATGTACACAATCCTACCTGGATCCTATGAAGTATCTTAGTAAGGTGTTGCAAATGTCTTCATACTCTTTTGACATAATTCAGCTTATTGGTGTATGCTTTTAAAACTTACTACATTTTTCAAAAACCTGAGAGCAGTACAAGGATGAGGGTTAAATCTCCCCTACACGTGTCCTTCAATGAAGACGCATCAGAAGACTCCTACTTGAAATCTAGAAACAAATGGGAAACTTCAGGGGGGGAATGAAGTAACTTCTGTGATACTGGAATCCACTATCTAAGTTCAGCAAGAGAACGCAAGCATAAGCACCATACTGCTCCCACTTAAAAAGATGTCACTAGTGCCCATGTTGAGAGTGGCAATTTATTTAATCCCTTCCTTTGTACCCCCATCTTTCATTCCTATGCAGAAGAGTCAATTTTCTAATTTCTAGAACACCTTTAACTACAATAGAATATCCAATTGCCATGTTACAATGAGGAGTTGACTGCTGCAACGAAAACGAAAACTTAGGAAAAGCTCAATTATCCCTACTTATTACTGGAAGGAGAGAACGTATTCCTATTTTGAAAATAAGCCACCAGGCAGATAAAGAAATTTAGATGCTTACATAAACAACCATCACCACCACATCCATGAGCTCCTACTGAAAGAGTTCTGTGTTCAGATTCACACAACTCCAGTGGATGCTCAATTACTCCAAGCTGCAACAAGAATTTTACTACGTGGCTATGACTTGCAAAAGTCATATTTATAGACCATATTTATAAGCTGTGAAGAATCCACTAATGTGAAATTATAGTCTTAAAAAGGACTCAGTAATGCAGGTCTTTTCAAAGAGCTGCATTAAAAGCAGTTTAAAATTGGGGGCTAAACAGCTCTATTATCTGTTTCCCCCTTGATTTCAAATGGAATATTTAGCAGTGCTGAAGTTGAAAAGCAAACAGTCAACTTTCATTTAAGAGAACTGCTAAAGTGCATAGAAACTTGACATTTGGTTCCCAAGTAGTCGAGACACATTAGACAAGCTTGAAGACTGAGAAATCTAGCAGTCAGAGGACTCTGAACATAAAGTTTTTCACAAAGACTAGTAGAAACCCAGCCAAAGCACATCCAGGACAGGGTATTTGGTGAGGGAATACTGCTGCCTCACCACCTATTTGAATTTACACGGGAGAGAGAGAGATTGTAGCAGCTAGAAAAAGAGGGCAATGGCTTAGAAGATTTGAAAAAGTAGTCAGTACCGGTATGCAATCAGAATATTTTGTCATCAGATAAGTAAATAGAAAAAAAGGGTTCACAGCTCAGACACCCTCCGACTGGTAATAACAGCCAGGAGAAAAATACTTTAGGAAGAAAAAAGGGAAGAAAAAGGGAGAATGAATACTATATAGCAGTGCCTGTGAGCCAAATTAGACATAGCACAGGTCCCAATCTGGCCCATAATAAAGTTTCCCCCAAACCATGTCCACCTGCCCACACTTGATGTTGAACCGTAGCTGGCAATGCAAAGGATCTTCTTTTGCAGGCATGGCTCTATCATACCCACTAAGGAAAAATGTTAATTTGGGTGACCTGTCGTCATTGTGATGTCATGCGATTGATAGGTGCCCACTTGTCTAAATGACCCAAGAGAGGTGAAGGAACCTAGGGCCTGACCGTGCAGACCCAAACTATTCTATGGCCCATTTCTATTAACTGTAATGCAATGCATCTAGAAAGACTTGACAAAAGAGTTATTACTCATCAGAATGAATGTACAAGGCAATCATGAATGGAAGGCCAATCAGAGGTTAAGTAAAAGCCATAAAAGACAGTAAATGCAATCTTAAGATTTTATCAGGAAAGATAGTGATAATTAATACAGTATTGCTGTACACAATACCAGTGAAGCTTTGTTTATAGTAGTACACAGAATATTGGTCTGCTTTATTTGCACACTGGAGAAGGTTCCCCTTTTCATCCCACCATCCTCTCTCATGTCAAATTGCCTGACAACTTGTAAAACGCTACCTCCACCTCCCTTTGCACCGCACCATGCTGCTGGCTTGAGTCATGTGGCTTTGTTAAAACTTATCCCTTGCCCCCTAGGCACCTCTGGCTTTGTGCCCCTTCATCTTTCCTGCACTCTGTTAGCATCACGTTAACCTGAGTCAGAGGATGTGTTCTATTGTATGGATGATCTAAGAGGAATGTGCAGGCTTGAAGAAACCTGTTAAATGGAACAAGACAACAAGATCGTTTCTGACCTTTGCAAGAGTAAGCCTTGGAATTTTACAGTAGTAAAAGCCAAGTGCTCCAAGGGTTCTCTTGAGCAACCCTTTACTAGTCCTTGAAAACAATACAAATGCTGGATGTATCCCTTGCAAAAAAGGGTATTTAACGATAAGGGTGATTCGAATTATTAGTGATATATCAGACCCCCCTGAATTATGAACACCAACTCAAATACAGGTACAGTGGTACCTTGGGTTAAGTATGCTTCAGGTTAAGAACTCCGCTAAGAACAGAAATCGTGCTCTGGCGGCGCAGCGGCAGCAGGAGGTCCCATTAGCTAAAGTGGTGCTTCAGGTTAAGTACGCTTCAGGTTAAGAACGGACCTCCGGAACGAATTAAGTACTTAACCCGAGGTACCAAATAGAACATGCCCTTAAGATTAAGAGGTTCCTCTCAATAGGGAAGAAAGGATGTTAAAAGCCAAATTACACAAATTAAAGGATCAACAACCCTAATTAAGTGCCGGTATCAGGCAGCATGTCATTTACTGGTTGCTATAGCAACTTTTATTCTAGAATAATTTGTGAAGATCTTGACAGATTTTTTTTTTAAAAAAAATAATTCCCTAGCAATTGAGGTCCAGAAATTCCCAGAAAACTCTTTGCCTGCCGAGTATGGAACTAACATAAAAGGAGACTGCTTTGTAGCCATTCAGTAAAGTTCTGTGCCAACTATGAAACCAGAAGCCATGTAGATGGCTTTCAAACATAAGCCATTTGCTTATATTATATTATAAGCTTATATTAACTTCACTTGAAAAGTTTATGAAAGCCAAGAAACTAAAAAGCAACTAAAGCTTTGATTTTAGATCAAGTCACATTTAAACTACATTTAAACCGTAGTAACGATTTAGTCATTTGCTTATCTAACAGTTTGTCCACAGTGTTTGTATAGTAGCTAATAAAGTGTCAATTAAAGCTAAAGCTTTTCAAGGAAGAGAACTTTAAACGAAGTTTAGGGCAAGGAGTATGGAAGAGCAGTAATGAAAGGACAGCTGCATACACAAACCACACCTGACTCACTCAGCCAGATTTCTACAAAATGTTCCCCAAGGTAGCTAAAGGCTTTGGACTTATGACAAAAGAAAAAGAGCAAACCACCACCGACAGTACAACATAAAGAATGTTTACTTATAAGTTCCGCTGAATCCATGGGATTTTAAGGATTGCAACTTAAGTGAAGTAAGAAGTTAGGTCCCCCAAGGATCTGTATTGGGGCATGTGCTTTTAAACTTGCTCATAAATTATCTAAAGTTAAAGCTGTACAGAAAGGCAGCCGAAGTGCCAACAGCACCAGATTGCTCAGGGCTGTAAAACAGAAATGAATTGCAAGGAGCCAGGACTACATCTGCCATCATCCCTGACTACTGCCCCTACTCACTAGGGCTGGTAGAAGTTCTAAGTACAACACTATCTGAAGAGCTGAGAGTTAACTGTTCTCAAGATGCATAACTTGGGAGCCTGACCCTGATGTATTATCTCTGAAGGAGGTGTCACTTGGGAACTTATCCTTAAGTAAATCTGCATTGAATGACAGCCCCGAACATTGCAAACACCTTTCAGACATAATAAAAGCATTTTAGTAAGTCTACTGAGTTACTCACCTACAAATATAATGGCGTCTTGCCAACTTATACCCATGTAAATTATTTTGTAGCATACCAACAGCCTGGAGGACAGGAGAAGGAAAGAACTGGCAAGCAATATGCCTGGTTGAATGCATTATACTTTCCACAGGTGACCAGGCAAGTGGTGATTTACAAGCCAGGATTAAGATAAAAACACACGTGTGCTTTAGATTAACTGGGATAGTTTTAGCATCAGAGCAGAGGGTAGGCTCTATCCAAGCTGAAGAAGGGGAGTTTTCTGTAGCTGGCTGCACCATGCAAGAATTAAATGCTGTTCTATACCACTCTGTTGACTAGACCTACAACCATAAATGTAGCTCTAGTCTCTTTGAAATCGAATAGGGGTAAGATCAAAGGGTAGAAGGTATACATCAAATGTTTAGAAATAAGTGTTTCTGCAACATTGTGCACAAGGAAACAGAAGATCCAAAGGCAGTTTCAATATTTCTTATTGAATTACAAAGAAGAAAGGGAACAAAACTCAGAAATCATACAAGAAGTGCAGTAGCTGAAATAATAATACACCGATTTTTTCCAGACTAGTCCAAAGAGATTGGGACTCTGGTATTTGAGAGGCTGCCTGTTCTGTACTCATTTATCTGCAATAGCTGTAGTCATAGTCAACACAAACCAAGGGACAAACGTAACCTTAATGGCTAAAGGTTAATATAAACAAACGTACGACACAAATATGGAAATACAATAACCAGCTGCGTTTAGTGCTCTAACGAACCCCTCAACAGCTTAACAGTGGCGATCCCCTCCTGCAAGTTCTCCAGGAATTCAACAGCACTAGGGAAAGGGATTTCCTTTTCATACCAGCATTGCAGAAGATGCTGAGGCTTGTGGTGCAGTCCAAGCCTTGACGGAAGAGAAATCCATGCCACTTAGTGCCTACTGGAAAGCACTGCAAGAGGTGAAAGCACACCCCATGCCCTCTGTGCAGATCAGAAAATTTGGGAAGAGGAGCAACTGGGCTTTGTTTCCATTTCAGCGGGGCTGAAACAGAAGCAACATGAGCCAGCACCTCTCCTCACCTGAATCACCTTGCAAAAGAGGACTCAGGGTGGGGGCTGTTGGAGATCATGAATTAGGGGACACTTATTGCTATTTATTGAATTTATATACCACCCTATACCCGGAGGTCTCAGTAAAAGTTGTAGTTCTGTTAAAAGTCCTCAAAAATACAGAGGAGGAGCAAAGTTAGATTGGACAAACAAGACTTATTTTCACCACTTTGAAATATTCAGGTACATATATCTACAAAGACACAACACTTCTAAACAACACACTTCTCTTTCAAGGCTGAATTCATCCTAGCCCCGATGAGCATGACATCCTGTGGCACCTACATAATCAAAGTGTGCAGGTGCAAGAGAATGCAAATCACTTGCTCTACAAAAAGGCTATTCTGTCTATTTCCCAGGGTGCCTTAGGCTTCCACAGAGGCCATTCAGGGATTTCTGACTTGAATCAGTTGTTGCCCACTACTGAGCTTAATCTTCAATGGGCTATTACAGGAGAGTAATGGTGCATTCTAAGGCACAAACACAGTTAATACGTACAGGATACCAGCAAGACACTTAGGTATACTTGGGTTCTGGGATATTTCTTTAGAATGTGCAGAAACTAACTGCAGTGCAAAGGTATTCCATAGTAGAGCTGTAGAGGTATAGCTATCTGCTTATAAACTTACTTACTGCTTATAAACAGTGTGGATAGGTGGAGCTGAGACGAAGGAAGATGATCTCAGAAATTCTTAACATATGCCTGTCTTACAACATGATGGGACTTTGCCGAGCGGGAAATAAGGAGCTTTCTCGGTGGGAATATTTGCTTCCCCCACCCCTGGCTACATGAACTCCCCCATGAGAGGCATGAGGGGTAATCTAGACAGAACTACAGCTTCTTAAAATTCATAAGGGCATGTATGGCACACAGTGTATTTGGCAATTCTACTAATGTAGCAGGCATCACATTCACACAACTGTATTCGACATAATAGAACTGCTATGATGAATACCATCTATTTTGGTTTATTAGAAACTGCAATACTCCTGGCAATGAAAGCGCTATCCCACATAAAGACCTGGGTTTCCCACTAATTTGAAAACTGTACTCTTTGTTTTTAGCAATAATTGTGAAGATTCTGAATCGCTTTCCGGTATCATTAAGTATCCCCTGCTGAGAATATGAAGGCCAGCCACAAGTCTTATTCAACCAGGTACCCTTTAAAGAGAATGACTATGGCAATCTGACTAGCAATCCATAAAATGAATACCAGCAACAAATATTTGGGTAGGAGACGGATATTGGATGTGCTGCTCTCAATCAACTCCATTGCATGTTTGTCCAGAGGATTGCCACAAGACCGAGCAAGTTACTACATACACTCTGCTGAATACGGAAGGTGGCATGGTCTGTACTTGTTAGCGCTGAAACGACTCAATACACAATCCTTTCTTCAGATTTCTAAGCTCAGAGCCTGGCCCCTAACAAACAGCATTACTATTGGAATTTATATACCATCTTTCCTTTCAAGAAGAAATACAGAGGTGGTTTGCAAACATATAAAAGCCAACAGCAAAGTAAACTATAAAACCACTTACAAAAATACAGCCACCCATAATTAAGATGCATAATAATGAGCATGTACAAAATACACAGTAAAACTTCATCAAAACTATAAAACATCCATCATTAAAATGTATAATATGCTCATTAAAACAGTTTAACAATTAAAACATAAACTAGAACTATTAGAACAAACACTGCTTGCCATCAAGTTTCTTCCACAACACTTAGTTGCCTAACTCCCACCCCAGAGTCCGCAAAGCAAATTCTCAAAGTACAGTGACAGATATATACAAAACCATCAACTGGTCTGTCTTTGGCAGCTGAGCTTACTGCTAACAGTTATGTACTATAAGAGTCCAGATCAACCAACATGTTTTAGACGACTCCTTTTCGTAGCGCACAGGACACACCTTGTTCTATTACCTGCTATTGTGGAGTTGCGATGTCATCCTGTGGACACAGCAAGAGAAGACTACCAGTATTTCCATAGGTCTATTTGAGTGACACATGTGCACACCAGCTGATGAGAAATGAACTATCACACAGCTGTTGAGAGGCTGAAAATGTCGATAAAAAAAACCCGCACAGTTGCTGTGTACTTGATATGCGCACTTTTTTGGGAAGACATAGTAAAACTCCGAGTCACACATGAACGTTTACTTATATTTTAGCCCCACTTTCCTTCAATTGTGGAACCCAAGGTTGTGTACATGTGGTATTGACCTGCCTCAGCAAGTTGGTGGCCTCATGAGCTTTCACATGGTCTGTCCATTTAGACCAGGTCGAGATTAAAAAGGGGACACAATTTTATAAACAAAAAATAAAGTATGCCAAACTTCTACCTCCAAAATTCTGGTAATGGCCAAAACTCCAAAGTTCACCAGATCAGAATAACCTCTCTTAATCACACATCATGGCAATAATAGCAGCTTGAGGATGTTTTCTGTCAGCCACAGGCCTCTGACAGGAAGAAATTGGGGTGTTTTTCTCTCCCACCCCCCCAGCCCGGCTGTGTGCATATGGATAAACTTAGAAGCAGATTAAATCCGGGCTTAAGATTCATAAAATGGGAGACCTGTGGCTTCAGACAAATTCTCAGGTAGCGTCCTCCACCTGCCACCCAACGTCTGAGGAAAGCGAGCTTCTCGCCGTCGTTTCGTATCGGACACAAGTCACTCTGCACTTGCTCAGAGACACTGGGCCTGCATGCGACTAACATCCCTAAGTCAGTCAGTAGCGTGTCACTGTCAACAGGTTCACTCCAAGTTTACATTTGTAGGCCACCACAGTGTGCCATGACCACCTCACTCACGCCTCTCTGGTTGCTCCTATTTAAAAAAATTCAGAAGGCAGGGGCAGTTGCATGTGGTTTTCATGGGCAAAAGTTTAAACTTTGGGCATGGAGGGATGCGTTTTGAAAAGACCCCCAAGTTGAGAAGAGATGCCTTGCTCTCTCCACCGAATTCCTCCCTCAGATAAGTGCGCCCTACCGCGACGCGCACTACTTGAACCCAGAGCCTGGGAGGGGGGAGGAGAGGGAGGGAGGGAGAGGCTGGCGGCTCCCTCTCGCGCCCTCCCCGCTCCAACGGTCGCTGCCGAGGCGCGCGCCAGGCGGGCGAGCCATTCCCGCCACGCCCCCGCCCTCCCCGCCAGGTCTGGTCCCAGGAGCCAAGCCGCTCGCGCCCCAAGCGAGCAGCAGCACGCGCGCCCCGCGCTTCCCCGTAGCCCGGGGCTAAAGCGCAGCTGCTTTGCACTGCGAAACCGCCGCCGCCGCCTCTTTCCACGCCCTGCCGGCACACTTCACACACACACACACACCCGCCCTATGTTCTCTAGGCATTGCATTGAGAGCGGGATGGTGTTGTGCATTTGATATATTGCATGTATTCTATGTAATTAAACGGCACGAGCGCAAGGCTAGCCGCACGCGCCCCCTGCTGGAGAAGGCACCATTTTATTTTTATTTTGCAAATACACGCCCCATTTTGGGGGGACAGCGGGCGGGAATTGCTTACAGCATTCCCCCCTCCTTTAAAATAGAAAGAAAGAAAACAAAAATAACCAACGATTTCGCAGCAGCAGCGCCTTGTGCCCCGAACACCCAAGGGTGTGGATCAAAGCCCGCGCAAGCCAGCAGCACCTTCGCATCCACGGTACCCCACCCTCTCTTGCACAGCCTCGGCCGCTCACACCTGGATCTTGCAAAGCGCGGGGAGGAGGCTGTCACGCAACGCACTTCCTCCTCCCCGCCGCTCGCAGTTGCTCCTATGAAGAGCAGGCACGCCCCTATGAGGAGATGCCTCTGGGTGTGCCCTTTCCCAGGTTTTTTTTATTAGGCAGAATCGCGCCCCCCCCCCCACTTTCCATGCAACACGCTGCTAGGAGTTCATTATCCCCAACACCTGGGGCTCCCTGAAAAAATCTCCACTGCCCGATTCCCCCGCTCCCAGTAAATAACCAGCCATTTGCACCACCAGCTGCCACATCCTTGCAGAGCCGCGCTGTGCAAGTCACTTGTCTGCTACTGTTTGTCGCTGCTCTCAGGAAGCCCTCCTGCAAATCCATAATGTAAGCCTAGTGGCATCGAGGTTGCTCTCTCCCACCCCCAGGAAACAAACAACCGCTCCTCTTTCTCCTTTCCGGGGGAGCAGCGGAGAGAAAACGATCAGTGCGCGCCTCTCGTCTGTCAGTTATAATAAAACGCCTCGCATTTTCCAAGCAATGAGCCGCGATTCAAGTTGAGCCAGTCCCTGCCTGCACTTTGCATAAAACCACAGAGGGCGGAAGGAAAACCACCTCAAGTTACAGAACTGCAGCTAGCCACAAAGGGAAGGTCATCCAACCAATTCTCCCCCCCCCCACACCAAACACCAGCGCATAGCCTAAATACCGTGCACAAAACCACTTTTGCTCATCATTAAGCAATAGGCATATCTCCACACGTGCACACATTTTTATATACATTTTTTTTAAAAAGGAAAGTTGACCTACCGGCCACGCAAACTGAAAAGGGATAGCAATCCTGCCCATGTCGTGACTTCTCCCCTGATGAAAATTGCGGTTGTTGAGATAAAAAGTATTTCCACCGAGAACAGGAGTAGATCCGGAGCCGTAGCTGCATGCTCCAGTGGTCGTGATTTTGGCTTGATACTCCTTTAAGCAGACTTTCACGTAAGTGTCGCACTCGTCCCGCGCGCAGTCCAGGTTCTGGGGCTTTTTCATGCCATCACAACACTCCCCATTCAACAATTCTCCGTTTACATTCTTCACCGAGTTAATCTGCAGCTCGAAATAGCCCGTGGACTGGGACACCTAAAAATAAGGGAGAGGGAAGGAAGGGGGGGGGGTGACAGACACATACAACCTCATTACTACAGTGTCTTGGGAAGAAAAAGTGCGCGGAGATTTACAAGCCAGCAGCCACTCTGTAGTTTCCTACGGCAAAGCAAGCCTTCCCGAAAAACTATTACAACTAGACGGTGCTATTAAAAGATGAGATCGAGAGCTATTGGGTTGGGGGGGCACGGTGCCGCAATTCCGGCTAGCTGTGGCAATAGAGAGGGGGGAAACATTCACAAGCCGTGCAAGGGAACTGCAGAATGTTCCCATTTGCAACTGAAATAAGCAACTCCCAAATAATACATTTTGGGATTCAAACCGCAAAGTCTTAAGGGCGACCAGCCGAGCTATGCAAACCGGTTTTGTTTTCTGTTTAAAAAAAAGGAAAGCGTTCCGCGGGTGGGCAGATAAATGGATTATAAATCATAATTGGAGGAGAGAGAAGAGGAGCGAAATTCTCCATGCAAACATTGCACACGGCAACTTTGCCTGCGCTCTTCCAAAGCAAACACGCCGGGCTTGGAGGCGACGCGTTTGGAAAGGGAGGCTGGCTGAGATCTGCAGCAGAAGCCACGCTCTCTCCTCTTCCCCTTAAGCGAGATCGGGCTTAAGTTTCGCAAAAAGGGTGCGCTCCAGATTGCCACTCTCTTAGGGGGGAAAATATTATCCAAAAGGCAATCCCCGCTGCAGCACAGGCGGCTGAACAAGAAAGGTAAGGCGGGCGCTGCGATAAAGGTCCTCTTCGCTCCCCTATCCCTTTCCCGTTGTTCCTTTTTATTTGCAAGACAGCAACCCCCCTCCAAAAGAAATAGAGACCGCGTTGTTTTACCTGCACCCATAAAGTTAGGAGCAGCCACAGCCTAAGCGCCGCCGCGAGGAGAACCCAGTGCCGCCTGCCAGAATCCAGCATGCCTGCTACCCCGAGCTGAACGCCGTCGATCAGGGAAGACAATCCATCGACCGGCCGCTGCTCGGAGCATCGGCGGCGGGAAGGGCAGCAGGGCGGGCGCCGCGCGCAAGGTGGGGAGCTCCGGCCGGAGCCTGCAGATCGCCGCCGCCGCTCCTTATCCCCAAAGCCCCGGGCTGACGGACGAGGCAGGGAAGATCCTGGCGGGCGCTTGGCGCGCTCCTGCAGCCGCAGCGGCAGCCAGAGGGAAGCGCGGGTCCGCCGGCAGCTCAGCCTCGCCACTGCGCTCGCTCCTCTGTGCGCCTCTGCTGCGCGAACAGCCAACAAGTAGGTGCCGGAGTGACAGCTTCATTGCCCATTAGACGGCGGCGCCACTGCCTTCATATTCATGAGGGGGAAGGGCCCGGGGAGGAGGAGGAGGCGGCGGCGGGCGGGTGTGGCCACGCGGCTCCCGAAAGGGCTGGGCGAGGGAGCGAGCGAGCGGCAAGGCCGGGCCAAGGCGGGGACGCCGGAGCGTGCGCGGTTCCCAGCGAGCCGTCGGAGGCGCCGCAGCCGCCGACCTGCCGCTCGCCGTCCGCCCCGCGGCGGGCTGTTGCGCAAGCCACTTGTTGCGCGTGGGCCGGGCCCGACCCAGCACGTGCGGGGCTGCACGGGGGTGCGGATCGGGCGTGTGCCTTCTTGCGCCCGGCACGTCGGCTCGCGCCGCAGCCCGCGAACGAGGGAGCAAGAAGGGAAAGTGGCTGCCCTCTGTTTTTTCCCCTCATTTCCCGCGCGTGCAGGTAGAGCCTTTCGCGCTGATGGTTGCGTGGCGCGCGCAACGCGATCCTAAGCTTCTTTATACCTAACAAGGTGCCGTAGTCCCTTCGTTCACTCTAGTATCTGAGCGGGCTGGGCCGGGGGCCCCTAAAGTTGATGGGCATTGTCATTCAAATGCCATGTTTGAGCCACGTCTTGTGATCAGTTATGCGCCCACCCCAATATTTTATTCAAGTTGGCACCCCTGCTCGAGAACTCCTCTCGCCAGGGGCCTTAGGATCGGCTCCCGAACCAGGCGGTGGCCATCCATTTTTGGATCCGGGATCGCCTCTTAAACTCCAGCGCCCAATATCTCGTTTCACTGTTGCTACTCTGAATTTTTTAAGAGTCGAGCCTTCAGATTATTTGAGCAGCGGAACTCTCGCCGCAGGAAAAGTAGGAATCGAAAGAAAGGCCTTTGGTGCAATAATAAGGCTTACTCCCAAGCAAGCATGCATCGACGTATGGCCTTTATAGGGGGAATTAGGAATATCGCACTACCTGTATGTCAAATAAGGCCAGTGGAGGAAGCCCACAAAGTATTTTAGAGCCCCAACAAACTGCAAAGTTTATCATTTTGGCAGAAGTACACACATCATTCCAAAAAGGGCCTTGGCCTAATAAATTAGAAAATGATCCTAACGAGACAGGAATGTTCTTTTTCCCCTCTGCTTACCAAAGTGTAACAACATTTAGTGCATGGCCTGAGGTAACTGATTTGCAGTGAGGAATAACCCAGTCCTAGTTTTTTTTGGGGGGGGGGGCTTGAGCAAGACACCCTCAATGGCCCCTCCTTGCTCAGTGAGCCCACCCTCTCAGTGTTATGACTGACAGCTGCTGCTGCTGCTGCTGTTCTCCTGCATTGTGGCTTCCATCTGCCTGCTTGCCAGATGGAGCCAATGAGCAATTTGCTGGTGGTAGCAACCAGTATCCCTTTCTCACCTTGCTCATCTCTGGCTAGAGCAGGAGAGAGATGGAACGGGCAGGTTGTAATGCAATGGCAAAGAGGAGGAGCGGGTGTGCTGGGGATATGGGTGCTCCGTTGTGCCAAACCATGGGTAGGCAAACTTAAGGCCCGGTGGCCGGATCCGGCCCAATTGCCTTCTAAATCTGACCTGTGAATGGTCTGGGAATCGGCATGTTTATACATGAGTAGAATGTGTGCTTTTATTTAAAATGCATCTCTGGGTTATTTGTGGGGCATAGGAATTCGTTCATTCCCCCCCCCAAAAAAAATAGTCCAGCCCCCCACAAGGTCTGAGGGACAGTGGACCGGCCCCCTGCTGAAAAAGTTTGCTGACCCCTGCAGCCAAACCCTCGATGCCAGCTCTGGAGAAACATCCACAGAGTTCCGTCGGTCCATTTCCCAAGTAAGTCAACGCAGGTTTGCAGGCTGGTCCTTTCAAAAAGAAGAAGAAGAAGAGTTTGGATTTGATATCCCGCTTTAGCACTACCCGAAGGAGTCTCAAAGTGCCTAACAATCTCCTTTCCCTTCCTTCCCCACAACAAACACTCTGTGAGGTGAGTGGGGCTGAGAGACTTCAAAGAAGTGTGACTAGCTCAAAGTCACCCAGCAGCTGCATGGGGAGGAGCAGAGATGCAAACCCGGTTCCCCAGATTACGAGTCTACCACTCTTAACCACTACACCACACTGGCTCTCAAGTGCAGAGGTGGAATAGTCTAAACCAGAGTGAAAGTCTGGCTTGTGTTTGAGGAGGTAGGCTGTGTGATCAACCGCTGGGAGTCTTCAGCACATTATACCGCATTGTTCTCCTTGACTATTTGGCACACAGATCCAGCAGGATTTGACCCTACCCTGAACCTTCTGTGGTGGACCACAAAAGTCCAAAAGAGCCATACAAACCAATGCTGTTTTAGGGGAGCGTCTTTTACAGTTGAAGGGCCGCATTCCTTTCTAAGCAGCCTCCTGGGGGCCACATGCTAGAGTTGCTTAGGGGCCAGAGGCCAGATTGAGAAAGCAATGATAGAAGTACCTTTGTACAATAGGCTAGTTTCTACAGGCACTGACACACTGGTCTGTGTACCCCATGCACCTTAAGGCCTTTTTAACCCTCTCTCCAAGGCTGATGGGTACTGTAGTCGAAAACATCTGCCCTTGAGTCTCCAGTGTGCAATTATTTAGGGTAGCAGTCAACTAAGCTTTGATCAGAGTAGACCAATAGAAATGGAATGGTCCAAACTCAGTCATGCTCACTAATTTCAGTGGGTCTGCTCTGAGTAGTCAAATGCCACCCACAGATAACATCTGCCTTTGCATGGATCGGAGTGGCTTAGATAAAAACCAGAAGGTCTTAGCCAGTCCGAGAAAAACAACAAGGGCCAAACAGATCTTGCTGGGTAGGATAATCCAAAAATCAGGGCACAACCACCAAGAATTCCTTTCTCGCACATCCCTACCAATCATGCTTCAGCAATAGGTGGGTCGCAGAGAAAGGGGTCTGCAGTACACCTTCAGGAGCAGGCAACCTGCTCCAAGATGAGACGGTCTGTCAGGTATCTTGCACCTGAGCCATTTATGGCATTGTGAACAGAATGCAGGTCAGAATGGTAGGTTTTTTTTGCATGTTGACAGACAAGGCTTTTCCTCCTTAAATTAGGACCCCTCCAGATGTCCTTTCTATTCTGCATTCATGATTATTTGTGCTGGTGATGGTGTCGGGGTGGTTACATGAGACCCCACTTGCAGTTTGCTTGCACTTGCAAGAGTTTCCAGGTGGGCAGACATACTGTTTTGTTTCCCACCAGTGCGTGTCCTGTAACTCCTTGCTGAAATCCCACAAGTTTCTATACCACCAATGATCTGGGGGTGGTTTTGCCCCACTTTCCTTGCTCTATATAGCGCAAGAGTTCCCCTCGAGACGACGATATTGCGGAAGCATTGGCGAAGCATCGCAGGATAACTCCTAAAGCGGGATGATGTGCAAACCGTCCGGTATAAATCTAATGCATTCTTCTTGTGTCAATGGCGTGCTGTTGCATAATACACTTGCAAAACAACAACAACCTCCACGAGTCTGGAAGGGCTCATTGGATGCTAAAATGAAGAAAGCTTGGTGTTACCAGGTGTGGACTTTTGTGTGAAAGGATTGCAGAAGCTCTGGTAGAGCATCTGCACGGCAGAAGGCCCCTGGTTCCGTCCCCAGCATCTTCAGGTAGGACTGGGAGAGAGGAGCCTTCTGAAGTTCTGGAGAACCACTGCCAGTCTGTGTAGACCGTCCAAAGCTAGATGGACCAATGGCCTAGCTCAGTATAATGCGGCTTCCTAGTTTCCTATGACTTAGCTTAGTTCTGGTACTGAAAATCAATTCCTAGACTCAGAACATGTTCAGAGGAAATCAGTTCTTTGATTCTGCCCTTCCTTGATTCAGAGTTTCAAAGGTAATCAAATTCAGCTGGTGCTCAGCACCATTTTCTGATAAACTATTTTGAGTTACGTGGTTCTATTGAACAGCATTAAATTGTTTTTGCTTCTCCAGTAATGGAGCTGTGATATTATATTGATGGAAATGTATCTTTCTAATGCTCTGCTGTTGTCACGAGCTGTTTTGAGGTCAACTGTGTCGTTGGGAAAGTGGTATACAAATATTTAATCCAGTCAAATCTTTGGATCATACCCAGAAACAATTTGGCACCCAGTGGAGCTGTTGTATAATAGAAATAAACATATCACCTGGGTGAGTGCCCATTAACATCCTTGCCTTTCCAAAGAGTCTTCAGAAGGTAGGAACGCATTGTAGTAATCCAATCTCGACATAACCAAGACATGTCTCAGGGTGCGAGCAAAGACACCAGCTGGCCACAGTGACCGTCTCGGCTTCTAGATCGGAGTACTCCAAAACAACACACCTGATTTTTAAAAAGGACATGTCAGTATCCTGTTCAAAACAAGCTGAATCCCTGTTCTAGAGTCCATCACTCTCCTAACCCAGAGCACCTCCATAGAATCATAGAGTTGGAAGAGACTACAAGGGCCATCCAGTCCAACCCCCTGCCGAGCAGGAAACACCATCAAAGCATTCCTGACAGGTGGCTCCATCTTGTCTGGGTTCAGTTTTTGTTTATCACCTATCATCCACATGCATCAATGTATATATTTTATTTCTTCATTCAAGGAGCACATGGTGATGCACAGCCCTGTGAGGTAGGTTAGACCGAAAGTCCGTGGTTGGCTTCATGACTAGACTGGGTATCTGAACCTAGCTTTTCCTGGTCTTATGCTCAATACTGTGCCGGTGATGGGAAGCTGAGGTCCAGAGTCCAAATGAAGGCAAGGCTGTTGCCAACTTTAATAATTGTGTCCAAGAAGGAATTTCATCCGGTGTCCCTTCCATGGCAAAGTGCAGGAGCCCTGTCCTCTTATGCGTTTGTCATCCCAAGAGCATCTCCCGGTTGTGGCTGAATCGCAACTCTCATCAGATACTGGGGTTCAGAGAGACGGCCCCAACTGATGCTTAACTTTCCACAGCATCCACTGAGCATGGTCTTTTTCTGGGTCGGAGGGCGGGGGCAGTCATCCACACATGCGCAAACCTCAGGGTTCCCTCTGAATAGTTTAATATTTTGTTAGTGGTTCTGCTCCAGCCTCCCCCCTCCCACTTATTTTGGTACTCTGCTGTTAGGAGTGATTGTTGAGATCATCAAAAGGAGGAGGGGGGCAGCTGTGAAAGAGGAATGGTTAAAAGCTGTGCAGAAGAGGGAATTTAAACAGGTACACCTGCTGAAATGCCCTCTTCTGCACTGCTATTAAAAGGTGCAGGAGCCAACTTCTCCTCCTCCTCCTCCACCTGGCCATGCTAATCATCAGTTGGGCAGCGACATCTGCATCCTCTTCAAAAAGCTTCTGCTCTGGCACCTGTAGCAAAATCCTTCGGCTCCAGCTGTTTGGAGGTGGGTTTTCCCCCCCCTCCCCCCTCCAGAGCAGCAGAAAGCAGCGACTTTGATCCATGCCATCTACACAAACAGGTGTGTATGTGTGTGTTGCAACTCAGCTCTCACCTTTTAGGCCATGGGACACTTCCCTCCCCCCCCGTTCCCCTTTGCCATTAACCCTTCCGTCCCCATGCCCCACTGAAAAGCCTCATTGGGAACAAATAACCCAGAAGTCAAAGGACTGCAGCCTCCCTGCTGGGCTAGGAAACCTTTCACAAAGCCAGCCCCCGCCCCACCTCCCCACTCCTTTTCAGAAGCCCAGCCTGACACCCCAGCCTCGCCAGCCGGCACACCACTCTGGCTATTCATGGGCAGCACGCAGCTGCAGCCCCCTCCCTCAGCTGAGACCACGGCAGCTGCTAAATGGAAGCCAGCTGCCCAGCTGCTCACCCAGGCCTCCGCTACAGCGATGGCAGCTTCTCGCGCTCTGCTGCAGTTCTTCTTCCTCAGCACCTTCACCATATCTGTGCTTTCATTGTGTGTGGTTTTTATACTTAGATAGACCTGCTTTTCCCACCGTCCGTACCTTCGTGCTTTTCTGGGGCCACCAATACCGAGGCTGGTCTTTGCTGCCTAGAGATCAGGGCTGAGAGGGGATGGGATCTGTCAATTCTGGTTGTTTCTCATCCTGCCCCTGCCCCCCCCCCAAAAAAAACCCCACAAAATCTTCATTTCATTTCCACAGCAGTTTGTGATTTTTTTTTTTAATTAAATCCTCTGGAAGATTCGTCATGTTTCAGTACATCTTTCTTCCAACAAACACTTTTTTTCCTGGTATTCAGCTTAATCAATGTTCACTTTTTTGTGCATTGCAATGCATTCTGTTATGTTCAGAGATGTGGGCGTTTACATGCATGCTCTTCCCTAATCTGTGAATGGTTGGAGAAGCCTATCGTGGAATTCAGAGAAGCGTAAATGGTGTATTTTTTTTTTGTAACATAACTTTATTGAAATTCATTAATAGCGTACATAATATAAAGGTAAAGGGACCCCTGACAGTTAGGTCCAGTCGCGCAGACGACTCTGGGGTTGCGGCGCTCATCTTGCTTTATTGGCCGAGGGAGCCGGCGTACAGCTTCCAGGTCATGTGGCCAGCATGACTAAGCCGCTTCTGGCGAACCAGAGCAGCGCACGGAAACACCGTTTACCTTCCCGCTGCAACGGTACCTATTTATCTACTTGCACTTTGACGTGCTTTCGAACTGCTAGGTTGGCAGGAGTAGGGACCAAGCAACAGGAGCTCACCCTGCTGCAGGGATTTGAACCGCCGACCTTCTGATCGGCAAGCCCTAGGCTCTGGTTTAGACCACAGCTCATAATATACACACTCTTAATTAGACAAAAATGAAAACAACCATGTACTAATACTCTTCTTTGGATTCACAAAAGTTAAACTTAGTTTAAATTTATACAATCTCTTTTTTCCTATCTTCTTACTAACATAAAATAGGCTTCCTATCATTTCCCGATGTAAACTTTCTAGTGTTGAATGTACTTAACGTTATCACCTTACTCTTTCTGTATTTTCTAATACCTTCTTACAACAGTTTGTACTCATTACCTTATTTCTTAACAACTACTTTAAACAAGGGTCATACAAATGCTGCCATAGATATTATACCACTATTATATTTCCGTAAGTAACTCTTATACATATCCAGTTCTTGAATAAATGATTGTCTTATATGATTGTCTTGGCCTATCGATTCAAGAAGTGCAAGTAAATTACTTTCTCATAGATATGGCGGACCAAAACAAATTTCCGTCTCATCCCTGTGAGTGACATTTCCCCTTTCCCCATCCAGAAGCAAAAGGAAGAGTGTCTTGGGGGGGGGGGAGAGACATACCCTCCCATATTTAAAAATGGGGGGGGGGGGTTACAAAAGACTTAATCATTATCCCACAATTTTTAGCTCACTTTTTGAAGAAATCCTCCACAAAGCGGCATGCACTATGTTTAAAAAAATAAAGATCCAGTTATTTTTGTTTTCAAAATGTTTTGCACCCCTATCTGTGTACTAAGCACTAAGCTTGTCCAGATTACCTGATATACAAAACAAGTATTAAGCTACTGGTTTTTTTTATTTTAAGAAACAGAAACTTAGGATGTATTTTCTCTCTGTTGACAGCCACTGGATACCTTTTTCAAACAGAGGCATAGCATCTCAGCCACAGACAAAGCCAGGTTGATTTAGTCATAGTTTATTTTCATACTGCAATTTTCACGGATTTTTATTTTTATTTATTTTGCAAATTTTTGATTCATACGATAAACATTTCTAAATGTGAGCCTGTAGTATAAATTAGCAATGTGAATCTGTAGTATAAAACAGGCCAATCTGTGCTCCTTTTGGTGGGAGGTAATTTCTCCTTTTTTGGTGGGTGGTGATTTCTCCTTTTTTGGGCAATGTGTGAGGGGGGCCACCCTAAACCACCATCTTGTTGGAGCTGAGTTTCCATTTGTTGGGCCTCCACTGGTTCATTGCTTCCTGCAGGCATCCTGCAGAAACTATGGAATCTGATTCCTAAGTTAAGTTTGTGGTTGACAGTAAGCTTTCCCACAATATTATTTATTGATTTTAGAATGTATCAGCAGCCTTTCCAGAGAGCATTTGCTCAAGGCAACTTGCATTAAAGCATTTTATAAAAAGAAAGTTGACGTAGTAAAACCAATGCAAGGCAAACTGAAGACAATATGTGTGCAGAATGGTAATAAATTGGAATGCTTTCCAGCCTGAAGAAGCTTTGCTTGTCATCTGAAGTCGCAAACCTAATCTATACCATGCAGGGGGATGAGGTGGTAGACTGAGGCAATGGAATTTGTAGACGGCATCATTTCAGACTACAGGTGGGGATATTGTTTTTGAATTCTCCTCCAGGTAACAAACGCCTTGTAATTAGAAATAAAAATTATATTATAATTCAAGGCCAGCCTTCTCCCTGCTGTTCTGGTTGCTATGAGTTCTTTATGTGGAAGAAGATTCAAAAATACCTGATGAGTAGTCTGGTATGGGATGAAGGCAAAGTTCGATTCAGTTGACACTTTTAACACAGGCCTATCTAATTCAGAGTTCCTGAAACAATTTCTGAACCGAAACACACTCCTACAAATTTTGCAATGCGGTCTTCCGGCTAAATATGGATGTGTACAACAGTGCACAGATTAGGGGCAGGGAAGTGAATAAGAACGGACATGTATACCAAAACAGATTGAGGTTGAGTCCTGACAAGACAGAAGTACAGTGGTACCTCTAGTTACGAACTTAATTTGTTCCGGAGGTCTGTTCTTAACCTGAAACTGTTCTTAACCTGAGGTACCACTTTAGCTAATGGGGCTTTCCGCTGCTGCCGTGCCACCAGCGCACGATTTCCATTCTCGTCCTGGGGCAAAGTTCTCAACTTGAGGTAACTCTTCCAGGTTAGTGGAGTTTGTAACCTGAGGCATTTGTATCTCGAGGTACCACTGTACTGTTTTGGGGGGACAGGAGGTGGGCGGGTGTGGAGGACCCCCTGGTCCTGAATGGGGTAACTGCCCCTGAAGGACCAGTTGCGCAGCCTGGGAGTCATTTTGGATTCAGAGCTGTCCATGGAGGCGCAGGTTAATTCTGTGTCCAGGGCAGCTGTTCACCAGCTCCTTACCTGCCCACAGACTGTCTCACCAGAGTGGTGCATGCTCTAGTTATCTCTCGCTTGGACTACTGCAATGCTCTCTACCTGGGGCTACCTTTGAAGGTGACCTGGAAACTACAACTAATCCAGAATGCGGCAGCTAAACTGGTGACTGGGAGTGGCCGCCAAGACGATATAACACCAGTCCTGAAAGACCTACATTGGCTCCCTATACGTTTCCAAGCACAATTCAAAGTGTTGGTGCTGACCTTTAAAGCCCTAAATGGCCTTGGCCCTGTATACCTGAAGGAGCGTCTCCACCCCCCATCGTTCAGCCCAGACACTGAGGTCCAGCTCCAAGGGCCTTCTGGCAGTTCCCTCACTGTGAGAAGTGAGGTTACAGGGAACCAGGCAGAGGGCCTTCTTGGTAGTGGCACCCACCCTGTGGGAACGCCCTCCCATCAGATGTCAAGGAAATAAACAACTATCTGACTTTTAGAAGACATCTGAAAGCAGCCCTGTTTAGGGAAGTTTTTAATGTTTGATGTTTTATTGTGTTTTTAATGTTCTGTTGGGAGCCGCCCAGAGTGACTGGGAAAACCCAGCCAGATGGGTGGGGGGTATAAATAAATTATTATTATTATTATTATTATTATTATTATTATTATTATTATGCTTTATATTTGGAGAAATTGCATGCAAAAATGTGCAAGGAGAAATTTTCACTAAAATGCTGGCAGATTTTTGCGATGACTTAAAAATGACAAACTGATGTGGAAATGTCAGCCGGACTTAAGATGGAAAAAACTGAAAACTTGATCTAACAGATCTGTTCATCCCCTAGACTAACCTCCGCTGAACTCTGCAGAGTTGGCATCTGAAGCAATGCGCTTAGGATCGGGCTGCACATCTCAGCAGGGGTTGCTGAGACCTGCGCCTGAGCTATTGTAATCATTTCTCCTTCGAAAGAGGGATAACAGTCTCGCGAAGGTGTTTACACAAGGCCAGATTGCTGGGAAAATGTCAGCATGTGGTTAGAGAAAACATTAATGGTTCAGGCAGCGCCATGGAACAAGCAGGCAGTCACTTAGGAAGAAACAGATCGCTGCACCTGCCAAGGACCAAATATACAAAAAAAAAAGGCTTCATAAATCTCTGGCAGAGGCCCAAGATGAAAAACATAACAACTTGCGGCAGAGGGAACCATTCAGTGATTCATACTAGATTCATTTCCACAATGCATAAGGATTTCTGTCGTTTGCTGAAGGCAAGCTGTGCTTTGGATATGAGCTTCCAGTCCATATGTAGAAGTACTTTGCTCTCAATGGGGAGCATCTGTGGGTCTCTGCGCATGGATGTTGCTAAAGCGTTGAACAAGAGAGTCTTCGCAGGCTGTTTTCTTTGGGAAAAGTAGAGCGCCTCTGAGCACACCTTACATCACAGGGAAGAAGAGGTGCGGTCCCAGAGAGAGAAGAAGAGCAGGGGCCAGGGAAGCGTATAAGCCCAGGGGCCACATTGCAGTCTTTAGAGGGCCGCATGCCAGTGGCAAAAGTGGGAAGAGAAATTAGCGTTAATTTTACCTTTGTAAACCAGGCTAGTTTCTACACACACTTGTCTTTTCCTCTGCCCGGCCACTCTCCACTGCAAATGACCACATTTTTAACCACCCGTGCAGAGCAGGCTCTGATATTCCTATTAAGCTTGGCTGGTTGTATCTGTGTGTAATTTGCAGGGGGGGGGATAAATGGCCATGGGATGAAGTAGCCCTCTTGTGCTAGTTCGCTCCCCCTCTCCAAATATCCTGTCCCTCTATTTGTGTAGGTTGTGCAGGATTTAGGGCGGTGCAAGCAGACCAAGTGCCAAGCCAAGGAAGCACTAATGGGCTAGTCCTCTGGCCTGAAAATGGCCGCTTCTTCACTCCATGGCTTCGCGCCTGCGGTGCTCCCTGCCCTGTTGAACCAGCTGGAAAGGTGTGGGAGGCACTCGGTTCTTTGGGTCCAAGGGGAGGCACCCGTGGGAGTCCTAGCTCTGGTTCTGTTGGGTCTTCATCAACAGCGTCAGGCTCGGAGACGGGGATCTGGTCCAAGTCTGCAGCTGGTGGCAACAGAGCCTCGGAGACAGGGTCTAGGACAGTGATGGCTAACCTTGACACTCCAGATGTTTTGGAACTACAACTCCCATCATCCCTAGCTAACAGGATCAGTGGTCAGGGATGATGGGAGTTGTAGTCCCAAAACATCTGGAGTGTCAAGGTTAGCCATCACTGGTCTAGGACAATCGCAAGCTCCAGTGACATCTCTGTTTTATTCAAGGTGTGGCAGAAAGCTTGTCCTTGCTTGTAAAGAAAAGATAAGCGGCTTTTATGTTGCAAGAGTTGCGGATATTCCGCATTTTGGCTCTACACCACAGGTGTCAAGGACAAGGCCCGCGGGCCAAATGCGGCCCGCGAGACCTCGTCATGTGGCCCGCGAGCGTGCGCTGATTGGCGGTGGGCGGCGAAGGTCAGCGCGCGCGAGAAGAAGGGAGCAGAGGTTTTTTTTTCCCGGGCCGTTTTGGCCCAGCGCGGCTTTTTGCCGCGTCGGGGGTGCCCCGCGCGGCTTTCTGCCGCGTCGGGGAAGCCCCCCGAACCATTTTTTCCTTGCCGGGTGAACCCGGCAAGGCTTTTTTTCTTCGGGCCGTTTTGGCCCAGGGCGGCTTTTTGCTGCGTCGGGGGTGCTCCGCGCGGCTTTCTGCCGCCTCGCGGAAGCCCCCCGCACCATTTTTGCCTTGCCGGGAGAACCCGGCAAGGCTTTTTTTCTTCGGGCCGTTTTGGCCCAGGGCGGCTTTTTGCCGCGTCGGGGGTGCTCCGCGCGGCTTTCTGCCGCCTCGCGGAAGCCCCCCGCACCATTTTTGCCTTGCCGGGAGAACCTGGCAAGGCTTTTTTTCTTCGGGCCGTTTTGGCCCAGGGCGGCTTTTTGCCGCGTCGGGGGTGCTCCGCGCGGCTTTCTGCCGCCTCAGGGAAGCCCCCCGCACCATTTTTGCCTTGCCGGGAGAAACCGGCAAGGTTTTTTTTTCCCGGCCGTTTTGGCCCAGCGCGGCTTTTTGCCGCCTCGGGGGTGCTCCGCGCGGCTTTCTGCCGCGTCAGGGAAGCCCCCCGCACCAGCCTGCTGATCCCACCACCACCCCGCGCTGCGCCAATCCCTGCGAACAGCAGGCAGCGGTGGAGGGGGGGGGAGAATGAGCAGCATCTCCTCCGCTACAGCGGAGACGTTTCTTGCTCCTCCCCCCCCCCCTCGCAAAAGCCTTCTTTTTCGGGTGGGGGGGGTGGAGAAGCAAGCAGCATCTTCCCTCTCTCCTCTCTCTCTTTCACTCCTTCCTTCCTTCCTTCTCTCTCTCTCTGTCTCATTCCCTTTTACCCCTCCCTCCCTCCTTCCTCCCTCCCCTCTCTCCTCTCTCTATCTTTCACCCCTTCGTTCCTTCCCTCTCCCTCTTTCTTTCACTCTCTCTCACCCCTTCCTTCCCCCCTCTCTCATTCCTTTCTTTCTTTCCTTCCTTCCTTCTTTCCTTCCTTCTTTCCTTCCTTCCTCCTCCCTCCCTCCCTCCCTCCCTCCCTCCCTCCCTTCCTTCTCTCTCTCTCTCTCTCCCTTTATTTTTCTTTCTTTCTTTCCTTCCTTCCTTCCTTCCATCCATCCATCTCTCTTTCTCACCCCTTCTTTTTTCCTTCTTTCCTTCCTTCCTTCTCTCTCTCTTCCCTCCCTCCCTCCCAGCCTTTTAGAGGAGGAAAACCAGAAAAAAAATTTTTTCCACACAGTGGAGAGGGGAAGGGCAGCCCTTTGAGGGTCACCGGCCCTTTGAGGGTGACCAAACTGCTGATGCGGCCCCCGATGAATTTGAGTTTGACACCCCTGCTCTACACCATTTGCTCTGTATTTATGTCAATAGACATGATGATAGCATGCAGTGCTGTGTCTGAGCTCCATAACCATGAAACCTTTTTCGCTTCATGATGGAGCTCTGTTTATTATTGCCTGCCAAAAGTGACTGGCTTGGAGAATGCACTGGCCCCTGTAAATATATATATATATTGGCCACCCTGCATTCTCTTTATTACAAAAATAATAATAATCATTGTGTGTCTTATGTATCAGAGTCAGCCTGTCAATCTTAATTTTTGCAGCAATCCACTAGCAATTTTTGGCTTGCTCTTTCATCCCCGAGTGGTAAACAAACAGCCTGGGTTCTTGTGTTTTGTGTCGTCCCCCCATCCGTGTGTGTGTGTGTGTGTGTTATAAGTGGCAAAATTCTAACAATGTTGGTAGTTGCTATGGTGAGGGTTTTCTGTGCTAGATTGCAGTACTTGGAATATGGGAACAAAACAAAACAAAAGCCATTCTGAGGGATGATCCTTTAAGAAGCGCTGTGTTTGAAATATATGGCAAAGTTTTAAGTTAATACAGTAGTTGGACGTTTATTAAGCAATGAAATGAAGTGATCCTGGATTTTTAATGTGGCATTGAAATACAAGCTCCTCAACACCAGGAGCTGTGCACTGTGGACTGCAAAACCCTGCAGAATATTCTTTCCTGGTATTGTTACTTTTTAAGCCTCTCTACTGCAGGGGTGGTGGCCCTCCAGACTACAATTCCTATCATCCCCGACTGAGTGAGGTGGATGAAAGTCTAGCACTATCTGGAAGGCCACAGAAGCGACGCCAGTCGGAAAGAGCTGTTGCACACATTGGACCACTGCACCAGGTACTGCCGATAGGATGGGATGGTTCTGTGACCTTGTCAAGGTTGCTCCTGGGTGCAAGGTGTGGGAATGTTGTGGATATATTGATATTATCCTTCCTCACTCATGCTTGAGTCAGTAGCAGAGTACATTCCCCAGTATATAGCAGGAAGCTAGTTGGTAGATTCATTTGAATCTCTTTACTGGGTACTTAAGCAATCCAATTCCCCTTTTATCCCTCCTAAAAAGAATAAAGACACAACAATCTTCTTTAAAAGTAATAAGTTTACTCACATTCAGTTCACAGTAGGTTCCCTGAAGGCAGACTTTAGCTTGTAGTTACAGAAAAGGCATTGAGTTCATCCCATATGGGTATGAGCCCAGACAGCAAAATTCATCGGTATCAGCATCAAAAGAAGAAGAAGAAGAAGAATGAGAAGAAGAATGGAAGATGGCTGCATGACCAGCCCTTTTATGGGGTCTCCCAAGCCCTTTTATGGGGTCACACCCATCTACCTGGTCACGCAGGGGGAGGAAGCTCCAGACCAGGTGTGGCAGGAAGTCCTCCTGGCTGGAGTAATATCCCCCTGCGTGTCCACTCTGGGCAAACAGGAAATGTTGTACTTGACTGCTTATCTTACATCCCACACTAGGACAACATGGGTCCAGGGACCCAGAGAAACACACTAACAGGAATTGGCTTCCCTTCGAACAAGCTACAGATCTGTGGAAACAGACATAACAAACTGGCATAAACGTCAATGGACTCATAAAACTTTGCAACCTAGATATGTCTTCATGCCAAGGGCTATAACCCAGTCAGACCACAATGTAGTACCTGCTGCTGCAAATACGTTATAAATAACCCGGGGAAAAGACTGGGGCGTGCAATGCTAAGACTTCTTTCTTGAAATGCATCTCCAGGGGGCTGCACATTTGATCATAGCAGCAGCACGGAGAAAAATAAGCTCCTTAAGCCTTTCCCTGCTGGATAGTTATGTGATCAAAACTGCCCACTGGTGAGAAAGTGGCTTGGAGGTTGCAGAAACGGCTTGCGGAGAGAGGGGTTGGCATGCCACCCCTTAGCGCTGCAGCTGCAATTGGAAGAAGAGAAGAAGAAGAGTTTGGATTTGATATCCCGCTTTATCACTACCCGAAGGAGTCTCAAAGCAGCTAACAATCTCCTTTTTCCCTTCCTCCCCCACAACAAACACTCTGTGAGGTGAGTGGGGCTGAGAGACTTCAAAGAAGTGTGACTAGCCCAAGGTCACCCAGCAGCTGCATGTGGAGGAGCGGAGACGCAAACCCGGTTCACCACATTACGAGTCTACCACTCTTAACCACTTCACCACACTGGCTCTCTGAATTCATAGCTCCCTCCTCCCCAAGGCTGCATTTCACTAACCCCCCCCCCCCAAAAAAACCCAGTCCATCGGATAACGAAGGTTTTCTTCCTTGTCTATGTGACTAGCATGTCCAGTATGGTTTAAATAAGGATTCTTAACCTACCCAAAAAGGAAGGTTTTTTAAAAAATAATTATTGGGCCTCTGCTATTATGGCACTTACCCTTTTAGCAACTACGGAAAACCTTCCTCTTCTAACAAGTCTTTTAAGTATTATACAATCATAGAATTGTAGAGTTGGAAGGGACCCCCAAGGGTCATCTAGTCTAACCCCCTTCAATGCAGGAATCTTTTGTAGAGATCCTTTCATCTGAGTCTGCACCTCCATGGGAATGGGCTCATTTGGGAGGGAGGGCAGGGTATAAATTTAATAAATAATGATAACGATAATAACTTAATTAGATAGATAGCTTCTCCCCAAATCCAGTTTTGAAATACTTACTATTTGCTTTGTTGGTTTAATCATCATCATCATCATCATCATCATCATAATTTTATTATTTATACCCCGCCCATCTGGCTGGGTCACCCTTTATCCTGTGCCCTGTGTTTCATGCTGTTGCAATGACATACTACTATTTAAATTTTTGGTGCACTTTTTATATTTTTTCATATTAATAAAATAATGAGAAAGAAATAAAATAAAATAAACTAATAATGTAATATGCTGTTAAGAGGACAAATTGCTCTTGCTGGAGGTGGAATGCAATACATGCAGGCATGCTTCATATTTTCTGGTCTTGCCCTAAACGTTGACCTTTTATTTTATTTTTTATTTTTTTCAAAAAAATTATTGGTTTTAACAAAGTAATACAATTAAAATATAAACAACAGTAAACAAACAGAAAAGAGAACAAAAATAATAATGCACATAAAAACATAGATAATTCCTTTTAAGCTATCAATCCTTTATATCATTGTGGGTTGACTTCCTCCCTTCCTCCCTTCCTGCGTTCCTTGTATATCATCTTTAGTAATTTCTTGACATCATTGAAAATATTTTTAATTAAATTACCTCAATATCTCTTCTTATCTATGATCAATAACATTAATTCCATCAATCATAAACCTTATATCTATCTTCTAAGTCTACAGCCTCGTTTGTCTTCCAGCTTACTTCTACTCTTTTAATCTTACCATACTTTTTAAAATATGATTTAAATTTCTTCCAATCTTCTTCCACCGCTTCCTCCCTCTGGTCACGAAGTTTCCCGGTCAGTTCAGCAAGCTCCATATAGTCCATCATTTTCATCTGCCATTCTTCTATCGTTGGTAATTCCTCTGACTTCCAGTTTCTAGCTAACAAAATTTTAGCTGCAGTTGTGGCATACATAAAGAAAGTCTTATCACCTTTGGGGATTTCCTGTTTTACAATTCCAAGTAAAAAGGCTTCTGGTTTTTTACTAAATGTGCTTTTCAACACTTTTTTCAATTCATTATAAATCCTCTCCCAGAAGTCTTTCACCTTTGGGCATGTCCACCACATATGGAAAAAGGTTCCTTCTACTTCCTTACATTTCCAGCATTTGTTACTCTGTGCATGATACATTTTTGCTTATCTAACCGGTGTTAAATACCACCTATACATCATCTTCATAACATTCTCTCTAAGAATATTACATGCTGATAAACGTTGACCTTTTAGTTGGTTCTGATAAATAAAATTATTTCAAGATATGAAATATCAGCTGGCCCATTCTTGATACTGTTTGGCTATTTAAATAGCTTTGTTTTCTTAGAAGATATGGGAATGATGACACATTTACTAACAGCCTTCCACATATTCTGGCGGTCTGTAAATTGGGATAGCTACAATCTTGGAGTGGTACCATGTTTGGGGGAGGGGGTCCCTCATATTAGGTCATTAAATAGGTGAGCCTGGAAAGCTCAGTTGGTAGAGCACAAGACTCTTAATCTCAGGGTCATGGGTTTGAGCCCCACATTAGGCAAAAGATTCCTGCATTGCAGGGGGGTTGGTCTAGATGACCCTCGTGGTCTCTTCCAACACTACCGTTCTATGATTCTATGTCATAAGTGGGAGGGGAACACAAACTTCAGCATCAGATATTAAACCAATCTCTTAACTTTCCCCAAAACATGAGGAGTAAGTTAAGAAGATGACTGTACTTTAAGGCCTGGGAATTGCTTTATATGATAAATTTTACTAATATAGTTAGGGTGCGGAAAGACAGACAACTTGACAAACTGTTCATTGAAAAGTAGAGTGTGTTGGTTATGTATTGGCGTAATAGGATACGTAATAGGGACGCGGGTGGCGCTGTGGTCTAAACCACAGAGCCTAGGGCAATGATGGCTAACCTTGACACTCCAGATGTTTTGGGACTACAACTCCCATCATCCCTGACCACTGATCCTGTTAGCTAGGGATGATGGGAGTTGTAGTTCCAAAACATCTGGGGTGTCAAGGTTAGCCATCACTGGCCTAGGGCAGTGATGGCTAACCTTGACACTCCAGATGTTTTGGGACTACAACTCCCATCATCCCTGACCACTGATCCTGTTAGCTAGGGATGATGGGAGTTGTAGTTCCAAAACATCTGGAGTGTCAAGGTTAGCCATCACTGGCCTAGGGCTTGCCGATCAGAAGGTCGGCGGTTGGAATCCCTGCGACAGGATGAGCTCCCATTGCTCGGTCCCTGCTCCTGCCAACCTAGCAGTTTGAAAGCACACCAGTGCAAGTAGATAAATAGGTACCTCTCCAGCATTTCCGTGCGCTGCTCTTGTTCGCTAGAAGCGGCTTAGTCATGCTGGCCACTCAACCCGGAAGCTGTCTGTGGACAAATGCCAGCTCCCTCGGCCAGTAAAGCGAGATGAGTGCCACAACCCCAGAGTCATTCACGACTGGACCTACCGGTCAAGGGTCCCTTTACCTTTAATAGGATACAAGGAAATGTTTATATCCACATGTTCATCTCTTACAATGATATCTAAAATGGCAGCTGCTCTGCTGTTTCTATTTCTTACTTGGTGCTCCTCAGAACTACTTCCCTGCCTACAACCGCTTGCAGAACACTTTGGTTCCTGACAGCATCTATTGTCACGGTCTTTTGACTTGTTTGCATCTGCCCACGTTTTGGTGCAACAAGCTCTGTGTGCAAAGACCGGCTGGATGCGTCAGCCAGCCTCATTTCAAACCACAGTGCCACTCTCCTTTTTCCGAAGATTGTATGTGTCGGGGGAGCTCTCTGCTCCTCGAGGGCCATTCACTCCGTCCAGAGGCCTTCACAAATCATCTTTATCTCTCCGCCGCCTTCCAGCCTGCATACAATATGTGCATTTGGTATGCAAGGAAGTCCCTCTGAGAAGCAGAACAGAATCCCTAGCTTTCCAAATGAACGGTCTGCCATTGATCTGGAGGAGCAGCTGTGCTAGCTCAGCTCAGTAGGGACCCCGTTATACTCGGTACGGTTGGAATGCTCCTGGCATTCCGGAGTTTCTTTCGACAGTGCCTGTGAGATAATTTTGGGATAGGGCTTCGTCAGATTTTTTTCTGCAGTCCCCATGTGCCCATCAGCAACCCATTGAGCAGAGCTCTGGGCCTGGTTGTGAGACACCCACATTTAAAATCTCAATTAGACCCACAATAAAACCCACTGCCTCCTCCCAACATCTGCTGCAGCCACCATCTATCTAATGTTAGGGCCAGTTGGTTCCAACCAGAGAATCCTGCAGTAGGGACTAGCGTTACTACTCTCTGTGCCACAGAGGCAGCTATAGAAGTCAGCTGCCTGACCTGAGCTTTGCGGCACCACAGGATCCTCCCTGTGGCAAGAGCCAGTGCGGTGTAGTGGTTAAGAGTGGTAGACTCGTAATCTGGTGAACCGGGTTCGCTTCCCCGCTCCTCATGCAGCTGCTGGGTGACCTTATGAGGAAACGATGCCTTATGAGGAACGGCTTAGGGAGCTGGGTATGTTTAGCCTGGAGAAGAGAAGGTTAAGGGGTGATATGATAGCCATGTTCAAATATATAAAAGGATGTCATATAGAGGAGGGAGGAAGGTTGTTTTCTGCTGCTCCAGAGAAGCGGACACGGAGCAATGGATTCAAACTACAAGAAAGAAGATTCCACCTAAACATTAGGAAGAACTTCCTGACAGTAAGAGCTGTTCGACAGTGGAATTTGCTGCCAAGGAGTGTGGTGGAGTCTCCTTCTTTGGAGGTCTTTAAGCAGAGGCTTGACAGCCACCTGTCAGGAATGCTTTGATGGTGTTTCCTGCTTGGAAGGGGGTTGGACTGGATGGCCCTTGTGGTCTCTTCCAACTCTATGATTCTATGATTCTATGATTCTATGATCTTGGGCTAGTCACACTTCTATGAAGTCTCTCAGCCCCACTCACCTCACAGAGTGCTTGTTGTGGGGGAGGAAGGGAAAGGAGAATGTTAGCCACTTTGAGACTCCTTCGGGTAGTGATAAAGCGGGATATCAAATCCAAACTCTTCAAGAAGAAAAAACTATATGCAGTCTCCCTAAGAAGAATCTGGTGGTCCACCTGGTCCTTTATTAGACTTGGCTCTCCACTTGTCCATAAGAGAAGGAGTCTTGATTTGTGTCCAATGGCCAACCTGTCCTGGACTATGTTTTCTGCCTCTTGCCATCTCGGTCCTTGGAATCTGACCATTGACCTGTTTGGGCGATGTTTTTTTTTTTGTCTCTGACCCTCTTGGGCCTTGACGGTCATTGATTGGCTGAGTTGCTGAGGTGGCATGGAATGCCCAGCTGACCAGGGAACAGTTCGCTTTTCAGTTCAGCTTCTGTGAGAGAAGGGGAAATTGTCAAGTTTGCCAGGGTCAAAGCCTCACGCGGCGGGGCTGAGATCCGAGATGGGATCCCAGGACTTTGGAAAGCGAAGGGTAGGTTGCTCAGAGGCGAGGAGGCTGAGGCAATAGTGCAGGGTAGGCAACTAAGAGAGAGGAAAGTAAACGGTGGATAGGTGTAAAATTAAAGGTAAAGGGACCCCTGACCATTAGGTCCAGTCGTGTCCGACTCTGGGGTTGTGGCACACATCTTGCTTTATTGGCCGAGAGCCGGCGTACAGCTTCCAGGTCATGTGGCCAGCATGACAAAGCCGCTTCTGGTGAACCAGAGCAGCTCACGGAAACGTCGTTTACGGTTCCTATTTATCTACTTGCACTTTGACGTGCTTTCGAACTGCTAGGTTGGCAGGAGCTGGGACCAAGCAACGAGAGCTCACCCCGTTGCAGGGATTCTAACCGCCGACCTTCTGATCAGCAAGCCCTAGGCTCTGTGGTTTAACCCACAGCACAACCTGTGTCCCGGTGTAAAATTAGGCTTCTTTAAAATGGGAGAAGAGGAGATAAAGGACCTTCGGAGAGGGTGCCTTAAGAAATTTTACAGAAAGAAGAGGAAGAAGGAGGAGAGGAGTCTTCAGATGTTGCTGGTCTCCTACATCCATCAGCCCCAGCCAGTATGGTCAATGGTATGGGATGATGAGAGTTGCATTCCAAATTATCTGTAGGGAATCATATTGGGAAAGGTTGTGATGAAGGGTTAGGGGATTGCTAGGGCAGCTGGTCAAGAAAAATGGTAGGTAGAAGAGGTGGGGCAAAATAGGTGACCTTCTGCAAATTCAGGATTGAAATGGGTGCTGGAAGAATGATATTGAAGATAGGAGAATCCAAGGAAGATGTAGAACTCATTATACTGTGAATTTATTTTAACCAAGGGTTTATGGAATGTATCTCAGATATTACTCAATCATTTGTACTGGGTATTTGACTGTATGTATGCCCTGTGTGTTTTTATTTTTACATGCATTGACATGAAATATTATCTTGCTAAAATGTTGACTGAAGTGTGTTACTTTAAGCTGAAACTACCGGCGTTGTCATCTTGTTGCAGAGCATACTTCTTGCTTTCTGTAGTCCTTTTCGGCACAGGAATCTCTCACGGGAGATACAATTAAAAATAATGTTTGCCATCTTTTAGAAAGTCAATGTGGCAAAGATCAGACTTATAATGTGGCTTGACTTTATTATCCAATGTGTTAGAAGCAGCCATTTGGATCCAACCTGATATCAAAGAAAGTTCCCATCAAGAGGAAGGATGTAAAGAATCCTACTTTTAAAAGGCTTTTAAGTGCAACCACGCTCCATAACAAAATTACAGCAGCAGTGGGTTCCTCTTAAATAGCACTCTCCTCCCTCTATAACCTTGTTTCAGTAATAGTCTAATAATTCATATACTATGACTAATGCACAATCCACTTTGTTCCAGGAAAGGAGAGAAGCTAGAGGGTTGTTGGTTTTTTGTTTTGCTTCGGGAGACAAATGTTATAAAATGTTTTCCCTTCCCAATATGTACTGACTTTGCATTTCCTGCTTGTTGATTATGTGGAAGAACTCATTCAACCGAAAGAATCCGTTGCACAATAGACACAGAGCCATTAGGGCAGAGAGTGGTCCACTTGGGAATCCCAACCAACTCCTGGAAGGTCAATACTCTAGAACACCCTGAACACCCTGCCTGGTAGGGGAAGATCCATACTGTAGTGGTGGCCAAGTTTGTGGTTTAATGAAAGCCACCCACTATTGTCGATCCACTTATTTAGGAACCACTGATTTGCTTCCCAAGAACTCCGTTCATGGTTCAGTGGTAGAACATAGTCTGCAAACAGGAGGCCCTGGGTTCAAATCCTGGCATCTCCTGATAGATCTGCGAAATACTCGCATCTAAAACTCTGAGGGTCATTGCTAGTCAGATTGGGAATGGGCAGAAAGCACATCAGGATTTCCTAATAGAAATAAACAAAACGTTGAGGCCCCCAGTTTCACTTGAAGCACTTGCATAGAAAATATAATTTTAAGAGGCCGCTTAATATGAACTATGGTGAACTCTCTTGCTCAACATGGAGCAATGCAATGGTTTAGGTGACAGCAGATCACAGAACAGACTGAGGAGGATGCAGAAAGATCCAATAATGTGTTCTCTTCTGATGCAGCTGGTGTTCTGTTTGGCAGAGGCATTTTGTGTGGGGAAAGCAAAGGTGTTCTGCAAAGGAGCATGGCCTTGTCAGGGGTCCTGTTTCTCAGAGCACACACGAGGCTCTGTGTTGCCCAAATCTAGCTCCCATCGCCCCTCTCCATCACCCGCCCCACACCTCCCGTATGTGAACCGCGCCTCTTTCCCAGCAACGCACAAACTCGGCTCTCTGTTGGATGAATGATTTTCTCCATGATAACCGTGTGGGCTCGCAACACAATTCCACCCATCTGCACCCAGTTCCATTAGCAACATTGTCACCCGCAATGAAATGACATGAATACCAGGCTATCATTGCCAACATGACTGCAGGAAAACATTAATTAGCCCTCATTTGCATTTGTCAGCGCTACTTTGGGAGAGACAAATCTGTCGTGGCAAAGATGCTTTCACAAACTATCGCTGCTTATGTGATAAGCAGATGCACCGAACCTTGCTATCTTGGCTGAGATCTGGTAGCCATAACCCCCCACACCAAAACGGGGGGTTCCTCGCAAGCTCTTGCCGTAGGGACAAGAGCTGTGATATGGGGCAAGGTGAGGGAGAGCTTGTGCATGCGCCAGAAGCTGAGGGTCAAGTGGTTGAGTGGGCAGAGTAGTTGTTGAGGCTAAAGAAGTATGGCAAGAACAACTATGGTTTTATAAGCAAGATTGGGGCGGAATAACCAGAGTCGCTGATAGGTTAGGGGCAGTTCAGAATGGCTTCCCAGCATGTAGGCTGCATACAAAATGGCAGAGGCGGACCTTGGTAATATGGTGCCCTAAATGAGGACAAAATTTGACAACCCCTAACTTTGAGTAGGTACCTGTATACATATAGGGTACCTCTATAAATATGGGTGGTTGTTGTTTTTGTTGTTGTTGTTGAGACCCAGGACCAACTGGTTGGAAACCAGATGGTCCAAGGTACCCCAAACAAATACTTAAGTATTATTTTTTTAAAAAATATTATCAACATCATTTTATAAATAATAATAATAATAATAATAATAATAATTAATAATAATTTATTATTTGTACCCCGCCCATCTGGCTGGGTCTCCCCAGCCACTCTGGACAGCTTCCAACAAATATTAAAATACATTAACATGTTACAGATTAAAAACTTCCCTAAACAGGGCTGCCTTCAGGTATTTCCTAAATGTTATGTAGTTGTTGATCGCTTTGACCTCTGATGGGAGGGCGTTCCACAGGGCGGGCGCCACTACCGAGAAGGCCCTCTGCCTGGTTCCCTGTAGCTTTGCTTCTCGCAGTGAGGGAACCGCCAGAAGGCCCTCAGCGCTGAACCTCAGTGTCCAGGCTGAACGGTGGAGGTGGAGACACTCCTTCAGGTATACAGGACCAAGGCCTAATTCTGCTAGACATTTTGGAAAATTGTTTTCTATACGTTTGGCCCTCTCTGGAGAGTTTGTCACCAAACTTAGCATGAGGGTTCCCATTTTGTTGATAGATTTTGAATCAAGATGGCAGAACAAAATGTAGATTTGGTGTGACTTTGCCCATTTTGGGGCATGGGTTCACCCGCCTCTCAAGATACCACCACCAAGCTCAGCATTAGGTTTTCCTCAGGTGGGGGTTGATGTTTTGACACTAGGCCCTGGTCTCTGACCAAAATGTGACTTTGGCATGACTTCGTTCACTTTTTGGCAGTATGGGTCCAAACTCACAAATGACATCCATTTTAAAACCACAATGTATAGGGATTTCTCAAAATTCCAGGGCACCCCTGGACACTCCCCACTAGTATTATTATATTGGGAACTCTGAATGCAACTTTTCGGCCCTGTTAGGTTTTCATTCTTGCACAGTATTTGGTTTGTCAGGAAGCAATAAGGATCCATTCTGCTTGCTGGATCAGGTCCCCTCCCTCTCATTTGGAATATTTACTTTGCCCCCCTCCCTGCTAATGAATCTTTTGGACACCCATCATCTGTGTCCCTTTTATTTTCTTCTGGTGATGCATCCTCTCTCCCCACCCCCCCACCTCACCATTTTTTGTGATGGTACAGAAGTGACCGCCCTGTTGTGCCCAGCTGTGCATCTAGCCACTTTGTACGCTGTTCATTTGTTTTATTCTGCCAACAAGGCGAGAGGAAGACATAAAATAAGACAATGTTTAATCTGTCAATAACGGGAACCCCGAGTGCCTCTTACTTACTTAACTAAATAACCATTTGGAAGCTAGATAAAGCTCTGTGTTTGCAGGGCTTAAGCTGTTCCCTGCAGTCAGCGAACAGAACTTGTATAGAGAGGCCTTGTGGTCATAGAATCATAGAGTTGGAAGAGACCCCAAGGGCCATCCAGTCCAACCCCCTGCCAAGCAGGAAACACCATCAAAGCATTCCTGACAGGTGGCTGTCAAGCCTCTGCTTAAAGACCTCCAAAGAAGGAGACTCCACCACACTCCTTGGCAGCAAATTCCACTGTCAAACAGCTCTTACTGTCCGAGTGGTCATTCCTCTCCATTCTCTTGCTTGTTGGTCTCCTGTTTCTTCATAGGCTGCGTGGCAGCAATGAATTTGACATGAGCAGCATTGGACAGAGGAAGGAAAGGGATGGGCAAAGGGGCTGGCAGGCAGGAAGGAGGCTAACACCAAAAAAACCAAGATTACGTACAACTATATAGCGCCCACACAAAAGCATACATTGTGGACTGGCAAGACCATACTTATTATCTCCATATTTATTATTTTTTCGCTCTTTGGAACCTCCAACAGAATCATGTGGGTTGCAAGGGACTTGCTGAACTTTGACGTCGCAGTTTTTCGGTAGAATGTTCCTATATCCTTGCATATTTGTAATTTGATTTGTTTTCCTTATACCATATATCTTATTGTAGTTATGTATATGTTTAGTGTGTTTTACATGTAAATATTATATTATGTTATATTGAGACCAATTTATCAGCCGGTTATGTTTGTTGTGTGGGAGGCAGGAAGGAGGGTCAGCAGACATTAAGCTGTAAGCACCATGTTTTTGTTGTCCGAGTGAGAGCCACATAATTCCCCCACTCCTCTCAGCAGGCAGACAGTTCTTTTCCTGCCCAGGCTGGGAGAAGATGGCAGACCCAGGCTAGAAATGTGTCTTATACCATACCCTGCAAGTGTCCTGATTTTCCACGGAATGTCCTGGAATTTCAAAAGCCATCCTGGCTTCTGATTTGATCCCAGAATGTCCCTATTTCCCCTGCCAGGGCTGCCACAGCTGAACTCAAAGAGGAGGATGAGTCAGCGCTTGTCCCGAGCGATGACAATGGCAGTGGATGTGAGGGAGCATCTCCTTGCCTCTCCTGGGAGCCAGTGTGGTGTAGTGGTTAAGAGCGGTAGACTCGTAATCTGGTGAACCGGGTTCGCATCTCTGCTCCTCCACATGCAGCTGCTGGGTGACCTTGGGCTAGTCACACTTCTCTGAAGTCTCTCAGCCCCACTCACCTCACAGAGTGTTTGTTGTGGGGGAGGAAGGAAAAGGAGATTGTTAGCCGCTTTGAGACTCCTTCGGGTAGTGATAAAGCGGGATATCAAATCCAAACTCTTCTCCTTCTCCTTGGCCGCCACCGCTAGCCTCCTCCCTTGGGCAGCTCACAGCAGCTGCTGGAGAGGAGGTGAGAAGGAGGAGAGGCTGCGAGAAGAAATTGGGAGTGCAAGGAGTCTTGATTTTTTTTTTTTATGTTTTGTGCATCTGCGTCTAATCTTGCTCGTTTCTAAAATTTATTTGTTTTCCCTTTTTGTAGATCTACCAAAGAATAAAATAAAACCAATAAGGCATGTGTCTTCTCCTTGGCGACCACTCCTAGCTGAGTAAGGTTGTCTTCCATAAACATGGTCTTAACAATGAGTCTGTAAGTGACTGTGGAGGCCAATTCTGGATCCACACGTCCTTCCACAGTGGGGACATAGGTTTCCGGGCGGGAGTTGATCACGGTGTGGATTTGCCAAGCGCGCCTTCCTCTTAGCACGTTTCTCCCTTGTGTTCTGAGTTTGAGTGTCTTCAAAGCCCATGACACTTTTGGTAAAGGCTGTTCTCCAATTGAAGCGCTCACAGGCAAGTGTTTCCCCAATTGTTGGTGTTTATACTACATTTTTTAAGATTTGCCTTGAGACAGTCTTTAAACCCCTTTTGTTGACCACCAGCATTACACTTTCCATTTTGAAGTTCGGAATAGAGTAGTTGCTTTGGAAGGCGATAATCAGGCATCCGCACAACATGACCAGTCCTATGAAGTTCCTGTTGAAGAATCATTGCTTCAACACTGGGGATCTTTGCTTCTTCCAGTACACTGGTATTAGTTCACCTGTCTTCCCAAGTCACCCTTCCTCTGGTTGGAAATGTTCTGCAGGTCAGGGACAAAAATGTGGGAATCGAGGATGGTCAATTGGGGTGGGTGGAGTGAGAAATGTCCCTATTTTCATCTGAAGAACGTTGGAGGTTATCTTACATTGAGTCAGACCATTGGTCCATCTGTGTAGCTCACTGTTGTCTACCCAGCCTGGCAGCAACCCTCCAGGGTTTCAGCCAAAGGACATTCCCAGCCCTATGTGGAGATGCTAGTATCTTCGGCATGCAAAGCAGAATGCTTTAGAACAGGGATGGCGATGCCGTGGCACAACAGAGGCAGCCGCAACTCAGGGGAGTCATAATATCTCCACAGGAAGGTTTACATTTTCTGTGATTAGGACATAAAACAAGGCTATGTTTAATCTGTCAATAACAGGAGCCTGCCTTAATGCCTTGCCTCTTGTTTGAGTAATTATTAGAAGCTACATAACCTCAATATTTACAGTGCTTTAAGGGCAAGCCACACTCTGTAGGCAAATGAACATAACAAAATCCTGTTCTCTCCCCCTCCCCCTTTATGGAAAACAGATTCATAGGACTGGAATTTTGAGTGGAAAACTAGCGGCCTGGAAAGGGAGTACCAAATCTTTTCCTTCTCCAAATTCCTTCTCACAGCTTCTACCATGTAGGGATCAAGATGCAGATCTAAGGCCTCTCTCCACCGTCTTGGGTAAGAGCCAAGCCCTGAATATTGTTGCCAGGGGAAGATGATCCAAGTCATAGGCCCTTAAATTCAGAATGTCATCAAATTATTTTCATAGAATTGTAGAGTTGGAAGGGACCCCCAGGGTCTTGCAGTCCAACCCCCTGCAATGCAGGAATCTCAGCTAAAGCAGCAATGGCAGATGGCCATCCAACCTCTGCTTAAAAACCTCCCAGGAGGGAGAGTCCACCACCTTCTGAGGGGGAGTCCATTCCACTGTCAAACAGTTCTTACAGTCAGAAAGTTCATCCTGATGGTTCAGTCGGAATCTCCTTGTAACTTGGAATCAATTGGTTTGAGTCCTACCCTCTGGGGCAGGAAAAAGCAAGCTTGCTCCATCTTCCATGTGATAGCCCTTGAGATATTCAAAGATGGCTATCCTATCTCCTCTTAGTCTCCTCTTTTCCAGGCTAAACATACCCAGCTCCTTCAACCGTTCCTCATAGGGCTTGGTTTCCAGACCCACGATCATCCTGGTTGCTCTCCTCTGCGCATATTCTAACTCGTCAACATCCTGCTTAAATTGTAGTGCCCAGAATTGGGCACGGTGTTGTTAAAATTTTTATACCACCCTTCATCTGCAGATCACAGGGTTATTTACAGCATAAAAGTACAAAACAAGAACACAAAATACATCACAAAAAAACCAATAACAAACCAATAGCCCCCCTCCCACAAGCACATTTAAAAGCCAAAGGCCTGGTTATAGAGGAATGCAAGAGACACACAAGGTAGTGGTTTCAGTGGGTGCCTGCATTTCCACCTGAGGAATTTTACACAAGTCTCAGTCTCAAAGCATTTCTTTCCAACCCTTCTTCCCCATGAATCAATCCAGATAATAACTTTGGCATGTACTGTAGTACCTTGAACTGACTCTCAAATTCAGGCAGTCCTGGGGATTTCTAGCAACAGGCTCTTGGATCTGTGCAAAAGGGGGGGGGGGAGGAACACTAAAAAATAAAAAAAAATGCAGATCTGCAGTCTCTGGAACGACAAGGTTTTTTAAAGAAAAAAACAAGGGATGTGTACGTCCGCAGACACGAGACCCTAAAGCCTAATAAGGAAAGTTTTTACCATTTGTTTAAAGGGCTGGTAATTTATGTTTTTTCGCCCTCTTCCTGAGGAAGGTTGCTTACTTTTTGTTTATGCAGCCACTTTTTAATGTGCGATTGTACATTTGAGGCTGGCTGGAGAAGGACACACTGGAGAGCGAATGCCGAGTGGATGAAGAACAGGCGGCAGGCCGTTGTTTATTCCCATTATACAATAGCAGACTTCTAACGCGTTGCATGTGAGGCTCCGAACGGAGGACCTTCCGCAGGTAGGCGGAAAGGAAAGCCCAGTGCAAATGGCCAGGTGTTCCCACCAGGGTGGATTTGATTTAAATCAAACTGATTTAAATCACGATTTAAATCACAATTTAAATCACTGGCAGGGTGGGGAAAAAATCCGATTTAAATCAAAAAAATCCGATTTTTTTGATTTAAATCGGATTTTTTTTATTTACATCGGATTTTTAAAATTTAAATTGGATTTTTTTCCATCCTGCTAGTGATTTAAATCGTGATTTAAATAGGTTTGATTTAAATCAAATCCACCCTGGTTCCCACACAGACCTCTTTTCTGCACAATGAGGTGCACTTATTGGTTGTGCGCTGATGACAGGCCCCTTTCCCAGGTGCATACATGCTCCACACTTTGATTCCGGAGCGGGAATTCAGGATCCTCCCAGAGAAACTGAAAAGGGATAGTAGATTCAGAAGAGTCAGAACTTATTCACACAACACCGTAGTCGTGCATTTCTGTACACATTTACTTGGTTGGAGAGCTGCGCCACAAAATTCAGATAGTTGCGAATTTTGAAAGGATGGCTGGGTTTCGGTTCTCAGATGTGAATTAGGTGTTGTTGTTTAGTCGTTTAGTCATGTCCGACTCTTCGTGACCCCATGGACCAGAGCACGCAAGGCACTCCTGTCTTCCGCTGCCTCCCGCAGTTTGGTCAGACTCATGTTGGTGGCTTCGAGAACAGTGTCCAACCATCTTGTCCTCTGTCGTCCCCTTCTCCTTGTGCCCTCCATTTTTCCCAACATCAGGGTCTTTTCCAGGGAGTCTTCTCTTCTCATGAGAGCCAGTGTGGTGTAGTGGTTGAGAGCGGTAGACTCGTAATCTGGTGAACCGGGTTCGTGTCTCCGCTCCTCCACATGCAGCTGCTGGGTGACCTTGGGCTAGTCACACTTCTCTGAAGTCTCTCAGCCCCACTCACCTCACAGAGTGTTTGTTGTGGGGGAGGAAGGGAAAGGAGAATGTGAGCCGCTTTGAGACTTCTTCGGGTAGTGATAAAGCAGGATATCAAATCCAAACTCTTCTTCTTCTTCTTCTTCTTCTTCTTCTTCTTCTTCTTCTTCTTCTTCTTCTTCTTCTTCATGAGGTGGCCAAAGTATTGGAGCCTCAGCTTCAGGATCTGTCCTTCCAGTGAGCACTCAGGGCTGATTTCCTTCAGAATGGATAGGTTTGATCTACTTGCACTCCATGGGATCACACCTATCCATTCTGAATTAGGTAGGTTCGTCTTTAAATGTGAATCAACTCTAATTTCTCCTCCATCCCTTCTTCTAAGCAGGCCACCAGTGACAATGTTGGATCCAGGAGTATCCCGAAACTCCTTATAGGGGAGGGAAGGATAGTCTAGAACAGGCCTTCTCCCAGCCTCTTGGACCCAAGAACTCAGAACACACATCACACCTGTCGTATCAGGCTTCCAGCCCACCCTCACTTCCAAGCACTGGTCTAGCACCCAACTGCCTCTCCTGATTCAGATGCCTGTGGGAAACCAGCAAGCAGGATTCGAGCAGGCCTTGAAAGTAGGAGTGGAACTGTTGTGTATTGATTCAGAGTGTTATCATATCTGTATTACTATTGTCTGTAATCACATTAGGGTAAAGTAACTGCCTTCCTGTCCCAGAAGGAACAGTTACTATTGGCACATTCAAGTTGCTGCATTTGGATCCTCTGTCTTATTGGTTCCCACCAAAAAGCAGCTGTGTGATTGCTTGAGATTGTTCCCTCCAAAATGTATCTTTTCCTTGCTAGTCCTCTGTCCCTATAAATGTAGCTTCCCTACCCTCAGTTCCCCCAGTCTTGTTTGCCTGAATAAAGAGTTGTTACATGAAGCTGTCTTCTGCCTGCTATGTCAGAAAGCTGAAATCACTTGCTGAAATCATTAACTCACGCTACAACAGGAACCACTGAAATACATTATCTCCAACCCCAAAGGGTGGCCCTCCCAATGAATGCCATCGATGGGGACGTCTAACGCAGTCTCAGTGCCATGACCTGGCGTGAAACTGGGTCATACTTTCTTCCCTCGATGTCTCTTTTGAGAACTGCGAAGCTGTAGCTGAAAAGACAACGTGTGCATTTGCTTTAAGTTAAACGAAGGCGCCGATTAATCCCCTGCAGTGGGCAAAGGGCACCTCACTCTGTGTCACCCTCTTGTTGAAGGCTTGTGGACTTCTTTCCCAACACAGAAGAATGGGGAGCGCAGCCCTTCTTGTTTTTATTATTCCAGATATCCAAGTGGGCTGATTGCAAGTGGGGACAGCAGAGCTCCTTTTCCTTCGACTTTTTACAAGAAAAGATTGCACTTTGCCTAATATGGCCTGCTCAATGGACCCTTTGCTTACAGCTATAATTTTAAACAGAAGGTTTGCGCTTCATACCCCCCCCCCCTTTCTCCACAAGCTGGTTCATTTCACTAGGGAGAAAATGGGACATTAATTAACCCTTTCTTGAGTTGTGTAGTTCTTAACTGATTGGAGGCTGGCATTAGCTGTGCAACGCAAAAACATCGCACACACCACAATCTATTGCAGATGGGTAGGTTTAAGCCAAAAAAAGGTAACATTTATGAACCACTATAATTCTCAGGAAACTGCTGCTGCTTTCCAACGGATGTTTAAGAAAGAAAGCTTTTGGGTGTATTTGCAAAGGGTGAGTAGTGCATGTGTGTTTCAAATCGATTGATGTGATTACTCCTGAGGAGCACCTGCATTTCTAGCCAAATAGCAGAATCTGCAACAGGGATGGGGGAACCTGCAGCTTTACAGAGGTTGCTGAATTACAGTTTTGCCACCCCTGATCGTTGGCCACGCCGGCTGGGGCTGATGGGAAATGAAGTCCAAGAATATCAATAGGAGTATAGCATCTAGATCAAGGGAAGTAATAGTACCACTGTATTCCGCTCTGGTCAGACCTCACCTGGAATACTGTGTCCAGTTCTGGGCACCAAAGTTCAAGAAGGATACTGACAAGCTGGAACGTGTCCAGAGGAGGGCAACCAAAATGGTCAAAGGCCTGGAAACGATGCCTTATGAGGAACGGCTTAGGGAGCTGGGTATGATTAGCCTGGAGAAGAGAAGGTTAAGGGGTGATATGATAGCCATGTTCAAATATATAAAAGGATGTCATATAGAGGAGGGAGAAAGGTTGTTTTCTGTTGCTCCAGAGAAGCGGACACAGAGCAATGGATTCAAACTACAAGAAAGAAGATTCCACCTAAACATTAGGAAGAACTTCCTGACAGTAAGAGCTGTTCGACAGTGGAATTTGCTGCCAAGGAGTGTGGTGCAGTCTCCTTCTTTGGAGGTCTTTAAGCAGAGGCTTGACAGCCACCTGTCAGGAATGCTTTGATGGTGTTTCCTGCTTGGCAGGGGGTTGGACTGGATGGCCCTTGTGGTCTCTTCCAACTCTATGATTCTATGAATACCTGGAGGACTACAAAGTCCCCACACTTGGTCCTCAAGCTGAAATGGTGTGCAGGGGGACTCCCCCCACCCAGCCCATGTTTGCTGGATGTGGGAAGGAGGATGTGGGGCTGAGGCCATGAGCTTTCCACCTGCCCGGAATAAAGAGACCTAGCACATTCAACCTCCAAATGTGTGTGGGGTTTGTGGGTGTGTCTCAGAACAGAAGTAGGGCTGGGAGACAATTCAGTTCAGGTTGCCTTTATAGGTGAAGCGCCCAAAACCCACATTGAAACATAGCCATGCTTCAAAATCCACACTTCACTGAATTTTTGAGGACCCTCACCCAAAGCAAGGTAGATGTGTGGGGTGTGTGTGCAATTTATTGCATTCATATCCCACCTTTGATCCAAGGAACTCAAGGTGGTATGCATGATTCCTCACCCCACCCCTTCATTTAATCCCCACAACGACCCTGTGAGGTAATAATAATAATAATAATAATAATTTATTATTTATACCCCGCCCATCTGGCTGGGTCTCCCCAGCCACTCTGGGCAGCTTCCAAAAGAACATTAAAATACAATAATCTATTAAACATTAAAAGCTTCCCTAAACAGGGCGGCCTTCAGATGTCTTCTAAAGGTCTGGTGGTAGTTGTTCTCTTTGACATCTGGTGGGAGGGTGTTCCACAGGGCGGGTGCTACTACCGAGAAGGCCCTCTGCCTGGTTACCTGTAACTTGGCTTCTCGTAATGAGGGAACCACCAGAAGGCCCTCGGCGCTGGACCTCAGTGTCCAGGCAGAATGATGGGGGTGGAGACGCTCCTTCAGGTATACTGGACCGAAGCCATTTAGGGCTTTAAAGGTCAGCACCAACACTTTGAATTGTGCTCGGAAACAAGGTAGGTTAGGCTGAGAGGAAGTGAGTGGTTTAAGGTCACCCAGGGAGCTTCATAGCCAAGTAGGGGATTTGAACCCTGGCCACCTGGGTCCCCACGCCTCTCTCCCCCTCCCACCCCTCTATATTATGGAATGGGTGCATGCAGGGGAGGGAACCGGGGGGGGGGGATAAGCTCGGTTTTCTGTCATCTCAAAAGTGGTTAGAATAGTGTAGGGAAAACTGGCTCCCCCCTCTTGGATCACCTACGTGTGCCTTCCTGGAATCAACGCTGAAAAACTGAGGTATCGCCAACAAGTCACTACCCAGTGTGGGCTGCAATGGCCAGACGCCTGCTGGTGGGCCATAAGGGAGTGCAAGATCTTCTGGAAGCAGTGAAGTGAGGTCACTCATTAGATTATTTTTAATGGGCCAGTCCTTGGTTGGCCCACCTGGTGCTCAGATGGCTAAATATAGTAAGGATGGAGCAGTATCAGCAAACACATCTAATTGTCTGGCATTTTGTTTAGACATCTCATGCTAATTCGCTGCATTAGCTTTTCGGAAAGCTTAAGATACAAGACTCGCTGTGGGAAGGAGAGCCGGCTGCTCCTCAGCTAATCTGGGGAGAGCTTTTCTCTGGGGTGTCTGAAATCTCCAATCCAGTCTCCCCTAGCCTGGCGCTCTCCAGAAATGTTTCGGGCTACAACTCATATCATATCCCTGGCCATTGGCCACACTGGCTGAGGCTGATGGGAGCAGGAGTCCAGCAGCATCGCTGCTCCTGACCCAACATGATGTGGAACGGTGGGAGGGTTTTGGGAGTGCTCAGGTCACATGAGCAACAGCAGGTCAGGGAGTCCCCGGAGCATGTGCCCCAAAATGTCCTCCGAAAAAACATCCAACCCCCTGCAGTGTATTTGCAGTGCCAAGTTTGGGTGCTACGATGTCAGTGTGGTGTAGAGCGGTAGACTTGTAATCTGGTGAACCGGGTTCGCTTCCCCTCTCCTCCTCACGCATGTGCCCTTGAAGGACCAGGTACACAGCCTGGGAGTCATTTTGGAGGCGCAGGTTAATTCTGTGTCCAGGGCGGCTGTCTACCAGCTCCATCTGGTACACAGGCTGACACCCTACCTGCCCGCAGACTGTGTCACCAGAGTGGTGCATGCTCTAGTTATCTGTCGCTTGGACTACTGCAATGCGCTCTACGTGGGGCTACCTTTGAAGGTGACCCGGAAACTGCAATTAATCCAGAATGTGGCAGCTAGACTGGTGACTGGGAGCGGCCACCGGGACCACATAACACCAGTCCTGAGAGATCTACATTGGCTCCCAGTACGTTTCAGAGCACAATTCAAAGTGTTGCTGCTGACCTTTAAAGCCCTAAACGGCCTCGGTCCAGTATACCTGAAGGAGCGTCTCCACCCCCACCATTCAGCCCGGACACTGAGATCCAGCGCCGAGGGCCTTCTGGCGGTTCCCTCACTGCGAGAAGCAAAGCTACAGGGAACCAGGCAGAGGGCCTTCTCGGTAGTGGAACCCGCCCTGTGGAACACCCTCCCAGCAGACGTTAAAGGGATCAACAACTACATAACATTTAGAAAATACCTGAAGGCAGCCCTGTTTAGGGAAGTTTTTAATCTGCGATGTGTTAATGTATTTTAATATTTGCTGGAAGCCGCCCAGAGTGGCTGGGCAGACCCAGTCAGATGGGTGGGGTACAAATAATAAATTATTATTATTATTATTGTTGTTGTTGTTGTTGTTGTTGTTGTTGTTGTTGTTATGATGCAGCTGCTGGGTGACCTTGGGCTAGTCACACTTTTCTGAAGTCTCTCAGCCCCACTCACCTCACAGAGTGTTTGTTGTGGGGAGGAAGGGAAAGGAGAACATTAGTCGCTTTGAGACTCCTTCGGGTAGTGATAAAGCGGGATATCAAATCCAAATTCTTCTTCTTCTTCTTCTTCTTCTTCTTCTTCTTCTTCTTCTTCTTCTCTGGCGGAGCCTCGTGCCTCCTTCTCAATGCCTCACTTACCTGGCTTTGAGGCGGTACCACCTTGGCTCACCGCCCAGTGTGTGTGCCCTGCTCACACAACCAGAAGTCCGTCCCTGGTACATGGCTTCCATAAGTGCATTTGCTGAAGATATATGTAGAGTTCGAAAGCCACTCTTCTGTCTCAGGGCATCACCACTTGAAATGCCATGGTCCCGGAGGGTCTGACTGATTGCCATACTTAGGGATTGAAAGTCCTCTTTAATCCTGGCCCTGTTGCTACATTTTCACCCGCCCCCTCCCCAAACACATGGCTCAACTCCTTTAAGAGCATCCCTGTGGAATCAGACAAAAGGTCTGTCTAGTCCAGCATCCCTTTCTCAAAGTGGCCAAGCAGATACCCTGGCGTGAGCCACCTGGAGATCTCTGAACCTGAGACTTTTTGTATGCAATTAATAAGCTTTACTGCTCGGTCAGAATGGAAGATGGCAGGACCCCCAAGGATATGCTCTATGGGGAGCTGGCTTCAGGCTCCAGGCCCGTTGGCAGACCAACTCTGTGTTACAATGATGTCTGCAAACATGACGTGAAGACTGCAACCCCGCCCTGTGGGAATCCCTTACAGAGGACCGCAGGATCTGGAGACAGACAGTCACAGACCCTGCAAGTGTCCCTATTTTCCAGGGACAGTCCTGGATTTACAGAAGCCGTCCCAGTTTCTGATTTGATCCTGGAATGCCCTCCTTTCCCTTAAAGGTAAAGGGACCCCTGACCATTAGGTACAGTTGTGACCGACTCTGGGGTTGCGGCGCTCATCTCGCATTATTGGCCGAGGGAGCCGGCGTACAGCTTCCAGGTCATGTGGCCAGCATGACTAAGCTGCTTCTGGCGAACCAGAGCAGCACACGGAAACGCCGTTTACCTTCCCGCTGCAGCGGTACCTATTTATCTACTTGCACTTTGACGTGCTTTCTAACTGCTAGGTTGCTGCTTTCCTTAGGACATCCCTATTGGAGAAATGTTGGAGGATATGAAGTTATGTAACCCCTGAGCCGAGGAAATAACCATACATGCTTAATGTTTTATTATGTTTTTATATAGGTTGGAAGCCACCCACAGGGGCTGAGGCAACCCAGCCAGATGGGTAGAGTATAAATAATATAATGATTATTGTTATTATTATGGAATAGGATGTCCCTATTTTCATCAGAGAAATGTTGGAGGGCATTGCAGTCAGGTTGTGCATCCACAGCAGTGACCAGAAGAGAAAAGAAGAAGAAGAAGAAGAAGAAGAAGAAGAAGAAGAAGAAGAAGAAGAAGAGGAGGAGGAGGAGGAGGAGTTTGGATTTGATATCCTGCTTTATCACTACCCGAAGGAGTCTCCAAGCGGCTGACATTCTCCTTTCCCTTCCTCCCCCACAACAAACACTCTGCGAGGTGAGTGGGGCTGAGAGACTTCAAAGAAATGTGACTAGCCCAAGGTCACCCAGCAGCTACATGTGGAGGAGAGGGGACGCGAACCCAGTTCACCAGATTACAAGTCTACCGCTCTTAACCACTACAACACACTGGCTCTCGAGCGCTGGGAGGAGCACAGAGAGAAGAAACGTGTGCATCTGCAGCAGCACAACGAAACTCCTTCATCTGCCCCGGCTGCAACAAAACATGTCTCTCCTGTATCGGTCTCTACAGCCAGAGGAGGTGATGCAACCTTCCAGCACTCCCAAAGGCGCATTCCCCCATTGTCTCCTGAGACAGACAGATGCCAGCAACTGCTAAGCTGCATTCCTATCCCATGTGCAGCTCACTGGGCAATGCCTTGTTCGGTGACAACCCTGCATGGCCTGGCGTTCTTAGAGCTTGCTCTCCACCCCCTTAAATTGCAACCGGCGGAAACGGACGCTGCTTTAGCGTTCGTCCCAGGCCTTTTGGGGGGCAGAATAGGAGGGTGCCTACCTGCTCATTCGCACAACGGCCTTGATTTCTCTACGTTCCTATAGCAAAGGTCACACAGGAGGCCGCAGAATAATGTGCTCATTCCTCGTGGGTCACGAGGGCGAAGCAGCAAGTCCCCAAGGAGCGGCCATCTCCTGCATGTTTATTTTATTCTGCAGTATCATGTCAGTGTGTCGGCCTAAATATAGCTCCTGCGAAGAGCATTTGTAAGTTTCCTGTTACAGTCCTGTTCCAAGTTACCTTACAGTAAATGGAAGGGAGGGAAGAGGGGAGAAATCAATGAAATCTCCATTAGTTGGCTAACGGGAAAAATTCAGCAGTATGCATATGTAGAATTATTTCTTCCACTGAAGTGCCCCTTTCACTGGCTTTACATATAGAGAGAGACCCAGGGGGGGGGGGAGAGACTGGGTGTATATTTCTATTTAAATGACTAGCTTATTTTCCTTTTTTTGCTCAATTTATGTTCCAGATAAGGGCTTTGCACCAGGATGCCGGATCCGTGGCGCCTGCAGATGGAATTGCAAATGCACCGTTAGACTAAGCCAGACATGGCATTGATGCTTTTGCAGAGGCAGCTTCTGCAAAGCACATTCGACGGAGGGGTTCAGGGCGGCGAGAGAAAGATAACTCAGTTTAAGCAGGAATGCTTCAACATGGGTGGAGTTTTCTTCCCGTTGAAAGATCAGAGGGAGTCACACCGCAAAACAGAAATCAGATGGGGCTGCTAAAGTCCAATAGAAAATATAATACTAATACTAATACTAATACTACTAATAATAATAATAGGATTGTGTCTCATAGGTGACGAGTGGGTCTGGCTCCCACTCATAGAATTGTAGAGTTGGAAGAGACACCCCAGCATAGCTGTCAACTTTCGGATTTGAAAATAAGGGATCAGCAGCCTCACCTGTCCCGGGGACAGTCTACGGTTCTCGGGGACAGTCCATGCCACGCTAGGCCCCCCAGGCTACAAATTAATTTCCACCAGGCTACACACCATCATCTTTCCCCACCTCAGGGTCTCTTTTCCAGGGAGTCTTCTCTTCTCATGAGATGCTTCAGGATCTGTCCTTCCGGTCAGCAGCCAGGGCCGATGTACTTCAGAATGGATCGGTTTGATCTTCTTGCAGTCCATGTGACTCTCAAGTCTCCTCCAGCACCATAATTCAAAAGCATCAATTCTTCATGGGGGGGATTGATCAGGTTCACTCTTTTGGCTCTCTGGCATCCATTAATGACTTATACAAACGTGTTGCAGACTTTGCATCCTTTAACACTCTTTTGGAAGGAGTATATTTGTGGGCTGGGCCAGAGTGGTTGATTTTACGTGCAAGCAAAGCACAAACAGTGCTGTTGTCTAATGACATCCTATTCTCTGTAACTATTGGTGAGCAACGCAGCTGAGGAGCCTCCCTGGCCGGCAGGGAGGGAGAGGAGCTGCTTCCTTTGAAATCCGGGAAATTTACGGGATATCTAACAATCCGGGATAGCAGCGGGAAACGGCATTGGAATAAGGGAATTTCCCACCAAAAAAGGGAAGCAGCACAAAATGGCGCTGGAATAAGGGAATTTCCCACCAAAAAAGGGGAGGTTGACAGCTATGCACCCCAGGGGGTCATCTAGTCCAACCCCCCCTGCAATATAGGCATCTCAGATAAAGCATCCATGACAGATGGCCATCCAGCCTATGCTTAAAAGCCTCCAAAGAAAGAGGTTGCTAAGTGGTAAGGCAACCCCCCCCCACACACAAAAGAGAGAAAATTAAGGAAATGCATATCATTTATTTATCTGGTATTCCATTTGTGAGCAGCTCGAAAACGATGCCCTCTTGAGATGTTCACAGTACAAAGAAAATCAGCAAAGCCAAATGAACAATCAAGTTCATGAAACAACAAGCATATCGCGTCCCACTCCTATAAAATAGTAACAGTCTAAAAATGCCCAGGTAAAGAGGGTAATCTGCAGGGGGGTGGGAGGCACCCCCCCCCCGTTCCATTTCCTCCTGGTCCAGTTTTAAACTTCTTTATAATTCATCATTCTCCGCCTTCCTCTTGTTTCAAAGTTTTTTGTTTTTTTTTAATGCCTACAGCACCCGGTATTCCCAGACGGTCTCCCATCCGAGTACTAACTAGGCCTGACCCTGCTTAGCTTCCAAGATAAGACGAGATCGGGCGTGTTCAGGGTAGAATGGCCGTAGACAGTTTCAAAGTTTTTTAAAGCTGGGATTGAGGGTGCCGAAAGGAGCCTAGTAGACGGAAGCCGCCATGGAGAGAAATGGTAACTTCTCATTTGCTCGGTTGATCTCGAGCTTACAGAAGGCAAGCAAAGAAATAAACGCTGAAATATGCATTTTGCACCAGTACCCCAGAGCGCTTGAAGGAGAAGCCAAGCTCAGATGCATTATTGCAGTATGAATTTCAGCCGCTGATGAACAATGACAGCTATGAAATAAAATACTTGGTCAGGTGTGATGCAACAGATGAGGAAACCAAAATAGTACAGCTAAGCATTCTTGCTCCAGGCTCCGTTTCACATGATTTCTCACGGCATGCAATGTCACTCCAGCGGCACACTCTCCGTAAAACGCAACCAGTTTCTCATTACTGGCTTCGGTTTCTGCCGTGTTTAAATGCATTGAGTGGCACTAAACACACACACACACACACACACACACACACACACACACACACACACACCCCAACAGCTATGGAGCGTATTCAACCCAACATGCAAGCCAAATAGAAAAAGAGCCCCCTGTAAAATCAAAACAGCATATAGTGGAACAAGAATATAATCACTCCCTTGCTGGAAGATCCAGTCTAGACCAGCGCCCTGCTCCCCACAAGCAGCTAGCTAAAAGTCTGGGCAGTGCTTGAAGATCATGAGTGCTGTGGGAAGCCCTTGATAAAACCCACAAGTCCTGGGGGACAGAGGAAGAGAGAATGAGAGAGAGAGAGAGAGAGAGAGAGAGAGAGAGAGAGAGAGAGAGAGAGAGAGACTGACTTTTGGACATAGCCCCATACTCGCAATATTCCATCCCTAGGGAGATGTGTCCTATTTTCTTTTTTCAATTCAAATTGCTTTTTAATTCTCTGTGTTGTTTTGACTGCTGAAGTTTCATTGGAGTATTTTATGGTTTGGTTTATTGTTATTGTGGTTTTGACATAAGCCATATGGATATTGAGGGGCTTGGTGATTTCCTAGAACAGGCACGTCCAACAGGCAGATCGTGATCTACTGGTAGATCACTGGACATCTGTGGTAGATCACTGGTAGATCACTGGCTCCCCCAAAGAAGCTCAACAACTTTAAAAGCTGGATTTTTTTGCCCTGCACCCCCCAAAAAACAGGGCTTTCCTTCTCCCTAAAAAAAGCTCAACAATAACTCTGATCTGAATGCCTAAAAAACGGGCCTTCCTCCACCCCAAAAAAGCTCAACAACTTTGACCCAAACCCCAAAAAAGGGGGTAGATCATTGCCAGTTTTTAACTCTATAAGTAGATCGCAGTCTCTTGGGAGTTGGCCACCCGTCCTAGAACATTTCAATCAGGGTTTAGGCTCTGTTTTGGCAGGGAGACTGCCTTGGTCACCCTTTGATGGGAGAAAGAGAGAGAGACTAGGGGGGCGGGGAGTGTGCCCCTGTTAATTCTCCTGGGTTTCTCCTGGGCTTTCAAATACCACCAACCATGGTATTCTGCTGGGGCTGGAACCTCACTTTGGGATGGGGTGGGGTGGCACTGCTTTGTGATTGTTCCAGTCCTACCTGGATGGCCATTTTAATTTCTCAATTTATTTTTATTGGAACTTTACAGCATAGAATACGATAAAAACAGATTGATCTAAAAGGGGGGGAAACATAGAAGGGGGAGGGAAAGGGGAGGAACAAGGGGGGAAGGTCCTCTATCAGGGGCAGATCTGAACCCTTGTCTCACACAAAAGGGTGTGGCTCCTCCCAGCCTCCCACCCTGGGAGATTTTCCCTTCCCTGCTTCTCATGCAGGTTTTTTTTGCCTTCTGATGGTACCCAGCTGCACAGAGCCTTCAATGTGAGCTTCTTCAGGGTTCAGTTTTATTCCTGATGTTGGTCATCAGGAGTTCTTGACATAGCTGTCAACCCTCCCTTTTTTTGGCGGGAAACTCCCTTATTCCAATGCCGTTTCCCGCTTCTATCCCGGATTGTTGATATCCCTTAAATTTCCCGGATTTCAAAGGAAGCAGCTCCTCTCCCTCCCTGCCGGCCAGGGAGCCTCCTCAGCTGCGTTGCTCGGCTGCCAATAAGGAGTCTGAGACCGACTGGGGGCGGAGCTTGCATGCCTTGTGCAGCCAGACCCTCACGCCCAACCAGACAGACAGCCTGCCTGCCGTATACGCGCTCGCTCTTTCGCTCACCCGTTCGCGCGCAGCCTCTGGAGCGCAGGGTGGCGAGGCTACTTGGTGCCATTGCACCGCCCTCGCGGCATCCCTTATTTTCAAATCTGAAAGTTTGAAAAAATCCCTTATTTTCAAATCTGAAAGTTGACAGCTATGGTTCTTGAGTATACTGTCAGCAAGAAGCTGTTGGGATGCAGATCTCCATTAAATCTGCAGGTGTGGCAGTAGAAGCACTAGAAGCACTAGACTGATGTCTTGCCTCGGTAATGGGCCAGAGGAGAGCCAGGGAACTGAAACCTAACCCATGGAAGCCCTGCTAGTACGTGGCTTAGTTGACTGGATGGATGGGATTGCACTCTCTCAGAAGGGGCAGGTATGTAGCTTGGGAGCACTTCTGGATCCATCCGTATCACTATAGGCCCAAGTGGCCTTGGTGCCTCCCACACCTTCCATCCTCTTTGGCTAGTGACCCAGCTGCGCCCCTATCTGGGCCGCAACTGTCTTAACTTCTGTTGTGTCTGCTCTGATAACCACTGGATTGGATGACTACAATGCTAGACTGCCTCTGAAGATGGTTCAGAAACCACAACTGGCACAGAATTGGATAGCGGGCTGGTCCGGATATACATCACCAATTTTGGTATGACTGCACTGGCTACCAGTTAGTTTCAAAGTGCCGGTTTTGACCTATATAGTCTTATGGGGCTCAGGACCCCTGTACCATGGGGACCGCCTCTCTGCACATGGACCCAACCTGGACCCTGTGGTCATCATCTGATGCCCTTCTTTGTGTACCCCATCTATGGGAAATGTGCAGCATGGCAACACAAAAAGGGGCCTTTCATAGAATCATAGAAGAGTTGGAAGAGACCACAAGGGCCATCCAGTCCAACCCCCTGCCAAGCAGGAAATATACATCACGGCCTTTGCAGTGGTGGCCCCGTTTGTGGAATGCCCTCCCCAGAAATGCATGCCTGGTGCCATCTCTATCTTTAAGCACCGGGCAAAGACTTTTCTCTCATGTTGAGGAAAATGCATGCTACAAACCCAACATCCTTTTTAACTGCTTTCATTTCATGGTGGAAGACACTCACGTTTTCTGAAAATAAGGACCTTTTATGCTGTCGCGGTGTGCACTTTGGATAAATGTTTTTTTTAAAAGGGCATTTCATCATCTCCCTTGCCTTCAGACAAACCTGGCAGGGGGAAGGCAATTCATTCCATGACCTTGGTCTAAAGCAAACAGAGGCTGCCCTGTGCAGCAGGTGCAATGAAGTTGATCGACTAACAGTCTGGCACAGGGAGTGTGGGGATGGGTTGGGCTCAGCTGAACATTCGAGTGTTTCAAGTGGCCTTTCACCAAACGAAGGCATGCGTTTTTGATTTAGTTCTGGGGAACAATTGGGCTCACAGCTTGCCCGCTTTGTGCTGCAACAGGTATGATAAATTTGGAAATGCCAGCCACTGTAAAAGGGGGTGGGGGGTGGGAGAAGCCCTGTAGAGTTGGGAAAAGGCAAATATGAAGTCATAGAATCATAGAGTTGGAAGAGACCACAAGGGCCATCCAGTCCAACCCCCTGCCAAGCAGGAAACACCATCAAAGCATTCCTGACAGGTGGCTGTCAAGCCTCTGCTTAAAGACCTTCAAAGAAGGAGACTCCACCACACTCCTTGGCAGCAAATTCCACTGTTGAACAGCTCTTACTGTCAGGAAGTTCTTCCTAATGTTTAGGTGGACTCTTCTTTCTTGTAGTTTGAATCCATTGCTCCGTGTCCTCTTCTTAGGAGCAGCAGAAAACAACCTTTCTCCCTCCTCTATATGACATCCTTTTATATATTTGAACATGGCTATCATATCACCCCTTAACCTTCTCTTCTCCAGGCTAAACATACCCAGCTCCCTAAGCCGTTCCTCATAAGGCATCGTTTCCAAGCCTTTGACCATTTTGGTTGCCCTCCTCTGGACACGTTCCAGCTTGTCAGTATCCTTCTTGAACTGTGGTGCCCAGAACTGGACACAGTGACATGACAGAAGCTGATAAATGGCATGGATAAAATATACTAGGACTCGTGGGCATGGACAGATGGCCTTACATCCCGTCAACAAATCGGAACAAATGTCCTATAAAGACCAGATATAGTCTAATCTCTGTGCAAGCTTTGCACTCGCAAATCAGGATGAAGGAGCAGGTCATACAAGGGAGCATCTTCTTGATAACCGAAAGCCTGTGCAGGGTAGGGTTACTAGACTGAAACCTGTAGAGCCTTTACGCCTCCCGATAAGTTATCTGTGGCTTCTGCCCATGTGCTGTGGTTTATCTGGAGCCTCGATCATTTGCATCAGTTCAGGGAAGTGGTCTGGCGAAGGGACAGGCAGAAGCAGCTGCCTCTGCCTTGCCGGCTGTTGCGTCAAGAGCTTGAAAGGTTTCCGAAAGGTCTTTGAATCTGGCAATGCTGGAGGGCTAAGGCTCTTTCAGTGTGGACACCCGACACTCTCACTAAAACTACATTTCCCAGCATCCTCTGGGGTAAGTCATTGTAGCAACCCAGCAAGATGGGTGCGGTATTGATACTAATAATAAGCTAAACTGCTATAAAACTAATATAAATGTGTTGGGCGGGTGAGTTATTGTTTTGCTATTATGTATTTTTGTGTTTTTATACTGTAAACCATCCTATGGCCTTCAGATGAAAGGCGGTATATAAATTTGATTGATTGATTGATAGTGCAGAGAGAACCTTTGGGCTCAACATCTTCCAGTTGCAGGACTGTGACTTATTAAGTTTGATGTTAACAGATTCAGCTTACCCCACACAGAGCTCTTTGGGGAAAGCCATGTGTTTTAAGAAAAGCAATGACAAACCTAGACAGCATCTTAAAAAGCAAAGACATCACCTTGCCAACAAAGGTCCGTATAGTTAAAGCTATGGTTTTCCCAGTAATGATGTATGGAAGTGAGAGCTGGACCATAAAGAAGGCTGATCGCCGAAGAATTGATGCTTTTGAATTATGGTGCTGGAGGAGACTCTTGAGAGTCCCATGGACTGCAAGAAGATCAAACCTATCCATTCTTAAAGAAATCAGCCCTGAGTGCTCACTAGAAGGACAGATCCTGAAGTTGAGGCTCCAGTACTTTGGCCACCTCATGAGAAGAGAAGACTCCCTAGAAAAGACCCTGATGTTGGGAAAGATTGAGGGCACAAGGAGAAGGGGACGACAGAGGATGAGATGGTTGGACAGTGTTCTCAAAGCTACTAACATGAGTTTGGCCAAACTGCGAGAGGCAGTGAAGGATAGGCGTGCCTGGCGTGCTCTGGTCCATGGGGTCACGAAGAGTCGGACACGACTGAACGACTGAACAACAACAATGTGTTTTAAATCTGCTTAAAATGGATGGACGCAACCTCAGATTTTACTTGCCCTGTGTTGCTTACCTGGTCTTCTCTCCCAGCATAGCTAGTTTGGGACTGGTTGCAACTCTTTCAACATTTCCTTCATTTTATTTAGTGGTTGTTGTTTTTTTAAGGTAGAGCATCATTTTCTTTAGATACCTTGGTTGGACAGACTTAACCTTCTCTTATACATTTTGACCACCACCCTGCCATTTTCATAACACAGGAGAGAAGTGAAGGTCGCTTCCTCCCAAGGGGCGGGTGGCAATCCCTGAAAACTCTGCAAGGAGGAGAAGGAAGAACAAACTGGGATGGGTAGGGAGGGAGAGATGTCAGCGCATTTGCAACACATGACTCACCCAGGAGGGCTGGAGAATGCAGAGGGAGGAAGGAAGGAGACTTAGAGAGGATGGATGGAGACAGTAAAACTTGTCAGTCCGCGCATCTCCTGGCATGCGCTCACACAGCGAGGAATGTGAAGGGGTGGGAGATTGTGCAGGCAAAGGGGTGCCTTCTGAAGAGCATGTCTGAACAGGAAGTGGAAGGCATGTCCGCTCCTTGTTCTTGGTGAGTAAGAATGTTTCAAAGAAACACAGGGGAAATGCCTGTTCTGGTCTTCCAGGAACAGTGGGGACGCAAGCTCTGGAATGGCCCTCAAGCCGCAACTTCCAAGTATGGATCCGTGCCTTTTAAAAGAGGTGATGAGGGAGGTTGCGTTGGAAGTAGAGGTGGGAGAATCTGTCAATTTCACACTTTCTCATTTTCCCCCAATTTTAAGGTGAGTTCATTTCCACATCAACCTGCGATGGTGATGGTGATGATTAAAAATGTTAACTAAAAATCCAGCAAATTTATCCTAATACGCACATTTTTGTATGCAGTTTTCAATAATAATAATAATAATAATAATAATAATAAATAAATAAATAAATAAGCAAGCAAGCCACCTATCTGGGCGGCTTCCAACAAACTGAAACATTAAGCACAGTAAAACATCAAACATTAAATACTTCCCTATACAGGGATGCTGTCAGATAATAATAATAATAATAATAATAATAATAATAATAATAATAATTGCAAAGCAGTTTTCCCTACTCTAATGCATTTTTTTGGCATGTTATTTTCAAGCAATATGTGCATTTTTACACTCACTTTACTCTCCTTGTGGGCATCTTTGTTCAAATGACTGCATTGCACAACACTGCAGATGCCGAAGGACAGCTGTGCTTTGGTTCATGTGTCGTTTTTTGGAAAAAGCATGAATTAGGTTGGTTCACCTTTAAATGCAAACTGAACCGAATTTCTCCTGCATCCCTAGCTAGAAATGACCCGTGTGCAGAAGATGATCATTTATTGATATGTTGTCATCAAAGTACTTTGAACTGCCCCGGTTGTGGCAGGCTGCCAGGGCGTAGCTAGTCACAGAACATCATATGGCACAGGAATCGTGATATACCAGAGAGCCTTAGTGCACAATAAGGACATAAGAAAAGCCCTGCTGGATCAGACACATCTAGACCACCACCAAGTAGGATCTGAGCACAGGAGTATTTGCCACCTGTCTTTGGTTTCCAGCACCTGGTATTCAGAAGCATTATTGCCTCTCACCCTAAAGCCATTCTGGTGTGGCCAGGGCCGGCCCTACCATGAGGCAGAGTGAGGCCGCTGCCTCAGGTGGCCAATTCTGAGGGGTGGAAAGTGACCTTCAAGCTGTGACATGTGGTCTGCCCTGCATCCCGTCAGCTAGCTTTTTGCCCTAGCATGGCCAGTCTGCCAATAAGGTGACCTGAGGCAACCTGGCTCGGGTGGCCTGCTTTGCCCGCACCTCCCCCTCCAGAGCATGGGCCCAGATAAGGGGGGGGGGCGGGCGGGCGGGCAGGCGGGAAGCATCAGTGGCACATCTTGCCTCAGGCACCAAAAGGTCTTGGGCCGCCCCTGTCTTTATTCCCTGCTTGCTCCTGGTGTGGACCTTTATTCGCCCCTCGTTCCTGATGTAGATGTTCACATATCCCCATAGCTGTCAACCCTCCCTTTTTTGGCGGGAATCTCCCTTATTCCAATGCCGTTTCCCGCTGCTATCCCAGATTGTTGATATCCCTTAAATTTCCCAGATTTCAAAGGAAGCAGCTCCTCTCCCTCGCTGCCGGCCAGGGAGGCTCCTCAGCTGCGTTGCTCGGCTGCCAATAAGGAGTCTGAGACCGATTGGGGGCGGAGCTTGCATGCCTTGTGCAGCCAGACCCTCACGCCCAACCAGACAGACAGCCTGCCTGCCGTCTACGCGCTCGCTCTTTCGCTCACCCGTTTGCGCGCAGCCTCTGGAGCGCAGGGTGGCGAGGCTACTTGGTGCCATTGCACCGCCCTTGGGGCATCCCTTATGTTCAAATCCGAAAGTTTTAAAAAATCCCTTATTTTCAAATCCGAAAGTTGACAGCTATGCATATCCCTTCTTTCCTAGTTGCGGGGAGGCATTTTGTGATTCACCTCAGGTACCAAAATGTATTGGGCCGGTCCTACTAGTAGCCATTGGTAGACTTATCCTCTATGAAATTGCCCTATTTTAAATCCGTTCCTTTTGGTGGCTGTCACTGCCTCCTGTAGGAGCGAGTTCCAAAGTTGAACTATGCACTGCGTGGAGAAGTGCTTATTTTTATCTGTCCCAAAGCAATAACCACAAATACTTTAAAAATAAACATTAGGGGAACGCATAATTTTCTGTCAGGGCTCCTCTCTCTCTATGACACATTGGAAAAAGGCAGAAACCCAGCCTATTGCTGGGCAATTGCCATGCTAAACAAAACTGCGCCTTTTGAATTCTCTTTGAATTTCAAAGATGCATTTCATTTCACACTCCATTTTTCCTTCGGTAACAGCACCGGATCCCAAGGGTTGCTAAACCTCCCTTGCCAAAAAACGCTCTTTTCAAACCTACCCCCTTGCCACAAGTTAAAAGAGAGGCAAAAAGAAAGGAGCGTCATCACAGGGCTCTGTCAGGAATGAAAACGAGAAAAAGATGGCAAGACGTGGCAATTTTCACAGAAGTGCATTGTTGTTATTTAGTCATTTAGTCATGACCCCATGGACCAGAGCACACCAGGCACTCCTGTCTTCCACTGCCTCCTGCAGTTTGGTCAGACTCATGTTAGTAGCTTCGAGAACACTGTCCAACCATCTCGTCCTCTGTCATCCCTTCTCCTTGTGCCCTGAATCTTTCCCAACATCAGGGTCTTTTCCAGGGAGTCTTCTCTTCTCATGAGGTGGCCAAAGTATTGGAGCCTCAGCTTCAGGATCTGTCCTTCCAGTGAGCACCCAGGGCTGATTTCCTTCAGAATGGATAGGTTTGATCTTCTTGCAGTCCATGAGACTCTCAAGAGTCTCCTCCAGCACCAGAATTCAAAAGCATCAATTCTTCGGCGATCAGCCTTCTTTATGGTCCAGCTCTCACTTCCATGCATCACTACTAGGAAAACCATAGCTTTAACTATACGGATCTTTGTTGGCAAGGTGATGTCTCTGCTTTTTAAGATGCTGTCTAGGTTTGTCATTGCTTTTCTCCCAAGAAGCAGGCGTCTTCTAATTTCGTGACTGCTGTCACCATCTGCAGTGATCATGGAACCCAAGAAAGTGAAATCTCTCACTGCCTCCATTTCTTCCCCTTCTATTTGCCAGGAGGTGATGGGACCAGTGGCCATGATCTTAGGTTTTTTTGATGTTGAGCTTCAGACCATATTTTTACACTCTCCTTTCCATCTAACTTCGACTCCCCTGTTCTCCTGCATCAGATTTCTGGGCTAATAAGAAATTGATGGCGGCAGCAGCAGCCTCCTCAAAATAAACAAAGTCAAGTCAGTCCAGTCCAGGCTCTCTTGCGGTTTTCGCTTTTGAGCTTCCACAGTTTCTCCTGTCAAACGCAGCACTTGAGATGGCAGATGTGACGAGAAACACCCACCACCACCAGCAAACGCCGCCTGGGCCTGGTTGTCTCGTAAGGCCTCTCGGAGTTCACTTCGAATTGTTTCTAGCCTGGGGGGGGGGTAAAATGAAGGGGGATGGGAAATCCCAGGCCAACCCTTTACTTTTACTTTATTACTTTATTATGGTCATAGACCAGCATAAGCAAAACATCTAAATAAATAGCAGAACAGTATGGACCCAGCAGAACTAGGGACTCAGGTGGCGCTGTGGGTTAAACCACTGAGCCTAGGGCTTGCTGATCAGAAGGTCGGCGGTTCGAATCTCTGTGATGGGGGGAGCTCCCGTTGCTCGGTCCCTGCTCCTGCCCACCTAGCAGTTTGAAAGCACGTCAAAGTGCATGTAGATAAATAGGAACCGCTCTGGCGGGAAGGTAAACGGCGTTTCCATGTGCTGCTCTGGTTTGCCAGAAGCGGATTTGTCATGCTGGCCACATGACCCGGAAGCTGTACGCCGGCTCTCGGCCAATAAAGCGAGATGAGCGCCGCAACCCGAGTCGGACACGACTGGACCTAATGGTCAGGGGTCCCTTTACCTTTACCTTTATGCATCTAAGCGAATAATTATTAAATAAATGGGAGCAAGAACCAAACGTAGATTTAAACATATACGTAAATACTTAATTAAGCATAGATAATAGGTGAGTAAAAATTTATAAGAAAAATTGAAAGATCAGTTAACTCAGCTATATGGGGTGGGCCTCAGAAGTGCAAATCTAACACTATGGGCCTTCAGTTTAGGATTGAATTGTCTATCATGGCAGTGCAAAATCTGGCGACTGAATATGTGACTTCTGGGCTCTCGTCCTATATTAATAGGGAGATGTTGTGTTGTTCTGAATGCCCAGGAAACTTATATAAGATGGGTTGGATAAACCTAGTTCGAATGTCTATATAATACTGGCAATGAAGAAGGGCATGCTCCGTTGTTTCCTGCTGCCCAGAGCTACATGGCAGGCCAACCCTTCTTGGCTCCAAGAACACGCCAGCTTGTAAGTGAAATGATTGCCTTGGATGTCAGGATCCCTCAGGATTACATTAGCGCACTAGGTCGGATTTGGGAAGCAGATTGAATTTGGGTGAAATCTCAGTCTGCAAACTGGGGGCGAGGGAATGAAGCAAATCCTTTTCCTCATCAACAGCATATCACGTGAGGTCACGCCACCGCTTCATTTACATAGGTATGTTGACAGATGAGCTGACATAATTTTTAATTCAAGGAATGAAAATGTTTCTCCCTTTTGATGATTTGTGTGTGTGTGTGCTATCTCTTGTGAAAATGTTTAGCTGATTATGTACCGGTATGTGGCACTCACTTGTTCTCCGGGTGCATGGGGTTTTTGGGGAGGGGGCGTGCCTTTGGTGGGGGACACGTTGTGCTCCTTCTGGGGTAGTTTGTGCACCTTTGGTCCCCGCTCTGCACTCAGCTCTCAGTGCGGTGTAGTGGTTCAGAGCGGTAGACTCGTAATCTGGTGAACCGGGTTCGCGTCTCCGCTCCTCCACGTGCAGCTGCTGGGTGACCTTGGGCTAGTCGCACTTCTTTAAAGTCTCTCAGCCCCACTCCTGCTTTGAGACTCCTTCAGGTAGTGATAAAGCGGGATATCAAATCCAAACACCTCTTCTTCTTCTTCTTCTTCTTCTTCTTCTTCTTCTTCTTCTTCTTCTTCTTCTTCTTCTTCTTCTTCCTCCTCCTCCTCCTCCTCCTCCTCCTCCTCACCTGTGGCTCCTAGAAGCTGGCAGCAGCATCTGACAATGGCCACACCCCAGGAATGGCTTTGACTGGCTAGCTAAACCAGGTGAGGGGCGCTGATGGGTCTCAAACCCTCTTCCCCTGCATGCAAAGACAGCCTCTGGCGGATTGAGCAGACAAGACCAGTAGTGGGTCCAACGGTCAAGAACGCTGTTTCCGCACGTGCTGTAGAGGGAAGTGAGGGGCAGATGGGGCTTGTCAACCTGGGAAGGTAGCCCCATCTAGGAGAAGGAAAACCCTGGTCCTAAATCTCCAGAGTAAACCCTACAGAAACGCGGAGTGGAGTTGCCTTTGGGCGAGTGTTGCTGTAGGTGTTTTCCTGTTGTTTCTTGTGGGGCGGGAGGTTCTCAGCATCACCATCTGTGAAATGGGCATTTTGTCGTGCCCACAATACTCTCCCCCGCCCTGCCCCAATTTCCAAATTATCCCCTGGGGCCAAAAAAAAAAAGGTTGGGAACCCCCTGCCACCGCCTCCCAATTAATTTTAAAGATATGACATTTCTTTCTGCCCAGCAACAACCAGAAGAAAGCAACAACTTACTATTTGAGCAGCGTTATGACATCAACTCTTGTTTCAAAAAGAAAAAGCTCCAAGGGCACTGCCACTCATCCGCCTGCCCCCCCCCGGTGACTTATTTTGGTTTGGAGCAAGCAATCATTCAGTTCCTTTAATAATTAAAAGGCATTTGAGTTGTCTAAGCCTCAAGAAAGAGATAAGCAGCTTTCTTAGGACCAGAATTCAGACTGGTTTAATAAGGCGCATTTATGGGAAATGCTCTTGGCGCTTAGCAATGCAGCACTGAACATTTGGGGTCTCCGGGATACAGAATGAAGAAAGGCAGTTTCCATCACCCACAGATGATTTAAACTAAAATATTAAATAGTCAGCGGAGGGTAACCTTCAGGGAATTGAGACCAGGCGTGATTTTTTAATTATTATTATTTTTAAAAAAGGAATATAGCAAAACAAGCCCGGCATTGCTACTGCCGACCAGATAAAATCCATAAGCATCTTAGCAGTTTAATTCTGCAAGGGAGATGCAAAAAAATTAGCCTGGGATGAAAGACAAAACCCATAATTAAGAAGGGCTGATTCAGCTCACACGGAATGCATTTCTGGCCGTGGCCGCCCCCCCGTCCCCGTCCCCAAATCCCACCTTCAAATTTCCAATGTGTGCATCAATGTCAGCTGGGAAATGCTGGTTTCTGTGTACATGCAAGCATGCTAAAATTACAGGATATTTGCAATGGCTAATCTGATAGGAGCCCTTGCTAATCTGCATACAGATGGCTGGCGGATGTGCTAAGTACTGTATCACTTTATGATACTGAATACCTTGGTCCAGCCAGGGCTTTATCAGATGCTGCTGTTGCTGCAGGTGCAATGGATCAGGATGCCCCCAAGTTGCCTACAAAGGGGCCGTTACACTTTTGTGAACTCGAATAAAAGGGTCGACTCAAAAAGAGGGAGAGAGGCAGCCTTAACCTGCCCAGATGGCATCCATTGATTCCAGTTACTGCTGAACCAGAGTCACGTTACAGAGTCCTTTTAAAATTTATATGTACATGTGAGCCATAGGCAATGTTATTGGCAGACCTCTGCACCGAGGCAGAGACAAAGAGGCGCTTCGACATCGGGGGGGAAATAAGAATGATTTGTGCAAAGATGCGCTCCCATCTCCGGCTTTCATAAAACCAAGGAGCCTCGACTGTCTTTTGCTTTGCGGCCTTTGTTCAAAACACCGACAGTTGAAAAGAAAAGAAAAATGATAATGGCGGTTAAGCCAATTATAAGTGACACATGAGATTATTGTGCTTAAAACCTCAAAGCAGATGATTTGCAGGGGTGCTCAGGACCCAGGACTCCCACTCACTTTCCAGGCCTGGACGCGACATTGAACGGATTCACAGGGCATGGTCAGAAGGGAGCGTTGGGGAAGAGATCCCCACCAGAGGTGGCGTCCTTCAGATAATGGTTCCAGTAGCTCAGTTGGTAGAGCAATAAACTCTAAATCTCAGGGTGGTGGGTTCAAGCGAGATGAGCGCCGCAACCCCAGAGTCGTCCGCAACTGGACCTAATGGTCAGGGGTCCCTTTACCTTTTTAGCTCCTTAGAGCTATACATTCAGAAATATCCTGGGTTAAGAACTCCTGGGGGCAAACCACTCTGTAATGCAGAAGAGAAGTTGCAGATTTCTCGACAGAAGACACTCCTTGAATGAAACGAAGCAGGTGGGTGGGTGTTGACAGCCAACTGTCAGGAATGCTTTGATGGTGTTTCCTGCTTGGCAGGGGGTTGGACTGGATGGCCCTTGTGGTCTCTTCCAACTCTAGGATTCTATGATTCTATGTTGCTCAGTAGCAATCAGCGGCTGTGTACGCACTAGACAATTAAAGCACATTTAAGGTATATCCCCACACTCCAATGAAGCCTTTAATATTATTGTTAATATTTTATTAATTAATATTTATTATTAATATTTTATTAAAAGAATTTCAGTTATAGAAAACAAAGGGGGGGGAAAGAGAGAGGAAAGTACAAAAAATATAAGAAAGACAAATATAGTATAATACAATGAGTATAATCAGCTACAAACACACATATAACATTATTGTCCTAACCTAATACATATATGATTAATAGAAACCAACTATATTCTGTATAAACTTGTTCCAAATGTCAATATATTTATCCAAACAAGTCTACGTCCATAGGCAATCGGTTCATAAGTTGTGAGTGTTGTCATGTTTTAAGCAGAGGTTTTTTGGGGGTGGTGGGGGGGTATGTGTCATGGATGCTTTATTTGAGATTCCTGCATTGTGGGGGTTTGGACTAGATGACCCCCGGGATCCTTTCCAACTCTACAATTCTACGATTCATGTTGATTAAAGGTGATCTTATCTTTATTCTTCCAATTCATCAATATTGGTCTCTTGGCCACAGTTAGGGCTTGTAGAGTCCATTTCCATTGTCCAGTTGTCAGCTTTTCCCACACAGTCATATTCCCCAATGAATCCTGGGAGTGGTACTTTGCTAAGGGTGCTGGGAATTGTAGTTCTTTGGGGGGGAAAGGTAAACTACAGTTCCCAACAATCTTTTCTGGGGTGTGGGTGTGCTTTAAATGCATGGTGCCTATGCAGCCTAGCTCTGACGACACACAGTAGACTTCCAGGGCTATGCCACAATGCACAGTGAGATGCGAGATATTCAGAGGGCTATTAGAAGGTTATGCTAGCATCTCAATTTCTTTATCTCTCCTAAGACGGTTTGGCCTTTCGGATGATATCTCACTGCACGGCAGACTGCTACCGTGGAAGCCACAGGCTAACTAAGTAGACCGCTGATCATCCCGCTTACAGACTTGAATTAAAAAGCTTTGCCGATCCATCTTGAGGTCGGACAAAGGGCCAGGCGCCAGGATAAGCCACGAATCGCCACCTGGCAGCAGGGCAGCTTTAAATCTCCTCTTTCCCCTGGCCGGTTGTTATTCCCCCCACTTATTAAATAAATGTTGCTACGAATCAAGGCCGACAGCCATGCAAGCAAGATGGAGTTTTTTTTGTTTTTGTTTTTAAAAACAACAACAGCCAGGCCACGAAGAGCCAATAAAGGGAGCCAGACCAAACAATGCATTTAAAAATAAATAAAATAAAATAACGAAAGGAGAATAAAATAGGAGAACAAATGTTCACTTTTTTCCGCCACAGACGCTGTGCAAGACATAAACGTAGAGGCCAGCAATTGGCAATCTGAAAAGAAGCTCTTCCACTTTTTGGCAGGGGTTAAGGGTGCCACCAGTAGGACCCAGGTGGCGCTGTGGGTTAAACCACAGAGCCTAGGGCTTGCTGATCACAAGGTCGGCGGTTCAAATCCCTGCAATGGGGTGGGCTCCCGTTGCTCGGTCCCTGCTCCTGCCAACCTAGCAGTTCGAAAGCACAAAGTGCAAGTAGATAAATAGGTACCGCTCCAGTGGGAAGGTAAACGGCGTTTCCATGCGCTGCTCTGGTCCGCCAGAAGCGACTTAGTCATGCCGGCCACATGACCTGGAAGCTGTACGCCGGCTCCCTCGGCCAATAACGCAAGATGAGCGCCGCAACCCCAGAGTCGGACACGAATGGACCTAATGGTCAGGGGTCCCTTTACCTTTAAGGGTGCCACCTGGTTCTTCAGTTGCCAACCCAAGTTCTCTCTCCTCCTCTGCTGTGTCAGGTACCCAGGTGAGCATAAGAAGAACCTGGCTGGACCAAACCAAAGGTCCATCTGGTCTGTCATCCTTTCATGGCCTCCAACATTTCTCAGATGAAAATTGGGACGTCTTATTCCATAATGATAATGGTGATGGTGATTTTAATATTTATACCCCACCCATCTGACAGGGTTGCCCCAGCCACTCTGGGTGGCTTCCAACATATATAAAAACACTAGCTGACCGGGCCACGCCTTGCTGTGGCTGATTTGGTGAAATGCAAAAGTAAGATACAGTATGAAAGAGAAAGCGTGTGTTGTGCTGTGCTGTTTAACGTCCACTGGAGGGCGCTATATTTTTTGCACAAAATCACATTTTTACCTGGGAAAGGTGTGGTATTTGTGCAATGTAAGTACATATGATCACTCCCATATGGGCATGGAACATTGTGTCCAAATTTGAACGGAATCGATCAAGGGGTTACGGAGAAAGGCGATCGTTAACAAACATCCAACTTGAACGATTTTAGATAATAAATCATTGAATATTAAAATAAACTTCCCTATACAGGGCTGCCTTCAGATGTCTTCTAAAGGTTGTATAATTATTTATCACCTTGGCTTGGAGGTCGCATAACTCCAGACCCTCCAACATTTCCCTGATGAAAATAGGGGCGTCCTAAGGGAAAGTGGGGCGTTCCGGGATCAAATCAGAAACCAGGGCGGCTTCTGTAAATCAGGGACTGTCCCTGGAAAATAGGGACACTTGGGAGGGTATGAAATAATAATAATCTGCAATACATACTGAGCAGAGTTATCATCAGATTATACACCATGTCTACTTAGCAGTGAACTCTGCAGCTCAAACCCTGATAACTAAGAGTCTCCTAACACAAGTTATTATTACCTGCTCATCTCAGATGCAACTACAGTGGTACCTTGGTTTTCAAACTTAATCCGTTCCGAAGGTCCGTTCGACTCCCGGAACCGTTCGAAAACCAAGGCGCGGCTTCCGATTGGCTGCAAGAGCTTCCTGCACTCAAGCAGAAGCTGCGTCGGACGTTCGGCTTCTGAAAAACGTTCGCAAACCAGAATACTCGCTTCCGGGTTTGGGGCGTTCGGGAGCTGATTTGGTCGGGAGCCAAGCCGCTCAGGAACCGAGGTACCACTGTACTGATGCATTTACTTTCATGGATATTGTTAGAGGTCGGGTGTTTGCACTATGAATTATAATGCATAGTTAAGGAATAATAATGGGGGGCTGATGTATCAGTAACTCCTGATAAGGAGTTTTTGAGTGGTCTGGGGATGGGAAGAGAAGTGTTTTGTGTTGGCAGGGGCTGGGGGGGGGACTTGGCCTGCCCGAGCCTTTGGCTTCTTTCCCCCTATTGATGGGCCTTTGAATCGCCCCCAGCTTGGAGCATGTGGTGTTGCTGCTGCTGCTGCTGCTGCTGCCTACATCTTGCGAGGCTGTGTCCTTCTGCCAAGTTCATCTGCAATTCTATGGGCCGCTCTGGAGCTCAGGACCCGTCCCTCTAGCCTCACAGGAGCAGGTGGAACAGCTGCAGCTTCTGCCAAGAGACAGTCAGTTGGAACGCTCCCTTTCCCAGGGAGAATTTGGCACAGCAGCCGCTCTCGGGTTCAAAGCAACTGAAGGATGTCGACAAAGGGCACCCCTCCCCCCCCACTGAAAAAAAAATCCACCCACAACTGGCTCGGGCTCGGGTGCCAAAAGCAGCATTCGCCATGGCAGCACACCTGCTCAGGGGTCAAGGGGCAAAGCTCGCTCTGGGGGCAGCAGGTGGCTCCTCCCACCTGGGAAGCCTTCGTTGTGGCGTGAGGTGGAAGGGGGACAGGAGGTGGCGGGGCGGGGCAGGAAGAAGCCGTACAGCCTCCAAGTGGACTGCAGGCCTATTTTGAGGGAGACCAGCAAGAAAGCAAGTAGGGAGCAGCCACAAGGAAGCTAGTCCTCATGAAGTCTAGAGCAAGCGTAGAAGACCAGGAAGCTCTCGGTCAACTCTGGCCAGGGCTTGTGAACAGTGGCGTCGCAAGGGGGGCGGGGGACGGTGTGCCCCGGGTTCCAGGGGAGGGGGGGTGACACTTGGGCCAGCCCCGCCCCACCGGCGGGCCCCAAGCAAGCCGCGGAGCAAGGCAGCCTCGCCCCGCAGCCTGCTCACAAACCTGCTCGGCGGCCTGCGATTGCTTTAAAGTAATATTTATTGGGTTTTCCAGACATATCATAAAACAAAACAAATACAAAACAAATAAAAAACAAACACTACACATACAGTACAAATACATACAAACTCATAGTTTCCCTTCTTAATTCCTTATCATTTTGGGTTGACTTCCTCCTGTCTTTCCCTCTGCGTTTCATTATATATAATCTCTTGGCCTGCGATTGCTTTAAAGCAGCACAGACGGGGCAGCCCCACGAGCCGGTGTTCGCTCGGCGGGTCCCCGCGGGAGCAGCAACGCTGGCCGGGATGCACTGCGCATGCCCGTAAATTCCGGGATTTCTGGGCATGCGCAGTCCTTCCTGATGCATGCGTCGGAACGTCACGACACATGCGTCAGGATGCCCCACCCCCAGGGGGTGCCTCCACACAGCAATGCCGCCCAGGGCGCCCTAGAGGCTTCCTACGCCCCTGCTTGTGAACCAATTAGGTGTCCGTAGCTAAGTCACTCTTCCTGGTGTTTAGTCGGATGTAGCAAGCTTGTTTTCTCCTGCTCAGAAGGGCAGGACTCGAGCCAATGGCTTCAAGTTGCAAGAGAGGAAATTCTGACTAAACATCAGGGAGAACTTTCCAACAGTAAGAGCTGCTCGACAGTGGGACAGAGGTGGTGGACTCTCCTTCCTTGGAGGTTTTCAAGCAGTGGTTGGATGGCCACCTGTCATGTATGATCTAGCTGAGATTCCTGCATTGCAGGGGGTTGGACTAGATGATCCTTGGGGTCCCTTCCAACTCTACAATTCTACGATTCTGTGTTTTCCAATTAAAATCAACAGCCTCACCACAGCTGGCATTTCTGCGGATGTTCAAAGCTTACAGCTGTCATGTGGGCATTTATAAGGTATCCCCCCCCCCACACACCATGGGGCAAATAGCAAGTGTGGGGAGGGGGTTGATTTTAATCAGGATAAATGGGGAATCCTGAAGAATTTTGTTCCTGATCCCTTTTCTAGATGCTACTAATTTTTTTTAAGAAACTAGAGAATCTCCCCATTACGTTCTCCCCACTACAAGCCTCTTACGTTGCGCAACTGATCCTCTGTTTCTGTTTGCTTTACTTGGATTTATTATTATTGTCGATCAATTGATTGATTTTTGCCATTTTTAAACCTGGATGACATTTGGCACGGAAAGGCAGGGCATAAATATTATTTTTTTTAACAACCAATGGAGAGGCCCCTCGGACTCATAGCGAGAAGTTCTATCCTTGTCCTGTAATTTAGAAAAAGATAGGGGAAAAGCAAAGAAGAAAAGCTGTGGTCTATGTATCTTAGCAAAGCTGGTTTATTCTTCATTTTAAGTAAGGGAACCGGCATGCAGAACGTGACCTTGCAGCGGCCAATTCACACCTGCCAACTGTTTGGAAGAAGATTGCAGACAGCACCAGGTGTGCCGTTTTCGACAGATTTTATTGCTGGGTGTGTCGCGGGTGTATTTTTGGAGGCGTGATAGCCCACAATGGCGATTCTGTATCAGAGTGGCCTGGGGCTTCCTTAACAGAAGGCGCCTTTCTCCTTTAAGGGTTATCAGAAGACAGCCCACTCTATGTGAAGGTTTCCCCTATTTGAAAGCCTGTCTGTTCCAAGCCATAAGGAAGGAGAGCAGGAAGAACTATTAACCGTCACCACCTAGACTGCAGACTGAGCGAGCAGGCAGGTTTGCTGCTATGGTGAGATGTGTTATATCTCTATTTAAAATATAGTAATTACGCCTAAATTTTCAAGGCTACCTATTATTCAGTGCATGCAAATCTGCATCTTCCTCTTCTTTTTGGAGAGGGATGCACACCCCTCCCCTTTTGGCAATCTATCCGACTCCCTAGTGGTGTTCTTGAGATCTATCCGCCTGCCCCAGTGGTGTTCTTGAGATACCCTGACTCTACAGATGGGAGAGATTTGTTTGGTCTGCATTTCAGTGTGGAATTACAAATCCTGAGTTTCTCAGACCAATATGTAAACCAAAACACAGCTCTCCTCTGATACTCACACTTCTCTGAATTCAGTATAATCAGTGTGTTTTTTTCTTTAAAAATGTTCAGGGGTACTCTCATTTTGACTCAAGAAAACCATCATTTTATAGCTCAAATCGGGAAAATTAAATACAGTAAATGGACAAAAGTACAAAGGTTCACAAAATGTTTAGGGGTATGTGTACCCCTGCGTCCCCCCAGAAAAAAGCACTGAGAATACCTGGAGGAGTGTCTCCACCCCCATTGTTCAGCCCGGACTCTGAGGTCCACCTCCGAGGGCCTTCTGGCGGTTCCCTCACTGCGAGAAGTGAGGTTGCAGGGAACCAGGCAGAGGGCCTTCTTGGTAGTGGCACCCGCCCTGTGGAACGCCCTTCCATCAGATATCAGGGAAATAAACAACTACCTGACTTTTAGAAGACATCTGAAGGCAGCCCTGTTTAGGGAAAATTTTAAGGTCTAATGCTTTACCATTTTTAAGGTGTTGTAAGCCGTCCAGAGTGGCTGGGGAAACCCAGCTAGATGGGCGGGGTATAAATAAGAAATTTATTATTATTATTATTATTATTATTATTAGCATGGCCAATCATCAGAGATGATGGAAGCTGGAGGCTGGAGCTGGAGGCATCAGACAGGTCCACTGGTCCCCAAGCCCTGCACTACAGACCTCTTCTTTTGCTTTCAAGCTCCCCACTTATGTGGGGGTTACACTCCCAGGTACTGCATATATACGTGAAATTGTGTATGGTGGGGAACACCATCTGAACACCCTCTAAACCAGGGGTAGGCAACCTAAGGCCCGTGGGCCGAATGCGGCCCATGGACGGTCCAGGAATCGGCGTGTTTTTACATGAGTAGAATGTGTCCTTTTCTTTAAAATGCATCTCTGGGTTATTTGTGGGGCATAGGAATTGGTTCATATTTCCCCTCCAAAATATAGTCCGGCCCACCACATGGTCTGAAGGACGGTGGACCGGCCCACAGCTGAAAAAGGTTGCTGACCCCTGCTCTAAACCTCTGGAAACCTTTGCAAAACCCTTAAAGAAACCAGCAGCACTTAGCAGACTGGCATGAACGGTGGCAAAGGTGGCTCTCAGTCTTCCCAATTGCTGGAGAACGATTTGGAAACAACAACAAGGGGCCATTTTGGCCCTCTTTGCAGTTTAAATCGATTTATGTAATTATTTCCTGGTGCTGTGCGTATACGCGGTCGTGCGGGAGTCGACCCTTTGCATCGTGGGTTCTTGAAGCTTGACGGAGCAAAACATCTGTGCCTGTCTGATATACTTAGTGAAACACATACACACGTGAATGCACACACACATTTGTGCTTTTGATCGTTTTCACGACAGCAAAAGGAGTCCCAAACAGTCTCCCCTCACCTTTCGCATTTGACCCTTGCATAAATGTCTGCAGCGCAGGCTGTGGGAATCCTGGGTGTCAGTAAAGGTGATCGAGTTTGCATGGCTGAAAGGCCACTTATCCACTCAATAGCTGAAACAAATAGTGCAAACAGTTCATCTTCACTTGTAAAGCTGACATAGGTGATGAGCCTTTGTTCCTGGATTCTTTTGCTTGCAGGAAAATCCACACCAGTGCCCTGTGCCCATTTCGATAAATGATTTGTGTGTGAGTGTGGTTGTCAACTGATTGAATCATAGAATCATAGAGTTGGAAGAGACCACAAGGGCCATCCAGTCCAACCCCCTGCCAAGCAGGAACACCATCAAAGCATTCTTGACAGATGGCTGTCAAGCCTCTGCTTAAAGACCTCCAAAGAAGGAGACTCCACCACACTCCTTGGCAGCAAATTCCACTGTCGAACAGCTCTTACTGTCAGGAAGTTCTTCCTAATGTTTAGGTGGAATCTTCTTTCTTGTAGTTTGAATCCATTGCTCCGTGTCCGCTTCTCTGGAGCAGCAGAAAACAACCTTTCTCCCTCCTCTATATGACATCCTTTTATATATTTGAACATGGCTATCATATCACCCCTTAACCTTCTCTTCTCCAGGCTAAACATACCCAGCTCCCTAAGCCGTTCCTCATAAGGCATCGTTTCCAGGCCTTTGACCATTTTGGTTGCCCTCCTCTGGACACGTTCCAGCTTGTCAGTATCCTTCTTGAACTGTGGTGCCCAGAATTGGACACAGTATTCCAGGTGAGGTCTGACCAGAGCGGAATACAGTGGTACTATTACTTCCCTTGATCTAGATGCTATACTCCTATTGATGCAGCCCAGAATTGCATTGGCTTTTTTAGCTGCTGCATCACACTGTTGACTCATGTCAAGTTTATGGTCTACCAAGACTCCTAGATCCTTTTCACATGTACTGCTCTCAAGCCAGGTGTCACCCATCCTGTATTTGTGCCTTTCATTTTTTTTGCCCAAGTGTAGTACTTTATATTTCTCCCTGTTAAAATTCATCCTGTTTGCCTTGGCCCAGTTCTCTAATCTGTTAAGGTCATTTTGAAGTGTGATCCTGTCCTCTGGGGTATTAGCCACCCCTCCCAATTTGGTGTCATCTGCAAACTTGATCAGGATGCCCTCAAGCCCATCATCCAAGTCATTGATTGTGATTAGAACAACATGCACAAATTCATTCTCTTGTGTCACAGAGATTATACCTTACACATTGCGAGAAATAGAGGAGAGAGACTTGCACAAAATTTGCACAGGCTCACTTAGTGTGCAAATGCATGTATCTCACCATGGTGAGGAAGAGTGACCTGGGAACCTGCTTACTGTTGAGGGGCAACTTCAAGGCTCCCCCTGCTCTCTTTTCTGAAAGTTCATTGTCTTTAAACCAGTTTTGGACCAGTTTGCCTTTCACATAAAGGGCTCTCTTGAAACAGAGGACGATGGCTGACAGCCCTCCAAAGAGAGGACAGTCATCTGTAAAATAGGACTCAGGCCCCCCTGGATAAATTTGTATAGTCAACCTGGAAGCAACATCCATGAATTATGTGTGGAAACAGGGCTCTGGGATCAAACCCCAAATTCCTGATTATATAGCCCAGGAAAAAAACCCTATGCATATTTTCAAGGGCAAGGCCATAAATATTAAACATAGTTCAAGATGAGCCCAATTAGGATGCTAATTAGAATGGGAAAAACATTTGCCCTTATTAAAGAATGACGGCTGGCAGGCGTGTGATCAGCAGATTAGATTAGATATGCAAAACAAAGTGCAATGTGGAGATTTCGAATAACTAATTAAAAAAATAATGAATATAGCTAATGGGCACAACCCACTCATTTATATCCCCACTGGTGTAGCTCCCATTCATTTCAATGGTTTGCCCAACTGGTTTACTGCATTAAAAGAACCTTCAGAGCTTGAAGCTGTATGCGTGGCAGGTGGAAGAAAAGGCAAGGTGGAAAGTTATTTACAGATGTGACTTGGAGATCTGCAGTCTCAGAGCTCCTTGATCATCATGGTCTGCTGCCCAAACCCAGCAGATGCAAATCTAATTAGTTCTAATTGCACTTTCCAAAAAGAATGCTAATTTGAGACAACGGTGTCTAAGTGCCTCTTTTGCACAACGTGATTTGTCTCTGATTTCTTAAACAATGAGCTCTTTCCAAACCACCACTTTTGGTTAATAAAACACAGGTCTCTGGAATTTAGCAATAATAACCACACCTTCTATCTCTATTTTCTAGTCTTGATTTCTTGCTACCTGTCCCCAACAAAATCGGCAACCCTGATTTGCTTGTTAGAAATGTTGCTGATGTGAATTGCTTTTGCTGGTTTTAATCTTGGCCTTCTTTCCCGGGTGTCTCCTTTGGACCGGAAATAACCATCAATAAGGGTGTAAAAAGGCACCCTTTTCCGCCCCGTATTTCTCGCATGCAGTATTGTTTCCGTTTTGCTGCAGTCCTTCTCCTGCCCAAAACTACATAACTCATCTTGCTGTCTGCTGCAACAAAATCACACAATTTATGTGCGCTACGCAATGCTACTGTTAGGTGGATTTGCAGCTGGTTGACTGGTGGAACCCAAATAATGCTCACCAATGGTTCTTCACTATCCTGGATAAAAGGGGAATCCACAGGGATTGACCAGGACCTGTTGTTGTTCAATATCTTTATAAATGACTTGGATGGAGGATGGACTGGCGACAGAGAGGACAAAGAAGAAGGGGAAATAGTAATAGTTGTCTATTCTTCCCATTCACCCCTCAGACAAAAGGAGCAAATCTATTCACTGGTCCCACTTCTTTTTGAACTGCAACCATTTAATACACAGCTGTGCTCCACATCAACTGAGCTAAATAAACTCCTGGGCAGTATTATAGGGCTTGATCTACACACCTGGATTTATTTTTAGAGGTAAGCTCCCCTTGATCATGAAATAACCCCTCCCCCCCCAAAAAAACCCTCACATTGAGAGCTACTTCCTCTGTCCAGCTTCCTTTTGGCTTCCTGGGCAATCCACTCCCTAAAGCAGTAGCCTTAGCTGTGTGGCGCTGCAGCGCCGCCGCCACCTTAGGCCAGAGGGGGTACTGCAGCTTTCAGCCCAACAGGGACCAGGTGACCTCAGGAGCAATCTGGTCTTCTGCAGATGTCAACTCCAGCCTAACTCCTCAATCTGAGCAGCATATTACTGTGTCCACTGAAGCCAGCTTGCCCGACTATATTGTCCTGGGTTGCAAAACGCTGTTTGCGCTGCGGAAGCTTTTGCACACAATGGTATCAGCAGCAGCGAGGGCTGTGGATAAGGATCTGTTTGCCCAGAGATTTGCTGCCACAGAGAAAGTGCTTTCTTAGTAGGTTTTGCAGGTGCAAATATGATCTGGCATGCGGTGGTGAGCTCCGATGGGAGTCCTGTGTGAAGCTGCTGCTGCCTGTAGCAGCACTATCGCCCTCCAAATATGTTCACAGCCGCATGGCTTTAAATCAGCAGCACTGCTGCAGAATGTGCGCATCTCCTGAGATTAGCTGCCTTGGAACATGCATTTTAAATCGCCCCACTGACACAGATAGCATTGCCATGGTAATTAATGCTAACACTGTGAGGAACGGCACATTTAAGGTGGCGGTGGGGAGATTTCCCATTTTAGATTCCCTGCTCTTCGGAGGATGGCTGATTTGCTCTCCATCGACAATGATGTCACATTTCACAGCATTGCTGAAGTCTGCATTAGAAGCACCCCTTTACGTATCAGCAGGAGGATTCCAGCGACTTCGTTTGGAAACGAAACAGGTAATGCAATTAAATTTGTCAGAACCACGCGCTATTCCAGAACACTTTGCTTTCATCGCTCTTTATTTTTCTTTTATTTATTAGACAGCTTTTGCCTCTGAATCAGATTCTCAAAGTGGCTAACAAATTAAGATTTTTTTTTAAAAAAGAAATGGTTTAAGACAACATCGAACCGATATAGAAAACAACATGATAAATAGCCTCTTAAAGCGATCTCCAGCTTCTGCGATTGCACGAGGGCTCACAGACTTCCAAGCCTTTCTACGCAGTCTTACTAATGAAAATAGCTGTAGTTACAGAGGCCATTTACAACAGAATTTAAAGCAGCAGCAATGTTAAAAACGCCATGACCAATTATTAAAATGATAATTAAAAAGCAAATTTAGACAGTGATACGGACCAATTCTAAAAAGAGCAGCAGGATCAGAAAACTAGATCCTATGAGAACAGAGGTGGGTAATCTTTGGGCCTCCAAGCATGGCCAAAGGGCAGGGATAAATCTGGAAGCCAGAGGTTCCCACACCGGCTTTAGAAGTCCGAGGTAACAGAAATATTCAATGTGAATCAAATTCTCAAATAGGCTTACCAATTAAGGTTTTAAAAAGACACAATAAAACAACAAATCAGTACACAACATAAAATGGTTAAGAAGCAGAGCATGACTCAAAGCCACTTCCAGAATCAGCGACAATCTGCCATCCAACCCAATGCTGCCTGCTCTGACTGGCAGTGATCCTCCAGGGTCTCTGGCAGGGGGTCTTTTTCCCTATCACCTGCTACCTGACTTTTTCTAGGTGGAACTATGCACCCTCCACCCCCACAATAACCTTACAGAGGAACACAAATTATTTCTGTTGGGAGGGAACCATGCAAAGATGTGCCCCAAAGGAGTCAGATTCACGAGCAGGAGAAAGATTTCATCGCAGGGAACAGTTCAGACATGCAATTAAGCTGGCAGAGCAGTCACAGAGAAGCCGGTGCAACTTGCAATCAGGTTTGAGGACACAATGCAAGTGCCAGGAGAGGCTCCAGAGATGTTCACAGAAGAACATCCTCTGTAGCAGGGTTGGGGGACCTTCTTGGTCCAAAGGCCAGATTTTATCTCTCCCATGCCTGTGGGCCAACTTTGATAGGTGGGAGGAAACACATGCCTGTCAATCAAACAACGTCGCTGTGACTTCAGCTGACTGGCACCTGTCATAGTTCAAAGGGTGCAGCGTTTCCCAGGCACCCCAAAACCAGCTGATTTTGGGGTGTGTGAGAAGCAACTTGCAGAGGGTCTTCACCCCGGGGTTGCGGAGAGCCTTGTGCCAGGCTTCCAAAGCAACCAACGACCAGCTGGTTGGGAAGTGCAGCCCGAGGAGGCTGTGTGTGCTGCCAATCTATGGTGCTAGCAAAGCCCCGTCCTTAACTGATGTCATATATGAAGTTGGGTGTATGGCAGGCATGTGTGGCTTGGCCAAAACAGAGACCACCAGCCATATCTGGTCCCCTGACTGGTTCCCTCTGCAGCAGCCAACTTTGACTGGGCAATTCCCATACTGGACCAGGGCTCATCGGTGAGAAAACGAAACACATTCAGTACCTTCAAGCGAAGCCAGGGCCCCTGACCACAGAGACTGCTCCGCCCTTGGCTCCTTCAAATGAACTTTCCCCTGGAGATTGCATCTTTCCCTTTGCAGAGACATAGCAGAGGCATAGCAGAAATCCTTCTCTCTGTGGGGGCTGTCCGTTGCATCCCTGCGTGAGTCACAGCTCTGCACCAGTCTCCTCCCAATCAGGAGGGACAGCCAGATCATCGGCTTATGCAGAAGTGTATGCTTGCACGCGTCATCTGAAAGGCTAGTAATTCTTACTCTAAAAGTCAAACTTTTGGAGTGCAAGGGAGTGCCTGTGGAGGTTATTGCTCTATCCTTTAATATGCTTTTCCCAGCAGCGGGGTTTGCATGGCGTAATTACACATTACATGCACGTATACGTAGAGTAATCCAAAGGACCTTTCAAAAAATGAATAATGAAACAGAGTACATGAAACAGAGGACAGGGGGCAGGAAGCAAGGGCCTAATCCAGGGGTCAGCAACCTTTTCCAGCTGTGGGCCGGTCCACCATCCCTCAGACCATGTGGTGGGCCAGACTATATTTTTTTTGGGGGGGGGGGAATGAACGAATTCCTATGCCCCACAAATAACCCAGAGATGCATTTTAAATAAAAGGACACATTCTACTCATGTAAAAACATGCTGATTCCCGGACCGTCCGCGGGCCGGATTGAGAAGGCGATTGGGCCGGATCCAGCCCCCGGGCCTTAGGTTGCCTACCCCTGGCTTAATCCTTCCCTTCCTCACCGTTTTGTCATTCCAAATTGCCCTCCCCAACAGCTGCTGCTGCAAATGCATGTCTGTCCTAGCAAATTAGGATTCTGCTATCCCAGCTTTAGCAGATTCTATGCTGTCCAGTGTTACGTTCAACCAGTCAATAATGAACTCATGGCTGTCAAGATTCACTGCCAATGGTGGGGGAGGCCTTATGTCTGCAGCTGCAAATGATGTCAAATGCTTAACTCCTGCTTTGCCCGGGGTGGGGGGAAAGAAAGCAGCAGTTTTTTCCTAATTTCCATTCCTATTTTTGCAACTCTTTCTTGAAATAGATACATTCAGGAAGGGGGAAAAAATCTTATAAATGGTTTGCTGTGGTCCCCCCCCTCCCCTTTTAAAATAAAATAAAAAATCCCAACCTCACCCCTCCAGTAAATCTCAGTAATGGTTATTCTTTTTCTAGCAGCTTTGGGGCAACGTTGGTCTGGAACCACATGAAGCTGAAGATGAAACCCATGGTTTTAGGGAGAGCTTCGTCAAATGCAAAATTCATGCAGTCCTGCAGAGGTATTTCCACCACCTCAATCAGCTCCCCTTCTGCTGGCTGGCCTCCACCTTCACCGGCTTTCATCTCGTCTGTTACCTCGGCGTAAAACAAGGTCTGCTTTGATCCTGTCACACCAACACCAGATCTTTAGGGGTGAGAGAGGGAGGTGGGGGGGAGAAACCAGTATATATTTAAGGAAACCTTACATGAACACCTGTCAAAATAAAAGGGATTCTGCAAATGATAGCAGAACGACACAGTGTGAGAAACACAGGATGTTGCTGAATGGCAGCCCTGCACTTATGTAATCTGTAGCATATTATTTATTATTATTATTATTATTATTATTATTATTATTATTATTATTATTATTATTATTATTACCATCCAGCTTACACATTTACATCCAGCTTACACAGCTATACTAGAACAAGCTAAAACACAGAAAAGCACGAAAATGTAATTATACACTAAGAGAACTGAAATAGCATAAAAAGATCCATTAAAAATAATGGACAATAACAATATAAACATCACGGCACCAGCCCTTTCCTCAAAAGCAGTCAGTTCCCAAAGATCTCTTGCAGGGGTGCCAACTTGAATAACATATTGGGGGGCAGGTAAGCCCCATCCAACATAATTGATTGACCGATGTGGTGCATGCACACCATTTGAATGGCAATGCCCATCAATTGGGCCCCCCACAAATATTTTATTTGGGGGGGGGGCGAAGGGACCTTGGTCTCTAGGAATTGGCTACCATGGTCTGTTGAAACAGAAAGGTCTTCACTTGCTAGCAGAAGGACAGAAAGGAGGGAACCCGTCTAACTTCTCTAGGGAGGGAGTTCCAAAGTCTGGGAGCAGCCACCAAGAAGGCCCTCTACCAAACGTGCCTCTGAGGGTGGTGGGACCAGGAGAAGGTCCTCTGAAGATCTCAGAACCCAGGCAGGTTCATATGAGGGAATACGGCCTTGGAACTAAGCCATGTAAGGCTTTAGCTCACCCTGTGCACTGATGCCATGAAGCTGAAAGTTCCCCTGCCTCTATCAACCCCGGATGTGGAGAAGAGCTGGAGGGACACACATAGCGTAACCGTGTTGGGTCACTGTGTAAGTTGTATGAAGAAATCGGCTGGCTGGGTTAAGGCAGGCGGTTGCCATTCTCAGAGCAGCCCTGCGTTTCTTCTTGGTTCAGAGAAGGGTGGTCAGAATGATCTGGAGGATGGAGGAAATTCCCTCTAGGGAAATGCATTTTCTGGTTCTTGGTGACGCAAGAAGGAGATGATAAAAGTTTTATAAACTTACGCATGGTGTCGAAGGAAAGGGAGAAAAATCTTCTCCCTATCTCTTAATACCGGAAACTTAGGGTCCTCCAACAAAACTAATTTGAAGTAGATTCAGGACAGACAAAAGGAATGCAGGATTTAAAGGTATGGAATTTGTTGTAACTGGATGCGGCGATGCCCACCAGTTTGGGTGGGAGAAATTCATAGAGGGAACATCTGCTAAAAATTATTAGTCATGCCAGCCAGAGGTTGAGTAACCTTTGCAGAGGTGCTGCTGTGGGCCTTTCCCTGAGACTGGCTACTAGATGGGCTTTTGAACTGATCTAAACTGATATATTTATGTTCTTATAACATGCAGTCTTGGAGTTTCCAGTTCAAAATGTTGCTGCTAATTAATCCATCACAGTTCTGCCACTCTTTCAAGTTCGGTATTCTCTCTCTCTCTCTCTCTCTCCCCATCCATCCATATATATGTTGCAATAGGTTTATTTGTCAACCATTATTTCATTTATTTTGTGTTCTCATTTTGCATTTTTACGTTGTGAACTGCCCTGTGATCTTCAGCTGGAGGGCAGTATGCAAATTTAATAAATAATAATTGTAGTGAAATAATCTACTCTTACATTTCTGAACCCATGTTCAAAAATTGACACTTATTGATCATCCTGTGCTTTTAAACATACAAACCCTCCAGTCAAATTATGAAATCGATTCATTAATAAAAGGAAATTCAAGCAAATGCACTAAGCGGCATTTGAGGAATGTATTATACTGCTTTTATAAGCAAATCCAAAATCACGACGCTCTTTGTACTGCATGCCAATTCCGTGCACACACACAATGGGTAAGCTGATGAGCGATTAAGGTAATTTCCCAAGGTAATTGATTTGGACCTTTACACAGTTCTGAGGTTATAAGTAGCAGGTGCAGGAAAAACACACACACAAAGAATAGAAGCAATTGACACAAAATTATATTATATTATACTATCTGCAGACAGGTGTACTGGCAGGTGATTCCCTCTAATTACAAAGCATGTCATTGTACTGTGGCCATTAACCAGAGCAGTAAGGTTAAAATTGTATTTATGTGAAGATTACCATGGAGAGTACAGCATGAGACAACATTAACTCTACCAGGTATGGCCAGTATACTGTATTTTTATGGGAAAACATTAAAAGACCCCCATTGGCAAAATTAAAAACAAATGAAGTGAAACCATATGTCCAAAATATTGTTGTTGTTGTTGCTGTTGCTGTTGCTGTTGCTGTTGCTGTTGTTGTTGTTGTTGTTATTGCTATTATTATTATTACCCCACCCATCTGGCTGGGTTCCCCCAACAACTCTGGCCAGTTTCCAGCACATATAAAAACAAAATAAAATGTCAAACATCGAAAACATCCCAATACAGGGCTGCCTTCAGATGTCTTTTAAAAGTTGTGTATCTCCTTCAAGGCTTTCCACAGGGAGGACGCCACCACCAAGAAGGCCCTCTGCCTGCTTCCCTGTAATCTCACTTCTCACAGCGAGGGAACCTTCAGAAGACCCTCGGAGCTGGACCCCTGTGTCTGGGCTGAACGATGGGGGTGGAGACGCTCCTTCAGGTATACTGGGCTGAGGCCGTTTAGGGCTTTAAATGTCAGCACCAACACTTTGAAATGGGCTTGGAAATATACTGGGAAATGTGCTAGATAAGAAACTTCTGGCTAGTAAAGTGTTTTCTGCTCCCCATTCCCCATATCAGTGAAAACGGCGTGCAGATATACATTAGATCAGGGGAAATTGCACTAAAATGGTGATGACTTTCCATGAAAACTTATTATCATCATCATCATCATCACAAAACTGATGTGGAAATGCAGCAAACAGAACTTTTAAGATTTGAAAAACAAGGAAGTTATCCCCTGAGGGATAACTTGGTCGATACAGCATGGGACTCTTAATCTCCGGGTGGTGGGTTCGAGTCCCACGTTGGGTAAAAGATTCCTGCATTGCAGGGGTGGGACTAGATGACCCCTGTGGCCTCTTGCAACTCTACAAATATGTGATTTTGATTCTGTGACCGGTTCAGCCATCCCTACGCAGCACATAACACAGACTCTGCCGTTTAAATGACCCTCCAAGTCCTAATGTATTGGCAGAGAGGGAGGCAAAACTCAAATGTCCGGGTAAAAGGGGAGGGGGCTGTGACTGGTGTAGCCTCAAGGTGTTTGTTGCTTTTTCTGTCTGTCCCCAATCCCTGTAGGGACCCCCTGCTCTTCTCTTTGCCTCAAAAGAGCAAACCCAGATGCAGCCATAATTATTCCCCCCTCCAAATAACATGGACGGAATGATAGTACAAATGCAGGGGGGCAGTTCCCAGCCTGTTTACTCAGAAGTAAGCCCCCTTGAGTCCAGTGAGGATTATTCCTAAATAAGCAGGCCTAGGATTGCAGCCTGTCTTTCACACCAAAGAAAGCACCTTTTCATCTGGGAAACCAATCGCATAATCTGGCTCCAAGGAGTTGTAAGAGACAGCTCCTCTGTTCCTCTTCTCCTCCCCCTAGCAAAAGCTCCTTAATCCAGCAGGAAATGACATTTGCCAGGATTGACAGCTGTGGATCTGAATTTAATTCCCAGTCCCCACGCCCCTCTTCTTCTTCTTTCTTAAAGCATGTCAGTGTCCACTTCAATAGAGTTGTCAAGAGGAAAAGCAAATAAAGTTTTCCTTTCTTTTAAAGTCCCAACTCTCCATACATTTCGACATGCATTTCCAAGTAGGAGAACAGATGCTCCCCCCCCCCCACAAAGCTGCAATCTGGGGAGGCAGAAGGCTCTGAGCACATTTTCATTTTAGATTATTTAATTCTTGACATTTCCTTAATTCCAAATACTAGACGCATTCTGCATACACACAGTTGGCTTCCCCTCTTCGTTCTGGTGGAATTTCAATGTGCTTTTTCTTTTTTTTTTAATCCTTCTAAAATAATTGGGATTACAAAATGTATCCCAAATTGCATCTAATAATTTTGATTTAAATCAGCATGTAACACCCCAGGGGCTGGAAAATGATCCACTCCAGTAATTCCTAAATGATCTGCTGGGGCACAGCGGTGGGCTGTGTGGAACAAATGAATTAAAAATGCATCTCTCCTAAGCGCTCAGTGCTCTTTCTCTAAGGAGTCTGCCTGGTGTGTCTCTGCATGATTTGTTGTTCCGGCACTGCATTCTTCCAATCCACTCGGACAGGAGGTAAGACTGGAGAGGTCTTGGGCTAATAATAATAATAATAATAATAATAATAATAATAATAATATAGAAGAAATGACCAGATGTTACGGGGACAAGAATAGTCGTTATATATCCAACAGTGTGATTGTGTCTGTGCCAAAAAAATGCCCCATATCAGGTAGTTCCCCCCACATCATTTCCCCACCTACTGAGAATCGTAGAGTTGGAAGGGACCACGGGGGTCATCTAGTCCAACCCCCTGCAATGCAGGAATCTTTTTGCCCAACGTGAGTGGGGCTTGAGCCCGCAACCCTGAGATTGAGAGTCTCATGCTCTATGGGAGTGGGAAAGGGGGACACAATATGGAGCTATTCTTTCCAGTGGTGGGCCCATGTCAAACGTAACATTTAAGTTCAGCCCTGAGTAACTCTGTGCAGCTTTGAAGAAAAAACAAATAACTTGTCCGGAACTTAGGTGGGCATGGTTAGACTTCCCCGCAAACTAATTGCAGGAAGAGATATTATCTCTCCTGCGCAATCCACCTCCTCTTCAACCCCCAAGGAAGTGAAGCAACAGGTGAAGGCAGGTAAAGGCTTCCCTTGTCAGGCTACTATTGAGGAAGGGACAAACAAAGCTTTTATTGCCTTCTCCAGCTTTCTATTTTGTTTGTTTTATGACGGTTGTTGATGACCGAGCTGGGTTTAGGATGGCTGTTATCCGACTGGAGAAGGGGCATAGCATAGTTAGCCTGCAGGTCTTGGGTTCAATCTTTCAAATCTCCAGATTAAGGGGCGGAGGAGAGAGAAAGATCTCATGAATGGGGCTGGGAAAGATCTCTGCCAGAGTCCTTTGAGAGGGCATTAAAGAACACAAGCCCATGATCTGGCTCAAAGGGTTGTCAGAGTACCTAACTGTGGGATGTAATCCATTGGTACAGTCAAATGCTACATTCCTTATTTCCCTAGAGTGGACAAAGGCAGGGGGACATCCAGTCAGCGTAGCTTCCTCTTCCCCTGGTCTGGAACATCCTCCCCCTGCATGGGACCTGGGGGATGGGCATGGCTCTGGCTGACTCCATAAAAGAGCCAAGTCACGCAGCCATTTTCTCAGTCTCTAGTTCTGCCTTCACTTGCTTGTTGATCTTTCGCTGCCATGCTGCTCTCCTGCAGCCATTTTGTTCTATTAATGTAATTTTGCTGTCTGCTGGCTCTCAGCCAGCAGCACATGAGTTCAGTCTCCATATGAGATGAACTCACAGTTTCTTTGTGTAGCTACTAAGTAAAGCCTGCCTTTCAGGGATCAAATCGTGAACTGAGATGTGAGTAAACTTTTTGTTACTTTACTCAGAAAGACTCTTGTGTCTTTATTCTTTTAAGAGGGATCAAAGGCGACACCAGGAAATAATCTTAACTAAGAGATTCAAACGAATCTGCAAACTAGCTTCCAGCTATATTGAGGGGAATCTGCTCTGCTACATCACTTACTAGCGTGAGTGAAGGAAGGATAATACTTATTCAATATATCCTTCCCTACTATCCTTAACATTCCCGCACTAACAGTTTGTTCGGGTAATGATCGGCTTGTCTGATTTCATCAAGGTCTACCCTGCCAGCTGCTCTCCGAAAACCACCAAGCCCAGATCAACTTACCTGCACGAAGTAATTCTCTTCAGGCTGGCTGTAGGGATCTCATACCCACACTCTTCCAAGACTTCCATACAAGCTGTCTCTTCCAAAGAGAGCTCTGGCTTATCTACAATTCCAGCGCAGAGCTCATAGGTCACTCCTGTTAAAGCAGGCAAGTGACCTGGCAGAGGGCACCAGCTCGCCTGGTTTTCACGTTCGAAGACTTGAGGGCAGAGCCGCTCCATCTCACACATGTAGACAGCTGGAGGGGGGAGGGGAAAGGTAAAATGTAAGAGACTGGCACTCACCTCACCTTAACAAGAGATAGTCAAGCCATCATACCAATCAAACACCTCCGGCATCTATGTATTTATTATAAGATGCATGTTATTACAGTTGCAATTAGAAGTCCCTGGTGCATTTACTGTGCTGCGTTGTCTGAAAATAAGTTTGTGTGTGGACATCCAATTAGTGCTAATTAGCAGAACAGGGGAGACCCTGCATGTTTTACAAAGTTCGATTCCTGCAAGATCTCTCTCCCCCTCCCCCTCTTTTGGGAGCAACTTCTGTCTCAAGGCAACTTCCGCTTGCCAGGCAACATTTCACAGGATTCACTGATACTCACTGGGATGTTGGGCTGTACATGATGTACCATGTGCGCAATGACGAGTGTTTCAGCCTGTCAACTCAGCTGCTGTTTCGGCAGAGTTATGAAAAGCACGCGTGTTTGTTTGAGAAAGCCCTTTTTGAGCACATACTACCCCCCCCCCCCCGGTGCAGTTTGCAGAGTGGAATTTGCAAAAGACCTTTTGCATTAATCTAGAAACAGCTGTTGCGGTAATACTCTCCTAAAGGAAATGCTAAGAGCCATGTAATACCATCAAAGGAAACACAAAGCGCTGGATTCTGCACGGTTGATCCGGTCTATGTTGCTGTGCAGACTGCCAAAAGGCAGGCTGCTGCGACGAGCAGCCTTTGTTTCAGGGAGGCCACCTTTTTTTATCGGCCTTGCTTCTTAGCCTTTAAGGGCAGCCTGGCAATATATAAATTAAGCAGATGAAATCTGCCATGCCGTGGGGATAAGGGGTAGGTCACACCTACATATAGGCTGCCATGAAAGGATTGGAGTTGGCCCAAAGAGTGGGGGGTCCTTTTTAAAAAGTTGGTGCAAAAATGGGGGGGGGGCTGAGGAGGAGGGAGAGGAGTCCCAGGTGAACAAAAACAAAGCAAAAGGAAACTCCTAGAATTGGAAGGGACCCTGAGGATCATCTAGTCCAACCCCCTGCAATGCAGGAATATGCCTCTGTCCCATACAGGGATCGAACCTGCAACCTTGGCATTATCAGCACCAGGCTCTAACCAACTGAGCTATCAAGCACTCTGCAAAAGGCAGCTGTTTTCTTTAGTGGGTCACACATTTCGAAGCCTAAATGGTTGGGACTAGATAACAACAACAACAACAACAACAACAACAACAACAACAACAACAACAACAACAACAATTTATTATTTGTACCCCGCCCATCTGGCCGGGTCCCCCCAGCCACTCTGGGCGGCCTCCAACAGATATTAAAATACATTAAAATATCACAGGTTAAAAACTTCCCTAAACAGGGCAGCCTTGAGGTATTTTCTGAATGTCAGATAGTTGTTTATCTCTTTGACCTCTGCTGGGAGGGCGTTCCACAGGGCGGGCGCCACTACCGAGAAGGCCCTCTGCCTGGTTCCTTGTAGCTTTGCTTCTCGCAGTGAGGGAACCTCCAGAAGGCCCTCGGCGCTGGATCTCAGTGTCCGAGCTGAATGGTGGGGGTGGAGATGCTCCTTCAGGTATACAGGACCGAGGCCGTTTAGGGCTTTAAAGGTCAGCACCAACACTTTGAATTGTGCTCGGAAACGTACTGGGAGAGTCTAAAGCATGTTTGTAAGTAAGTGTCGCACACCCTATTGTCCTGGGGTAGCTCAGTTGGTACAGCATGGGACTCTTAATCTTGGGGTCATGGGTTCGAGCTGCACGTTGAGCAAAGGATTCCTGCATTGCAGGGGGTTGGAGTAGATGGCCCTTGGGGTCCCCTTCCAACGCTACAATTCTACGATTCTACAATTCACTGGAAAGGCTAGCACATCTTCCCCCATCTCCATCACAAAATATTACACCACAGGTATTCAAAGGCCCACCTGGCTAAAGCCCCTGAAAAGCTGTGCTTCATTGGAGAGTAAGAACTAAAAGCAAAGAAAGGGGATTACCTGGACGGAACTGCTTCACCACAACAAAGCACTGCCGAGAAGTATTAAAGATCAGGATGGCCACGCTGAGGAAGGACAGAAGAAGAGTTTGGATTAGATATCCCGCTTTATCACTACCCGAAGGAGTCTCAAAGTGGCTCACATTCTCCTTTCCCTTCCTCCCCCACAACAAACAGTCTGTGAGGTGAGTGGGGCTGAGAGACTTCAGACAAGTGTGACTAGCCCAAGGTCACCCAGCAGCTGCATGTGGAGGAGCAGGGAATCGAACCCGGTTCACCAGATTATGAGTCTACCGCTCTTAACCACTACACCACACTGGCACAAGCACAAGGGAGGAGGAAATGCACATCAATGCACTTGCAAGAAAGGAGGCATCCCTAGGCTTTAATAGGTTTAGGGGCTCGGGCTCGGAAGGCAGGATGAGCTAGCCACAAGAACACGAGCTAAGGACACAGTTGTTAAATTCATAATCTAATTTCAGAGATAAGTCTCTGGCACGACTCTATGTTTCCGCACACCAACTCAGGTAGAAAGCTGTAGAGTCGTCTGGACACATGGCATGCAATAGTACTGGGGACAGATTGAAATGATAGTTATAATGACCCTAAGTGGGACTGCAAGAAAATGTCATGTTGTGGCATGCTCCTGTCCAGGGTTCCAGTCGGCCACACCCACTTCCAGGACTCCGCCTTTCTGTTTCCTGCTCCCAGCATTCCATGCTCACTGAGCATGCTCCATCCTCATGGGATGGTTCTTTTTCCTAAATATTTTTATGCTTTTTCTGCAGACCTTGCAATTCCCTTGTGCCTAGTGATATCGTTTCTTGGCTGCATAAAGACCCCCCACTCTTATACAACCAGTACATCTTATAGGGTATGAAACAGAGGCTTGGTTGTTTGAAACTTCCATCCTACGCCAGACCGCCAACATTTTCAGCATGTTGAAGCAGTTGCCATCAACAAAAGAAATGGTGTGTGTATGGCTGGCATGTCAGTTAGACATTTGGGACCATCTTTGCCGATTTCTGCGAAACTTCTCTGGAGCAAGTGCCGTCACTCTGACGCACAGAAGTGAACGGAAACTTATATCAAGATGGGCAAGAGGTTCTGGCAGTTATTTTACATCAGAGACAAGAAAGCATCAGAGACAGTTGTAGTCAAAAAGGTTTGCAAATAATCACCGAAGAATTAAATAATCAAGAAGCTTCATCTTATTAATCAAATTGTTCCCTCTCACATGTTAATAATAAGTAACGATCAAAATGTACTTACTTATTTCATAAAATGTACACAATGCTTGATTGTAAGACAACTCAAAGAGGTATACACTATTTGAGGCTATAGAAAGCTTTTAATATTCTCCTTTTCTCCATCTTTCTAAATTCGTTTCCCCAACTGACTCTAAATAACATCCCGTAACCAATTCTAAGTGCCTTGGAATTATCTTGTCAATCTCAAGAAGCTCTCCACCAGTAGTCTAAAAGGCCTAAAAGCATTGCACATGCAAAATGGCTAAGAATTGGAGCCTATGACACTTAACACAAATTATGCTGTGAGCAACACACACACACACACACACACACACACACACACTTCCTCTACCTATAATACGGGTTCAGTGTAAGTTATGGCAGTTTCTGGAAGGCAGACAAATAATTGTGTATCCGAGGGTGACCTGATCTATGCAAAACCCAGCCCTGTCATAAAGCTCTAAATAAAAATAAGATCCACCGAGCCCAGAGCGACTTTCCTCCCAAAGCACAGATGGGACAAAATGAAGGCCTGAGGAAATTCCACCCTCACAACCTGTTCTTCCTCATTTCCCTTTGGAAATTTGGAGGTATAAAGGTTCTTACAAATTCCATCCATGCTTTTTATATGGAAGAGATTTTATCCTGGTTTTTCTAGCTGGATTTAATGCCAACTAACTGTCAAGCCTATTTGTTAATTGATGTATATATTAGAGTTCCATGATAACTTGTTGACTACCGAATATTAATTTTGACTGATACCTTTGCCCTGTTTCAAAGACCCAGGAATCTGTTCAAGGCGACTGAAGGGTTAGGGAGAATATAAAAGAGAGAGGTGATTATCAAGGAGTTACGCAATGCCATAGTGCTGAGAAAAACTTGTATTTAATTCTTCATCTGTGAGATTTGCACAATGTGAAATGTGGTTTTGTTTGATATTATTAAAATTAACCACCCCCTAATAAAAATAAAAAAGCAGCCTCCATAGCACTGCACTTCAATGATATTATTTGCCCTGCTCCCCCCCCCTTCTGCCTCTTCTATCTGTTTCCCAAAGGCTATTTTTTGGTAATCCCCAGTGTTTTTTCCTTATAAAAAACCCCCACTATGAAATGGGGTATTGCTTTCTATGAGCCAAATCGGTAATAGCCTAAGGACCTGACCACGCAGGAATCAGGGTCTCTGATAACGGCAGTCCATTCAGTCTCCCAAAGGTCCCCCAAGCTGCCGAGAATGAATGAATACGGGTGTCAACACAAGCAATGCAATTTGCTTGCTTATGATTCTAGTTGAATTCTGCAGAGTGCAAGCAGGGGTAGAGGCGACTGCCATATGAACATGTCACCTTCCTACACAGCAGGTAGCCTGCATAGCATCTCTCAGTGACGGAGGACATTTGGAGAGGAAGTCATGGAAATTGTCATGGCAAGAGGCACATCCTGTCTCATTTTGCCCCCAATGGCCAGTGAGAGGCCAATGACAGAATCTGAGAAAAAGCTAGGAAAAATATTTTTCACACATAGACGGGCCAGAAATGGCAAAATGAGAAATTTTGAGGGGGTGGGGATTAAAATCATCCAATGCAGTATTTTCTCTTTCGGAATGAGGAACGAAGGCTTTAAAAATGGAATTTTGCTTCCGACTGGATAGCTAAGCAAGCAACACTCTTAAGGCGATGCTGGAAAAAGGATTTCCAAATATTGTAGAATGCAGAAGATCTTCAGGTTTTAAGTCTCGGAGTGCAGTCTGGGATTATGGGAAGCAAACAAAGTAATAAAGGAAGTTTATGCATCACAAGAAAGAAAGTCTTGCTAATATTTCAACTTCTCTCAAAGATTGGGAGGGGGGGCTATACTCTCCCCCATAAATGGCTGCATAGTCTTCAGAAATTTTACATTTCTGATCTCACAGAGGAGTTATGTGCCTCTCAAGGGTTTTTAATACGTGTTCCTGCTTTTTATCACGGCCATAATGATTGGATACTACACTAGTAATAAATTTTCAAAAGGCTCACAAAATTAGAATTTATATTCCAACAAAGAGACAGAAAGAGAGAATAATGATGACTTGAAAACGAAGTAGCATGTGTCAACTCACTGAAGAATGGGTTATTATCTCTCCCCCCCCCATTCAGTCACTTAAAGACATACACAGAACAGATGGAACAATCAGAACCAAGCTGTCAAAGTTAAGGAACAAGATCAAATTAAACTTGAATGGAATAGTGTTTTCATTGCAACTGTCTCCTTTCTGTGCCATCTTGAGACAACAGGGAACGTTGAAACACGGAAGATTTGTGAAACTTAACAAAGTATCTGTAAAAAGCCAAATTACTTGTTAGTTCAATTAATAGTTTAGCTTCCTTGAACACTGATGAAAGGGATTTTCTTGTTCTAAATTGGAAATGTTTGTTTACTGTCAGATATTTAAGGTGGTTCAGAGAACAAGGCTTCAGATAATTTACTTTCAGTTTCCCTTAAAAGTGGAAAGCCCTTGTGAACTTGGGGGGTTGAGGCTTATCACTAACTCCAGGCACTGGCGGAGGAACGGGGGGGGGGGGAGGCGTACCGCCCCGGCACCATCGAGGAGGGTGGTACCATCACGGCTGCCCCCGCCACGCCCCTGGGATGCACGCCAGCCCCGCCCCGCCTGCTCTCTGCCCCCGGTGCCAGAGCATGCAGCTTCGCCACTGACTCCAGGCCAGCTTCAAACCATGGTTTATGCAAACTGGCTTGTTCAAACAGCTAAGTGTAAATCATTACCCCCACCCCCATCATTCTCCACCGACATCGTTCAGCCTGGACACTCAGATCCAGCTCCGAGGGCCTTCTGGCGGTTCCCTCCCTGCGAGAAGTGAGGTTACAGGGAACCAGGCAGAGGGTCTTCTCGGTGGTGGCGCCCGCCCTGTGGAACACCCTCAAGTCAGATGTCAAGGAAATAAACAACTATCAGACTTTTAGAAAAAGTCAGCCCTGTTTAGGGAAGTTTTTAATGTTTGATGTTTTATCGTGTTTTTAATATTCTGTTGGGAGCCGCCCAGAGTGGCTGGGGAGGCCCAGCCAGATGGGCGGGGTATAAGTAATAAATCATAAATAATAATAATAATTTATTATTATTATTTTGTGTCTCTTGTTTGGCACAGAGACCTCAGCATCTGTTGACCTCTCCCCAATGAGGGGAGGCTTCGGGAGGATAGTGAAGACTAGCATTGGGGGGGGTAGGTAGCAAAAGTGTGTGTGTGTGAATGTCATTTTGATGTGGGAGACGCTCCAAGGGAGCAGCACCCAATTAGGAATACTGTACAGCCAATTTTTTTTTGGAGGGGGGGCAGAGGCATGTTTGCATTTTAATGGACGTTGAACCCTTACTTGACAACACAGTAACCATATTGGTGCTACGTGGATTCCAGTTGTCCTGGATTTCTTCGGATAATGAGGCTTTCACTATTGGAAAGTGCACACACAAACGTTATTAAAAGGTTTATTTGAACAACTGAGGTGACTTTATATTTCCCCCCATATTGTAGTGACAACATATTTGGCACCATAATGGACGAAAGATTAGATCCGGCCACTGTGTTGTGTTATGGGAATGCCTAGGCAGAACACAAGGGCAGGAAAAGAGTAGACTCTCCTTGGAATGTATGAAGCATACACAAGAATTTAATCTGAAATTGACATCAAAAGGCCCCGAACAATAGGTCTCATGTGCAAACATGCCAGAAATGCATACAATTTGTTTTTGTTCTTACTCCCTCCCTGGAGAATACAGTCAACAAAACTTTGTTTCGGGTCCATTGGGATGCTGAGAGACCACAGAAAGAGCTGATGGGAAGAGAAAACTCCTTGGGAAGTGAGGGTGCCTCTGATCTGCATATACTGCTCCCTCACTTGCAAAGGCTCGCCCGTTCAAGTCAAGAGAATATTTCCAAGCTCATTTCTTTGGCCGGGGCAGCTTCCCCCCCCCCAATGAATCCTGCACACTCAGGAGATCAATGCTCGCACCAGAGAGCTCAGAGGAGCCCTGCAACTGCCCGAGTCACTGAGTCAGGGATCTCAAAGCTTGAACCAGCAGATTTGACCCTGACTGACTGCTCGTCTGGGAACTTTGCTCCAGAAACTATGCTGCTCATCAAGTGATATGACGGCACTGTCATCTTGCAATGCTCCACCCTCCGAGACAGCCAACTACTCCGAGCAGTTCCCAGCAGGGTAATACTTCTGGAGTAGCCTGCAGTCCCTTACCCTGAGCAAAGCCACTTCCGCCTTAAGGAGGAGGTGGGGTTGCGGGCACTCACGACCCGTTCACGTGCACGGGGGTGTGGTCAGCCCTGCGTGACTGGCGGGCTCCGGCTGCGTCATAGAATCATAGAGTTGGAAGAGACCACAAGGGCCATCCAGTCCAACCCCCTGCCAAGCAGGAAACACCATCAAAGCATTCCTGACAGGTGGCTGTCAAGCCTCTGCTTAAAGACCTCCAAAGAAGGAGACTCCACCACACTCCTTGGCAGCAAATTCCACTGTCGAACAGCTCTTACTGTCAGGAAGTTCTTCCTAATGTTTAGGTGGAATCTTCTTTCTTGTAGTTTGAATCCATTGCTCCGTGTCCGCTTCTCTGGAGCAGCAGAAAACAACCTTTCTCTCTCCTCTATATGACATCCTTTTATATATTTGAACATGGCTATCATATCACCCCTTAACCTTCTCTTCTCCAGGCTAAACATACCCAGCTCCCTAAGCCGTTCCTCATAAGGCATCGTTTCCAGGCCTTTGACCATTTTGGTTGCCCTCCTCTGGACACGTTCCAGCTTGTCAGTATCCTTCTTGAACTGTGGTGCCCAGAACTGGACACAGTATTCCAGGTGAGGTCTGACCAGGGCGGAATACAGTGGTACTATTACTTCCCTTGATCTAGATGCTATACTCCTATTGATGCAGCCCAGAATTGCATTGGCTTTTTTAGCTGCTGCATCACACTGTTGACTCATGTCAAGTTTGTGGTCTACCAAGACTCCTAGATCCCTTTTCACTTGTACTGCTCTCAAGCCAGGTGTCACCCATCCTGTATTTGTGCCTTTCATTTTTTTTTGCCCAAGTGTAGTACTTTACATTTCTCCCTGTTAAAATTCATCCTGTTTGCCTTGGCCCAGTTCTCTAATCTGTTAAGGTCATTTTGAAGTGTGATCCTGTCCTCTGGGGTATTAGCCACCCCTCCCAATTTGGTGTCATCTGCAAACTTGATCAGGATGCCCTCAAGCCCATCATCCAAGTCATTGATAAAGATGTTGAATAAGACTGGGCCCAAGACAGAACCCTGTGGCACCCCACTAGTCACTTCTCTCCAGGATGAAGAGGAGCCATTGATGAGCACCCTTTGGGTTCGGTCAGTCAGCCAGTTACAAATCCACTGAATGGTAGCATTGTCTTGCCCACATTTTACCAGCTTCTTTACAAGAATATCATGGGGCGTCAAGAATATCATGGGGCGTCAATCCCAGGCTGACCAACCTGGTTGCTCTGGAGGTGTGGCCCGCTCAATTTAAACAGGACGCAGCTGGGAGGTCTCCCCTTTCCGCTCTCACCAGCTCCAGTTTTTCCTTGCTCGTGGATCTCCTCCGTTGGATCTCTTCCGCTCCCCGTGTTGGCTGCCATTCCTTCCGGGCTTGGTACAGTGGGCCGTGTTCACAGCCTCTCTGCTGGATTCTGTGAGCGCTCCTGGTTCCTCGCGCTGCAATCTATTCCAAGGCGCGTTTACAGGTCGGCTTTGGGGCGCAGTGCTGCTCTCTGTTCCTCGCTCTAGGAAGCTTTGGAAGGCACCGTTTGGAGGTTGATTAGTTGAGAGGCGCAGCGCAGCTCTCCCTGCTTCGCCTTACTCTATGTGTCTGCATCCCATCACTGATGCTTGACTTTTGTTCCCTTGTTCAATTCTTATTCCTTTCCAGTCTCATGGGTGGGCAGATTCCTTTTTAGCTAGTAATGGTAAAGGTAAAGGACCCCTGGATGCTTAAGTCCAGTCGAAATCAACTAAGGGGTGCGGCGCTCTTCTCGCTTCAGGCCAAGGGAGCCGGCGTTTGTCCTCAGACAGCTTTTCCGAATCATGTGGCCAGCATGACTAAACTGCTTCTGGCGTACAGAACACTGTGATGAGTGCCAGAGCACACGGAAATGCTGTTTACCTTCCCGATGCAGTGATACCTATTTATCTACACACACTGGTATGCTTATGACCTGCTAGGTTGGCAGGAGCTGAGACAGAGCAATGGGAGCTCACCCCGTTGCATGGATTCGAACCGCCAACCTTCCAACTGGCAAGCCCAAGAGGCTTGATGGTTTAGACCACAGCGCCACCTGCACCCCCATATTAGCTAGTGACCTCAGCTAGCCTTTGACATTGCTTCCTGCAAGTTTCAGATGGGCCCTTGTGATTGACCTGATGCTGCCCAGACTTAATCTCCATTCTTTTCTGGCACAGATGAAGAATCAGTGCTTCTCACTTTAGAACTCTGCAAACTTTGCCCACGTCCTCCCTTGACTTGGATCTTGATTTTGCAAGCACTCTTGGCAACACCAGTGGACAGGAATTATTACCTGCAACCCAATGTATGACAGTTTCATCGAATTTCATTTTCTTACCCTATGTTTGAGAATATTCCACCCAAACTTCAGAGGATCTCATGAACAGAAACCATTTCCAGAAAAAGAAATCGGAATGAGACAGTTGTATCTTTATAAGCTACTGAATTACTGTTGGGGGGACGGGACGGGAAAGTTGCAACACAGTCCTAACCACGTCTACTCAGAAGTATTCAATGGTGCTTATTCACAGGTTAGGACTACAGCCTTCGTCTCACTTAGGATGAAACTGGATGTAGAGCTAAAACAGTCCTCTACGCCAGTGTTTCCCAACCAGTGTGCCTCCAGATGTTTTGGGACTACAATTCCCATCATCCCTGACCACTGGTATTGCTAGCGAGGGATGATGGGAGTTGTAGTCCCAAAACATCTGGAGGCACACTGGTTGAGAAACACTGCTCTACGCAAACTCTCAAGTGTTGAGATTGTAGAAGCACCGAGTTGGTTGAGTGGCGACTCAAATGGAGAAAAGCCAGGGGGAAAGGGAACTGGTAAAAAGCAAAACAGATATTCACTAACTTCTCAACTACAATCAATGCGCAGTTTTTGAATAAGGCTACTAAGAACAACACACCATAAACATACAATGTGATAATTGGAGTGACATTACCTCTTTTAATCAGGCAGGCAGATCAAGCAGCTTAGGCAAGAGAAAAACTCAGCCGCTCAACTCCAGGGCAGTTGTACTAAAGCTACAGCCTTTTGATTATTTTCTGGTGCAGCCCCTTTCCTTTCCCAGAGCTTTAACCATTAATGCAGGCAGGCCCTGGATTAAACGTGGGCACGCCTGCACAATCTTCTGTTGGCTCATTGAGAGCTCCTTCAAAGCATGCTGCATCTCGCTCCCCCCACCAAAGGCCAATACCATTCCAAATGGCAACTTAAGATGCAGCCACTCAGAGACGCAAAGCCATAAGCTCTTGACAAAAACACTCAGCCTTTCATACTAATAGCCAAGTGGACTCTCTCCCCCTCAAAAAGAAAGGTAATTAGAGAGGTCTAAAAGGTTATCCCTAAAGAAATGGTTTTTGCAACACCCCTCAACCCCCCCAAAAAAGAAAATTAACATGCAATGTACATTTTTAAAAAATGCATTACAATCATAGATTTGGCAAGTACATTTTAACTTTTCTGCAGTGATGCAAAACACTACTAACCTGACGTTGTGGTCAAAGGGCTCCTTTCTTTTTTAAACCACAATCCAGTATCAGATATATTTGGCAATGACTCCTGTTTGACGCAAGTGCTATGAGATTATATTGAGGTTTATAGCTTATTGTGCAGGAGTAAATTTATAACAGTGGTGGTATTTGGGGTCTTAAGGACGTCAATCTTAATTTATATGGGGTAAAGGTACCCCTGACCATTAGGTCCAGTCGCGGACGACTCTGGGGTTGCACGCTCATCTCGCTCTATAGGCCGAGGGAGCCGGCGTACAGCTTCCAGGTCATGTGGCCAGCATGACTAAGCCGCTTCTGGTGAACCAGAGCAGCGCACGGAAACGCCATTTACCTTCCCGCCGGAGCTGTACCTATTTATCTACTTGCACTTTGATGTGCTTTTGAACTGCTAGGTTGGCAGGAGCAGGGACCGAGCAATGGGAGCTCACCCCATCACGGAGATTCGAACCGTTGACCTTCCGATCGGCAAGCCCTAGGCTCTGTGGTTTAGACCACAGCACCACCCACGTGGGGTACTAGAGGCCTAATCCAAACAGAACAACAAATCCCCCTCTTTCTCCACACTTGAAGGGAGAAAGTTTCAACCAGAGATTTCCAAACTTTTCATGTTGGTGACACACTTTTTAGACATGCATCATTTCGTGACACAGTAATTCAGTTTTACTAACAAACCGGAAGTTAAACTAACCCCTTTCCAGCCCTGGGAGGAGCGCCGGAAGCATTCGTGAAACACACCTACACACTACAGCCGACACACTAACGTGTCATGACATACATTTTGGAAAACTCTGGTTTAAACCATTCAGTTTGTAGAGAACAAACTACGGTTTCCTGTTTTTTAATCTGAATAAAGGAAACTATGGTTTATGCACAACATAGTTACTGAAGAAACCAATATATCAAATCACTGTATCCAGCAAAGAAAGGGGGGGGGGGGACATAGTTAGCATTTCACTTCAAGATTGGGCCATGCACTCCTGATACCTTCCCCCTGCAGTTTTCCATTTCACTAAATACCTTCTGGATACATGAATAAAAAATACTGAAGCGTTGACACCTCCTTATCTGAAATTCTGCATCAACATAAAGTAGGAATAGCAATGTTATAATCAAAATTATAATATAACCTGCAATAAAGCATGTCTCTCCTCCCAAAGCAGGCACTCTTAACTCTCCAATTGTTTGACTTCACCCCTGCAGGCACACTTTCCCATTGTTTCCTGAGACAGACGGATGCCAAAAACAAATCAAAATTTTAATGCAACCCCTGCAATAACTTAATTACAGTGGTTTCCTGCCCCTCATTAACGTTAACTGAACCCTAAATGATTCCAAAACTCTTCTAGTTAAACATTCACATTGTGTGTGTGTCCATGTATCTGTGTTGAAACACCACAGAACCCCTTTATTGGTGAAAACATGCAAGAAATATGAACTAACAAGAGCAAAAGGAGATATATATATATATATATATGCATGCATGCACCTACAGGGTCATTTGTGCATAGGAGGGTTAAAACAACAACAGCGTGAATTGGAGAGGGGAGGAGTTACTTTAGCAAGATATTCCTTGTGATGCCTGAAGCAACAAGCCCTGCTCCTTTAACCATCAGCCTTGCAAGAGAATGAGGAGTAGCAATAATTTTTAAGGCGTATTAACAATCCCAGAAGCATCTATCTTTGAAACATAAACCACAGCTACAGATTATTACGTTGGCTTGAGCTGCCTACGGCGTTTTATTTAATCAGCGTATAAAAGAATGAGGTGCCGAAGGAAATTTTTTAAAACAAACAGATGCTCAGCAACACGGGTTCATGTGTAATAATCGATAAAATATAGGGTGTAAGAAATTAAGCAACAACAAAAAAGGGAAGTGGGCTGTCGGGCCAACATTTTGTATACAATACACCGGATCAGTCACAGCATTTTAAAGTACAATATACTGTCGCTCTGTGTGAGATACTTTGGCCCACATCCAAGGATCCACAAGGCAAGGAGACCTTACTGTTCCAAATCATTTTAAGGCAGAGGCGCAGGGAATATTTAAATAAAATTTGAAATCTATTGTGCTTATAGCTCCACTCGGCTTTTTTTTGGGGGGGGGGTGTTGCTTGTGACACGTGTTGCAATGACCTTTGATTATTTGTAAAAAAACTGTCTTGCCACCCCCCTCCCCCCAACACCCTAACCCTGAAGGAATCCAAAACTGTGATGGCACACAAAACGACTTGCACTGGTTGCCACGATGGCAAGATCCGGTCTCCTGCCTGCTGGTTGCAATCTGTGCAGTGCATGTGGAGACAGCTTTTTAGAAACTAAGGGTGTGCCGCAAACACAAGGTTCACCTTGTGTCTGTTTTGGATCTGCTCTGTGGTGTTCCAATTAGATTTGTTATTTGGGTAAAAATAATTCACTGGGGAGTCCCATGGACTGCAAGAAGATCAAACCTATCCATTCTTAAAGAAATCAGCCCTGCATGCTCACTAGAAGGACAGATCCTGAAGTTGAGGCTCCAGTACTTTGGCCACCTCATGAGAAGAGAAGACTCCCTAGAAAAGACCCTGATGTTGGGAAAGATGGAGGGCACAAGGAGAAGGGGACGACAGAGGATGAGATGGTTGGACAGTGTTCTCGAAGCTACTAACATGAGTTTGGCCAAACTGCGAGAGACAGTGAAGGATAGGCGTGCCTGGCGTGCTCTGGTCCATGGGGTCACGAAGAGTCGGACAGGACTGAACGACTGAACAACAACAATTCACTGGGGATAAAAACTAGACCTGTCCATCAAAGCAAAAGATCCCTTCTTTTCCTCTTTACTCCTTCCCCTTTTGAACACTAGTGTTTCCCCAATGAGTCTGGTTTAACTGCTCAGAAAAGGGCTGGAAGAAAAGTTTGTGCATCTAACTTTCTGGATAAACCAAGGCCACGAAGTGACTTGGAAGTTTAGAGGGCCCCTGATCCCACTCACGGCATCTTGTTAATGGTGCAATCCAAGGAACATGATATCATTACTCAATTCACCCTGGTTTGCTCCTTATGCAGGCTAACAAAGAACCACTGCACACCCTCAGCAGAAATGATTTCCATGTGGTCTGTTGACAAAACACCCTAAACACTCTCTAAGAGTAATTCCTAAGCTGTGCACTGAGGCACGCTAGTGTGCCATGAAAAAGTAGGAACATGGTAGTTGTCTTATTTGTTCATTTGTCTATTCTGTTGTCTATTTTGACTGGAAGTGGCTCTTCAGTGCCTCAGACAATGTCTTAACATCACCTGCTACCTGATCCATCTACTTGAATTTTGAGTAAGGGGAAGTGAGCTTCCCATTTTAATTCAGAAAAAAAGAGTATTTCTCAGCTTTCGGAAATTTGGAAGCACTGCCCTATCTTTCAGTCTTCCACCCATCTATATTTTTGTGCCACGATACAATTTTGCACATCCACATCTGCCAAGAGTGGTCATTGCCAGTGCTTTGATGCCAACCAAATCTATGGCGACAGCATGGCTCTGCAGACTTACTTGCCATGCTGGCAATGGCTGGCCTTTAAAGTCAATTCCCCTGAAATTGTTAGTAGTGTAATAATCCAATGGACCAGGCCTTTAGGACTGGACTCTAATTGAAAATAAATTTATACACTATAGGAGGGCCAACCCAGCAGGCTGTGTTACTTGTGTTACTCCATCCAACCTATGGTGCAATGGATGAGAATCTTACCTTTGGCAATGAGGCATTGTCTCAACGACACACAAAAAGCAGATGGTTCTATAAATGCACACCTCAATTCATCCAGGTAAGCAAGAGGCACCATCATGCTTCAAGGGCACATTCCAGACAGGCAAAAGCACTTGAGAAGCATGTGGGGCAGGGCTGGGGTGTGGCCTAGGGAGAAGGGGTTTGGCCTGGGGAGAGGCATGGCTTGGGGGAAGCCCAAGGGCTGAGAAGACCTGAGAGCCGCATGTGATTCATTTTAAGGCACTTCCCTATGTTCCAATTAAGGTCCCGTCCAAAGGACAATTATGAACATGAGATGCAAACAAATCAGATAGTTATCTCAGTTGAAAGATATTTGGTTCTTTGGCTCATTCCTCTCTACAAAGGCAGGATGAAATTCATTATTCCCAGCATCATCCTTGATAAAGAGGTGTCAAGTCCAGACTCGATCAGCTTCCAACCCTGTTGAATGCACAACATCCCTTTGCAGCTTGTTCAAAAAGCTTTTCCTTAATGTTTAACCTGAAATGTTCTGTCTTCAGCTTCAGATGTCTACTTGTTCTGCTCTCAGTGGCCAAGGAAGATAATTGATACCTGTCTGTTTTTAAAGATCTCTTTACATGTTTATAAAGAGCACTCTTGTCTCCCTGTAAGCCTTCGAGGCCCAAGTATGAACAAGCCTCCCTCATGTAACAATTCCCCTTGTTTGGTTTTCATTCAGCATGTTTGCTTGGTCTCCTTTGAACTCCCCCCCCCCCAAAAAAAATCACAATATGTTGAAAATATTTAGCGTTACTCAAAGATCCACTCAAACTTTTTATTATTTTGGCTCATGTAATTACTGGGCTGCCAAGTTCCACTGCATGATGATGGAGAGGTACTTCAGCTGGTACCTCCCACTATGTCCGATAGAAAAGCCTGATTTGTTCAGTTGCAGGGCTCTGGGAAGGGCATCATGAGGGCTCTGGCAGCTTATCAGTGACCTTCCCAGAGCCCAGTAAACAAGGAAAACCTGCTGGGTGCACAGGTGGGGGGAATAAATAAATGGAGAATGGGGAATGGTAGGCTTCCCCTGCTCTCCTTTTATTATTCCTTCACCCATGTAAGGTAGTGATCACATATATGTAAACTGAGTGAAAGTTGCAGGCCCAGTGTATCCAATGCTTTCAACATGAATTGTGTTCCCAGGTAGGTTATCACATGCACTGGCTATTTTGCAGGGTCTTGTGTGAATTGCATAATACACAGTTCGACAAATAGTGGGAGGGTTGGGTGGGGTTTGCAGGCCACCCAGAACCTTTCGGCCTTACAGTAGGACGGCAGGAGATCTATGAGAATAGCCAGTAACAAAAACAGAAAAAAATGTTTCCTTTGTGTGCAGCCGTTGTTTAAATTTAGTACTCGAAAAGTTAAAAATGGGTATTTTGTGGCAGCTTCCAAAAAGTTGCAATTTAAAACAAAACAAAAAGAAACATGATGCATAAAATATGTTGATCTACAGCTGAGCTTTCCAAACTGTGTGTTGCGACATGTTAGTGTGTCGGCTGCAGTGTGCAGGTACAGTGGGACCTCGACTTACGAGCGATTCGACTTACGTGTTTTTCAACTTACGAATGACTTCCGGGAGAAACAAAATGGCCGCCGCAACCGAATTTTTCGACTTACGAATGGAAGTCGCGGCTGCTTTAATAGGATTTTTTTGACTTACGGATTTTTTCGCTCAATGCATTCCTATGGGGATTTGACTTACGAATGTTTTCGACTTACGAAAATTGCGTCGGAACGCATTATCGTCGTAAGTCAAGGTCCCACTGTATGTCATGCAAACGCTCCCTGTGCTCCTCCCGGGGCTGGAAAGGGGTGAGTTTAACCTCCGGTTTGCTAGTAAAACTGAACTGTTTGTCTAGAAAGTGTGTCACCAACATGAAAAACGTTTGGGAAGCTCTGGTTTACAGGTTTCCTGAAAGGTGTGGGAAGGTTCCTAGAATAATTCTTTAAAGCGTGAAGTTTTTATGGAAACATGTTACAGTTTCCCCCCTCCCATTTTGACTCTGCAAAAACTCCCTCTACCTTGCCTCAGTCTGAGGCTTGCCTCTCGTTTTTGCGGGCACTCTTCTGTACGTGATCATTAAGCCCACAAAAGTTAAGGGTGCTACGCCTGAGGGCTGACATGAAAAAAGTGCGACTCAGACCTCCCAAAACTGTAGAAGGATCTTATGACTTCTTTCTTTTCAGCTGCATATATAACATGCATTTGAGACACATCTGCATACATTCAAAGGGTGCTGGGGAAGAGTAGCTCTGTAAAGGATAAACTACAATTCCCAGGATTCTTTGGGCATAACCATGTGCTTTAAATTTATGGTACACACGCAGCCTCTGTCAGAGAGCTACCACTCCCAGCACCCTTAACAAACTGCAGTTAACAACACTGTTGTTGTTTAGTCGTGTCCGACTCTTCGTGACCCCATGGACCAGAGCACGCCAGGCACTCCTGTCTTCCACTGCCTCCCGCAGTTTGGTCAGACTCTTGTTGGTAGCTTCGAGAACACTGTCCAACCATCTTGTCCTCTGTCGTCCCCTTCTCCTTGTGCCCTCAACCTTTCCCAACATCAGGGTCTTTTCCAGGGAGTCTTCTCTTCTCATGAGGTGGCCAAAGTATTGGAGCCTCAGCTTCAGGATCTGTCCTTCCAGTGAGCACTCAGGGCTGATTTCCTTCAGAATGGATAGGTTTGATCTTCTTGCAGTCCATGGGACTCTCAAGAGTCTCCTCCAGCACCATAATTCAAAAGCATCAATTCTTCTGCAATCAGCCTTCTTTATGGTCCAGCTCTCACTTCCATACATTACTACTGGGAAAACCATAGCTTTAACTATACGGACCTTTGTTGGCAAGGTGATGTCTTTGCTTTTTAAGATGCTGTCTAGGTTTGTCACTGCTTTTCTCCCAAGAAGCAGGCGTCTTCTAATTTCGTGAGTGCTGTCACCATCTGCAGTGATCATGGAACCCAAGAAAGTAAAATCTCTCACTGCCTCCATTTCTTCCCCTTCTATTTGCCAGGAGGTGATGGGACCAGTGGCCATGATCTTAGTTTTTTTGATGTTGAGCTTCAGACCATATTTTGCGCTCTCCTCTTTCACCCTCATTAAAAGGTTCTTTAATTCCTCCTTACTTTCTGCCATCAAGGTTGCGTCATCAGGGGCAGTTTACAATATAAATTCTTCAGAGGTGGGCATGTGCTTTAAAACTACCTTATGAATGTTACCTTAGAAAGATGTATTTATCTAGGACAGCAGTGCTGGTTGGTACTGATGGCAGTTTTCATCCAAAACATTTGTAGGGCACCAGTTTGGGAAAGACGGATCTAGTATATGCTCACATTGGCTAATTTAATGAGCTTGGTTCTTTAAAAAAAATGCTTAGTAGTTTCTACAACATTCATGGACCTGGGACTGAAGGCCAAGTAGTTTTGAAATCTTGTTATCTTTAGTGGTTACTTAAATTTAGAATATTATGAGCGCATTCGAAATATCTTATTTTGCAATCTTAATGCATCGCTACTAAAAAAGGAAACTTTCTTTTAGCAGGGTCCCACAGCTTAACGCACTGCGTCACAATTGAGACCGCAAAGGCGACTGATCTCCAGTTGTGATTTTAAAAAGGAAAGGAAAAGAGGAGTAAACAACGTGGAAAGACTAATGAATCTATTAGAAAAAGTAGTACAATGGTTTCAGTCATTCAAATCTCAACATCATTAGCCACAGCCAATTTGACTGAGAGGAGCAATGTCTTTTGCGTAGGCGCCAATGAAATGAATGTGAGTTTTCAATGCCGGTGGTATGTATAGCAGGCACATCCAACAGGTAGATCGTGATCTACTGGTAGATCACTGGACATCTGTGGTAGATCACTGGTAGATCACTGGCTTTCCTCCTCCCTAAAAAAAAACCTACACAATTTAGACCTGAACCCCTAAAAAATGGGCCTTCCTCTTCCCTAAAAAAAGCTGAACAACTTTGACCTGAAGCCCCCAAAAGGGGGTAGATCACTGCCAGTTTTTAACACTGAGAGTAGATCGCAGTCTCTTGGGAGTTGGTCACCCCTGATGTATAGCTTTGTAATGCAAGGGAGTTGAGTTAATATGTGGGCATTATGTTGCTTGTTCAGTGCATGGAGCATCTGTATTAGAGGCCAGAACAGTTCGCCCGTCACCCACAATCCTTCCTCCAATGCCTGGAATTGGCTGCTTTCAACATGTGAAAAGGATCTAGGGGTCTTGGTGGACCACAAGCTTAACACGAGCCAACAGTGTGATGCAGCGGGGGGGGGGGGGGAAGCTAATGCTATTCTAGGTTGCCTTCAACAGTAGCATCCAGATCAAGGAAGTGATAGTCCTATTCTATTCTACCTTGGTCAGATCGCACCAGGAATACTGTGTCCAGTTCCGGGCACCACAATTTAAGATGGATGTTGACAAGTTGGAAGGTGTGCAGAGGAGGGCAACCAAGATGATCAAACGTCTGGAAACCAAGTCTTATGAGGAATGGTTGAAGGATCTGGGTATGTTGCATGGATAAGCAAATCGGGTGACCCCCATGCGTGCTGCACGTTTGAGGAAGGGCAGATTACGAAACTGGTCAAGCCAAGAAATAAATAAAAAAGAACGCAAGAGGCTTGCGGCGCAGGAGGCATTCATAGAGAGTTCTACCCAAAAATAAAATTGATCTCTGCATTAGCAGTTCCGGATGACAAACTTAGGGGCCTGGGGTGAAGAAGCCCTTTGTATTCCTACGAAGGTAGAAAGGCTGCAGCGCAGAGCAAGATGGCTTGGCACGCTCACGGTTGAATGCTGTGCTCTGTAGTCACAAAAAAAGTTGCAGGATGACAGCTGCTGCACATGCGAAGGCAACAAATGTTTTGTGACCAGAGATGACTGGTGTGACAAGTGCACCTTATGCAATCATGTAAAACGGCAAGCAGCTATTTTAAAAACGTCCTGTGAAAAAGTCCTTTAAAAACTATAATTGCAAAAAAACAACAACACAAAAAACCCCACCCTGCCCTTCTAGAAAACATATTTAGTGAGCTTTTCTCTGTAATCTCTCTCTCTCTCCCCCCCTTTAAAAGGCTACTTAGGTATCATAGCAGCAATACTTATGAAGTGTTATATGCTGGAGAAACAATTTATGAAGTTATTATGTTCGAGAACAGCAAGGCGTAGTGAGGTACTGCATTTCCAGCAATTCACTGATCTCTCTAATCCCCCAAAGGAAACCTCTGGAGACTGGCCCTCTCTTCTCCAAGCCGAACAGTGGTGTTTTTGAAGTGTGTTCCCTGGCTTTGGAACTCCCTTCCTCTGTGGGCATACAAACAGTCTAAACCAAGGGTCAAACTAGACGTGACACTAAATGCATCACTTGGAAACACGTCAGGGCTTTTGAAATTTAATAATAGATGCGTGGGAGGGGGGAAAGCTTTTTTCAATACAGTATATGGCTAACAGCAGCGTGGGGGTTTTCTATAGGAATGCAGCTGGGAAGGGTTAAACTTACCCTCTCCGTGTGATGCAGCCCCAATCTATTAGTCTATTAATATCACATCTGATTTGGCCCAGAAAGCCAATTCAAACTATTAGGAGGGGAATGAGGAATGGTTCATACAGAAAATGCACTGCGTCAGAATGAACATTACAGATTGCTGTATTTTAATGTTCTTTTGGAAGCCGCCCAGAGTGGCTGGGGAGACCCAGCCAGATGGGCGGGGTATAAATAATAAATTATTATTATTATTATTATTATTATTGGGGGGTGGATGGTATGCTTGAATGCATAGCCATGTTTTGAATTTCCCTGTATGGCTAAAACCAACATATCAGCCCAAACCCAAACACATAAATCTCTTCTAGTCTAGCTGAAACCTCCTTCCTGATGCACTGTTCCCCTTTGAGAGGATGGTCTAAGTGCCAGGCCTTTCACAGAGATTTGCTGTTTGTACACAACCAAATGGATGCATGGATGAGATAAGACTGGTTAAGAGACTGAACTATAATTCAGGAAATCTCTGGTTTGAATTTTGCCTCTGCTGTGAATTCACCAAACGTCCCTAAGCAATACTCTCTCTCTCTCTCTCTGTTAGTTTCAATGCCAGGCCTTATAGGACAACCGGCTCACCTTAGAGGGTTTGGTATACGAAGGATGATGAATGGGAACAATCAGAAGTGCTATATGACTGTTAAGTGGATAGATGATAGATAGATAGATAGATAGATAGATAGATAGATAGATAGATAGATAGATAGATAGATAGACAGATGATAGATAGATAGAATGAGAGAGAAAATTGATTGAAGAAATATGTAAAAGGAAAAAATGCTGCAAAATTTACCTGTCATGTGTCCTCATGAAATCCCAATTCTTTGAAATGCCATTCTGCAAAACAAAAAAGCCATCCCTAACAATTAGTACAGCATGGTAGTCTTCACCCCCATACAATCAATCAATCAATCAATCAATCAATCATTCCATACATGTGTGCGGTTTAAATGCTATTGTAGCTTATGTTGGAAGCTGTTTGTATCTGGCAGAGAGGTGGCATAGAAATAGTGTTACAATAAATGCATTTGAACAGTTTAGAATATTTTGCCAAGAACTATGGCGGTAAAGGGAATTCAGTGCTGGGAGTGGGGGACTGGTGCCACTGGGGGAGAGATACTACTTCATGGGGTCTAGAAGCACCATCCCAGCTTCTGTCGACCTACTTGATCTCCTTTAAATATTCCCCACTGGATGACCAATAGCAAGAGAGAGCAAGGTTCCTGCACCTTATCATGGTTGCACATAAAACAGGCCATGTACATGATAAAATTTTCCACTCAGCTGTGAAACATACCGGAATCCTATCCTCTATTGCAGCCAGTGTCCCTGTTTTTCCTGGTCTTCTCTTCACACTGCTCACATATTTAGGCACAAACACAGCACAAGTAAGGTGGCCTGAAAAAGCCAGCCAGGGACGCTACTGAGAATGGTGATCAAGCATCAGAAAACTGCTGGATTTCTAAGGCGGGCTGAATCTATACAAATTTCTGCAATTTATGTGCAGCTGACAACTACAGAGTCAGACCAGTGGTCCATTTGACCCAATGCTGTCTAGTCGGACAAGGCAGCCTGTAGATCTCCAATGACTCAGGCTGAAGTCTTTTCCAGTACAACCCGGGATGAGACTGGGCATGAAGTACATGCAAAGACAGGCTCTGGCAGATTGGGTGGGCGAGACCAATAGTAGGTCCAGCAGTCAAGAAGGTGGTAGAGGGAAGTGAGGGGCAGGTGGGGCTCATCCACCTGGGAAGTGAGGGGCAGGTGGGGCTCATCCACCTGGGAAGGGAGCCCATCTAGGAGAAGGGAAACTCTGATCCCAAACCTCTGCTGCGGATATCTCCGGGAGAAGAAGAAAGGGGCTAAGGAGTAAGTCCTACACAAAATCCAGTGCAGAGTCCCAAAGACTGTTGGATGGCACCCTGTACACCTCCTTCTGGCAACTCCTGCAGCCAAGCTAGTGCCAAACGTCTTGCTCTGCTTTCCTTTGGACCACATCAGCCAAGCCGAGAGGAGTTTTGTCATCTGGGCAGCCCAGGACCTCCATACATGCTGCCCAGTCTTGCACCCCAGGGAGGTCACTTCGGTGCTGCTAACACAGCGGTTTGACTTCACGCCCGGAGGTGCACCCCATTGTCTCTTAAGACAGATGGATGCCAACAATCTTCCTGCTAAATAAAAACTTGTTACCTCACAGCCAGGTCCAGTCTCAAATCAGGGAAAGTTGTTACCTACTACAAAGAAATACCCAAGCATCTGCAACTCTACTATGACTTGTCAGATTCATTCATACGTGGGGCAATTATCTGGAGATGAGGAAGTAGAAAACCACAGTTTATTGCAGGGAACACTTGCATGTCCATCAACAAGCCGCATTTCATTTGTGAATATATGAGAGGGACGGCTCATGATCACTGCCACACATAGCAAACTTTGCGGTCTATTAAGAGATAGTCACAGCCCTGAGTGATCATTTTGCAGTTCCTTCTGTGGCAGTGTACACACTAGATTTCCACTAGACACACCTCATCACCAAGGTTCAGGACCTACTCTAGGCTTCATTTCTCACCATCTAGTCCTTGTGAGAATAAAGGAAACAAGTCACACGTTACCCCTGTATTTTCTGGAATTACGCTACAACTTATTTTCAGCCTTTGAGTTTCTATTCATTTATTTGCCATTTCACACCAATGAGTTTTCCAAAGCAATTTACAACATAAAGCTTAAAAAAACCCATATAAAGCACAACAGCTAAGCATGCTCATCCAAGATTAATTATAAAAGGGCAAATCCTTTTAGGAAAATGAGCACTGAAACAGGCCGAAAGCCCCTCACTCACTGCCCTTTAGATTAATGATCAAAGGCCTGAATGTACAGCAATATTTTAGCATTTAGCACCAGGCTTGCTTTCCTGGAGAGAACATTGTACAAGTGGGGAGCCACCACCGAAAAGGCCCATTCTTGCGTTGCCACCATGCTCAACTCCCTCAGAGGAAGCACGGGGAGAAGGGCCTCGGGTGGCAAAAGGCTCCTTGTTTCATTTTGTTATGCTTATTTGTTGGTTTAAAATCGTATTTGTACATAGGCAGAATTTCATTCACACTTTTGCACAACGCCCTGGTTCATCTTTTGATGAACAGCAGCTAAGAAATACTTTACATAAATGAATTGTTGCAATGTGTGAACAAGGCTCATTTGGCAGCATGTTGAAAACCTTAAGCCAGGTGAGAAAAAAATGAAAAAGGATGAAACTGAGTCGCTGGGTGGGTGAAGATGCAACGCAACAAAGGCAGGCCTGAAGGCTTATATACGGAATTTGTCAGGGCAACTGAACACAGAGCAGTTGGTGGGGATTAGGCGACTACCACATTGCCTTGGATAATAAGCTTCTGAACTTCTAGAAGTTCAACTAGGCTTTTTGCTGTTGTTGACACTGACTGTTTGTCCAATGGCCGGTTTATATGACATTTCCACAGGGCTAATTACAAAGTGGTTGCTCATCCTAGGAGAAACTCTCCTCAAACGTAAGCAGCTCTAAAAGCAGTTAAAACTGACCATATCTATAAGGAGATGTCATGGGGCGGGAGGGGGGTGCATTTAGTTAAATATGCAGGCTTGGATCCTAAGATAAGTTCAGGGTGTTCACAGAGGGAAAGCTTCCCACCCACCCCCCTTCGCCCAGATATCAATTGTGACCCCCGAGAACCCTCTCTGGAAGACAGGGGGTCCCTCCTGAACAATGTGGGGTTCAAGCCTGATCACTCCCTGCAGAGATTCACCCCATCCCACGTAGTTCACAAAAGCCCCACAACCTTCCAAATAGGCTTCAAGTGATTGCAAGGGGGGTGCCTTTTCTTTCAAAATGTGGGGATTTGCACTCTCCAGTGGGAGAGAGCACCCAGCAGGGTTAAAAACACTCTCAGAATTAAGCAGCAGTATAGCGTGGAATAAAAGCTGTTAAACTCTTTTGTAAATCCCGTTTAGTCTACTTTAAAGCTCTTGCCCCCGTTTAGTCTACTTTAAAGCTCTTGCCCCCACTTCTCTCTATCCCTCTGCCAATGAACAGCCACACACTCTTAAGTAAGTTTAAAATGCTTTACTTACTAAACCCAAAGGTCTGGTTCATGCATTATTCCATGCAGCAACAAAGAGAACACAAGTAGATTACTTTTGGGTGCAAATACAGACTTTGGCAATGCCACCTGCCATTGAATCCAATGTGTTTTCACTATATGCGATTTTGGCTTTAGGTGCGATCCCTGGAACATAATCCCTGTGTACGTTGCAGGCTTACTGTGTTACTTACCGGTAAGCCTGGCATAATTTCAAAGTGTTTATCTTTCTTTACCAAATACAATAAAAATATACATGCTAGATTAGATCACTAAGCTAGGCCTTCAGAACATTTTCCAAAGAAAGCTGGAAGCTTTCCAATGTAAAGTATCCTATTCAAATTTGCATAAGGTAATGTAGAAATTTGCAGGAATTTTCCCAATATGAATGTTTTCCAGAAAACTCATAGCTGTTCCTGGCCCAAACAGTTTAATTTAGTAGCACGCTACAGTGACAGAGCTTCCCACTTTTGTAGACTGTTTAATCTACAGTAATGAAAACACAGATTTAGAGTCTGCTAGGATATGCATGTTTTCGCTTATCCCTATGCACTGGTCCAACAAAGCTTTGCAAAGGAATATCTAGGAGCAAGATTCGATTTTGCATGTCCAGCTTGCACCTGTCCAAATAAATAATGCAATAAACAAATGAAAGTGTCCAGCATCCCATTGTTTGCTGTGGCAGAAACTCAAATGACTGCCATTTGCTGCCATTGTCCTTGTGTAATGCAATTTGAACTCGGCTCTATGCAGCCGAGTTTCTATTGTGCCAAATGCCTGGCTCTTTGCTAAGAGTCTGCTATGAAGGCTGCTAATTATTAATTCCAGGTAAACAGTTGCCAATGGATATATGACTCTGTGTACTTTGCAGAACAATAAATCCAACTGTGCTTATAGTGATTTTTATCAAGAAATGGGCAAGTTCGTGGCACTGATTTATCTTTCTCCTGTTCTACAAACCTGCATATTCATAGTATGATGAAGAGATGGGCAAATGGGAATCACTGGTGTGTGTGTGTGTGTGGAGGGGCGTCTTGTAGGGCCGCTAACATAGCCCTACAACTGCAACTACTGCAGCCATTATTATGCATCCCAACCTCTGCCTGTTACTTGGGAGACACAACTGAGTAATGGTAGCAAGAGTGTTAAGTTCCCTTTGCTTGTGTCTCAACTTATGGGGGAGCAAGTCAGTAGCTGTCATGGACTGGCTGGGCACAGAGGAAGAAGGCACAGAGGTCGGGGAGTGGTGGTGGGACGACGACGAGTGGTCAGAGGGAGCAGACTGGGAGGAGGAAATGTCGGAAGCTGAAGAGGTAACAGGGCTTAGTGAGCTGGGAGAGTCTGTGGCAGAGAGAAGTCCAGAATCAGAATCTGAAGCAGGCAAGTGGGAGGAGGGAGGTCAAGAGGCAGAGATGAGTCAGGCTGGGTAAGAGTCACAGGGGTCTCCCCCTCCTGCTGAGACAAGCTCCCCTCCCCCATGTCTCCCAGAATCAGAAGAGGGCTGAAATGGGCGTAGCAGTGGCAGGCTGCACGCAGGTGCAGTCTCTGATTGCTTGAAAAAAGCCCTGGAGAGGAAGGGTCTTAGATGGCTCTGGGGAGTCGGGGACTTTCAGTCTCGGCAACTGATTCATGGAGTAAGACCTACCAGGGATGGGCAGCTGTGCTCATTAGGCCTGAAACTCAGCCAAGCCTGGGAAGATCATGTTTTTGCTAATGAAGAGTTAATGCCAACTTTGAGCAGTGTGTGATTTACTGCTGCTGGCTTGCTCTGTGACAGTAGCCTCCACTGATGCAAAACGCAGCCCCTCATTAGAAGCTGCTCGACTTTTCAGGGTTTGCAAAGTAAACAACAGGCTTGTTTATTTCTCTTACTGCAAGAAGTTTGTGCATTTGAACATTTAAATGTGATGTAATCAAGTGGATCCATGTTTTGCATGCAAGTTGTCCCCCCGCCCCCTGCAAATAGCTAAAACAAGCTTCCAGCAGCATCTCTTTCATAGTAACCCATCTCCAAAGGCCTGTTTAAATAAACATGTTTCCACCTGTCTGTTACCCCCAAGCAATGCTAAACTGGTTGGCGTACTTAGGGAGAGGGTGCCATAACATGGATGCCACAACTGAGAAGGCTCTACTCCAAAAGACTGCAAAATACTACTCCCCCACCACCACCCGGCATAAACTCAAGGCAAGGTATGAAGGTGCTCCCTCTAGGCATTCAGGTTTTTAGTTAAAGGAATCAGAGTTGGAAGGGACCCTGAGGATCATCTAGCCTAACCCTTTGCAATGCAGCAATATGGAACTGTCCCATATGGGGATCGAACCCGCAACCTTGGTGTTATCAGCACCAGGCTCTAACAAACTGAGCTATCTACATTTGAAAATGATCTGCAACATGTACTGTCTCCAAGCTCAGTAGCAAAACACTTGCTTTTCGTTCAGGTGGGCCCAGATTCAACCCCTGGCATTTCCAGTTAAAAACCTCTCAGGTAGGGAGGCTGGGAAAGTGCCGACAGGTTCCCCATTCTGGACTGGATGAACCAATGGGTCTGACTCCATATAAGGCAGACATCATTTCTCCCTAAGCCAAGCTGTGCTAGCCACACAAAAACAAGAGGAAGATGCTTAGCCGTCATTCTCCTCGACATGAACCATCTCCTTGTCCGCTGCACTTTCCGCTCCCACTGTGTTTATCCATTTTCCATTTTAGCTTAATGGAAATTGATTTCACATCCATGTGGTCTGCAAGAAAAGATGACGGGAGATTTCATAATTTGGGGTTGTTGGATTGGTGCTTTTTTTTTTTGCCAGTTGCATTATTAATGCCAGTTACTGTCATGTGAAGTCAATAGCTAACATCTCCAGTGACTATGGCAATGCCCCAGCACGCTCTGTACCTCTAGGTCAATCTGAACTTGGCGCGATTCGTTAGTGTGCATTTCCATTTGCATGCCTCCACCCCTGCATTGTTTCAATTAGCCCTGTTTTAGGGCATCACTTTGAGCACGGCCTTCGTGTAAACAGAATTAACGAGGAAGCGAAAACAAGGCCGTGCCAATTGCCGCTTAAAACCAGGAGGGGATTTTGAAAGGAAGCACACAAGTCTATTCTCCATGCGATATTGTGAAATCGGAATTATCAACATAAATTGTACATCACAAGACAGAGGCAGCACGTTTGGGCTTGCACAGATTTCTACGGAACAAACTGAACTGAGCTCCTTTCTATGCCCCGTTGCAAGAAGCATGGCGTTCCAACACCCCCTGAAGTGGGCGAAAAATATGGCTCCCCTTTCAAAAGGCGCTTCCCAAAACTATGGAGAGGAAGTCTGGTGTAGCAGATACGGCACTGGACCTGGCCCCGAGTTCAAACATCTGCCTACCTCTCTTGACAACCTTGCCTGTCAACCTAATCTAAACTTCACGAGGTTTTCATGAGGGCAATATGGGATAATCCCCATAAATACCACCCTGAGCTCCTTGGAGGAAGAGTGGGATGCGAATGTGATCAGTAAACAGATGACTGTTGGTACTGAATAATTGGATGAGATTGTTATCTTCAGCTGTGATGCTGAGCTTCCTGGTGTCCATTGGGAACTCTGAGGTGTTTGAGGACAACCCCAAACTTCAGGGGGAATGGATGAAATCAGGCTGCTATAAGAAAACCCCCAGCCACCTCTGCAGCTAGCTCTCTCCTCCACTGAGTTGGCAAGCATCATGGCCGGCTCTGCCATTGGGCAAGGTGAGGCAGCCAGCCTCAGTAAACAGATTTAAGGCTGCCATTATTATTTCCATTTGCTATTGTATTTATGTTACGTATACTACCACAGAGGGTTTAATTGGTATTTTCTGCTTCAGGCACCAAGAATGAATCCTGTTTGCATCTCAGCTGTAAGTTGGCTATCTTGAACTAAAAAGACATTTAAACCAGCCAATCAGGGGACGAGCAGAAACTATCTCCTCCCCCCTCCCAAGAATGGTACACAACCCAAAAGTCGCACTGTAATTTTTACAAACCGTATCCATTTTAGTCTTCAAAGCGAGGGTTATATTTTGGCCGGGGACTGTAATGAAACTGCATCCAGATGGTGAAGGCAGTATAGTTTTACTGTTCAAAAGGTGTCGTTTTTACCCATTAGGAGGCAAAACAAACATTTGAGAGGTACGCTCACTTCTCCAGCTGTTCATGTGATACAGGGGGCCAGGCCACTATGTTTATTTCAAACCCGTCAGCTCCGAGGACAGGTAAGCTAAAATCTGCAAAGTTTCCCTTTATTGTTAAGACAGCATCGCGAGGTGGATTTGTAGGCACAAACTGACACAGCTTTTACTCCTGGGATTTATAAACCCTTGATTTACTTTGTGATCATCATCATCATCATCATCATTTTTAATTTGTATACCGTCTTTCTATCTTACAATACTCAAGGCGGTTTACAAGCTGAAGAAACAAAAAAAATGTACATCTTATAACAATCTAATGCAATACAAAATGTGATAATAAAACAAAACTTTAAAATAAGCAACCTACATCAAAAAAGTAACATTCAACAATCATTAGAATAGTATAAAATAATAATAATATCAACATATATCCACTCAACAATTACAATAAATAATTTCTGAACCAATGCCGCCAAATTTTAAATAGATGAGTTATTTCTGCCAGCATGTGGAAGTGGAGAGAAAGTGTCAGGCTTGGGCCAGGGAGACCTGGGTTCAAATCCTCCACCCAGCCACAAAGCTCAACGAATGACATTTGGGCCAGTCGCTATCTCTCAGTTTAACCTTCCTTATGGGATTGCTGCGGGGATAAAACAGAAAGGCAGGAAACCAAGTATGGCATCTTAAGCTCCTTAGAAGGAAGGCACAGAATGCCTCTATATATTGCTTTGTCATCGAAAGCAATCGCATTCTGCCTATAAAGCCCATTCTTTTCCTCAAGCAAGTAGACAGTAGTATGCTGAACTTGATACCTGAAAAGGGGGGGGGGGATATGTCGCCGGCGCTAGGAAACCTGATAGGTTCAGAGGTCAAAGCTACGGCTTTTCCTGCTACCTTCAGTTTACTGCTAGGTCAGCAACTGCATTTAAGGTTATAACCTGGGATGCAGATGTGAGGCAACTAGCACCGGCACAAATTGATTCTGGGGGGGGGGGGCAACTTGGAGCTTTAGTAAAAGAAAGAGCCGAAAGGTGGACATTATACCACTTAGTGTTATATGGCTCATTTTTAAATAAATAATAATAATAATAATAATAATAATATTTATACCCCGCCCATCTGGCTGGCCCTTCCCGGCCACTCTGGGTGGCTCCCAACAGAATATTAAAAACACGATAAAACATTAAACATTAGAAACTGCTGCCTTCAGAAGTCAAATAGTTGTTTATTTCCTTGACATCTGATGGGAGGGCGTTCCACAGGGAGGGCGCCACTACCGAGAAGGCCCCTCTGACATTCACCACAGCTTCTGATCCCAATGCCAATTTCGATGAGCAAACCCTAACGGGCTGCACCTGAGGGAATGTGGCCACAAATAATAATAATAATAATAATAATAATAATAATAATAATAATAATAATAATAATACTAAATTATTGTATTTATACCCCACCCATCTGGCTGGGTTTCCCCAGCCACTCTGGGCAGCTCCCAACAGAATATTAAAAACACAATCAAACATCAAATATTAAAAACTTCCCTAAACAGGGCTGCCTTCAGATTCTTTTAAAAGTCAGAAAGTTGTTTATTTCCTTGACATCTGAAGGGAGGGCGCCAATAACGAGAAGAACCTCTGCCTTGTTCCCTGTAACTTCTCGCAGTGAGGGAACCAGCAGAAGACTCTCGGAGGAGGACCTCAGTGTCTGGGCTGAACGATGGGGGTGGAGACACTCCTACATGTATACTGGGCCGAGGCCGTTTAGGGCTTTCAAGGTCAGCACCAACACTTTGAATTGTGCTCGGAAACGTACTGGGAGCCAATGTAGGTCTTTCAGGACCAGTGTTATATGGTCTCGGCGGCCACTCCCAGCCACCAGTCTAGCTGCCGCATACTGGATTAGTTGTAGTTTCCAAGTCACCTTCAAAGGCAGCCCCACATAGAGCGCATTGCAGATAGGGAGCTGCCTTACACAGAGTGAGAATACTTGGTCCACCTAGCTGAGTGCCGTCTACACTGGCTGGTAGCGGCTGTCCAAGGTTTCTGAAGGGGAATTCAACCACGGATCTTCCACAGGTGTTCTACCATTGATGTATGGCCCATTTCCCCCAATAATTAATTTGATTTTTTAAATAAAAAAAGGACAGCTCCCAGCTATACATTTTGGGAACAGTCCAACACTTCCTACATGCCGCACAACGAAGACTGAATGATGCTCATAAAATAATTGTGTGAGGTTGCCGGTAAACTGGGGTGCACTGAGTTGGGTCCCCCACTTCTATTTCCCAAGGGGAAAATCTTCCAGGTAGAGCCAGCTTTCTACCGAAACATCCACAGTCAATCCTGGCCCAACCCTTCCCTCTATGAAAAGGGGAAAGCAAGCAGCGATGTGACTGTAGTGCGGAGAAAGAGACCTTAAAATAAACACCATTTAGCCATGTTTACTACACTGGTGCGCCAAAGCACTCTGTGCAATTCACAACTCAAAATAATGGCTAAGAGAGATGATATTTTATAGGGAAGGCAGAGGAAAATGAGCAAGTAGAAGCTCTATACTCTTAGGCAATGGTGGTACATACAGAATGGCAGGTGATGGTTATGAGAAGGAGCCAATTGCCGTGGGTCCTGGTTAAGCTGACAGAGGAAGGGGTCCTCACCTTTTTGCCTCTCTCTCAGAAACAATCAGGTGGAATCAGTGTTAGAAACTGAGATATGAAAGCTAGGAGCTGAATGGCACCTTAAACCTAGGTTATGGGCACAATAATGGAATGTCTAGGCGCACATTTTTATAACAAATATGCAAGCTGAAAATGAATGAACTGCAGCTAAGATATTACGTTCATTTTTCACATGGTCCAGTCCTTCCCCTGCCCACCCCACCAATATTCATAAGAGGGTCTCTTCTCCAGTCTTCAGAGAGTAGCTGGAAGTGCAGTGCCAGAAAAAGGTCCTCCTTTCCTTTCACTCTGCAGTTTTAATTTGAAATCTTAGGTGCAGTACTGCGCCCAGAGCTCAGAAACTGCTCATGCTAATGAAATTCCCTGTCGCAAAATGTGCCTAGAACAATGGGAGTTTCGAACACTGGGTGGAATAGATGCTGATTATTATGCAATGTTTTTCTTTACAGAGGGAATTGTTAAGCTCGTTTCCACAGTAGTCAGTGAAAAGCCAGACACCAGTGTTTTCAGAGACCCCAGCAGAGTGACTTTGTTGTACTGGTCTCATTAGCTCTGCATCTGCAGCCTAATCCCAATTTTTGGGGGGTGGGGTGGGGTGGGGATTTTGAGTAGTGCAGGAAGTTCCCCTGCACATGGTGCAGAGCTGAGGGGGTGCAAAATTGAGATGATCCCAAATTGAGAAGATCCATTTGGTGGCACCAAATGTTGGCCTAGCTCAGGGTACCGCCATATTATGAAAGAATGCCAAAATCTGCCTCTGAGAGGGGTTAGGTATGTGACACTGGACAGCAGAATATGGCAGATTATCCTTTCCACAATAGTTTTTGAGCAGGAGTTGTCTATCTGAACATTGAGAGGTTTGAAATTCAGCAGCAACTGTACTACTCTTTGGAGGCCCAATGAGATGAGCTGATTAACACCGGGATAGCCAATGGGGTGCCCTCTAGATGTAGTACGACTACAGCTCCCATCGACCCCAGGCACCATGGCTGGTGGTCAGGGATGATGGGAGTTGTAGTCTGGCAACATCCAGAGGGTGCCATTTTGGCTACCCCTGGATTAGCATGTCAGACGATGCCCAGGAAAGACCGGGGTTCAAGTCCCCAGCCATCCATGAAGCTCAGTCTCTCAGTCACTCTCTCTCAATTTAACCAAATGCACCTGATTGCTTTGACGATAAAATAGGTGGGAACCACATACAGGCATACTGAGATTCTGGGAGGAAGGGGAGAATAGAAATGCAACCCCACCCCGTTAGCATTGCATTTCCTCTGCACTGAAACGAATGAGGTGGAATACAGTAATGACAACGTAACCAAGTTACCTAATTTTGGCACAGCAGACAGCAAGAAGAACAATGCAATTTTTGGTGGAAGATGAACTGCAGCAGAATGGAAACGTGCAACAAACAGAGGGTGAAATGGAAAGAGATGCCTTCTTGCACCCCTAGCCTGGTGACGGAAGAATGACACAGCACTATGAGCTTCCCCCAAGTGTAGAATTAAAGTGGAACCTGAGGGAATTGAAGAATATGCAACCAACCTCTCCACTAAAACCTGAAGACAGAAACTGCCAGGGTCAGATCATTATTCCTCTGTAGCAACCTCCCAAGTCTTCTTGCTTTTTTAAAAGAGAAAAAAAGAAAAAGGAACCACCAGAACGAGAAGCACTAATATAGAGCATTTAGCAGGTGAGGATTTTCACTTTTGCGGGAGTTGTAACTATAATGCCTTATTTAAAATATCTCCGTATTTTAAAACAGAATCACAAAAGTCTTTTTAACAAGCTATCCTCCCATTGGTATGTTTCACTTTGAAAGCAACAACAGTTTTAGTAGCTCAGCCTCCTCAAAGTTCCAGAGAAGCCATTTTCCGCTCACTTGCTTTGAAAGCCATTAAAATAACTTGATGAAGAGCAGCAGCGGGGGGTTAATGGAAGGCAAGGCTTAGACACAATCTTTAGATTTCCCCCGAAGACTTTCTCACAGGACCTTCTTACAAAAATCACGAGGACCTTTCACCTCCCTCCAGTCCCCTGCAAAAATCAATACAAAATGGACAGATGCTACCAAGCCCCAGATTTTAAATTATGTCTTACATAACATAGCGAGCGGCCCTCTCCCTCTCTCCAATCGTGAACCTGCAAAACATATGCTTAAAAGGATGGCGAGTTTCGGTGTTTCCGTGTGCATGTGTTAAATTTGGAATAGACAGGATGTTATGAAAGAGGACAACAATAGTGGATGGGTAAACTTTCATTACTCATTGATGATAAATAGAGTGGCTGGGCAAAGGACAAGAATACTTCTGCACCGAGAGCCAGTTCACACACGCCCATCACTTAAGGGCCAGGTAAGAATTTAAGAGCAGCACTGTTAGATCACTCTGAAACAGTCCATTTTCCCGCAGCATCCTGTTTTCCCGCAGCAGCTAACTAGATATGGCTGGAATTGGGATGGCAGATTTCCCCAGGCCACACACCCCTGCCAGTCAGTTGATATCACTGGGTGACATCACCTGATGGGTGGAGTTGAATCCTGCTGGGTGCAGCCTCACCAGGGTGCTGCCCGCAGGGGACGCACTGCTGAAGCTGACCCCAACCTGTGGATGAACTTTGACAGATGGACAGGACTTCCCACCTACCAGTCGCCTGACACCAGGTGATTGACAGGGGTATAGCCCCACCCACCAGTCAAAGCTGGCCTGACGGGTGAGGTGGAGATAAATATCCGAAACAAAAAAGATCCTAACCCTGAGATATGAGAAGGTCACAAGCAGAGTGCGAAGGTGCTGACAACACCTATATGCAGCTGCATATTCCTGCATTGCAGGGGTTGGACTAGATGATCCTCAGGGTCCCTTCCAACTCTGCAGTTCTATGATTATATGATCCCAGCAACTTGTGTTTAGAAGGATAACATTTCTTCTGATTAATTTTATCATGGCTAACAACTGTTAAGAAGACCTGTCATCCGTGATTTGTAGAGAAGCACGAATGTTCCATCACATATTAAATGTCATGTGAGTTCACAGTCTCAAACACCACCGTTTTTCAGACCTAGATCTCGACACCTGAGGAAGAACGGGGTGCTGGGGTGGTAGAATGACCTGTATCACTTTAGAATGTAAGGAGTGTTGCATGTGTCTCACAGTTTTGAATGCTTCCTGATGTTAGGAGATCCCTGCCAATAAAACACCAGCACAGCAAATCTCCAGGGCTTGATGAGCTGCATCCAAGTGTACCAAGGAGCTTGCGGATGTAATTTCAGAGCCTTTGTCTATTATCTTTGAGAATTCTTGGAGAACAGGTGATGTCTCTACATTTAGCTGCTGAGGAGCCGTGCAGTGTGCATGCCAGTCTGAACCACCCCAAAGAGCAACACGCAAGGAGGAACTATCCTTGGTGGTTCCTCTCATCACTTCAGTGACGTGCAAGAAAATGCCCCATTTGAGACGGCAACTCCACTTTCAATTCTTAAAAGAAACAGAATCGCTAGATCTAGCCAGTCCATTGGTAAAGCATATGTAATGATATATTTGCATTTTCCAGCATTGCTTAAATGAGAGGTTTAAGTTTCTCCCCAGTCACCTGTACGCTTAAGGGTACCAGATGGCCAACAGGCCAGGGCTCCTGCACCTTTAATAGTTGTGCAGAAGATAGAATTTCAGTAGGGTGCACTGCAAACTACACCTCCTGAAATTCCCTCTTCTACACTTTTATTAAAGATGCAGGAGTCCTGCTCTCCCTCTATCCCTCTCTCTCATGCATCTGGTCTAAGGTTACCAGGCACCCCCGTTTCCCGGGGACAGTCCCCGGATTTACAAATCAGTCCCCATACAAAATCCATTGAAGTTGAAACGTGTCCCCAGATTCATTGGAAAAAAATATGGCAACCTTAATCTGGTCACCCAATGTAGATTTCGTTTATGCTGTGCTTCTCAGTCACATCACTGCTCCAAAAACTCTCTTCTCAGTGGAATTTGCTGCCAAGGAGGGTGGTGGAGTCTCCTTCTTTGGAGGTCTTTAAGCAGAGGCTTGACAGCCATCTGTCAAGAATGCTTTGATGGTGTTCCTGCTTGGCAGGGGGTTGGACTGGATGGCCCTTGTGGTCTCTTCCAACTCTATGATTCTATGATTCTCCACAACTCTGGCTTTACCTGTTGAGGGACAGGGCACCACCCATTTGCCATCTTGCACTGAGCCTATCATCATCATCATCATTTCTACACTGCCCTTTATTTGAGGATCACAGGGCAGCTTACAATATAAAAACACAAAAATGCATGACATACTAACAAACAAGAACACCACCTCCCAGTTTAAAAGGCCATGGATCGTTTAATCAGTCGTCTAGGGTTGTCCCACACAATGGGGCATCAGAGTGACATCTCTCGGCCCTGCCCTTTGGGGGGCTCCACACCTTAACGTGGAGGCAGCCACAGCTGGGAAAGGCAGCCATGGGAGGAGGGGTGTGCCTGCATTCAGGTGGCAGCTGGTTACATAGGGGGGAAAGCAATGATTCTTCAACATCAACTTCGTTGGACTGGTCATGCTGTTCGGATACCTGATTACCGTCTTCCAAAGCAACTACTCTATTCCGAACTCAAGAATGGAAAGCAAAATACTGGTGGACAACAAAAGAGGTTTAAAGATGTTCTCAAGGCAAATCTTAAAAAAAAAGTGTATTATAAGCACCGATAACTGGGGAAACACTGGCTTGCGAGCGCTCCAATTGGAGAACAGCCTTTACCAATGGTGTCATGGACTTTGAAGAAGCACGAACTCAGGGTGAAAAGAAAAGAAGAAAGAAGAAGAAGGCAGCTGGTGACATAGGGGAGAAAAATAAGCTTTTTCAAAAAGCAAAGTCTCCCCCAGTCTTATCTAGATTGAGTTTCAGTTTGTTGGCCTCAAGTTACAAGAAAGATATTCTGACTAAACATCAGGAAGAACTTTCTGACGGTAAGAGCTGTTCAACAGTGGAACAGTCTCCCTTAGGGGGTTGTAGAGCAGGCTTCCTCAAATTCGGCCCTCCAGATGTTTTGAGACTACAATTCCCATCATCCCTGACCATTGGTCCTACTAGCTAGGGATCATGGGAGTTGTAGGCCAAAAACATCTGGAGGGCCGGGTTTGAGGAAGTCTGTTGTAGAGTCTTCTTCCTTAGAGGTTTTAAATTAGAGCTTGGATGGGCATGTATGCTTTAGCCGAGATTCCTCTATTGCAGGGGGTTGGATTAGAGAACCCTTGGGGTCCCTGCCAACTCTACAATTATATAATTCTAATCCCCCTTAATGGCTCACCATGGGAAGATAGCTTGGCTTGATTAAATTCCAACACTTGCCTGACCCAGGGACTAGAGGGGTCTGGCAGCCACAAACTCACAGCAATATTTGCCCTATGCTAATTGCCAGAGATAGCCCAGCTTGTTGGAAGGCAAGTATGCACCTGAATCAGACAGACTCACTTTGCAACAGAGGTTAAGGGGCTTGTCTTCCACCTGGAGTTGGTAAGTGCATTCAGACTTAGGGGTTTTCCACCCAGCCCCACCTAGGCTCGAAGCTGCTCACAACAAATAAACAAAGTCCACAAAACAGGGCAAGACACCAGGCAGATTAGAAGCCATCAATAGAAACATTATTCAGCAACTGCATCTGAAAGCCTTCCTTGAAAGCTGGGTTTTGCAGCCCCTCCTGAAGGCTAGCAAGAGCATGCTCCGGCAGACTTCTTCTGGCAGACTATCCCACAACCCTGGGGCAGTGACTGAGAATGCCTTGCTTCTTGCGCTGCTTGTCTCTACCTCCCGCAATGATGGCAAATAAAGCAGAAAACTTGAGGGCATTCTTGATTTGAGGGGAGGGGCCATATGAGAAGAGGAAGCCTCAAAGATGTGGAGGTCCCAGACACTAAAAGGTTGAAAGCAGTAGCTGAGCCAGAAGCTATTTGTGATGTGTGCTTGTTTATTTTCTTTAAAAATAAATAACAATTAATGGTATAACCAACAGGACAAACAGAGTAGTCCAGCAATTCAAGAAAAGAAAAAAAAACCCAACAATCGTGTATGGACAGGTATAATTTGAGGACACAAAAGGGATAAAAATATTGAAAGAAACTTGTACAAAAGAGGCAATGCTGCAGTATTCTAAGATAAGACATAAACAATGGGTCAAAAACTTGTATAATCAAAAGCAGCACCAGATGATATCATATTTGGACAGAGTTCATCATCCGTGTGACTGCGTCGCTAAATAAGCTTTAAAAAATCACCAGATAGCCGCAAAGTCTAATGGGTCCGCTTCCCCTCTGAGAACCCGGCATTGGTCGGTTAGTTTCTCTGATGTTGCTATAAATAAGACTTTTAGAAACCAATTCACAATAGAGAGAGCATAGAAGCACCCTTACAGTGCTTGTTTATTTCTGGTGTTGCTTGGAGGCCTTTTTAGGTACGGTAAGTTTAACAAATAATAAAATAGTAAGAATATTCCAAGAGAGTGGTTTCACCTCATCTTGGTTAGCACGCAAAGGGCACTGTGCCATAGAGTCTAAAGAAGGGTGCAAGCAAGCAGAGTTGACTTTTGTTTTCATATGACAACCATTCCCAGTTCTGCAGAATCCTGGAACAGCGCTGGGGGAAAAGTTCCCAAGCATTATGTTGACTGTGCCTCTGGCAGTTGCTGGCAATCAAGGGTGTTGCACTCACATCCAGTGTTTGAAATTCCCCAGGCGCCAGGTGCGTTTTGCTCCTGGCGCACAGCCAATGGCACCCATGTGGAAATTTCTGGGCTCCAGGCTGGCGACCACGGTTTTAAAACCTCTGCCTTAGTCCATTTCTGTTTCCACTGTGTGGGTTTCTCCTTCCTGCGTACTGGGACAAGTAAATGGTTGCTAAGAGCAAGCTACAGTCAAACAATGTAGTTGAGATCACAGAGTTGTAGAATCATCCAGTCTAACCCACTGGCGAATAGACATTCCATTGTGGTGACCATAACCTAGGTTTAAGCTTATATATCCGAATTTCTCACACCGCTCACGTCCGGCTTGCAGGCTTCCCGCAGACATCTCATCCGCCACTGTAATGGACTGCACACACCACTATTCTGATCCAGCAGGCTCTTCTGGTGTTGGTTTGGTTTTTAATTCATTTACACTCCTCCTTTCTGCCATAGAACTCAAGGCAGAACACATACTGTCTCCAGCCTCCCAGCCATGCACTAACCAGACCTAAAATTCGTTTCACAAAGCTGATGCATCAAGACCTGGGATATGGGCTGAGGCTCTAGCCCACTCTGATATCTTGGAAGATATGGCATTTATATATCTCTGCCTCTCCATCCATCCCACCCCCCATGGTGTATAATGTTCTTGTTAAGTACTTTAGACATGTATAAGAAACTGAAAGAAAAACTATAAACTAATCCACGACTGGACCTAACGGTCAGGGTCCCTTTACCTTTTTAATGAGTAGAAAACTCATTTGTTTTGGGGATTTTTTTCAAATCAATATGAATCAGAAGCAACAGATGAATATCACACCACTGTGTTATGTGTATTTGAGCATGCACAGAAGCCACTATAAGGTCTGCAGCCCTCCAAGAGGGTTTTCATGCCTTTAAGCATTGCTTAGAAGGGAACATACACCAAATGAAACTGCTCCTTTGGCAACAACACCATGATAGCAAAGAGAAAAGGAAAAATCTGCCTCCTGGGCATCACTTAAAGCAGGAGGTGGAAATCTCAAATAGATTAATTGTGCAAGTTTTAAGCTGTTTTAAGATGTTATCTGCTGTTTTCTTGTTTTGTGTTATTTTAGACTGTACACTGCTGTTGTTTCAGTTTTATGCGTAAACCTGCAAACAAGCACAGCCTACAACCGATGAAAAGCCACCAATCTTCCCTTCCCATCTTTGGTTATTGCTTCCCGATAAAAACACTCTTAGCGCAGTATAAGGATTTCACTGATAATAATGTAATTAAACAAGCAAGCATTGGTGTCATTTCTTTCCGTGCAGCAGTGTGCATCACAAATGCTACCTTCTGAAAGGCAAAAACTTTCCCATAATTACACCAAGCAGATTCAAGGAAAGGACATCACTCACCTTGCGGAGTTTGGTCCTTCTTTTGCCTGTAATGTATTCATCACCACTCATCACATCTGTCCCTGCAAATCCTATTTCCTGTTCTATTCATGAGGTGCAGCAACCTGGAGCTTTAGAGATTGCCGCCACACTTTTCCCATGGCCTTCTCACCTCTCCTCTCCCCGAGCAAGTACCCCATTCCCATTGTTTATCATCTGTTCTCCCCTGCTGGAAACTGCTGTCAGATGTTCACTTATCCCTAATCTCGCTTGCTGCCTTTGATATTCTTTCTAATCCAACAACCTGTCAACTGGGGCATCGGCCCATGTCCAGGCCAGCTGCTCTGTCCCAGGCTCCAAGATTCTCTCCCAGACTCCATCTGAAATGGTTTTAGGGGATTCTGACCCAGCAAGGAAAACGTGAGGCAAATAATTAATGTCATCTCTATCTGCGCTCATGACTTTGGTGTGCCATTAAGCGCCCCGCCAATGAAGGAAAGTAACCTTTTAAAAGTTGCTTTAAACTCAGGCGTTAATGTATTAATGAAACCCTGGTCAATGTTTAAGGGACACGATTGAGGACAAGCAAGGTCTTGAGGAAGGCAGTGAGAAGATGCTTTTTAATTGAAAAGCGATCAGGAAAAGCAAATCTGCATATAAGCCTCCCAATTTGGACAGAACTTTCTTGCACACCTGCAGCTTTAAGGCAGAACTGCAGAGCAAATGTTTAGCAGCGAACTTTCCTCGTGCTAAGTGTAAAATATGAACATTAAACATGGGCAGGTGGTTAAGATGCATTGCTAGGTAAAGGTAAAGATAAAGGGACCCCTGACCATTAGGTCCAGTCGCGGACGACTCTGGAGTTGTGGCGCTCATCTCGCTTTACTGGTCGAGAGAGCCGGCGTACAGCTTCCGGGTCATGTGCCCAGCATGACTAAGCCGCTTCTGGGGAACCAGAGCAGCGCACAGAAACGCCGTTTACCTTCCCGCAGGACCGGTACCTATTTATTTACTTGCACTTTGTGCTTTCAAACTGCTAGGTTGGCAGGAGCTGGGACCAAGCAACGGACGCTCACCCCGTCGCAGGGATTCGAACCGCCGACCTTCTGATTGGCAAGCCCTAGGCTCTGTGGTTTAAACATTGCTATAGCACTGCAAAAACTCAGTGTCCCCGCACTTCTCAGGCAAGAAGGTTGCTGCTCCCCCTCCCCTCTTTACAGACCTTTATTCCAGTGCCTTTTTAAAGCTCTGTGGCAGGTGAAGCTTTTCCTGGAATGGAGACCAGATGGTGGGAACAGTTTCATCTGTTGAAACTGCACAGGAGAAAGGCCAGTAAAAGTAAAATAGAAATGGGGAATTCCACCCGGGATAAATCACAAAATTAAGGCTACCGGTTCCCAGAGCCTGGGGGAACTTGTCTATTTTTAAAAGTTCTTAGGAACCATCAAAACTCTGTCATGGTGGCTGATACCCTCGCACCTGATGAAATTTCCTGCTTCTCCGTGATCCTTGAAAGTACAGGGACTGGATCTTTGCAAACTGCAACTCTTGTTAGAAAAGCTGCCTTCCTTTGGATTTCTCAGGGTGGGAATGCTAACTTCTATGACAGTTAACCTTCTCTGTAAAGATTTTGAGCAGATTGCTTGTTGTTTCTTAAAAAGCACTGAAAAGCCTCTGCTAGGATGATATACTCTATTTGCACTCAGTATCTGACCTTTTCTTTTCTTTTTCTTTTTTTAGTATAATCCTAACCACCAATTTAGATAGTTCTTTTTTTAAAGAAAAGTGCACAAATTGCATTGTATGTCTCAGATATAGCTCAACTGCTTTCATTTTGTACAGGAATTTAAAGGAAAATTAAACAAAGAGGGTTTGAGAATGAGTAGAGATGTACAGTACGCAAATATATTCACATGTCAGAAAATTGATATTAACGTCCGGCAGGTCCAGACCCTGAGAAGGCAACATTTTTCCAGGTGTGTCTGTTCCCATTAGGGTGTTGCAATGAAGAAAAAGGCCTTGACTCTTAAAGGTAGGGATCCCAATTCAGGGCCTGGATCTGATGACTTTAAATTACAGAATGGTTCATTTCCTTTCTAAAGAGCGAATATTGATAACGCTGGGGCATGCATATATAAAACACACACACATACACACATGGAGGGTGAGATAGCATTAGACTAGCTTAAGATAATAACACGCTCACAGATTAGCACTCCAAGTAACTTTTCATTAATTTTAATCCTTCTGCTAATTTACAATGTAATTTACCGATACACTGATTTATTTTGTGTTTTATCATAAAGGTAAAGGGACCCCTGACCATTAGGTCCAGTCATGTCCGACTCTGGGGTTGCGGCGCTCATCTCACTTTATTGGCCGAGAGCTGGCGTACATCTTCCGGGTCATGTGGCCAGCATGACAAAGCTGCTTCTGGCGAACCAGACCAGCGCACGGAAACGCCGTTTACCTTCCCGCCAGAGCGGTTCCTATTTATCTACTTGCACTTTGACATGCTTTCGAACTGCTAGGTTGGCAGGAGCTGGGACCGAGCAACGGGAGCTCACCCCGTCGCAGGGATTCGAAACGCCGACCTTCTGATCAGCAAGCCCTAGGCATTAACTCTGAATTCAGGAGAACATTACATATGAAGCTGCCCTATGCTAAGACAAACCACTGGTTCAGCATTGCTTTTGGCTAGTAGCAGCTCCCAGGTCTTGAAGCAGGACCTTTCATAGATCCTTCAATCTGGAGAGGCCAGGAATTGAGCCTGGGACTTTCTGCAAGGAGCTAAGGCCCCCTTCCTTAAAATATCTGTATATCTCAGCTTCTTCATTTCACATCCAATGTACCCCTGCTGCTATTTTTGTAGCCATATACACATGATGTTATCCACAATCCACAAAGGGCTAATGCTTCAAGCCTTAGCTTCCAAGAGATATCGATGATGCTCATGAGAAGCATCCGAAGGAGGGTTCTTGATTAGATTCATCTTTGGTCTATTCTTCTGATGTTCTTAAAGGAAAATGTGGGGGGGGGGCATATTGTGCTTTTACCACCTTTTAAAAATGGCCTTGGGGAATAGGATCTATTAAAAAAATGTGTCTAAGTATTACAACTGCTTGACAAAAATCAGCTGCGAAGCAGCACTACACAGCCACTATTCACCAATGAATGGTCAACCCTAAAGCATGAGATCCACCTGTTCCTTTTTCCTCCTCCTGGCAGATCCCCAAAACATGGAGTGCCGTACTTCCTATAAATATTTGAAAGAGACTGAAATATCAAGCCTGCCCCATGCCTAAAGCTAGTAATGTAAATGTGAAGCCCAATCCTATGTTAGTCTACTTGGAAACGCCTCCAAGTGAGTTCAGTGGGGATTGTTCGCTAGTAAGACTGCAGCCCTAAAAAAATGTATGTTAAAATGTTCGGTTATTCTCCACTGGAAGCTAATGAGGAATAATGACAATTGACAGCTCGGCTCATTCAAACACACCAGCAGAGAGGATCTCACCATCAGTCTAGCAAATTGAGAACATTTGAATTTCCAGCAATGTGAGAAAAACTTCGTCAACACTATTTTAAACCCAGACTGTATGAGCAAAAAGGGAGTTTCTGTTTAAATGTCTTAATTGTTCATCAGTTCAGAGGAAGGGAACATTTAATAACAATATATTATTAAATCCATTTAAGTTGGTGACCACCACCAGCGTTAACCCGGCACTGTGCTTTATTTTCCAATTTGCAAGAACACTGACCCTGCAGCAAGGCGTTTTATATTGAAATTGCAATAGCTGTGAAAACTCTGCAAGACATTTAAGCGTGCCGTTAGCCATCGATCTTCCACGTACTGGGACAGTAGACCTCTGAGTCATAGAATCACAGAACTGTAGAGTTGGAAAGGGACCATGAGAGTAATCTAGTTCAACCCTCTGCAATGCAGGAATCTGAAGACAAAATGCTGAGGTGATGCCTTGCTTTGGGGGCTTCCCAGAGGCATCAAGCTGATTCCGTCCTCTTTCTGGATAGTAACACTTGTCTTTGAATATAATTAATTAAGTGAATTATTGAAATGTTAATTGATTATAATGATAATCATAATTTAGCATCATGCTCCTACCTGCAATGCCGCAATGGAGTGAGGCGGCCTGGGATAATTATTTATTTATAAAGGGAATGTCTAATTGGAGAGAAGGTGTACATGTTCATTGATGAATGAGACTTCTTTTTTGTATCTAAATAGTGTCTACCTATTTATTTATAGTCTGCGTGCTAGTGAAGGCCTGTTGATATGCCTCTTGAATTGCTCAACCTCCCCACCCCCCTGGCAACACATTTTCCCAATCACTATGCAGATTTTAAAAAATAAGAAATAAAAAAATGCCCCCATATATCATGGTTGTAAAACTAGGGTTGTTATATCATATGTCCTGATATAGTCAGCATTCAGGCCCCTTAAGCAGTGTCTGGGCGAAAAACGCTGAAATGTCTTTGAAAATCCAGACTTACGGCAACCCATGTTGGTAGTAGATTTAGGCAATTTTCATTTAAAGTAGCTCAAAAACTCCTTTTCCATTCTTGTTGAAATTTCACAAAAAACACAAAACAAAACAAAACAAAACAAAAAGGCATGCCAGAATCCTGGGAAGTGTAGTTTCTTAACGCTGCTGAGAGTTGTTAGGCAACCCCTATTCCTCCCACAGAGCTATAATTTCCAGAATGGTTTTAACAGATACTCCCTCTTCCCAGAGAACTCTCTAGACCTGTAGCTCTGTAAAGGTCTTCCTAATAATTCTCAGTACTGTTAACAGACTACAGCTCCCAGAATTCTTTTGGGCAAGCCACAGCTGTTTAAAGTGGTATGATGCTCTTTTGGATGCTAAGTGCAGATGGGGCCATAACAGTCAGAATTTCACTGTCCCCATCTAGGGCAGTTGCCAGAATCAAATCCAGCAAAGGCAGACAAAAAATTCCAACTGGGCCATCCTTGCTAGGAGTGTGCGTTGTGTTTGACGACACAATGCTGCCTGTGCACAGATGGCTGCATCTGTTGTGTATGTAGCAGAGGAGTCACTGCTTGCCTTTTTACCTCAAGGCGCTCCTCAGGCTCCAAGCAGCTGTGGGGCGGAGGATATAGCTCCCCACCAGCATTGCTGAGCACCCATAAGCAGGAAAGCTGAGGGAAAGCTCAGGGCATGGAAGCTCACAGCACACTTGGGCAGTCTCAGAATGGGAAGCATTTCCTTTCCAAAAATAAAATCACTCCATGCACAAGATCGCTAGCTATTTGGTAGAGACATGGGACAGGGCCTTTTTGGTGGTGGCTGCTCCCAAACGCCTTCCCTAGGGAAGATAGACAGGCTCCCTCCATGTTGATCTTGTGCTGGCAGGTGAAGACCTTCTTGTTCCAACAAGCTTTTGTGAACTGATTGCCACTTGTCATGTATGAATTACCTGTAGATGAGATTCCAGCATTGCAGGGGGTTGGACTAAATGACCCTCGAGGTCCCTTCCAACTCTATGATTATATCACTGCTTTTAATTAAAGGGCTGGTGCTGTGCTCCTCTTCTTGTAATTAGGTATTGGCATGGTTTTAACAGATTATATATATGTACAGGTATATGGTTTTAATTTTATCAGTGCTTGTTTTTCCCCTTATTCTCTTAGCGATTCTTATTTTTATCTGCAAGTCGCCTAGAGTCCCCTCAGGGGAAAATAAACATACAATAATTTTTAAAGCAAAAATGGTGCTGCCTTTCCCCGCCTCGGCAGGTACGGAACTCTGCACATGCCCAGAGCCACTCAGAGGATTCAATTTATTCTATTTCTGTGCCGCTTTTCTTTCAAATGAACCCCAAAGCGGTTTACAAACCTTAAACAACAAAAACAAGCAGCGTGAATCATACAGGAGGGGGAATCAAACCCCAACAAATCACCCGTGAAACCGCTACAACCTATAGAACACCGTTAACAAAGCAACAACTAAAAAAAATATAAAGCTGAACATCGCAATTAAAGGCAAAGTCCGATTACACGATTTGCACATCCGAGTTTATAATCTATATAAAACAACACCTAGGGGGTGTGGGGAGGAGGGAGCCGCTGCCCCTCTCCTTCGGCAACCAGGAACCCCCTCTACTCTCAGCCACGTTCTCTGCCCATGTGCAAAGTGCTTACCCCTCCCCCCATCACTTCTACATGAACCTTATGGGGCAGGGGACAACTGTGTAACCCCCGCCAGGCTTGAGCTCCGGCACCTCTCCAGTGGCGGGGGTGGGGGAGAGATAGGAGGCAAGGCGCCCCCTCACGCCGGAGCCTCCGTTTCCGAAGCGCCGGGCTTGCGTGGAAGGCGGCGGCCGGCGAGGCCTAGTCCGGGCGGAGGGAAGGCGGGAAGAAGGCGGCGGCGGCGGCGGTTCCTCCTCGCTAGGCCGCCGCAGACCCTCCTCGCCGGGCTTACCTGGCGGTAGCGGAGGCGGAAAGGCCGCAGGTACTGGGAGTGGTCGCAGGGCCCCACCGCTAAGTCCTCGATGGATTCCATGGGGGGCGAGGAGGACGACGAGGAGGAGGAGGAGGAGGAAGCAGCGCCTTCGCCTCGGAGATGCTGCCCGAGAGAGGAGCGAGGAGGAGGGAGAGAGAGAGGAGAGAGGGTGAGCTGCCTCTCTCATGTATATATATATGCCGGAGGTGTTCTGACTGGAATATGCACCCACCCCGTGGCTGCGGGTACATGAGACCTTTAAATCACGCACACAGCTTCTCTCTCCCCCCCCCACCCGCCCCAAATCTTGGAAACTACGGTTCCCTTCCTACCCAGAAGAAACTACAGTTCCCAGCACTCTTAACAAACTACACACGCAATCGCAGAAGGAGATCTGAGTGCTTGGGCATCGTGCATAGCAAGTCCCCGTTTTCTCCGGGAGGCTTCCTCCCAGCTGAATTATTTGCAGCTTGAGAGAGCATAAAACGCTCTTCTGTGTAACCTTCGTGAAATAATAATAATAATAATAATAATAATAATAATAATAATAATAATAATAACAAAACAACAACAACAACAACAACAACATAAAAAAAATTCCTTCCAGTAGCACCTTAGAGACCAACTAAGTTTGTTCTTGGTATGAGCTTTCGTGTGCATGCACACGAAAGCTCATATCAAGAACAAACTTAGTTGGTCTCTAAGGTGCTACTGGAAGGAATTTTTTTATTTTGTTTTGACTATGACAGACCAACACGGCTATCTACCTGTAATAATAATAATATTAGTAATAATAATTTATTATTTATACCCCAGCCACTCTGGGCGGCTCCCAACAGAATATAATAAGGACAGCATATTAGCTCCATGCTGCAGATGGAGTCAAGTAGGCGAGCCTCAGAACATCTAGTGAGCATATCACAGGCGAAGGTCGGCAGGTACCATATATTGACAGGTACCATACAGGTTGTTTGTTTGTCTGCAGCTTACTGCAGAGGCTTTCAACCTTTCTGGGTCCACGGCTCCCTTGACCAACTACCTTCTGTCTGCGGCACCCCTGTGGAGCTCAGGAGCCCAGGTAGGTCACCCCTTGCCTGCAGCCCCTCACCCCTTTTCGAACACCCTCCCTTGAGAGTTCCCTCAGTCTCTTCTCTCCTCCCCTTTCCTTGGGAGTCCTCTGGGCAGCTGCTGCTGCTGCGGCCCCTGGGCTCTGAACTGCCCCCCACCCCAAAGAGAGATGCCTCCGAGTCCTCACACTGCCCCACAGGGGCTTGGGAAGCACCCCCTGGCCAGCTCCAGAGGCACCATTCGCCTGGGGAGCTTGTAGCCAGGGCTGCTGCAACGAACAGCTGTGCAAGCCTTGGGGAGGCAGAGATGCGAGAGGGCATCGGAGGAGGGAGGGAAGGAAAGAGGGACAGAGGCCAGTGTTGCCTGCGGCATCCCTGGCCATCATTCAAGGCACCCCAGGATACCATGGCACACTGGTTGAAGACCACTGCCCTACTGTGTTTGAGATAGAAATGTGGTAGTTATACGGTCAGGGTCTGGATGTACTCCATTCTTTAAAAATTATGCACCAAGAATAGTTGGGTTCTGCAGGTTTTTGAGCAGAGGTTGGATGGCTATCTGTCATGGCTGCTTCAGCTGAGATTCCTTCATTGCAGGGGGTTGGACTAGATGACCCTCAGGGTCACTTCAAATTCTGTGATTCTAAATTGAGTAAATTTAACCATTTCCCATAACTTCCTCTTTTGCACGACGTCACTTGTTTATTTGTTTGATTATTTGCCTGCCCTTTACCGCAAGATCCCAGGGCAGGTTGCAGCAATTTAAATATTGAAATAAGTTTTGAAGGGGTACAATCAACCGAGAGAAATGAGTGGGCCCCAAAAATATCTCTTTCAGGGGTCAAAGGCCAGGGTGTAAAGAGGTGCCTCTTCATGGTATGACAGAAACTGCATAACAAAAGTGCTAGACACACCTGGGTGGCGAGGGGTTTCCACAACTGGAATCCTCTTCTGGAACCATGTCCAGCTAGTTGTTTCCGTGGCAACCACTTCCTCCTGCTCTTTAGTCATGCAAAGGGATACATAACAGGCTGGGCTAGAGCCAGTAACCTAACAAAGAGACTAGCTTGTCCGCTTCAACTGCTTTTCTTTCTGCAAATCCCCACCTTGCCGAAATAAAACCACAGTTTAGGAGGAGAGCTACATTCATTCTGCTGCACCCTTGTCCCGCCCAAATCCTATAACAGTATTTTGTGGACAATGGTGGTATTTTTGAGATTCCTCCATGCCTGTTAGCCAGAGTGCTGCCTTTCCCCCGCGAACCCCAGACTCTATCGCTGCCCAGATATTGCCCGGGTCAGGGGGCAGAAGAATCGTGGCCACATGGGGCCTTTCTGCTTAAAGGAGCCATAGAATCGGTCAGTGCATCCATGAGGACTTAACATTTCATGCTGTATTCCTCCTTTCGTAACCCATGGTTTGAGAATCCCTGCCCTAACCTATGACTTAACAAGCCACAGGTGGCTTTTAAAAAAAGGAAAAGAATAGGTATTAAATCTTCTGTTGCATGTGATAATTATGTTTATATATGGGTAACCGGGTGCCTTGCTTGTAATCTCGGTGGTGAATCTTTAACTAAGACCTGAAATGCCAATTAGATGATGTCACTGTCACATTAAAAGGCAAAGCAGCAGATGGCCGGAATTTCAGAATAATGTTTTAGTACAATCGATACATTCGCTTAAGTAGTGATTAGCAAACAATTGCGTTTGTGTTCATCAGTCTTGCTGTTGCCTAGAAAGTGAATACAAACCAGAGACGAAATGACTGTGACAAATCTGGAACTTCTGTTCGAGAATCTATTGCTGCCCTATCAAGTGTTAGGGAGTGTTAGAGAGACGTTTTCCTTACTGGCAGCCAAGTATCAGGAAAAGGCAACCAGGCTATCCGATCTACAGATGAGGGAGCCTGGGTTGTGGCTGGTTTTTTTGTTTGTTTTTAAAGGCACATAAGGGATTAGATTTTTTAAAAAAGTTAGCAAAATGAGGATAATAGTAGAAGAACTGTAACAAAAAATTCCGTTTCATTTTTGCCAGGGTTTTTTGTTGTTTGCTGCTTCCGTTCCAGGTGTTGCAAGCACGAGTTATTCAACAAAAGGATATTTTGTAATCCATAGGAAGGACATTAATTACCCTGCATTTCACATTGTGAGTAATCTGAAAATATTTAGGCAATGCTACCGGATTTAGTGCCCTTTGAATGAGAGAACACTGGAGAGGGAGACCCATAGCTGTTTTGCAGTATTTGCTTTATTTACCTACACTGAGATAAAAGGTAACCCCCTTTAGAGTTTAGAGATGTAGTGAAAGGGCTTTAGGCTCACCTTCTCCCTCCTCAGATTCCTTTCTCCCTACTTTCCTCGCTTGAACAATCAGCAGTTTGCCATGTTGTCTGAGTACAGGGCTTTGCTTTGCTTCCAAACCAGAACGGACATCCAGAAGAATTCAAACAGTGGTTTCCGATTCTTCTTTGGAGGCAAGCAGTGGTTAGCCCTATCTCAGCATTTCAACACCCTGTGGTTTGCTCAAACCAGAAATGGGGGCAATTGGGACCTAGGAAGGTGCCTTATACCAATTCAGACCATTCGTTTGTCTACTCTAACTGGTAAGGGTGGCAGAGCTGGTGTTGACTAAAATAACAGCTTAAACCCTTAGCTCTTCTCCTGATCCAGCAGAATGATAAAATAAAACCAGCTAAACCAAAAGAAAATAGAGCAAAAACAAGTGGACCTGTTCTAGGAAATGCAAGGTACTCGTTTAAAATCTAAAGAAAGGAGTCTAGATACATATTTTTAAGCTAAAGAACGGATGGGCTGTGGTTGCTTCACAGAAAGTTTTCAGACAGTGACCTAACAATAGCACCCAAAATACAGAAGCAGTCAATCAATCAATCAATTTATAGTGCATAGCCAAAGGCCTTTACAATGTACAGCAGAGAGCAAGGCAAGGCTTTCCTCTGGAATCACACGACATACCCTGTAAAAAGTTTACAGCATAACATTTTTAAAATAGAGAGCATTGTCATATCCAGAACTGAGCTTCTTAGCTGTCAGAGCAAATTTGGCTAACAGGTGTGTAATCTGGAGATCTTTATCAGCTAGGACCTAGACTGTCACCTCCTGGGGGGGATCGGCCTGAGAGACGGTCAAGAACAGGTGATAAAATTTTTTGCTCTGGGCATTGGATATAAGGGACAAAGCAGCAGGTAAACAGAAGCAGTCAAAAGATAGCCCAGAGGTTGTCTTTGGGATCAGTTTACAGATATCTCGATTAAAACAGGATCTCAAAATAGAAATCAAAGATGACTTTTCTGAAGCAATAAAATGTTCGGAAGAAAAAGTGACAGAACTGACAGGAAAGATAGAAGGAGTAACTAAGACAGCTTCTGAAGCGTTTGATATGTGCAAGAATTCTGAAAAAGACTTGGGGTGTGTGTGTGTGTGTGGAATGGGCTGACCTTTCAATAGATCCAGGAGCTGGAAAACAGATATTGCAGGCAAAATCTGAGGGCTCAGTGAGTGGAAGGAGGTCTGAAGAAACAAGGTTATGGTGATATTGCAGATGAGTTATCTAAATAACTCTGAAATTGGCCTCACCACGGATCGAACTGAATGCACCCATAGTGCCCCACCCCCAAGCCCAAAGAAGGAATTCCCACACAGATATAAAGTAGTGAATTATAAATATTTGGTATTTTCCTCCTTGTTTAGATTAGGTCAAAGTTAGGGTCTCCCAATCCAGGCAGATTTCTCTTCTCCCTGTCCTGCAAAACAGCACAAGGTGTTGATGGGTCGCCCGCCCTTGCGGCTGGCTTAGGCATGGAGGTTAGTTAAAACACAGCTTGCTCTCGGATTTCAGTGGCACGTGAAGCAGGTCTTTTCATCCCAGAGTTATCTAGGTTTTGTGCAGTCTTAACACAGATCTACACAACCTGTGACTCACCAAGAGGCATGATAACTGACAGCCATGTGTTGTTGCTTGCTTGACAATCTCCTCTTTTGTTGCTGTTGTAAGAAGGTGACAGGAAAACAACAACAACAGCAGCAATTTATTACTTATACCCTGCCCATCTGGCTGGGTTGCCAATGTACGTAGTTCACCAACATACGTGGCTGCTTTTGGCACGGAGGGTCACAGGCTCGCCTTAATAAGAGAAACACCCCCTGCTCCCAACAATGCAAAGTTTCACTCTTGCCTCTGTGTTCACTGTAATTAAAAATTGAGTGACTTCTCTAACTGTGCTGGATTCTTGCCAGGAAGGGCTACCACAATCACCCACCCCCGGCCAGCAAATGGGTACCTGTGTCTCCGTCCACTACACGAGAAACAAAAAATGCAACTGGTGAAACTTTTCCCAGCGTGAAGGTGGGGCCATTGCCTGATAATCGTTTGTTAGAAGCCCCAGGGGCCAAATGCAGCCCCTCCACCCTCTCTCTGGGGCCCCTGGGACTCTTCCCAGGCCAGTCCCCCCTGAAATTAGTAGACACGACTAACTTAGGTCCATTCATTTCAGTGAGCCTACTTTGAGTAGGACCAGTCGTGACTACAACCCAGGGTGTGTGCAAGTGTGTGACATTTGCTGTGCTCGGGCCGATTTACGTCCAGCTCCGCACACCCCTGACATGATGCGGCCCCCAGAAGGTTGGCGAGAATGGAATGCGGCCCCTGGGTTCCTCACTCCCGGGCAAAAAGATTGAGATTGCTTCTCTCTCTCTCCACACAAGCTGCTACTGTGCAGTGCTGTGTTCAGCCAAAGCCAGAGTGTCATCCTGCCGATTAGCAGTGTTTGCTTTAACTCCTGTTGGCTTTGGAGGCTGGCTGCTGGAGAGCGCTGCCGCCGCCCTTTCTCTCAGCCCTGCTCCTGTGCCTGGCAGCTGTGGGGGGCAGAGCACACCCTCCTGGCTGCACCTGTGTGAGCGTGTGGAGCCAGTGAGTCAGTCCTCCTCCTCCTCCTCTGCCTGCCCAGCCCAGCCCAGCCCATCTGCTCAGGCAGCAGCCCGGTGTTTACCTTGGACACACAGGAATGTCCCTTGCAGCGCTTCTCCCTTCCGCTGCTGCAGCTTTTCACCAGAGCTGCCTGAATCATTCGTTCCCTGTTCCTGCTCAAGGCACGCTTCCTTAAGGGGTAAAAACAACAACAGCCACCATTGCCCGTAGGACTTTTATTGTTTAACTCCAGAAGTCATACAGGAACAACCTTTGCAGAGATGGCAACCTCCCTTGGGTCGTACCCAGCGGACTCAAGTTATAACTAACCTAAAACTCTTGCTTTCAATGGGTCAGATTCAAACACCAGAGGAGACCCGTCGGGTTGCATCCAACGTAGCACGGCGCAAACGTTCGGCCAGTGCAAGGGTTTCTGTTTGCACAACAGTCTTCCCTCTCTCTCCTTCCCCCTCACTACATGCCCACCCCCAAACTGTTCTTGGAGTTCCCCTGACCCACTGGAGCAGATTGAGGGAGGGTGTTGGGCGCATGAGAGGGTGGAGATGGGGGCAAGTTCCATTGCACCAGGGGAAATCCTTGGACTTGGGATCATAGAATCATAGAAGAGTTCAGAGGGGCCGCAAGGGTCCTCTAGTCCAACCCCCTGCAATGCAGGGATCACATCCATGAAAAGATAGAATAGAATATATTTTATTGTCATTGTCCCCTTCGGGAACAACGAAATTACTTGGCTGCTCCATCCACCCAGATAGGGCACTCCACACAAAAACAAAACAACTACAAAAACGCTGATTAAAACCATACACACTGATTAAAACCATACAATGATAAAACATAACAGGTAAGATTAGAGGACTTCAAAGTCCAGGCTTCCCATTCAAGGCTGAGATCACTCTGGAGAAGAAGCTGTTCCTAAGACGGCTTGTTCTTGTCGACATCGTCCTGTATCTCCGTCCCGATGGCAAGAGCTCGAAGAGACGGTGACCAGGATGCGATGGATCTTTTACTATGTCCAGTGCCTTTCTGTGGCTCCTCATGGCATAAATCTGCTCTAAGGTGGAGAGCGAGCAGCCAACAATGCTCTCTGCTGCCTTAACAACTCTGCACAACCCCAAGATGGGGGACACATTAGTCGAATACCACACATTGAAATGAATAGATATGACTAAACTAGACCCAGTCATTTCCTTAGTTCTGCTCTGAGTAGAACCTGGTTAGATGCCACCTTTTGCCTGCATGGCAGTCACTCAGATCGGACCCCCTGGCAGGGGGTTGGACTGGATGGCCCTTGTGGTCTCTTCCAACTCTATGATTTAACCTTGTTAAAAAACCAACTAGCTAGAACATAAGGACATAAGAAGAGCCAGGCTAATGTTCCATCTAGTCAACATCCTGTTCTCATATTAGCCACCCAGATGTCTGTGGAAAACCCTCAAGCAGGGCTGCCTGGGCACAAGAGCGTCTCCCCTCCTGCCATTTCCAACAGCTGGTATTCAGAAGGATTACTGCCTTCGACCATGGAGAAAGAGCATAGCCATTGTAGTTAGTAGCCATTGATAGCCGTCTCCTCCAGGAATCTGTCTAATTCTCTTTTAAAACCATCCAAGTTGGTGGCCATCAGTGCCAACGTCTTAATATCCTCAAAATGAACCCATATTCCGCAGGGGGAAATTGCTCTGGCTGTTGGAGGCCCAACAGCTGGCTGGAACTGTTGGAAGTTGGAATCCAATGGTATCTGGAGGGTCACAGTTGCAAGACAGAAAGACGCCAACTGGTGAAGCTTTTCCTGTCTCGTGGGAACTCAGGTGTCCCTGCGAGATCTTGCAAGAGCATCCCAGAGTTGGCACGCTGAGCGAGCCTTGGCCCCCTCCTCCCCAAGCAAGGTGGAGAGCTTAAAAGCTATTTTCGCACAGGGCCCGCTTGAGTTATCAACTGTATTTGCTACTAGAAGGACTGATGATGCTTTGAGATGCATAGATTGCAAATGTACTAACAATGGATGCAATCCTTTGCATAACCTGGGAGTAGGTCCTGTTGAGCTCAGTAGGGCTTTTGAGTAGGCATGTATAGGATTGTATTTTAACAACTGTGGCCTGAATAGGTCCCACTGTACATTTTTGTTTAAAAAACTTCCGTGTAAAGTAATGCAACTTCTGATTGTAATTTGTTTTAAGCGGTTTTTAATGTAGTATTTTACATTCTTGTGACCTGCCCTGGGTTTTCATAGCGAAGGGTGGATAATAAATAATATATAATGGAATGTAATATTAATAATAATAGCAACAACAGTTTGCCGCACGGGTTTATGTTTATTTATATTGAGTGTCATGAGAAAAAATCTCGTTGGTGCCCATATGCAGATTTAAACCTATAAAACCCGTTCAGCCGCAGAGAACAGTTGGTTTGCTTCGTTAAAATGTGGATGGGAACTAACACACAAACATGTCATGCACTATTGGCATGGGAGTTAATTTTTGATGCTAGGCAATTTGATTAAAATTGTGTCCTCGATAGTCCATGGTGCCTCCTGTATCCTGCCATTGTGTTCATGTATAAAAGAATGAGGTCTGCCCTTTCCCATAAGAATATAGCCACATACTTTTTTCAAAGTAAAGCCAAATGGAGGAGAGCTGCTGAGTGCAGGGGGTGGTGTGTGTGTGTGTGTGTGTGTGTGTGTGTGTGACATGAACTTGAAACATTTTGCAAATCTTTAATGATAGTTATTGCTCCAGTGATTGGTTGTTAAAATGAAACTGAGTTCTTCTCCACCGCCCCCCCCTCCCAATCTGGGTTGTAGCCAGTTTACTCAGAGTTGGCCTATTGAAATCAATGGGCATGCCCAACTTTGGCTCATTGCTTTCAATGCGTTTACTCTGAGTAAAACTTAGTTGGCTGTAACCTATGGTCCATGTCAGCAAAATGAGAAAAAAGTGACTTGAGACTTGGGAGGTCCTGCACAGATTTCTCATTAATGTGACCACACATTTTAAACGCCCCCCCCCCAGCCAGCATAGCAACATTTGCCTGATGCATTTTTAAAAATCACTGCAGTGCAGTAAACAAACCCTGATGTTAAGTGGTTAATTTATAAACTGAAATATCACTGTAATAAAAAAAAAAACCTCGCTTCCTTTGATCTTGCAGTTACAAAATAATTAAAGTATTAAATTGCACATTAGACCTCCAACCGCTGGCAGATGTGAAGCTTTTCAAGAGTGGGATGCGGGAATGACTGAAAGGCAAGTTGAAAGACAGTTTAGTTTTAATTACTCAGAAATTTAATTCCTTTCTTAATTTCAAAGATATCTTAAATAAAAAGGCAGCTATCTAACATCAAATTTGTTACATTAGATATAAGAGCAGGGAAAATTCCCCAGATCTCTCTTCCTACACACTTCACATTGCTTGCAAATTATTGGAAAAAGTTGCAGTGAGGGACTTTAAAATTGACATGCGTTCAGTTCCTATTTTAGAATAGGAGAATTCGTCCGTCCCCCCAGTGCCTTGAATTGTGCTTGGCCAATGGGCTATTCTCTTCAGCTAAGACGGGCAGTAATGCTCCCTGAAGGATTAAAACAAAAATGGTATCTCTTAGTTTAAATGCAATGCAAACCATGGTCCTCAGTTTCCTTGGGAAGACTGGTCTGGGAGCTGCCATTTTAATTTCCCACAATGCATCTAGTCTAGCATCACCAAGGCATTGTGGGGAATTTAAATGGCAGCCGACAACCACCAGATAAACCCTCCTAGGACCCAGCCCTGCCTCAGAGACTTGGAGGCCTATCACAATCTAATGTCTATCATAGCTGAGGCAGTGTTAGGCCCAAACTCTTGGCAAATCCCAGAGTTGCTTAGATCAGGGACAGGGAATTTGTGGTACTCCTGATGTCGTTGGACTACAGCTCCCATCATCCCTGAACCCTGGCCCTGATGGACAGGGCTGATGGGAGTTGGAGTTCAGCAACACCTGGAGGGCCACAGGTTCCCCAACCAGTGACTCTTCTATGAGCCTGCTCTGAGGGATGTCCACCTGACTGGTCACTTGGCAGTACCTTCCCTTGGCCAGAGCTAGATGAGTGTGTTGCACACAGAAGGGCTAGTCAAGCTTTGGTTTGGGATCTGCCCACATGTCAAGCAATATTTGGGGGGGGGTCGGTGGGGAGTAGGGCAGACCTCACCACCTCTGGCAGCTGGGATAAAAAGACGGGGGAAAGCACTAAAGCGTACAGAACCCAGTGTGCCCATGTGGGTGCAAATCACCCCCTCCTGAGCCGTCAGATCAATCATTTAGTGAGTGAAGAGGGGATGCTAAACTCATTCCTCAACTCGGCATGGGGGGGGGGGTCCTGTTTGTGTGCCCTGCATGTGCATCATACTTGTGCATTGTTTGTTTGTTTACATACATAATGCTTTATGCTAAAATAGGTGTCTAGGCAGTTCACAGGTATAAAAGCCAATTGCGCAATCATTAAATATAAATACATTTATATTTATATATAGGTAAAGGTAAAGGGACCCCTGACCATTAGGTCCAGTCGCGGACGACTCTGGGGTTGCGGCGCTCATCTCGCTTTACCGGCCGAGGGAGCCAGCGTACAGCTTCCGGGTCATGTGCCCAGCATGACAAAGCCGCTTCTGGAGAACCAGAGCAGTGCACGGAAACGCCGTTTACCTTCCCGCCGGAGCGGTACCTATTTATCTACTTGCACTTTGAGGTGCTTTCGAACTGCTAGGTTGGCAGGAGCAGGGACCGAGCAATGGGAGCTCACCCCGTTGCGGGGATTCGAACCGCCGACCTTCTGATTGGCAAGCCCTAGGCTCTGTGGTTTAACCCTCTGCAAACTTAAATTTGAATGTGTGTGTGTGTTTGCATTGGGCTTAAGTGTGTTGTGACCACACCTACTTTTGCCCATGCCCGATGCTAGCAAGGACTAGCCAAGAGTGGGCCGAAAAGATTTAGTCACTTCTGGTGTACAGCTGAATCTTTGCCTCAAGTCCTGCTGGAGGTGCAAGTCCTGGCAGAAGAAGTCTTCCATGTGCATCTCCACTATGCCACCAGCAGTTTAAAGCTGGCGTCCAAGGTTTGCTGCGTGTCGCCACCTCGCCCCTTTCATTATTCCCTCCTCGGTACAATGGCATGGGCAACAATAGGCTGTAAATTTCTCCACGCAGGACTAAGCACTCCGTGCTGTAAACAGGAGACTCTTTAAGCGGGAAACAATAAGGGGTTTCTTGGAAAACGCATACTATGTGCAGAAACGCAGCCCTCCAGCTAACAGTAAACGCGTTTTTACGAGTCCCCATTGGGACCTCTGGAACTTTGGGGGGGGGGGTGTTGTTGCAGCAGTAACCAGAGCCCATGTGTGAAAGACAGAAAGATTCTCCAGGGAGGAGAGAAAGAGAATCCTGGGAAGAGAAAAGAACTGAGGGTAGCGTTGGAGAACATTCTTATCTAGCTCATTTGCAAAGAAAGGAAAAGGCAGACTTCTTGGCTCGTGCATCAGGCGGGTAAAAAAGGGGGGGGGGACAAAACCCACTAGTTACGTTACCACCTCTCCTCTGCCTTGGATTTTAGATTTTTTTTCCAGCACTGTTTTTTTCCTTTACCAAAATAGGAGAGGAAAAGTTCTGTGAACGGCATTGGAGGCCTTGTGGACAGAGCTCCCCATCTCTGTAGGGGAGCAACAGTAAGCATGCTGCTTTTTGTAAAAAAACACACACACCCAAAACCTCCTCCAGTGATGTTAGATAATGGGTGTTTAACCGCAGTCGTCACTTGAGCAGGCAAGAGTGAAGTTTGCAGTCCAAGCAATGCTTTTTGCAAAAACTACTGATCTCTTAGACGCGGGTGGCGCTGTAGTCTAAACCAGTGTTTCCCAACCAGTGTGCCTCCAGATGTTTTGGGACTACAACTCCCATCATCCCTCGCTAGCAATACCAGTGGTCAGGGATGATGGGAATTGTAGTCCCAAAACATCTGGAGGCACACTGGTTGGGAAACACTGGTCTAAACCACAGAGCCTAGGGCTTGCCGATCGGAAGGTCAGCAGTTCAAATCCCCGCAACGGGGTGAGCTCCAGTTGCTCAGTCCCAGCTCCTGCCAACCTAGCAGTTCGAAAGCACGTCAAAGTGCAAGTAGATAAATAGGTACCGCTCCGGCGGGATGGTAAACAGCGTTTCCGTGCGCTGCTCTGGTTCGCCAGAAGCGGCTTAGTCATGCTGGCCACATGACCCGGAAGCTGTCTGTGGACAAACGCCGGCTCCCTCGGCCTATAGAGCGAGATGAGCACGCAACCCCAGAGTCGTCCGCGACTGGACCTAACGGTCAGGGGTACCTTTACTGATCTCTTACGGTTGCTTCTGTCCGTGGAAGCTACTTCAGTTCAGAGCAAAGTAGGCATCCAACCATACTGTTAAAAGCACTCTCATGCCACTTTTAGCAGTCATGGCATTCCCCCATCCCTACCAAAAAGATCATGGGAACTATAGTTTGATAAGGGTGCTGACAGTTGTTAGGAGACCCCTCCCAGAGCTATATTTCCCAGCACCCTTAACAGACTAAAGTTTCCAAGATCCCTTGGAGAAAGCCATGTCTGTTTAAAGTTGTGTAATGTGGAGGGGTGTGGCCTGGGGAGGTTCCAAGGGCCTGATGTAAAGGGGTGGAGGGCCACATTCAGCGCCACATGGTGGAGGTTCCCCAACTCACTCTATAACTAAAGCAATTATCCACTTCATTCTTTCTCTACATTCCAATAAGCCTGTTCTTTTAAGAAAATATGAGGGAGAATAAGCAAGATCCTGTTACCTACAATCTGACAGATGTTCCTTTTTTTGTCCTTAAGGAAACAGAGGAAATGTGTGATTGCCTTGTAGTTCTTCCTCTGCTCCTGAGTGACAAGGTTGCCTACTAGTCATGCCTTTCCTTTATTATTCTTTTGTTTGAGAAGGAGCTGCACCTGAGTGCAACTGGAGGCGCTGGATTCCCAAACAAAAGGCGTTTTCTTTTAATTTTAGCAACAGCATAACTCAAGCGGAAATCAATAGACAGGCTCCTCTTCCTCCAGCGGAGAGGAAGTGCTGACAAAAAAAGGGGATATATTTAGATGTGAACTATGCAACTCATAAAAAAATCATCATCGCCATCTATGTCATCCAGGGGATCTGATTATTATAGGCCATGACAGCCTGGGTTCTGGGTTTACCATGCCCTCCCCCAAAATGTGTGTTTGTGTGAGAATCGTTTGTGTGTTGTTCCCCCACCCCCCAAATTTGCATGGTTTTCTGCAATTTGCACCATTTCCCCGTGGAGTTTTCATTTGGGAATGCATTGGTAAGGAAGGACAGATGGACAGAGAAAACGCATGGAGAGGATGGAGGGGAATGGGAAATTAAAATACGCATGGGGAGGAAGGGGGGAAATAGGAAATAAGAAGTTCTGATAAGCTGCCACGTGCAAGGACAGGAAGTTGTGCTGGGTACAAAAGCATACAACCAAGGAAAGATAGTGACACACACCTCCCACTTCCAGTTTTCATTTGAAGGATGCTACTCTGCTGGAACAGGGGAGACTTAGTTTAATGACCCAGCCTACGCTTCGAATGAAGAACGTCCCACGTCCAATCTGTGGCAGATCCTGTGTTAAGGATCCGGGGCATGAAAAAGGATTGGAGGACCACAGCTGAACAAAATGGACAGCACAGAGTCAAGCGACAGACCAGTGGCAGCCTGATTCATTTGAGAGCATCTTTTTATGTTCTTATTGTCTCTGCTTCATTCCTGTTCAACTTGGATGGGCAACTCAAGTGCCTTAAGGAAAGGGCAGTAGCTCAGGGGTAGAGTGTCTCCTTTGAATGCAGAAGGTCATAGGTTCAATCCCTGGCATCTCCCAGTGTGGTGTAGTGGTTAAGAGCGGTAGACTCATAATCTGAGGAACCGGGTTCGCGTCTCCCCTCCTCCACATGCAGCTGCTGGGTGACCTTGGGCTAGTCACACTTCTTTGAAGTCTCTCAGCCCCACTCACCTCACAGAGTGTTTGTTGTGGGGGAGGAAGGGAAAGGAGAATGTTAGCCGCTTTGAGACTCCTTCGGGTAGTGATAAAGCAGGATATCCAATCCAAACTCTTCTTCTTCTTCTGTCTGAAACCCTGGAGATCTGCAGCCAAGCCAGTGGAGACAATACTGAACTAGGAAGATAGTTCCTATCTTCGTAAATCCCTTTTTCTTCATGTACTCCAGGGCTGGGGTACCTCAGGCTTGGGGGCCGAATTCTGCCCTTGAGGCATATCTCTCTGGCCCTTGGTATTCTCCCCAGCCACACCCTCTCTCCCGAGGACACCCCCCTCATCGGCCTTGCTTCATGCTCTCCTTGAGCATTTCAGTCCTTGAACTCCGCTAACTGGCCTGGATGGAGGTTAGAGATGGGTCTCTGAGTATATGCAGAAGCTAGCCTGCATCAGTTGCTCCACTCACTTTGCCTCTGGACTTGCATGTGGCCCCCAGAAGGTTCCCCAGAGTGGAATGCGGACCTCTGATAGTTAATAATAATAATAATAATAATAAAGCCACCATAACCTCATCATTACCAGGTCTTGGGGGTGGAGGAAACAACAGGGATTTCCCTCACCTGTATGTCCCACCTTTGACCTGCACGGAGCAATTGGCTGCCTGCCGTGGGCCTGGACACACCTGTGTTCTGGTATTGCAAGGCAAATCAGATGCCAAACTTGGAATGTGGAATGATGCAAATGCCATGCCAGCAGCCAGCAACATACTAAAGTCACAAAAATGCACAGCCCCGGGATATTTTATTTTCCTTCTGGCTGTCAGAGGGTTTCCTGGCCGTAGCGGGGAGGTAGGGGAGTTTGAAAAACAGCCGCAACCAGGCTGTCTTTTACGCGAGTTGCTCAGGAAATATGAAAAGGAAGCGCAGTTTGAAAAGCTGGCACGGAAAGAGCCGCCGTCTCAGTTGCACGATTCCCTCAACCTCCATGTAATAATTGCAGAGTTAGAAGGAAGGCAACCAAAAACCCATCTAATCCTACCTAGGTTGCTCACTGGGGCAAGGCAGTTTGAACATATTACACCAATCCTGACCCAACTGTCCTGGCTGCCAATTAGTTTCCGGGCCCAATTCAAAGTGCTGGTTTTGGCCTATAAGGCCTTAAATGGCTCAGGACCGCCTCTCCCCAGTTGAACCTACTTGGATCATGAGATCATCAAATGAGGCCCTTTTTCTTCATGTGCCTCTTCCATGAGAGGTCTGGAGGGTGGCAACATGAGAATGGGATTTTCTGCAGTGGCTCCCCATCTATGGAATGCTCTCCCCAGGGAAGTTCAGCTGCCACCTTCATTATACACCTTTAGGTGCCAGGTGGAAACATTCATCTTCAACCAAGCCTTTCGCTGATTAACACCTGATACCTTTTTAAATAGGGATGCGGGTGGCGCTGTGGTCTAAACCACTGAGCCTAGGGCTTGCCAATCGGAAGGTCGGCGGTTCGAATCCCCACAACAGGGTGAGCTCCCGTTGCTCTGTCCCTGCTCCTGCCAACCTAGCAGTTCGAAAGCATGTCAAAGTGCAAGTAGATAAATAGGTACCGCTCTGGCGGGAAGGTAAATGGCGTTTCCTTGCGCTGCTCTGGTTTCACAAGAAGCAGCTCAGTCATGCTGGCCACATGACCCAGAAAAACTGTCTGCGGACAAACGTCGGCTCCCTCGGCCGGTAAAGCGACATGAGCACCACAACCCAAGAGTCGTTCGCGACTGGACTTAACTGTCAGGGGTCCTTTACCTTTACCTTTTTACCTTTTAAAATGTGTTGGGAGGGGTTATTGGTTTGTTTTTCTTCTTGTTTTTATTATGTATTTTGTGGGTGTTTTCAATTTTTGGATCAACGACGGTATACAAATTTAATAAATAATAATAATACCCTCTTCCCCAATAAGCCAGGTTACCAACATATAACACAAGGATGGGGAGCAGGAGGAACTCCAGATGTTGTTGGACTACAACTCCCATCAGCCCCTGTTGTCACAGCCAACGGTCAAGGATGATGGGAACTGTAGTGCGGCAACAGCTGCAGGGCCACAGATGTTCCCCACCCCTGATATAATGGTATCTTCCCAATGTAAAAGATACCAGGATCAGAAGTACTCTCCTTCCTTGGAGGTGTTTAAGCAGAGGTTGGATGGCCATCTGTCATGGATGCTTTAGCTGAGATTTCTGCATTGCAGGGGGTTGGACTGGATGACCCTCGGGACCCCTTCCACCTCTAAGATTCTATTATAAGGTGATTCAAAGTAAGGAAGCCTGTCTCTTTGCATACAGTTATTCATGTGGAAATGGCAATGCAAAGCCATTCCCTCCACTGCTTTTTCTACCAAATTCCCAACAACTCTCTTATCTTTGTGACTCATTGTTATCTGAACTTGCAAAATGTCCGTCAACCGGTGATAATGTTTGTAAACCCCAGCTTGGGCCAGTTTATAGAGTTTGGAAATTTTCAAGTATGCAAATAAGGGAGAGAGTGGGGTGTGTGTGTGAGGATTAGTAGGCTGGCTGCTGACCTCAGGATGGCTCTGAACTCTGCATTGGGAGAGCCTTTTCCGTACCGCTACTCCTAGGGGCATGTAGAATTTATGGGGCTATCTCCTGAGGTCACAGGTCTTGCAAACTTGGCCTGCTTGCCACCTTCCCTTCCCTTCCTGTAAGCGTTCTCAACAGTAGCAGACTTGCCTGAGTCCATGTTCCAGAGGAAAATGCTTGTGCATTTGCAAACATCTTAAAAACATCTCCATAGAGATGGGGGCTTGCTTTTTGACCGTGTATTTTCGTTATTACTGCTAGCCTTTGTGTCGGGAAGGGATCGGAATGTGATGCAAAGGAGTTTATTATTGTCTGCACATTTGGGAGGGAATCACTTAAAACTTTTGAATTAAAAAAAGAAGAGAAAGGCTTATTTATGGCATTATTGAAAAAGACAGCTGATTGATGTTGCGCTCAGGAACTTTGCTTATCTCATGTTGCTCCAGCATCCAAGCCCCGTCCCTGAAACAAACAGGGGCCTACCTAAATTGTCCGCGCGCCAGCTTTAGGTGCAAGTTTGGGTGAGAAAATGCTGTCTGTACCAGTGAGGATGGAGTCAAGGCTTGGCAGTAAGTTTTGAGAATGGCATATCTCGGCCTTTCAGTCTGCTCCAAATGCCTTCCTGTCACCAAGCGCCATTACGTATGGGCAGGAAATTACACATTTATGAGTGATTTACTTCTAAACAAACACGGCTACCCAAACAATAAGTTATTGAATTGGGCTGTTAGCTTTTTAAAGTATCCCAGTGAAAGATCATAACAGCTGTCTCGGCTGATAACTACTGTTTGGGATAAGAATATTGTTGACTGAGTTATTAGCCAATTGTTTTCGTGAAAGTCGAGCTGCATCTTTTTAGGTTGGGGGGGGGACAAAATGGGTGGGGGGGGGGAAATCACATATCAATTTTCTTTAAAACAGTGTATTTCTCTGAGCCCCCATAATCATGACTTCTTTGGATGGGGGCTTGACGGCGAAAGAGGCCACATCAAGATTCTTCTTTCGAAATTTGAATTCATTGAATGTGTGGGTGGGAAAGGCAAAGAGAGAGGGAGTGTGAGAGGCGGGGGGGGGGGAATGAAATTATAATGTATTATTTATTTATTTCATTTATGGATCACTCCCTAGAAAGCACCTCAAAGCAATTCCACAATACAGTCGTACCTTGGAAGCCGAACGCCTTGCTAAAAAGGTAAAGGTAAAGGACCCCTGACAGTTAACTCCAGTCATGAATGACTCTGGGGTTGCGGCGCTCATCTCGCTTTACTGGCCGAGGGAGCCGACGTTTGTCCGCAGACAGTTTTTCCGGGTCATGTGGCCAGCATGACTAAGCCACTTCTGGCGAACCAGAGCAGCGCATGGAAACGCTGTTTACCTTCCCGCCGGAGTGGTACCTATTTATCTACTTGCACTTTGACATGCTTTCGAACTGCTAGGTTGGCAGGAGCAGGGACCAAGCAACGGGAGCTCACCCCGTCGCGGGGATTCGAACCGCCGACCTACTGATCGGCAAACCCTGGGCTCAGTGGTTTAGACCACAGCGTCACCCGGATCCCAGAACGCCTTGCTAGTCAAACATTTTGGCTCCCGAATGATCGAAACCCGGAAGTGAGCGTTCTGGTTTTCGAACGGTTTTCGGAAGCCGAATGTCCGGCACAGCTTCTGCGGCTTCTGATTGGCTGCAGGAAGTTCCTGCAGCCAATCGGAAGCTGTGCCTTGGATGTTGAACTTTTTGGAAGTCGAACAGACTTCCGGAACGGATTCCGTTTGGCTTCTAAGGCATGACTGTACATAGTTTGGAGGCTACAGTGTCACATTTTACCATCCTCTCACTTTCCTACTGAGTGTGATAAAACAATGTGGTTCCATGATATTAAAATGAAGATACTTTAGGGGCAAAATCTCACGGGGATGAAGCTCACCTTCCATGGAACCTCCACGGGATTTTGCCATTGTCGCCTTTTCCTGCCCTCTTTTAATGCGATTTCCCTGAGCCCTTGGATTGGCTCAGAGAAATTATTTGAGCTATCAAAAGAAAAGAAAGGAAAAAGAATCCCCACCAGAAAAGCTCAGCTAATTTCCAAGTCAATCTGAGAAAGCTTCAGAGGGATCACACATTTTTCAATTACCGTACTTTTCCATGTATAACACGCCCTCTATTTTGGGGGAATCAAAATTTAGAAAATGGGGGGGGGGGAGTGCACTACCCATGTATAAGACAAACCCTAATTTTGGACATGATTTCTGATTAAACTAACATAGTCTTATACACCGAAAAGTACGGTATTTTCACACATGTTCAGTTTGGTACAGGAACGTAAGAGCCTTGTTGAATCAGGCCCCTCTAGTCCACGCACTTGTTTTCACAGTAGCAAAAAGGAAGATCTTCATCGTGATTTACTATTTGTCTAGACTGTGCCTTACTCATCTTGTATGGTTTACAGGAGGAAGGAAAAGAACAAGGTGACAGGATTTTTCTTTTTTCTTTTTAATGGCATTATTATTTCTCTTTAAAATACATCATGGTCAGGATATTTCCGGTGATACTTTTACAGCTTTGGATGATTCATCTGCCCCTTTTCTTGGGGTATTTCCATCTCTTCTTCTGTTTAAGTAATAAAGCACACAACAGCAACCCAACAGTTCTACTTCTCCATAACACATACATGTTGTGTGAAGTATATTGGGATTATTTTCAGTTCTCCTACCCCACTAAAATGGGAAAGGAGGAGGTGGACCTCAAAAAGGTGCTGTGAAATGGTTTGTTAGAAACATGTGCATGTTTATGTTTTAGCCTAATATACTTTAAGTACCGGTATATCTGCTCATATTCTTGTGCATAAGTTGCATTGACTGAAGTATAGGCGTAAAAAATGTCCTGCTTCTCTCCTTCGCTAATTAAATCATCTATGGCCTTTTGAAACAGAAGTGGGTTTGTTTGTTACTGTGTTATGTATTTTTGTGCTTTTATGTTGTACTGTAAACCACCCTATGATCTTCAGATGAAGGGTTGTATAGAAATTTAAGAAATAAATAAAACAAATAAATAACTTCCGAATCAGAAGAGGCCGTGAAAACTCTGGATGCGTTGGTGAACTGGATCATAAAATCATAGTGTTGGAAGGACCCTAAAGGGTTTAGTCCAACTCCCTGCAATACAGGTATCTCAGCTAAAGAATTCATGTCAGATGGCCATCCAAACTCTGCTTGAAAACCTCCAAGGAAGGAGAGTCAATCACCTGCTGAAGGAGTCCATTCCACTGTTGAACAGCTTTTACAGAGAGCCAGTGTGGTGTAGTGGTTAAGAGCAGTGGACTCGTAATCTGGTGAACCGGGTTCGCTTCCCTGCTCCTCCACCTGCAGCTGCTGGGTGACCTTGGGCTAGTCACAGTTCTCTGAAGTCTCTCAGCCCCACTCACCTCACAGAAGAAGAGGAGTTTGGATTTGATATCCCGCTTTATCACTACCCGAAGGAGTCTCAAAGCGGCTAACATTCTCCTTTCCCTTCCTCCCCCACAACAAACACTCTGTGAGGTGAGTGGGGCTGAGAGACTTCAAAGAAGTGTGACTAGCCAAAGGTCACCCAGCAGCTGCATGTGGAGGAGCGGAGACTCGAACTCGGTTCCCCAGATCACGAGTCTACCACTCGTAACCACTACACCACACTGGCTCTCAGGGAGGAAGGGAAAGGAGAATGTTAGCCGCTTTGAGACTCCTTCGGGTAGTGATGAAGCGGGATATCAAATCCAAACTCCTCCTCCTCCTCCTCCTCCTCTTCCCATCAGGAAGTTCTTCCCGATGTTTAGGCGGAATCTACTTCCTTGTAATTTGAATCCATCGCTTTGGGTTCTACCCTCTGAAGGAGAAAACAAGCTTGCTCCATCTTCCATGTGGCAGCCCTTTGTAACATTTCTTACTCCTTCCTGGGTTGTGCAATTTTGACTAATACAATATGGCACACAGCCCTGAACTTTGCTGCTCACTGGAATTTTTTAATTCTGAGCCTGGAGGCACGGACTTTTGGTTTCTTTGTTTGTTTGCATAGTTTCTGTACCCTAAGCACATACACTTCATAAATAAGAAATGATGAAATAAGAAATAAAAATAAACAGAGCTCTAAAATGCTTAATAGTTCCGAGTTAATAGCTTTGTCCAAGTAGATTTGGCAAGCATTTAATAAAAGTCATGGTATTTAAAGCTAAGCTATTAGTAGTTTTTTTTTTTAAAAAAAATGAGTGCTTTGATTAGTATACGGGATATTCTCCTCCAAAAACACATTTATGCCAGGTAGAAAATATTTCAAACACACATTACTCTGTCTGCAAATTTCACTCATTTTTATTTCATTTAACAAAATTTTGATACTGCTAAAGAACCACCATACCAACATGTTCCCATCAAGCCCTACCTCACCTAAGGGTGTCAATATCACACCAAGATCTAACAATGCATTTAAGAGACCTTCATCCATTAAGAACTCCCAACTAGTTAACTGCTTGCTCAACAGAGCCTGAGTCATCCCTGAATTCAGGTAAAATCTCTGAATAATACATGCAATTGGATCTCAAAGGCTTTGTTTTCTGAGTTATGCCATTTCCCCCTTTTTGGATGTCGACTTTTTTTGTAATAGGAAACCTTGACTTTTATGAAGTCCCTTTATTACACGGAAGCCAAGAAACCTGTCTTTGGTTTTCATCCTTCTAGACAAGGTCATTTTTCAAAAGGTTTTAAGAGTTGATCATAATAATAATGACCTGTGCTACCTGACCTATGGCAAACAACTTCTACCACAGGAAGAAAAACCTTTTTGAATAACAAGAGTTATTTTATACTTGATTCTTTCTTTCTTTCTTTCTTTCTTTCTTTCTTTCTTTCTTTCTTTCTTTCTTTCTTTCTTTCTTCCCTTCCTTCCTTCCTTCCTTCCTTCTTTTTGCAGACTGTTGCTATTACAGAAGCGGATGGGGCTCATCAACCGGGGAAGGGAGCCCATCCCCATCTAGGAGGAGGAAAACTCTGATCCTAAACCTCCACTGCCTAGTGGAAAATCTTCAGGAGAAGAAAAGGCTAAGGTGTAAAACCTACACAAATCCGGAGTGGAGTCCCTAAAACAGTGGGATAGCACCTTGAACTCCTCCTTCCGGCAGCTCCTGCAGCCAAGCTGGTGTCAACAGAGGGGTAGGAAGGTCAGGTGCGGAAAATTTCTTGTCACCCCCCCCCCCCACACACACATTGATTATTATTTTTTGCCTGCAAAAATGGTTTTACGTTATTTCATATTTTCTTACAAAGGAATAATAAGAAGTAAAAATAAACTTTTATTTATATCCCGCCCTCCCCGGCCGAAGTCGGGCTCAGGGCGGCTAACATCAGATACATAACATTGATATAAAATCAAACAATAATTAAATTACCTCCTAAAAACATGTGAAAATCAAATTAAAGTCTAATTAGATGACTTTCCGCAGGGTTAGGGTTGGGAACAGTAAGTGCTCCACTGAATTGAAATTTCAGCCTTCACTACATAGGAAAACGGCCAAGTAAACAGCTATTTTCATGGAGGAGGGTCAAGATATTAACTGATATGCATGAAATTTCATATATAGCTATATAATCCCTAGTGTAGTAAGATAAGACCTTTGGAGGAGGCATTTAAAAAAAAAAAAGTTTTTTTTATGAACCACTCTAGTAGGGCAGTAATTGTTCCTTGATAATTTGTCACCCCCTCCATGATGGAACCTGGGGCGGCCCGCCCCCCACTTCCTACACCCCTGGGTGTCAAACATCTTGCTCTGTTTTCCTTTGGACTACATCAGTGAGGCCAAGAGAGGGGTCTTGTTGTCTGGGCAGCCCAGGACCTCCACACACACTTCACGGCCTTGTGCCCCAGGGAGCTTACTTTGTTCCTAACACAGCCATTCGACTTCATCCCCAGAGTCGCAATCTATTGTCTCTTGAGACAGACAGATGTCAACAACAACAAAAGATCCCAATAAACCAAGGGTGGGGCCCGGTGGGGCCCTCCAAGCTTCTCTATCTGGCCCTTGGGACTTTTTCCAGGCCACCCCGCTTTCCCCAGCCACACCCTCTACTGGCCCTGGTTCACCCACTTTTGCCTCTGTCCTCACCCAGATTTTAAAGTATTTATATGAATATGTCCTTCACATCCCATACAGAAATAGGATGGAACAGACTTTAGTCTTGTCTCATGAAGATCTATCCCACCATGGGTTTTGTCCCTGGGGTTGTCACATCTCACATCTTCCCTGACATCTCCTTTGGAATGTGCCAGCTCCTAGCCTGGAAACCAGTTGACCCATATTCAACTGGCTCCAAGAGATGGCAACTTCTACCGTTGTAAGTGGGAAAACACTGTTGCACCTAAGGCCTGCTTCTGGGTTTCACAAAGGCGTCTGTCTGGTGAGGAGGGGATGCTGGTCTCTTGGTCTGATCCAGCGGGGATCAGAAGGGTCATAGTTCAGTGACAGAGCATCTGCTTTGTAGGCAGAAGGTCCCAGATATGAACCCCAGGTGGGGCTGGAAAAGACCCCTGCCTGCAGGGTCTGGAGAACTGCTGTCAGTCAGTGTAGGCAATGCTGATCAATGCTCTGACTCAATATAAGGCAGCTTCTTGTTTTCTTGGAGACTACAAGGACAGGATGCTGAGCTAGGTGGGTCATTGGACTGATCCAGCCTGCTCTTCTTATGTATCTTCTTATGAGCGACTTATTACCAGTTGCTGGGAATCTCAGGTAAGGAGAGTGCTGTTGCTTATGGGCTTCCCGTAGGCATCTCATTGGCCACTGTGAGAACAGGACCTTGGACTAGAGCAGGGTTTCCCAAAGTTGGGTCTCCAGCTGTTGTTGGACTACAACTCCCATCATCCCTAGCTAGCAGCACCAGTGGTCAGCGATGGTGGGAATTGCAGTCCAAAAACAGCTGGAGACTCAAGTTTGGGAAACCCTAGACTAGATGGTTCTCTATGACCTCTATGACCCGATCCAGCAGTTTCTTCTTCAGTTCATATGCTATTTTTATTATTTCAGCAGGCATTTTAAGGAAGCCTTCTGTTTTTATGATTGATTTTAATTGACTTTATTAGCTGTGATTTTTCTTTTTGCAAACTTTATGCACACTCCTTAGAAACTTCAGCAAGTAAATGAATAAAGAACAAGAAATGTTCTTGTTTCCTGACTGCCGCAGGAGGCTTGACACTGCTGGCCATTAGGCCTGGAGTTAGCAGGGAGGTCATTCTCGAAACACGGCCACATCCTTGCCAAACGCAGGTGACTCTGGACGCAGCAATAAAGCAATGTTTTCTTAAAGTCGTTTGCTGACCCAGGCACGCCGGGGTCCATGAACAAACCGGCGCTTGCTTCCCGAAGAGCTTGCTCGCAGTCAGCACCAGACAAGGCCTCGCTCCAGCATCAGCCCATTTGAATTGGAAATAAGATGTTGTTAGCAACTCTTTGCATGGGGTGGCCCTCAAATCAAGCACCGTAACTGGCGGGTGACAACAGCGGCAACGCGAAATGGAACGGTTTGCGAGGGCTGCATCTTTTCCACTGCCCGTTAATCCAATCAATAATTAACCTGCCTCTTAGCAGGGCTTGTTATCATAGCAATTCAAGTAGAAAAAAAAAGTGCCATCCACCTGACTAATTTCTTAGAGAAAGCCTTTCGGGCACAGCAAGTAGGCTTGCAGCTTGCAGGCTGACACGCCGTACAAGCCTCTCGAGGCTTGTCTACATGAGCAGCAACGACAGCGATCTGCATGAATAAGCGGGCCTGCCGTTGGCCGTTTATTCATGAATCAGTATGGGGAACTCGGGTCACATCTCAGAAGGAGAGGTGGTGGACTCTCCTTCATTTGAGGCATTAAAGCAGAGGTTGGATGGCCGTCTGTCATGAATGCTTTAGCTGAGATTTCTGCATTGCAGGGGGTTGGACTGGATGGCCCTTGAGGTCCCTTCCAGCTTTGCGATTCTGTGATCCACACCATACATTTGTAACATTCTTATAGCAGTTTTAACAGTCCTGGTGTCCCCTAAAAGAATCCTGGAAGCTGTAGTTTGTCGAGGGTTTGTAGTATTCTACAATTTTACTCCTAAGAACTCTTATTACCCATAACAAACTAAAGTACCAAATGCTGCCATCTTTCTTCATAGGGGAGTCTCTCCACCCCCTTGGTTATTATAATAATAATAATAATAATAATAATAATAATAATTATTATTATTATTATTATTATTATTATTATTATTATTATTATTTATACCCCGCCCATCTGGCTGGGTTTCCCCAGCCACTCTGGGCGGCTTTCAACAGAACATTAAAATACAATAATCTATTAAACATTAAAAGCCTCCCTAAACAGGGCTGCCTTCAGATGTCTTCTAAAGGTCTGGTAGTTGTTGTTCTCTTTGACATCTGAAGGGAGGGCATTCCACAGGGCGGGTGCCACTACCGAGAAGGCCCTCTGCCTGGTTCCCTGTAACTTGGCTTCTCGTAGTGAGGGAACCGCCAGAAGGCCCTCGGCACTGGACCTCAGTGTCCGGGCTGGAGGTGGAGACACTCCTTCAGGTATACTGGACCGAAGCCATTTAGGGCTTTAAAGGTCAGCACCAACACTTTGAATTGTGCTCGGAAACGTACTGGGAGCCAGTGTAGGTCTTTCAAGACCGGTGTTATGTGGTCTCGGCGGCCGCTCCCAGTCACCAGTCTAGCTGCCGCATTCTGGATTAGTTGTAGTTTCTGGGTCACCTTCAAAGGTAGCCCCACGTAGAGCGCATTGCAGTAATCCAAGCGAGAGATAACTAGAGCATGCACCACTCTGGTTACCCCTTTCTCTAGCTCTACAATATCCTGAGGCGCCCAGAATGATGTTCCCTCATGCTGTAGCATCCAACCAGCTCTGCCGCTACTTCTTGCTGATGTTGCTCCCACTGGACCACACAACTTCTTGAAAATCTCTGGGTATTAATCCCCTCAACTCTTTTGTGGCCTGGGAATGTGATCTGAAAACCATGGAGGTGCTTTTTTTTTTTTGGTCTGGGTGTTATTTTGTTTTCTTGCGATATTATGCCTCTCTTTGTCCAAAGTGTACCTTTCTCAGGATCTCCGTCTCAACTCCGGTTTGATATTTCAACATGAAACACTTGAGAAGAAAAGGCAGGTGTTTGGTTATGACCTGTGGGAACATGGAATTGGCTCATTGTTTGGTCACCAAGGCGATACCCCACTTTAGTCAAGTGTCTCGAGATCCGCAAGTAGGCCTTCTCAGCATTTCCACCATAACTAGCATTTTTTAAAACAACAACAACAACACATACACACACATTCTGAACAATAAACTACATTTTATTTTAAATCTACCAGTAGATCTCTGACCAGTTTGCAGTGGTTTTCCGACTCCCGGTTGTTAAAAGAATCGCAAGTAATATTGCAAAGTTAAAAAAGAAACCTCTTCCGTGACTGGCTGGCCTTGTGAAATCCTGACAACTGGTATGGAGAGACAGTGAAGGAATAATCATAGCTGTTGTGGCGATTAGCCACTGGAAACCTTGTCTTCCATGAATTTGTCTAATCCTCTTTTTAAACCACTCAAGTTGGGTGCCATCATTACCTCCTGTGGCAGCGAGTTCCATAGTTTATATTGCATATCCAGCTAAGTCACCCTCAGAATGAAACCAAAGGACAGGTCACTTAAGTCTGATTATTTTGACGGGTCTGCTTCTGAAGATGACAATAATAATAATAATAATAATAATAATAATAATAATAATAATAATAATAATAATAATAATTTATTATTTGTATCCCGCCCATCTGGCTAGGTCTCCCCAGCCACTCTGGGCGGCTTCCAGCAACATTAAAATACATTAACACATCACTAGCGCTTGATGCAATTGTTAAGAGGGTAAGGAATCTAAAAACCAAACAAAAATAACAATAATTGCCAGCCTACATTCTATACTTTATTAGCAACCTGGCAGTTAAATTAGATTCACAACCTTCCTTAAGATACGTGCACAATATTGCCGCTGTAAAATGTTCTGGGTGGATCCGGCTGTAACTGATGCCCTCAGCTGAGCATGTCAGTTAAGGACAACATCAGAAGCAACATTTTGAAGGGGGGGGACATAACACACCTCAGTATTTATGTTTAATGTGCTGTCAGAACTATTGTCTGAGGAAACATATATCCCTCTGATGAAGGCCTCTGCCTTTAACCAAATGCAACTGGGAAATGCATAGGCATTCAACGAAAGCCTCTACTCTTTTAGGTGGGGGCAATAAGCATAAATTTTGCAGGGGGGGGTGAGAAAATCTTAGGAATTTGTGTCTGCTCCACAATAGCGCCATAGCAAAGTCTGACATAATGCACATTCCCCAAGAAAGAGGAATATGTGAGCGTCAGACTGCATATCATATACGTTGACATGGAATGGCTGCTTATTCTAGAGAAAAGGCTGTTTCTTCTTGATAGAAAGGGGTGCTTAACTCTGACCCTGCCCATTGCTTTTCCAGACCCTCCAAGTGTCCCTATTTCCCAGGGAACGTCCTGGATTTACTGAAGCCGTCCCGGTTTCTGATTTGATCCCAGAATGTCCCCTTTTTCCTTAGGACACCCCTATTTTCACTGGAGAAATGTTGGAGGGTTTGGAATTATGCGACCCCCCCCCCGGTGAGTCACGTGACCCTTGCCTTGCTTTCCCCCTGAAAAAAGTGCTTTTTTTCAGGGTGAAAAAACATTCAAAATGGCCGTCACGATTTCCCGTGAAAAGACTTGATATCCTTTTCTTCTGGGGCGCTTGGCAGGTACTTGGCAGGTATGCAATTGAATTTCTCCTCCATCACTATTATTTACTCAGAATCCTGCCTGTTTCCCTAGCTCAATTTAAATCTGCAATGCCCCAGAGAAATCCTGTGTTGCAGTAGTGTGAAAACCTTTGAGGGCCGAGGTGAAATAGCCAGTTATGAACTTCTCCCCCCTCTCTCAACTGTGGTGAAGTTTGCTCATATTTGCTAATTGCAAAGAGATAATATGGCTTTTTGTTGCAAAAGGTTTGCGTTCAGTTACGTGATACGTTACGCATGCTGTATTGATTGTTTGCTTCGGTTAATAGGTTTATATAGATTGTAAACGTTTCAAAAGATTTGTATCGCCGTGTGGATTCAATCTGAGCTAACTTTAATAGCCAAAGCTGTGCTCTGAACTTCGTTTCCTTGGATAAAGTCTCCCCACTGGCCTCAGTGGGACTTAACTTTCCAGTAACTAACCTTACAAGTGGAGCTAGAGGCAAGAGGTAAGTCGGAAGAGGGCAAAAGCCCAACAACAGTTTATTGTGCAAACCATTTCATCTGCATTGCCCATTCTGTAGTGACCTCTGCTGGGTAACAGCTGAAGGTGTAATATCCTGTGCACTGCGACACTCAGCAGATCTCAGCGGCATTTCATATCATCTCTAATCAAGCTGTGTTTGATTGCCGATCATCAGGAATGCACTTGAGATGCTCAGAGGGATTCTGGGAGTCACACCTACACGTAGGGCATTTGTGTGTGGATGCCAGAAGCACAGCATTCATTGCTAAAGAGAAATTTGGACTCAGCGGGTTAAGGCTGCATTCCTACGCACACTTGCTGGCGAGTAAGCACCACCAGCACAATGGAACCTACTTCTGAGTAAGTGTTACTTCCAAACTAGTATGGCGGGGTGGGGAAGCAGTGGCCCTTGAGATGTTGCCGGACTACATCTCCTATCATCCTCAACCACTGGCCACAGGGGTGGCGGCTGGTTGGAGTCACAAGCACGTAGTTAAACTATGGAACTCACTCCCACAGTTTATGTTTGCCATTTTAATTGCCTCCACCCAGTTTGGAGAGATCCTTTCGGAGCTCCTCACAACCCCCTTTTGTTTTTACCAACCTGAACAATCTGGAACTGCCCATCTGTTCCTGTTACGGATCCATAACATGACTGTCCTTCTATCTCATGATTGCTAAACTTACTCAGAAGTTTTTGGGAAGGGAAAGCTTAAAAAAAAAAAGTCTATGTATTCTTCTTATTTAATTTATATATCACTTCTGTGCCAAAATGTCTTCTAAATACGCCATGCCAACTAGATCAGCTTAACTATATGCTTACCGGGTGTTGACACTAGGCCAGTAAAGAAGAGAAATAATAGTTTTCTGAGCTGCTGGTGTTCTATGCAATCCACCCCCTCTCCAGTTTGATATAATACAGGCCACGTTCACCCCTTGCATTCAACACTCCCCCCCCCAAAAAAACCCTGGGAACTGTAGTTTGTTAAAGGTGCCGGGAATCGTAACTCTGTGAGGGGTAGACTATAGCTCCCAGGATTCTTTGGGGGGGGAGCCATGTGCTTTAAGGGTACTGGGTGGATGTGACCACAGTCCGCGGAAAGATGTCCCCACATTGTTCTCCCGAATGTGTGAGAATCACCTCTAATCACTTAAGAGTGGGGCCTACATTTCAAAGTACCCTAAAGAAAGCATGCTGCTGACTTATATCAGATGAGGATCTGGCCTAGAATTTCAAACACAGACTGGTTTATTAGCACCAAGAGAGCACTGGCGCTTATTCAAATTCCCTGCAGAAAGCTCAGTTGTTGGAACTTGCCTCGATATGTGTTTTTCTTTCTTTGATCACCATTAATCATTTCCATTTGCTTCATGGATGGCCTTGTATGCATTCTACAAAGACTTGTTTACTTGTGCCTCGCCAGTAGCTGTGCTGTGCTCTGGCGCACAAAAGGCTGCCTCTTAGCTCCGATGAAGGGAACAAACGATTCCACTCACGTGGGCATTCACTACCTTCAGCACTCACTCTCCTGGCAGGCCTTGAACCCAGTGACCTAAGGGATGTCAGGCAGGAATTCCCCCCGCATGTTGCTGCTGCTGCCACCCAGCTTTGATCAGAAGAGGGACCTGGACGGAGCCAAGGAATCCTTCTTGCAGCAATAGTGCAGAGCAGGTCCCTCATTGCAAACATTATTGCAATTGCTAAATTCCAGGTTAGGTTTGATCACTGGTGTGAGCGGCTAGGAGATTTGGTCTTGCTGGGTGAATTCTGCCTTTGTCTCCCCTTCAAAGGCACAAGGACTGGGCCTGACGATATATGAGTTTGGTACTTAGGACATCCCTATTTTGTCGGAGAAATATTGGGGTGTCTCTATTTCCATCGGAGAAACGTGGGAGGGTTTGTGGCAACCAACGTGCTTCGCCAGCATGGTGGAGACAATTACACCTCCCTTGGTCATGAGGTGCATACCCTCCCAACATTTCTCTGATGAAAATAGGGACAATCCCATTCCACAATGATAATTTTGCTATTTATACCCCACACATCTTACCAGGTTGCCCCAGCTACTCTGGGCAGCTTCCAACGTATATAAAACATAATAAAACATTAACAAAAACTTCCCTATACAGGATTGCCTTCAGACGGCTTGGGGTTTGGATAACTCCATAACCTCCAACATTTCTCCAATGAAAATAGGGACATCCTAAGGAAAAGTGGGACATTCCGGGATCAAATCAGAAACCGGGATGACTTCTCTAAATCAGGGACGTCCCTGGAAAAGAGGGGCACTTGGAGGGTCTGGAGGTGGTGTTGATGTTTAGCTTCCCCCCCTCCCTTAGAATCATAGAATCCTAGAGTTGGAAGAGACCCCAAGGGCCATCCAGTCCAACCCCCTGCCAAGCAGGAAACACCATCAGAGCATTCCTGACAGGTGGCTGTCAAGCCTCTGCTTAAAGACCTCCAAAGAAGGAGACTCCACCACACTCCTTGGCAGCAAATTCCACTGTCAAACAGCTCTTACTGTCAGGAAGTTCTTTCTAATGTTTAGGTGGAATCTTCTTTCTTGTAGTTTGAATCCATTGCTCCGTGTCCTCTTCTCAGGAGCAGCAGAAAACAACCTTTCTCCCTCCTCTATATGACATCCTTTTATATATTTGAACATGGCTATCATATCACCCCTTAACCTTCTCTTCTCCAGGCTAAACATACCCAGCTCCCTAAGCCGTTCCTCATAAGGCATCGTTTCCAGGCCCTTGACCATTTTGGTTGCCCTCCTCTGGACACGTTCCAGCTTGTCAGTATCCTTCTTGAACTGTGGTGCCCAGAACTGGACACAGTATTCCAGGTGAGGTCTGACCAGAGTGGAATACAGTGGTACTATTACTTCCCTTGATCTAGATGCTATACTCCTATGGATGCAGCCCAGAATTGCATTGGCTTGAAAGTACATAGAGCTGAAGGAGGAAGTTGGAAGAGTGCCCCTCTTTCCCACTTCCACTTCCATCTCTATGTGCTTTGCAAAGCTCAGGTTAATTCCTTTTCTGCCTCTTAGGGCATGGGCTTATCCAGGGGAGAGAAATGACTGGAGGGGGCAGGTTTCCTAGCACTCTCTCAAAAATCCTAACATGTTCATGGGGACAAAAAGATAGGCCGGCCCTGCTGTGCGGAGTCTATAACCCAAAGTATCCTTTCTTTTAGCTCTACCACCATGGCACTGGTTCCTTCTTCGCGATGGTCCCATGATATCTAATGCAAATAGGACTCAGCCAGAATACCTGCTGACATGCAGTTACCCAAGCAACCATGGAAAGTTTGACAGTTTTTCAATTAATTATGAGAGCAGGGAGCATGATGAATGCATCTAATTTGTGTTTTGCAAAAGAGTATGTGAGAGCATGGTTGTTGCGGCATTCTTTCCTTCTTTTTCTGCATGGTTGTGGTCTTCCTTTGAGGCTTCGATCAGCCCATGGGTGTTCTTTCTCAGCTTCACTCAGGACTGAACAGCTGCCTATTGTTCCTGCTTAGCATGCACTGGAATTCAATTCGTCTTCTCCGCTCTCTTCACTTTTCTGTGTTATTCTCTATTCCACCCCTGGCATCAGTAATCTCTGGGTAATATACCAGTGGTGTCATTAGCTGCCAGTCCTGCAATAAATCAACTTGGTTCCCCCCCCCAATTAGTCAAACAATATACTGTAGTTTTAATTTCAGGTTGTAAGGTGTTCTGCATTATACATCTTCTGGCAAACAAGCTTCCCCCCAGCCCAGAAAAAAATATTTATCCCAAGAGCTAAACTATAATCCACCTTGAAACTTCTGTTTAATTTTCATTGATTTTATATGATTTGATTGTAACTGGAGCGCACTGTTTAATGCTGTCCATTTTTGTTCAGGTCAGTAGTGAGTCTGCCAAGTAGTCTACCTAGTTAGACTGTAGAAATATTTACTTCTTTCTAGTTTTGTTTGTTATTATTATTCCGGCCTGGCAAGTGCTTCTCCCTTGCACAATTAATTACTTGGACGATCCTACATAAGCAGGGAACCCATACTGATGTCATGATGCAATGTTAACAATCAGATTGCTATATAATTTTATTTTAACGTTAGACCCGAGGGTGGGTTGCAGCAATAGGGCACAGAAAATATCAGTGAACAATGAAGTACAAGAGCAAATGGTGAAACATAATAAAATATCATCCATCTGCCAGTTTGTCACTATGCCGGACAGTTCCTGAGCATCCAAGGCTCTAAAGAAAAATACAATTCTTCCACTGGCTGCAGAAGTTGGGACAAACCTCTGGATGGGGACCTATTCAGCCTGGTGGGCTCGATTCTCAGCTCCCCCACCTTTAGGAGACCACTTTGAGAGGTTGGCGGTGCTGAAATTTCATCATTTCCCCTCTGCAGCATGAAGATACCAGCCAATCCAAGCAGGGGTTGACAACAGTTCTGATCAATGATTTGGCAGTAACTTCAAGCCCCACTGAGATCACTTATTTCCTGCAAGGCTTGGAGTCACATACGACGTCAGCTCTGGGGAGGGGTGCGCAAAAACTGCCTCCTGGGCCAAATTATGACCCTTGTCTGGCCTAATTAGGAACACAGGCGGGGGGGGGGGATCCCCACCTCTGCTCTAGAAGAACTGCTTCCCTAATCGGGGTGTTGTTTGGCTTCTTCATAACATTGTGAGAACGGAAGAGGGCAAGAAGTACGTGAAGAAGTTCTAAAGTTACTGTAGCTATATGTTCTTGTATTTGCATGCAAACCAATAAAAACTATTTGGACAAAAAAGGAAGAAAGAATGTTTTAAGGAAAAGACGATCAAGTTTGCAAGGAGTGCCAAAGAGCTCTCAGAAACATGGCCTTTTGGGGGGGGAGGGGAGAAGAAGAAGAGATTGAATTTGATATCCCGCTTTATCACTACCCGAAGGAGTCTCAAAGCGGCTCACATTCTCCTTTCCCTTCCTCCCCCACAACAAACACTATGTGGTGAGTGGGGCTGAGAGACTTCAGAGAAATGTGACAAGCCTAAGGTCACCCAGCAGCTGCATGTGGAGGAGCAGGGAATCGAACCCGGTTCCCCGAATTACGAATCTACCGCTCTTAACCACTACACCACACTGGGAGGTGGTACTGACTTTTGACTCAGCCCTAGAATGAGCATCTGCACTCAGAAAACGGGCATTGTAAGCTAGTAGCCAGGCACGATGGATGCTACATTCACCCAAACAGTTCTAGCCTGACTTGGGGACAGTGGCCAGCCTGAGGGGGGTGGAGCTCACTCTGGAACCTTACTGCAGACATGGGGAACCTGTTCCCTCCATGGAAATACTGGACTCCAACTCCAGTCAGCTCCAGCCACTGTGGTCAAGGGTCAAGGAAGATGAGAGCTATAATCTATTGACATTCAGAGGGGCAAAGGATCCCCACCACTGCTCTACTGCCTAGGGGACACTCTGATAGGCAGTCCATGCTGTAAGGAGCAATGGAGAGCACCAGCCAAACCACTGGCCTCTCTCTTTCTCTCTTGTCCACTGCAGGAGATGCTCAGGCTCGGAGTGGGTGAATCTGTCAATTTAAGTTTCTTTCATTTTCTAATTTATCCTATCTTAAGTTCACTTCTTCACATTTCCACAACAGTTTGCGTTAAACAAAGAAGTCATCTTGGAAATTTCATCTGTAAGATTATCTCCGTATACAAGTCTGTATGCAATTTTTATTTTTTATTTTTTGCAAAGCATTTCCCTCCAACAGGATGCATTTGTGCATACAGTACCTACTTCACCTGGCAAAATTCGGAGAAGTGTGAATTTCAAAGGAATTCGGTTTCTTGTATTTTTTTTTAGGTGGTGGTGGGGGGGGGGGGACACTGCGATTTAGGAAGCTAAATGTGAACTGAATTGAATTTCTCACCTACCCTGAGCTGAGGCAGCGGTCTCACCCTGCCTAGGAAATGAAGATTAACAGGAGGTTTGGAATCAGGGCTGTGCTGGTGGGCTGAATGAGAAACCTGGAAGGTGTGTGTGTGTGTGTGTGTGTGTGTGTGTGTGTGTGTGTGTGTGTGTGTGTGTGTGTGTGTTTTAACCCTTTACCTTTTAGTTGTCTTTCCCTATTATGTACTAAAGTGACATTTAATAGGGGGAAATTCTTCTTTCCTTCATTAGTGTTGCATCCCTTTCTCAAAACACAAAAACCCAGAAAAATAAATTAAAAGTTGGCATATTTATGGAAGCAAGAAGAATTGCACAGCGTTATCAGTAAAATCCACCCTGCCCCAGCATGTAGGTGGAAAGCAAGTTCACACAATTTTGCCAAAATGCAGCGTGATGCTAGATCAACAGAGGCCTCCGAGCATGATTTTCTGTGTGATAACTCCAGATTTAATGGAGATCAGTTTTTCCCCCAAAAAAGGGAGGGCTTGGCTGCAAAACAGGAACCCCATTGCCACTAATAGCAAAAGACTTCCCTTTTTCCCTTCTGCACCTCCAAAAGGTTCCAATGTCTTCCCATTTAACCAGTCCCCCCCTATTTTAGTAATCTTCAGCATTTATTTATTTATTTATTTATTTATTTATTTATTTCCTCCACAGCAACATCTCCCGAATATACACTCAGCACTATCTCACATACAATCCCTCCCAACCATTCCCACCAATAATACCTATAACAGAGTCAATCCCTAGCTAACCATTTGCCACAAAGTGAGTGTATGGACTTCAAAGAATCCTTGTGTTTAAAAATAAATACTCGTTCACCCACTTCCATCTAGAACAGTGATGGCTAACCTTGACACTCCAGATGTTTTGGAACTACAACTCCCATCATCCCTAGCTAACAGGACCAGTGGTCAGGGATGATGGGAGTTGTAGTCCCAAAACATCTGGAGTGTCAAGGTTAGCCATCACTGATCTAGAACAATACTCTGCAGTATGAACACCAACACGGTCACCACTTCCTGTTCGTTGCCCACCTGGTAGCGTTTTGCTCTATGCTGGTTCAGCATCTCACACCGAACGGTATTCAGCAACTTCATAATGCAACAGCAACCTTGCCACCCAGCCTCTTACTCTGGGCAGCAAAAAAACCAAAACCAAAACCAAACATGATTCCTGTTACTAATCAATAACACATGGCTTGCTTTCTCTTCACCTTTGCCTACCAGATGATAAATTCAACAATGCAAACTTAAAGGGGAAGGGAACGTTGCCCTCATGGGCAACCCCAAAGGGCAGATCTAAAGATGTGATGTCCTTTGGTGCCCATCCCCTGCCAGTACAGTCTGCCACGTTGCAGCAGCACTCTTTATCTTGTCTTTGGGTTAGGTTGCAACTCATTTAGACTTCTTGCCCTGTCGACCTCAAAGAAGCTTCACTGTGAACCGTACTTTTGCCTTAGGCCCTTCTCCGGGTCCGTTTACTCATTCCTTTATTGTAAAATGTTTATCCTGCCAATGGGCAGGTTCCCCGGGCAACTAACAGCATGGCATCTCAAATACGAATACTAATAATATCGCTGAATGTCTAAAATGAACAATAAAAGTATCTGAGCCAACTGAACAGCAGCCAATGAAACAGGCTTGCCCCATTCTAGCTGCACAGCATTTGCGTCGGTTCCTGGCCTCTCTGCCATCTTCTCATTGGGTGGGTAGCTCAGTTGGTTAGAACATGGTGCTGATAACACCAAGGTTGCCGGTTCGATTCCCATACTGGGCAGCAGCATATTCCTGCATTGCAGGGGATTAGACTAGAAGATCCTTGGGGTCTCTTCCAACTCTATGATTCAATGATTCAATGGAATAAAACAATCTAACGATAACGTTAAGTCAACAGTGCAGAAGGCAGGGGCCCATTTATAGAAGCAACACATTTCCAAGCAAGCAAATGTGGTTATTTGGCTATGCAATGGCAGGCGTGAAAGCCTTTAAAGTTCCTGGAATCAGTGACACTTTTAAGCTTTAAATTTTAACCAGAGAGGTTGTGAAATGCAAGTAAGGCTATTTCTTCCTTAGTTACAGCTGCTGAACCGGCTTGGCTATTTACATATTGAATGGATGGCAAATAAAAGACTCTGCCGTGCAGGGAATGGCTTGTTTTGTGTGCATGTGGCGGAGGCACACCTCCATGCGCCTGGCTGTCCTGCAGGTAATCTGGTTGCACATCAATAATGCATCGGAGAAGACTTGTCATTCCATATGGCTAAGTTACAAGGTGCTTCTTGGATTTCCGAGTTACCGGATGCGGCCGTTCCCTCCGAGGCATTGGCAGTGTCCCACTCCTGCTTTCGTGAAGATTTTAGAAAAGCGATAATAATAACTGGAAGCCAAACTGAACATTCAGCAGCAAACACACACCACTGCAAAGCTTGTTGGAAGATTCAGGGCAGATAAAAGAAAGTACAGTACTTTTTCATGCAGTGCTTAGTGTGAGCCAGTGTGGTGTAGTGGTTAAGAGCGGTAGACTCGTAATCTGGGGAACCGGGTTCGCGTCTCCGCTCCTCCACATGCAGCTGCTGGGTGACCTTGGGCTAGTCACACTTTTTTGAAGTCTCTCAGCCCCACTCACCTCACAGAGTGTTTGTTGTCGGGGAGGAAGGGAAAGGAGAATGTGAGCCGCTTTGAGACTCCTTTGGGTAGTGATAAAGCGGGATATCAAATCCAAACTCTTCTCTTCTTCCTCTTCTTGGTTAGATGATGGAACCTGCTCCCCCAGGATGCAGTGACAGCTCATGTGATTCGCTCCTGCTTCTTGGTTTCCCACAGGCATCTTTTTGGTCACAATGAGAACAGGAGGCTGGACTAAATGGCCCATTGGCCCGATCCAGCAGGCTCTTCTTACCTTGTTAGGTGGGTGTGGTTTGGAGGAAACAACCTCACAGGCCAAATGAGTACCTCTGCTGGGCCCAAGCTGGGCCATGGGCTGGAGCCTCCCCACGCCTCTTCTAAGTAACTGGTTCCATAGTCGAACTGCTCTTCCTCTCGAGACGGTTCTCCCAATTCTTAACTGAAATCCAACCCTCCTAGCTTAGAACTAGTCTTGTCCTTTCCAATGAGATTGCCCTTCACATTTTCAGAGGATGCTGCAATGATGCTCCTTGTTTGCCTTCTGTTCTCCAGGCTAGATATACCCAGTTCCTTCTGCATAGGACTTGTTTTCCACACCATTGGCCATCTTTATTGCTCTCCTCTGAACTGTTGCATTGGTCTACATCCTTCTTCAAGTGCGGTTCTAGTTCTGTTGCATTGGTCTACATCCTTCTAGATGTAGAACTGAATACAAATTCAGCTTGGTTCTGTGGGGAAGGGGAGTGGGTGTCTGGGGAAGTTGTGATGTGAGGAAACTGTAACACTGGAGGTCGCAGGGCACAGTTTGCTGCATTCCTTCTTTAAAGCATATGTCCATTATTTTCATTGTATAAACATAAAAACCTTCAACAATGAACAAAAAGTAGTGAGGAGCTACAGGATTTATTTTTCCAATATAGGCCATTTCCTTTGATGTGCTAGTTTCTATTTTGCAAGAGGTAAGCACTCTGTGTCATCCTAGGATATCCGACCAGACTTTGCTATGAGTCACTGGTGGTTGTATACTGCCTTTTTTATTGCAGCGGATGATAAGATGGTCCCAAGTTTCAGTAAAATAATCTTTGCATCTTTAGCTTCTAGCTATTTGTTAGTTGCTTTGCTCATTTCTCTGCATTTGTTGCACCAATGACTTCTGGATACTTAGGAACATAGGAGGGTGGTTTGCACAAAATTAGACCATTGACCAGTATTGTCCATGCCAACCTTACTATATGCTTGTGAAACATGGACCACTTATAAACGCCATCTCCAACTCCTCGAAAGATTCCATCAACGGTGTCTCCGAAAAATATTACACATCACACAGGCGAACTAATATCAGTGTAATGGAAGAAGCAAAGATCACCAGTGTTGAAGCAATGATTCTTCAACATCAACTTCATTGGACTGGTCATGTTGTGCAGATGCCTGATGATCGTCTTCCAAAGCAACTACTCTATTCCGAACTTAAAAATGGAAAGCGTAATGCTGGTGGCCAACAAAAGAGGGTTAAAGACTGTCTCAAGGCAAATCTAAAAAAATGTAGTATAAACACTGACAACTGGGAAACACTGGCCTGCGAGCGCTCCAGTTGGAGAACAGCCTTTACCAAAGGTGTCATGGGCTTTGAAATAAAAAATAAAAAAATTCCTTCAAGTAGCACCTTAGAGACCAACTAAGTTTGTTATTGGTATGAGTTTTCGTGTGCATGCACACTTCTTCAGATACACTGAAACAGAAGTCACGAAAGCTCATACCAATAACAAACTTAGTTGGTCTCTAAGGTGCTACTGGAAGGATTTTTGTTTTGTTTTGTTTTGTTTTGACTACGGCAGACCAACACGGCTACCTACCTGTAACTAGAACTATGGGCTTTGAAGACACTTGAACTCAGAACGCAAGGGAGAAACGTGCTAAGAAGAGGCACACTTGGCAAATCCTCACCGTGATCAACTCCCGCCCGGAAACCAATGTCCCCACTGTGGAAGGACGTGTGGATCCAGAATTGGCCTCCACAGTCACTTACGGACTCATTGTTAAAACTGTGTTTTATGGAAGACAATCTTACTCGGCTACGAGTGATCGCCAAAGAAGAGGATGCCAGTTGTGAGGAACCTTTAGCCCTCCAGATGTTGCAGAACCACAACAACCAACAGCCCCAGTGAGGATGGCCAATAGCCAGGGATGATAGAAGTTGTTGTTCAGCAACTCTGGAGGGCCAAGAGTTCCCCACACTTGGCCTGCACTGACTGGCAGCAGCTCTCCAGAGTTTCAGGCAGGAAGATATTCCCAGTCTTACCTGGAAATGTCAGGATTTGAACCTGGGACCTTCTGCATGCAAAGTAGATGCTGTACCTTAGACTTCTTTTGTTTTGCGTTTCCTGCCTAGCTACCATAATAATGGTAGGTGTCAGAGCTGAGTTCCGGTGACTTCTGGCTGGGGAAAAAAGCCCTGGTTAAAAGTTATTAAAAATCATTTTGAAATGTTAGCCGCGGCCTTGTGTTCTGAGGAGATTCAACTCTCCCAATCAGTTCAGGTGGTGAAACAAGACCCTTCATAGAATCGGACCTTCCTTGGGGTGGGGGTAGGAATCCACATACAACTTGAAGTTGCCAATTTAAATTCCCATAACCTCTGGCTTGTTCCACCTTGTCAAACAAACTCTTAACAGTACCTAGAAAGTATCCATATTGTGCTTTACCTTTCTCCCACCCCTCTGCTGAATAAAAAATGATGTGCGATCTGATTCCCCCAATGCATAAAACATGACGGCAGATAAGACATGTAGAAAATCAAGGGCTGCGGTTTGTGCGCACACCTCCTTGTGATTATGCAGCCTCGCGGATAAGCACTACCAACCATATGTCTTTGGGAGAAGCTCCTTTCTTTGGGTGAAGTCGGCTGTGAAGTAATCGCGGGTCTCCTTTTCTTCTTAAACTATTATCTCTTTTCACTGTGAACTTGATTAAAATCCAGCGCGCAGCGCGCAAACAAGCTTTATAAATTTGTGCTTGCGTGTCGAGGTCCTCAAACCACCCCTCAAATAACTCACACCTCAGACAGTAATTTAGGTTTTGGTTTTTGGCATAATTTTGGCCACAACTTTATTGAAATACATGATATGTGAGTGGTTGCATAGGCATTGGTTTAGACTATCTGTCCCACTGAGGACAGAACTGACGACCATCAGTAAAGGGAAAACACTTAGGGGAGAGAAAAAAGAGAGGTCGGGGGTCAGACCCAACGTCTCTCCCCAAATGCTCCCAGGGGCTCTTGCGTGGCCCTGGCCCCCGACCGGGGGATATGGACAAAAGCAATGCGAGCCCCTGGATTCCTTTAACGGAATTCCCCGCACAGCAGCAGCATTGGAGGGGCAGACACAGCCAATCTTTACCCCTCCACCAACAAACACAATAACCAATGCCTAACCGCCAACCTTACAAGTTGTGACTAATTGCTATGCAGTAGGCGAAAACCAGATGGCACCAGCCAATCAGCCAAATGGAAAAATTCCTACCAGGCCCCTGCTCCAAAAGCAGACGACCCCATGACAGGCATAGCAAGGTCAACAGAGGCCTAATAAAAGGGAGAGGAAGGGCGGGAGATCTGTTGCACGCAGCAAAGAGGAACATCACAGGGCGTGCCAAGGGTTATATACCCGCTGCGCTGTCCATCACAAATTGCAACAACTAAATCTCCCCAACAACAACCCAGGACCCAATCGGAGCTGTGGCCATCTATCTGATCCCACCCAGCACCGGAGGGGTGATCTGCTGGCCCCCACCACAACACGTGCTCTCCATGAAGGAGAACACTCTTTGGACAAAAGGGGAGGGAATGTGATCTGCCTGGCCGGGGGTGGGTGGGATACTTTTGTAAAGGACGGGGTGGGGACAGATAGGAAGGCAGGATGCGAGACTATGCAACATTCACTTACCTGGATGCAAACTTCACTGGGGTCTCCATCTAGGGGAGGGGTTTTCAATTTTTATTTCCTTAGGGAGCCCTCTCCACACCAGTTATTCTGTATAAGATTCCCTGCACATTTATCATGGAGCCTGAGGGTGTTGCAGAGGACTTGGGGGCGGGGCATTTTCTGGGGTGTCAGTAAGTTCATCTTGGGGCAACGGCCAGCTCTGTTGAGCTTCCCTGTTGTCTAATAATAATAATAATAATTTATTATTTGTACCCCGCCCATCTGGCTGGGTTTCCCCAGCCACTCTGGGCAGCTCCCAACACATTGAAAACAGAATAAAACTTCAAATATTAAAAACTTCCCTAAACAGGGCTGCCTTCAGATGTCTTCTAAAAGTCAGATAGTTGTTTATTTCCTTGACACCTGATGGGAGGGTGTTCCACAGGGCGGGCGCCACCACCGAGAAGGCCCTCTGCCCGGTTCCCTGCAGAGTGGAGTTTAAAAAGAAAATATAGTAGATATGTTCCGAGAAGCATCTTTTCTACAAAAGGGAGTTGTAATAGGAACAACTCCTGAGTTGTTACCTGAGTTGGGGCATGGAGGGAACAAGTACCAGGGAACACCAGTAGATAATCGAAAACTAGTCAGCAGCCATTTTGAGATCAGCCATAGAAAGAGTCGCCTCCTGTTGAACAGAATTTCTTCTGCGCTTCTATTTCCCGTGACATAGATTTATAAAGTTTAGTAATAAAGTGAATGTCACTGCCCTGACTTCTCATTTCATGCCGTTACTGAAACCGTGCACTACCACAGCACAGAAAGACGACAGATAAGCCTAGGTGAAAACTAAAACAAATATAAATCATGTATTTAAAAAGGAGGCGTGGAAGTCTGTGTCCTCTCCTGCTTATCTGCCCCTTGTTAACTTTCACCAACAAAGAACCTTTACTGTTTCCAGAGATGGGTGCCGCATTTGAAGACAGACATTGACAAACTGGAGTCTGTCCAGAGGAGGGCAACCAGGATGATGTGAGGGAGATATCAAAGCAAAATGCTGGCACTGTAAATGCAAATGAATGCCACAGACAAGAATGCAAACATTGCACCACCCCAACAGATCCTCCCATTCATCTTCCTTTGAGACCCTTGAAACCAAACCGTGTTCTCTTTTCCCCTGGGATATCCTTTCCCCCGAAGGAGAGAACACCCCACCTGTTTACTTTTCCTACCCCTCTGAGCCACGCAGAGCTCCCATCTCCTTCTGAACATGCTTTCCCTCTGCAATGCACATGGAAACAATCTTGAAAGCCCCACCACTTCAAGGTTCCATTTATGTTCTTTCCTCCTCCTCTGTTACAAGTCAACCAGCCAACACTGGAGCTGGAGGTTGTTGTTGTTTAGTTGTTTAGTCGTGTCCGACTCTTTGTGACCCCATGGACCAGAGCACGCCAGGCATTCCTGTCTTCCACTGCCTCCCGCAGTTTGGTCAGACTCATGTTGGTAGCTTTGAGGACACTGTCCAACCATCTCGTCCTCTGTCGTCCCCTTCTCCTTGTGCCCTCCATCTTTCCCAACATCAGGGTCTTTTCCAGGGAGTCTTCTCTTCTCATGATGTGGCCAAAGTATTGGAGCCTCAGCTTCAGGATCTGTCCTTCCAGTGAGCACTCAGGGCTGATTTCCTTAAGAATGGATGGGTTTGATCTTCTTGCAGTCCATGGGACTCTCAAGAGTCTCCTCCAGCACCATAATTCAAAAGCATCAATTCTTCGGCGATCAGCCTTCTTTATGGTCCAGCTCTCACTTCCATACATTACTACTGGGAAAATCATAGCTTTAACTATACGGACCTTTGTCGGCAAGGTGATGTCTCTGCTTTTTAAGATGCTGTCTAGGTTTGTCATCGCTTTTCTCCCAAGAAGCAGGCGTCTTGCACTATAAGTGTGTCCTTCTTCTGAATAAAGGGGAAACAAAACTCCTGAGAACCAGTCAGGCTCCAGACAGGAATAAAAGTTGAGTCATTTATTCTATTCTATTTGGACAAAGGTTTATTAGGTACAACTGCAGGTCTTCCAATCTGATCTAGAATGATATTCTAGATCAGTCTTCTCCAACCGGACCCCTCTAGCAAGGGCTGGTGGAACCACTAAAACGCTATGCAGCCCTTTGTGTCCTGCATGTGGGTCATCTGGTCCGTCACTATGGGAACCAAGATGCTGCACTAAAGAGGCCTTTGGTCTCATCCAGTGTAGATCACGATACTACTAACCTCAGGGTTGCGGGTTGAAGTCCCGTGTTGCGCAAAAGATCCCCTGCAGGGGGTTGGACTTGATGACCCTCATGGCCCCTTCCAACTCTGCAATTCTATATTCAGATCCTAAACCTTGCTATATTTGATGTTTGGCTGTGGTTGTACTTGGCTCTGTGTGCAACCGGTCGGAATTATACAGCCTCACAAAAGCAGAGAAGGCACAGCTGCTGGATGAGACCTGGGAGGAGTTTTAGTATATTTGATTAGGAAGTTTAAGTTACAGTGAGGGTGTTGCATGCTGCTGTGGTTATATAAAACTAGAGTTGGACATCTGGCTGATCTCTTTATGTTTTTGCCCCTTTCTTCTTCGTTGATATACAGGGGAAATTTATTGCTTGTGAATTGGGACTCGGTGACTCACTCTGACAGAATGAGCTCGCCTGAGGGCACCGAAACCCTTTGTAAACATCCTTTTGTCAGGGACGCCCAGAGGTTTGCTGAGGCCTGGGGCAAAAAACCCACGAAGATTGCCTATTTATTACATTTGCATTCTATTCGTACTCTAAGTAACTTGAAGTGGTGTGGATAGAATTGCTTCATTTTAGCTTGACACCAGCCCTGTCAGGTGGGCCAGACCAAGTGACAGAGATTCACCCAAGGTTATCCAGAGAGGTGTTTTTGTTTATTTTTTGTTTTACTAACTCAGCAGGGAGTTGAGTCTCAGGGTGCGGAACAGCCTTACACTCGACCGCTGACATGTGCAATGACCCAGAATGCAAACCCCGTGCAAACAGGGAGTTGACTGTACTTATCTACAGCTTTTCCATCAGGAGTTGTGCCCAAAGCGGCTTAGAACAAACATTCAAAACATCAAAATAGAGAACGCTGGAAATTCAAATATACAAAATACAGAACATGTCAGTAAATTCAAAATAATTTAGCAAACAGACTGAATTCAATACTACAGAAGAAAGAAAACCCAATCTAGGCTTAAGTACAAAAGTCTCTTCCTCGGCCCAGTATACCTGAAGGAGTGTCTCCACCCTCATCGTTCTGCCCGGACTGCCCGGACACTGAGGTCCTCCTCTGAGGGTCTTCTGGCTGTTCCCTCACTGCAAGAAGTGAAGTTACATGGAACCAAACAGAGGGCCTTCTTGGTAGTGGCGCCTACCCTGTGGAACGCCCTTCCTTCAGATGTCAAGGAGATAAAACAACCATACAACTTTTAGAAAACATCTGAAGGCAGCCCTGTATCAGGAAGTTTTTAATATTTGATGTTTTACTAAGTTTTTATATGTACTGTAAGCTGCCCAGAGCAGCTGGGGAAACCCAGCCAGATGGGCGGGCTATAAATTTATTAATTATTATTATTATTATTATTATTATTATTATTATTATTATTACTGAGCTTCCTGGAAGTACCAACTGCTGGTGCAGGTCCTATTGCCCTTCAAAACACGATGGTTCAGATTTGTGAATGTCCCTGATCCAACTCACAACTGTTGCCTCCGTTCCAAACCAACGGTTCAGCAACTGGAACTGCTGTTGTGCATCTGACTCACTCGGCTCACTTCGCTATATGAGCAGAATCCTATCGGTGGCAGATCAAGCCTCAGTCTTGCCTGAAGCTGCCTTTGCAGCCCCGGCACAGACCTCACAAGCTCTTCTCCATCTTTGATTTGCATGAGTAAGACGATGTGCCACGAGTTTGTTGCTCAAAGATATCCTGCTCTGCCCTCCCTACAGCGATTCAGGCAGACTCCCGAAACAGGAAAACGAACCTCAAGGAAGCATCTGAGAATGCCAGTCTTCAGCTATCTCCAAAGCTTGTCTCGTCTTGCCTCTCTCTTTGAATGATCTTTACTTTGGGAATGGAAGATTCCAAACTATTCTCCATGGTGGGCCAGGTGAAAAGTTATTTGAGGTCACCATGGCTGTACAAACCCCTGTTGTTGTTTTCACCAGTAAAGGGCCTTCGGACACCTTTGCTGTGGTTGGCAGCTACTGAAGTTAGAGGTGATTGAAGAACTTCATCTCAAACAGGCAAACAAGCAAGCAAACAAACAAACAAACAAACAAACAAACAAACAAACCGTAAACAGATAAGAACATTGGCAGGATTATTGTAAGAGTATATATTTAAAGCAGATGAATAAATGAGTAAATTAAGTTAATTTGGATATGCAGAAAATATTTAAAAAGTAAATTTATTGAATCGCAGAAAAGGGGGAAGGAAGTCAAGTTATGAAATGTTAAAATGATTGTAAAATTATTGAAATGTATAAAATTGAAAATCACAAAAAAGAAGAACGTGATCTCTGCCATTTGGTTGAGGGCTATCTTGGGATTGACACAATCACAGTTATAAAAGGCAACCCTCATTCTGTTATCGGTATGGGATTGTAAGGAGGCAGCAATTTCCATCAACGCCGTACCCCTTCCTCTGCAGTTCAGTTTCCGCTAAAACCTATGTTGTTTGTATTAGTGCCCACTATGGCCAAAGCAAATGTAATTAATTAGGCTATGTACTGTAATTATTTACACAATCAATTTCAATGCATTTCAATGGGAGGGAAAACAATAAAAAACAATGCAAAAAAACTGAATTATTTGCATAACCTTTGCAGACAAGATGGCAAAAGCTGCTCATATTCACTTGCATAATTTTCATTCCTGACTTCAGACAAACATGCAAATTGTTGATCTTTCCACTCCTCTATTTCTGTTTGCAATGGCCCATCCAGCCCAACATCCTGTTATCACAGTGGCCAACCAGATGTCTGTGTGAAACCCTCTAGCAAGACCTGAGCACAAGAGCCCCCACCTGCCCCACCCCCATTGGCTTCCAACAGCTGGTATTCAGATGTGTGGCTGCCTCTGACTGTGGGCACAGAGCATAGGCATCACGGCACTGACAGCCTTATCCTCCATGAAGTTCTCCAATCCTGAGCCAGCCTGGATAGCGCAGTTGGTTAGAGCATGGTACTGATAATGTCAAGGTTGCGGGTTCGATCCCCACATGGGACAGCTGCATATTCCTTGTATTGCAGAGAGATGATCCTCAGGGTCCCTTCCAACTCTACATATCTATGACTTTATGATTCTATTTTACATCCATCCAAGTTGTCTCCTGTGGGAGCATGTTCCGTACTTTAACTAGGCACTATGTGAAGAAGGACTTTCTTTTACCTGCCTTGAATCTCTCAACATCCAGCTTCACTGAATGTTCACGAGTTGGCTGGATGCTGGACCTTCTGTCTGATCCCGCAGATGCATAAATATAAACCACACTTTGCTTCCTCTGTACATCAAGCCCACCTCATTTTAACATTTTTGGAGAATATGGTCTCTCGACCCTTTAAATAACTCTCTCTCCCCCTCTCACCAAAACCAGTCAGCTGTCCTCCTCATTCCTGCAGGTCAGACCTGTGGCTCTTCCTGATGAGACACATGCAACCTGACCCCCCACCTCCCCCCTCTCCCCACCCAGCTGTTCCTCCTTCGTTTCCCTTCTCTGGATCTAGTCAAAGTCACTCTGGCGAATTCTTTACGCCTCTCAACATACAAGAGGAAGGGCAGTGGGGTTAGAGGGCAGGGTATTTTAAACAAGTCTCGGGCGAGGGGAGGGAAAGAAAGAATCTCCTGACACAAAAGAAACATGTGGGATTTATTGGGACAGATTGCAAGATGGAATTAATAATTGGTGGATGGTAGTCCGGACTGATAGCTGTACAGTTAAGACTTTGGACAGACAGGCTGGGTTTCTAGTCTTCTAGTCAGAAGCACCTAAATCAATATCCATGCAGGGCCAGTTTGGTTTTTGCTTTGTTTTGTTTTGCTTCTTAGCCTTTGGGCGAAGGACTTTCTGCACCTCCTCCAATTTCAGCTGTCTTCATAGGAAGGACTGAAGCTGAAAGAGAGAGAGCATGGGATGAGAATGTCCCCTGCCTGAAACCCTTGGAGAGCCACCACCAGCCCATGGGCTTAGATAGACCTGTTAGGCCTCCCCATTTGGCCTACAAGGCTGTTCCAGCCCAGCTATGCCCACCTACCTTCTACCTGATGCCGTATATTATGCAAGGTGTGGGAAGGTACAGCCCAAAGGAGCTTTGCAAGCACCACCAATCAGTGCTTGCAAAGCCCCTTTGAAAGTCCAGGATAAGAAGCTGCACATTGCTTTGGACAGGGCTGTCAGGGTTGCACCAGACGAGCAGGAGTGGTGGCAAGCCCCCCTAGACGAAGTGGCAACCATGGAAGAGTCCGGAGAAATGGAGGGATTCTTACCTGAAGAAGACTGGTGGCGACACTCCTCAGAAGAGGAAGAAGCAGATAGGGAAGAAGGAAGGCCAGAACAGGAGGAGGAAGAAGTTGAGCCAGGATCAGGCTCTTGTGAGGAGAGGAGCCAGCAGGCCCCCTCCCCTCCTCCCATCTCAGCTGTAGAGCGTAGAGCTGAGAAACGGAGGGAGCAATTGGAGGCAGTTGCAGCTTGTAAAAGGTGTGGTGTCGAGCTGGCTACTTAAGGAAGGCCGGCTGCTTCCCTCACCAGCACCTGCAACTGCTGTGCTGAAGCGTGTGGTTGTGCCTGCTCATCCTGCTCCTGACTTCGGCTGGTTCCTGACTCGGACTGCTCCTGACGACGTCTTCTCTTGACCCCTGGTACTGACACCTGCCTTCGGCTGGTTCCTGACTCAGACTGCTCCTGATTTCGGCTTCTCTCGACCCCGGTACTGATACTTGACCTTGGCTGGTTCCTGACACGGACTGCTTCTGACTTTGGCTTTTCTTGACCCCGGCACTGGTACCTGACTTCGGCTGTTCCTGACTTGGTCTGTTAAACCTAGGCTCCGTCTGCATGCGGCGGCTGGCTTCGGCACGCCATCCTGTTGGCACCATAACAAGGGCTTCTGAAGAGCCAACGATGAGCTGGTTGATAGTGTTTGGAGAGGTGCTTCTGAAGACCCTGTGGACAAAAATAAATAAATCCCTTGATGTCATTGTGATGTCAGGTGACAGACAGGTGGAGGCCTCCTCCCTGTCTAATTTGGCCTGGCAGGTGTGGGGAAGATAACAGTCTGGCCTGCTTCCCCACCCTTATATAGACACTACTGAGCTCCATAGGCCAGTGGTCTGACTCAGTATGAGACTGCTTCCTTTGTTCCTCTGTTGGAGGAAGTGGACCATGACTCTCTCACATTCTTCTTAGCCTCGTAGGTACCAGCAGCGCTGAAATGAGGACAAATGTGTTGTCCTATTCTTCCTCCAAGGTTCTTCTGACTGGGAAATGGGGGGTCCACGCCACACCTGTGTGATATTGCAGGAGTCTTTGGGGTGCTCTCTGGGCAGTGGCGGACCTGCGTTTATTGGACCCTAAAGCTTAAACTGTCAGGAGGGGCCCTTCACAACCAGCAACAAGGCCTGGACAACCACAGTTATCTTCTTCAGTAAGGTTGTTCCATGACAGATCACCACACCTTCACAACATCCCCATTTTTTTAAAGTAAGGTGAACTAAAGTCACTTCTGGGGCTGTTCTGGGATGAAGGCCTCTGAAGCTTAAGCTTGATCATTTTCATAGTAGATCCTTCCCTGTCTCTGGTCAAGGCAGGGGGCATGGTGGATCTCTTGTGCTCTGCTTCCTCCTTTGCCACCAAGCACTGCTCCAGTTGGGGAGTGGAATACTCAGGGTAGAGCATATTGTTATAGGATTGAGGGATGGGCCTGGATGCCATTTTGGGATCCCCTTCAAAGCTGTGTTTTCCTATTGGTTTGGTGGGATTATATAGGAAAAGGGACATTTAATTTAACAGAGTCTAGCCAAATCTGGAAGACACGTCTTTGTGAAACTAGAAAGACCTACATTGGCTCCCAGTACGTTTCTGAGCACAATTCAAAGTGTTGGTGCTGACCTTTAAAGCCCTAAACTGCCTCAGCCCAGTATATCTGAAGGAGCGGCTCCACCCCCATCGTTCAGCCCGGACACTGAGGTCCAGCTCTGACGGCCTTCTGGCGGTTCCCTCACTGTGAGAAGTGAGGTTACAGGGAACCAGTCAGAGGGCCTTCTCAGTGGTGGCGCCTGCCCTGCGGAATGCCCTGTCAGATGGCAAGGAAATAAACAACTATCTGACTTTTAGAAGACATCTGAAGGGCAGCCCTGTTTAGGGAAGTTTTTAATGTTTGATCTTTTATTGTGTTTATAATATTCTGTTGGGAGTTGTCCAGAGTAGGTTTTCCCAGCCAGATGGGTGGGTGGGGTATTAATAATAATAATAATAATAATAATAATAATAATAATAATTAATAAGTGTATAGGTATCACAAAAGGTTGCTTTTGGAGTTCTGGAGTTGCTTCCAAAAAGTGGGCTAAATACCTTCCCTCATCCCTGGTTGAAGGTGACTGTGTTCGTGAGTGTGAGAGACCTTGTCTTGAACTGTGAAGAGACACAGATCTGGCTAGCACTTGGTGCTGAACCCAAAGTTATTGTTTTGGGGATCCCCATAGAAACCTAACTGGGGGACAAGATTGGTTGTAGTATTAATGTGGTGGGCCTTTGCAACTTATGCTCAACCTGTAAATGTGTGTACATTAAAACACACACACACACACACACACACACACACACACACACACACATAAAGGCACCACCTTGTCTAGTGACTTTCATTCCAAGGAAACACAAACCAAGGTATGTGTTGGCACTTCTGGAACAAAAGGTAGGAGTGTCTTTGTTTAGAGGATTCCATCAATAACCTTGATATAAATACAATGGTTAAATGAATTAATTCAGTGTGCTTAAGACCCACTTTTCAAATCTGGGGTGGATGGGCAGGAGCGTCCTTCGACACTCCTCTGCTAACATTTAAGATCCAACTAAAATCCAACTAAAATTTAAGAATATCTGAAGAGGGCTCATCTGTATGCAAAAGCAGGGACAGACATTTATTTTCTAAAAAAATAAATGAGAAGCCTGCATGTACTAAACACAAGGTTTAGTGGAGACCTTTTTCTGAATAGATACAAAAAGAAAGAAAGAAAGCACAATTTTTCATTACAGAAGATGAGTCAAGGAAAGAATGTGTGGCTAATTCAGAGGAGAGGGGACCCCGGGGCGGGATTTGGAGACATGTTAATGCAAACACTTGGGAAGTTATCAAGGTGATATTATCATCTCTTGAACGTGTTTCGCAGCTTGAAAACAGCCTTGCACAATTGCAACTGTAATATAAAGGGAAAACAGAGATATTGTGTCGCTTAGCAAGGCTGTGCCTAATTTTCTCCCCTCTGATGATTCTTTTTACCCAGGCTCTCTACAGTTTTTTACAAAACCCTTCAACAGCATCCGGCTAATGTTGCTTTCTGAAATGCTACCGTACATTGAAGACAAAGGTTAAATTTAAAGAGACTTCCCTGTGGCTTCCTCCCAATGTAACAGTTTGCTGAATGGTTGTACAATCAATGATGCTGAGTCACCTGTTTGTCTTGTGCCAGGTAGGTTGTGCAATTTCTTTCAATAATTATATATACTGAGCTGCTTGTATGTTTACGTCCCTTTAAAAAAGAAGAAGAAGAAGCACTTTTTTGCGGTGGGAGAGCAGTTGCAAAACAGCTGTGGGGGTTGGCCTGGAAGGGGTCTTGGTGACGGCATGGGTACTATGCAATTGGCACTGTGCACTGTTAACGTCTGCTGTTAATATTGCCTTCAGCTGATTCCCCCACACCTCAGAGCTCAATCTGGGAGATTTCAATGTGCATTTTAAAAATTTATTTTAGAAAAATAGCAGGTATGCAATATCCAGAATAGATCCACGTCTTGCAGCATAAGATTCTAGAATTCCGAGTTTATCTTAGTTTGTCAACATCTGCATTATTTCTCTTGCAGGTGCTCCGGAGTCGACGCTTCTGATCCATGAATCAAAAATGTAGCAGAATGTTCAAGGTATGTTTGCACTGAATCCAAAAATACTGCTTCCAAACTATCCCTAGTGCCGTACCAAAATTATTAGAACATAGCTCAGTTGGTTAGAGCATGGTGCTGATAATGCCAAGGTTGCCGGTTTGATCCCTGCATGGGGCAGCTGCATATTCCTGCATTACAGGGGGTTGGACTAGAGGACCCTCAGGGTCCCTTCCAACTCTACAGTTCTATGATTCTATAATTCTATAAAAAGAGCCTACCTGCTGGGTGAGGCCAATGGCCCATCTAGTCCAGCTTCTGGTTCTCATAATGGTCAACCAGATGCCAAGGGAAGCCCGAAAGCAGGACCTGAATGCAGCAGTACTCTCCCCACCTGTGGTTCCCAGCGAATGATATTCAGAGGCGCACTGCCTCCAATGGTGGACTTGGAACATAGCTATCATGGCAAATAGCCACCGATAGCCTTACCCTCCACGAATTTGTCTAATCCACTTTTAAAGCCAACTCTCCATCTTGTGGAGTAAATTCCATAATTTAACTATGTGGAGAAGTCCTTTCTCTCTCTCTTTATAAATATACTTTTTATCGATTTTCGGTATATACATATTATATCACATGTTACATTACAATTAATGTAATGGCACCCGGTAGTGGCACCCGCCCTGTGGACCGCCCTCCCTTCAGATGTCAAAGAGAACAACTACTACCAGACCTTTAGAAGACATCTGAAGGCAGCCCTGTTTAGGGAGGCTTTTAATGTTTAATAGATTATTGTATTTTAATGTTCTGTTGAAAGCCGCCCAGAGTGCCTGGGGAAACCCAGCCAGATGGGCGGGGTATAAATAAATTATTGTTGTTGTTGTTGTTGTTGTTAATGCAATCAGTTTGTTCCCAAAACTTTGACTTCCAATCTTCCTTCCTCTGTCTTCTTTAAATGAATCCTTTATTTTTCGCATTGATTTATTTCCATTTCATTCCTTTGTCTTCCTTTCTTCCATACTTTTCTGGTTAGTCTAATAATATACATCATTTCCATCCCAGATAGAAGGAGTGTACCGTTCTTCGGAGAAGTCCTTTCTCTCATCTGCCCCAAACCTTTCAACATCTAGTATTATGGCAGAAGGAGCCAGCCTTCCTTCCAAGAGTCTGTGACGTTACTTTTCCTTGGTGCCCAAAATCTTTCCAAATGCCTTTGATCAGCTGGGCACCTTGCTTCGTTGCCCCCACACGACGTTCTCTGGCTCCATCTCAGTTTTCCTGTATGATTATGTCCAAGAAACACCCTGTCTCCTTGTGCCTCGGTTCCTCCATTTGTTACCTGTCATTTATAGAAACCTGCCATTATTAGTGTAAAGGTCAGAGGAAAAAATGACTAACGGCCGAAGGGCGAAACAATATTCAGCCCAGAACTGTTTTCTGGGGTGTAATGTATGTGTCTCTCCTGTTCCTTGGAGCGATGGCTGGGCCAAATACAATGTAAAGGAAATGTTCTTTCATCTAATATTAACAATCAGAGTCCGGGAGAGGGGAGGGGGAAGCGGATTGACCTTAACATGAACATAATTCAAATGAGTAATAATTTCCTGCTATTTTAGGGCAGCCTTCAATAAATTTATTGTTCTGCAGTTTCATAAGGTTAGGCTGGGTTGCTGGGAAAGCTGATATTGCTTATCAGGCTTGCGCCCAGGCATTATGGTCTCATGAATAGCGCCCTCAGGCTTGTCACTGCTGGCGATTGAATTGATACTGGCTCCGGGAGAGCCTGGGGAGGACCCCGTTTTCTCAAGGATTGCAATGAGATAATAAGGCTGGTTCACACAGTCGGGGATGGAGGAAAGCTGTAAATAGAGTGGGGCTCAAGCACACAGGCTTACCCACCCCCACATTGCAATTTGTAATATGTACATCAGCTATACGGCCATATGCAAATAGGGACGGGTGAATCCGCCAGTTTCGGTTGATCTGTTTCTCATTTCTCCTGGCCTTAAGTCCAGCTCTTCTCATCTCCATAAAAAGGTAAAGGGACCCCTGACCATTAGGTCCAGTCGTGACCAACTCTGGGGTTGTGGCGCTCATCTCGCATTATTGGCCGAGGGAGCCGGCATACAGCTTCCAGGTCATGTGGCCAGCATGACTAAGCCGCTTCTGGCGAACCAGAGCAGCACACGGAAACGCCGTTTACCTTCCCGCCGGAGCGGTACCTATTTATCTACTTGCACTTTGACGTGCTTTCGAACTGCTAGGTGGGCAGGAGCTGGGACCGAGCAACGGGAGCTCACCCCGTCGCGGGGATTCGAACCACCGACCTTCTGATCGGCAAGCCCTAGGCTCTGTGGTTTAACCCACAGCGTCACCCGCACCCCCCTCATCTCCATATCTGCTTGCAATTAAAAAGCCACAAGAAGTCATCGCGCAAATTCATCAGCGTTTGCGTGCAAATTTCTCCTAACGTGCACATTCGTATACAGTTTTGCTTAATAGGCACGTTTTCTGATTTCCCCCAATGTAATGAATTCCTAGAATGTTATTTTCATGAATATACCGGTATGCATTTTTGTGCACTTTGCTTGACCAGAGAACTGTGCTGCAAAACTTGTAGAAGGTTGATTTTTGAAAGATGGGCTGCGTTTCAGCTGGCGTATTATTTCGGGAAATGTGAACCTGGTAGATTCACCTTTGAATGTGCACAGAATGAAATCTGCGTCTTGTCTTTTAGATTATAGGACTGCAGGCAGAGGTTGGCTTGCTTGTTATTGATCTTATGGCGGCTTGTCATGGTGGCTATGATCTACCTCTACGGTTGGAGGCAGTTGCTGGGAATCAGAAGAGTGTGTGTGTTTGTGTGTGTGCAGAGGGTGAGGAGTTCTGTTGAACTGATTCAGCTACAGGGCTCTTATGTACATGCAGGTCCCACTTAAACACAATGTGTTCCCTGGAAAGTGTTCATTAGGCAAGTGTTCACATAAGAAGTCTACAGTTTCCATTGATTCCTATGGGAACTTTTCTAATCCGTCCTTTGTCTGATCTCTCTCTTCGCTTCCTCCATGGCTTCTTCCTGAAATGGCTTCAGCCAACCAGCAAAAGAGAGGCAATGGGAAAACATTTATTTATTTTTTAATCTCTCCTGCTCTCTGATTTGTCCGATCTCCCTCCTTCACCTCCCCACATAGTTTCTGCTTGAAAATGTCTGCCACCAACCAGCAAAGCACAAGCAAGTAAGGAAGTGGGGAAATTCTGGCTGTTCAGATATCTGAATCTGCAAAGTGTAAAGCGAGGTTTGGGCATCATTCTTTATGTTTGGATAACTGAATTTTTGCATAACGAGCAGGTGGATAGCAGGACCTGCATGTACAGTACCTATGACAGCAAAGAAAGTGCTTATAACACCCTAAGGAACTATGTTAGTCTGCTTACTGTAAACGGTCAGGCAGCATTGTGGCTTGGCCACGGCCTCATGTCAGCAATCTGGAGCCTGCTTGAGGAGGACTGCAGGCCTGCCTACAGACTGGTCAATACGACGGCCAATGAAAGTAGTGTATTATTTTTTCCTTGTATAATAACAGAAAGACAACGAAGAGTGATCCGGTATTGACACTGTTTCGTGTACGTCTTCTTCAGCATATAACTCAACACAAAATGGAAGTATGTCATATGACCACTGCTCCTTGAAAACTTCCATTGTATGTTGAGTTATATGCTGAAGAAGACGTACACGAAACAGTGTCAATACCGGATCACTGTCCATTGTCTTTCTGTTATTATACAAGAAAATATATATACACTACTTTCATTGGCCGCAGTGTTGCTCGTTTTTGGTTTCTGTTTGAAGATTGCAACACAGAGGTTTTTTTGTCTTGCTACAGACTGGTCAATGGCTGACAGACCTGGGTACAGGGATTCCCCAGGGCGCAGGGCCAATTGGCTGATGCTGGATCAGACCAAAGGACTGTCTTCTCTAACATCCTGTTTCTTACACTGGCCAGCCAGATACTTATGAGAAGCTCATAACAAACAGCAGCTTTCTCCCGCTTGTGATCCCCAGCAACAGATTTCAGAGACATGCTGCCTCTGACAAGGGAGGTAATAAATAGCCACCAGGAATAGCAGCCACCGATTACCTTAGCCGCCATGAATTTTCTATTCCCCTTTTAAAACCATCCGCGTTTGCCACCACCATCTTATGGGAGCAAATTCCATTGTCAAAGAAGTGTGCAAGATGGGTTGGGAAATGGTCCGGTTTTCAAGACCGTGTAGCTGCTGCATTTTCAGGCACCCACACTCTTATCAGTAGAGATGGGTGACTCCATTCCAGTGTGGTGAGAGCCAGTGTGGTGTAGTGGTTAAGAGCGGTAGACTCGTAATCTGGGGAACCGGATTCGCGTCTCCGCTCCTCCACATTCAGCTGCTGGGTGACTTCTCTGAAGTCTCTCAGCCCCACTCACCTCACAGAGTGTTTGTTGTGGGGGAGGAAGGGAAACGAAGGGAAAGGAGAATGTTAGCCGCTTTGAGACTCCTTCGGGTAGTGATAAAGCGGGATATCAAATCCAAACTCTTCTTCTTCTTCTTCTTCTTCTTCTTCTTCTTCTTCTTCTTCTTCCATTTCGGTTTCTCTCTGCTTCCTATTTTTCCGATTTTCAGTTCCGTTCTCCACACCAGTTTGCGAATATTATTTTTAAGTCCTCGTGAAAATTCACCCGTATTTCAATGTGAATTTTCACACTATGTACAACTTTGTAAACCACGTTGCCTAGGATACAACCCCCCCAAAATAAAACTATGAACACTTAAAATAATACATGTTTGTATGTTATTTTCACTAAATGTGCATTTTTAAATGCACACTTTACCCCATTCAACGCAACTTTCTACACAATGTTTGGCTGAAGACGCTGCACTGCAAAATCTGGGGTAGTATGAATTTAGGAAGATGGCTGTGTTTTGGTTCGTGCGTATAGTTTCAGGAATTCTGAAGTTGGTAGATTCACGTTTAAATGCCACTGGAACTGAATTTCTCCCCCATTCCTCTTCACCAGCCGTGAAGTGCAATTCCACTTTAAAAACCAAGAGAGGAAACCTTTTCTTGTTTCAGATCAGAGCCATTGTTTAAGCTTCCTGTTGTTATTATTCCGACACAAAGAATTTTAGGTCTTGGCTGCCGACATTCCAAAGCGACCCTCGGGTTCTAAACAATGTTTCACCCTAGGAATGTTTTCCATGTTGGAATCACATCATCTGCATTTTTTATATATATATAAAAAAATAACAATCTGGATATCTTTCATGTGGGTATATTTTATTGAAATATCAACGCCCCTCCCCCAATTAGGAAGCTGTTCTTTTCATCATCATTAAATTAGTTCAATAACAATGTGAGTTTATTGTTATTTTTAAGTCGGATTTATTTTACTCTTGCAACTAAATGTCCTTTTGTTTAGCTATAGCATCTTTTGGCTGATTCCTCCGCCAGAAATAGAACCCAAAGTAGCACCCAGAAATGAATCAATAAAATGCTATTTTCCCTTGCATTTTATGAATTGCATGTCACTTGTATGTTGTTGTTATTTTAAAAAAAGAAACACACAGAAATGACACATTTTCTATAAAGAAAACAAGGAGCTCATCTGTAGACTCTGCTTACCCAAACAGAGCTTTTTGATAGACTTGAGATTGTTCATTTTTTTAAAGTAGAAGCTACAATCCTAAACACACACACTAGTGAAGAAGACCCAATAAACCCAATGGGGCTTCCTTTTGAGCAAATATGCATAGGATTTTGCTGTAAGGGGTCAGATCTTAGTTTAAAAACTTTGAAAAGATCAGCCTAGTAGGTGTATAATTAACCTGGAGAGGAACTAGGACAGGCATAGGCAAACTCGGCCCTCCAGATGTTTTGGGACTACAACTCCCATCACCCCTGACCACTGGTCCTGTTAGCTAGGGATGATGGGAGTTGTAGTCCCAAAACATCTGGAGGGCCGAGTTTGCTTATGCCTGAACTAGGAGGAGAAATGGATTAGGCCAGAGAAAGTTCCAGGGAGACAGAAAGAAAATAGCAGATGAGAAACCGAATCAGTACCTCCACCAGCTGAAAAGTTTGGACAACTAAGTCAATGCCTGTTTGGGCGTCACATAAGACTTTCTAACTAGAATGTGCTGCCCAGTTGGTGACCATCACTGCCTCCTGTGGGAGCAAGTTCCATAGTTTAAGTATTGTTTTGGGAAAAGCGAATTTAAATAGGTTTGCATTAGAACGAGAACAGAACCAAATTTCTCCCTGTCCCTAATACTGGTCAACGCTCAGTAGGACAGTAGAACTGAGACTCTACCTGTCTTGACAATATTTGATTTCAGGCAATGAGATCACGAAACCCTCAGCTTTTAGTCATCTCCTTGACTTCTTCTCTCTGCTGTCTTAAAGCATGCGGTTCACAGAATGCCAATTGGCACTAATTAACTGAGATTGCTTTTATTACTTTGGAAGGTCAAAGGCATTAGTTTCAGATCCGTAACAGAGAAATGGGCAAAGATTCCTGAAACTGACTTCATCACCACCAACCAGCTTTTATTATATGCACTTGCAACTCCTGGTGCCCATTTGCAAATAAAATTATATATGTATGTGACATCCATTTGCATAGAATCATATACTCAGCCACAAATTCCTTAAATCTTAGATCCATCACACATCTTGGCATTGAAATGGGAGCTATCGCTTTCCTGAGTTAGGGCCAGTTTATCTCCTGCATAGCAGAGAGTTGGGCTAGATGACTCTTGGGGTCCCTTACAACTGTATGATTCTATAACTCTACAGGTTTGGGGGGGAAATACATGATACAGTCCTTCTTGGGCTATTCCACTTTGGAGTGCAGGTGGAGGAATGCTAGAGCAAGACTTTGGTAGACAGGAAGAAAATATCTTTTTGTTATGTAATACTATTTACAGTGGTAGCTTGGTTCTCGGACTTAATCCATTCCGGAAGTCTGTTCGACTTCCAAAACATTCAAAAACCCAGGTTTCGTGGCTTCGGATTGGCTGATTGGCCCCGGAAACAATGCCGACAGCTGAAATGGACGTTCAGCTTCCGAAAACCGTTCGCACACTGCAACACTTACTTCCGGGTTTGTGGCGTTTGGGAGCTGATTTGTTTGTCAACTAAGACATTCGGTGGGCGGAAGAGTGCGCCATCAGAGGTAAAGTCAAACCATTGTAGAGTTACAGTGCCTGCTGAGGTTATAGAAAATGAAACATCATTTTATTTCTTTTATTTCTTTTCTTTTCTTCTTCTTTTCTTCTTTCTTTCCTTTTTCTTTTTCTCTCTTTTTTCTTTTTTTTGTGTGTGTGTGGGTTGGGTGAGTGTTTGGGATGGAGTGGGAAAGGGTGATATGTGGGTTTGCATTGTCCTTTTAAGTTTCAATAAGAAGTAAAAGTTCAAAGAATATATACTGTATAGGTAAATAGAAACAATATAAATAGACAAAACAAACAAAGGTTATGGTATGCAAAGTGTTTTTATTTAATTGTATTCAACTGTATTTTGTAAAAATCGAGAGACGACAATTTATGTAACGGTTTTTTCTTTTGTTTATTATAAAAAAATGCAATAAAAATTATTTAAAAAGAAAAAAGAAAAAAAATGAAACGAGAGAGGGAGACATGTTTTGTTGCAGCTGGGGCAGATGAAGGCTTCTGGTTGGGCTGCTGCAGATGCATCATGGAGGTTCTTCTCTCTGTGCTCCTTTTAATATGACTGGGGTTATGATTATGATTAATTCCTCCTCTGGTCACTGCTATGGATGCCCAACCTGGCTGCTTGTCTCCAGGCACTGCGGTCGTCTTGCAAGGGATGCCTGCATGGCAGGGTTGATCTTGCCAGCCTACATGTCACTTTTGCAGACATATTTGCAACACAGAGTTGGTCTGCCAGCTGGCCTGGTGCCTGAAGTCAGCTCTCCATGGAGCACATCCATGGCAATCCTTTCATCTTCCATTCTGTGGAACATGACCAAGCCAGTGTAGATGTCGCTGAGACAGGAGTGCAAACATGCTGGGAATGTGGGCTTGGGAGAGCACATCTTTGTTTAAGACTCTGTCCTGCCATGTGATGTCCCAAATCTCTCTGATGCACTGCATGTGGAAGGCGTTGTGGCGTTAGTAATGGAAAGAAATTAATACAGTATAGAGAGGGCAACAATAGCAGGGTGTGGAGGTAACAGGTGCAGAAAAGGAAGAAGATACAAAATGGTTCAACAGAATCTCGAATTTTGAATTTTTTTATTTCGGTCACAGACCAGTTCCAGCTCACATACAATATCAAGGAAGTCATAAAACACGATAGGGATACATTTGAATTTGCAATTAGGTATAACAGGGACAATGCAGATATAGCAACAGTTAAAATATATATATAAAGTAAAACTTAGTCACTAAAATATAACCTAAATTTACCATTTAAGGCCTTAATCATTATGATAGCATAGCTTGTTCCCTAAGTTTTATGGCAATTGCACAGAATTTGGCTACCCTTAACGTGATCTCAGGATCCTTGTCCTCTACCAGGGATTTTAGACATTGAAGTTCGGATTCATTTGGAGACTTTTGCATAGCAGGGGTAATAAATACCGAGCGTATCTCCCCGTAGAAACGGCAGCATAACAAGGCATGAGAGACAGTTTCTACCTCCATCAAGCCGCAGGGGCAGACTCATTCCACGTATGGTTTACCCTCGAATGTGCCCTGGTATGATGGCCTGGGATTCAGACTCAGATGCTGAACCTGGGGGATCCCAGCCTGCACAGGATTCCCCGCCTCCAGAACCAGCAGAGCCGGGGCTAGGGCCTGAGTCTGAAGGGGCCTCACCTGTGCTGGATCCTCAGGTGCAGGCATCGGCTGAGTCTGCTCTGGCCCCTGATGGGGTGGAGGACCCATTGCCTGTGCAGATAAAAGCCGGCCAGCCCCAGCCCCAAGTTGCAGGAGCAACATTGCTGGTGACCAGTTCCTGCCAGTGTTCCTGCTTGAAACCTGTCCTGCTTTTCCTGCCTGAGCTCCTGACCCACCCTGGTTCCCTGCTTGCCTACCTGTTCCCGACTTTGCCTGACTCCCTGCTCTGCACCCAGCTTCAGCGACCACGGACTGCCTTTATGTTGCACCTCTGACCACGGACCGGACTTAGACCTCGCCTTTCGGGTAACCCATGGGACCAGCACACCTGCAATAGACTCTATTGATGGAGGATCTCTCTCATAGTCTGAAGAGGGTGCCTGGGACTCAGCTTCAATGTCTGTCTGGCTCGTCGCATTGCAAATTTATTTATTTATTTTTAAAATGCACACATCACAGTGACACAGAACTATTCCAGTGTTAAATGGTGCGCAGATGAATGTCCAGAATGTGCCTATTCCTGTGTCTTCAGCGTCTTGTTTCCTCGGTAGTCTTCTGCAGTTTGGCACCTACCCAGATTAGGCAGAGAGTGTCCTGGTTGGAGGGTCTAAGAAAGCCGATAGGGTGCTCAGGGATGCAAAGCCTCTGTAGTAAAACCGTGAGACGCATTTTATGCACACACAGTAAGCGGAGACGGGTCTGGTCGCCGGCTTGGAATTTGAACGCTGGCAAATCTGACTGGGAAGCAAGAACGCCAACAATGTGGGCGCTTGAAGTTTCTCACAGCGGCACATGCCATTCATTCGAGCTGGCTGATCAAATGTGGGAAACGGCGGGAGGTTTTTTCAGCTGTACAGGAGCAAGTGCCTTCCCATGTTTGCATGGCCATGGGAACACTGGGCATGCACCCTGCTGCGGTTGTTGCTGTGGTTCCCCGTTGCCAAGCACAAAGGGAGGACTTGCTCAGGGGTGGGCAGCGAGGAGAGGCCTCCCTGGAGAGCCAGTGTGGTGTAGTGGTTAAGAGCGGTAGACCAGTATGTTTCCGAGCACAATTCAAAGTGTTGGTGCTGACCTTTAAAGCCCTAAACGGCCTCGGTCCTGTATACCTGAAGGAGCGTCTCCATCCCCACCGTTCAGCCCGGACACTGAGATCCAGCGCCGAGGGCCTTCTGGCAGTTCCCTCACTGCGAGAAGCAAAGCTACAGGGAACCAGGCAGAGGGCCTTCTTGGTAGTGGCGCCCGCCCTGTGAAACGCCCTCCCAGCAGAGGTTAAAGTGATAAACAACTATCCTATATTCAGAAAATACCTGAAGGCAGCCCTGTTTAGGGAAATTTTTAACTTGTGATTTTGATGTATTTTAATGTTTGTTGGAAGCCACCCAGAGTGGCTGGGGAGACCCGGCCAGATGGGCGGGGTACAAAAAAAAAATTATTATTATTATTATTATTATTACTCGTAATCTGGTGAACCGGGTTCGCGTCTCCGCTCCTCCACATGCAGCTGCTGCGTGACCTTGGGCTAGTCACACTTCTTTGAAGTCTCTCAGCCCCACTCACCTCACAGAGTGTTTGTTGTGGGGCAGGAAGGGAAAGGAGAATGTTAGCCGCTTTGAGACTCCTTCGGGTAGTGATAAAGCGGGATATCAAATCCAAATCCAAACTCTTCTTCTACAGGACAGGTACCGCCGCAGAACGGGCTGCTAAAAAGTTCATCTAGATACCATATCTAGTTCACAGCAGAACCATGAATGTGGCTGAATATGTTAACTCATAAAGCCTTACACTGCTCAGGACCTCAATACCTGAGGCCCTTCTCTATGTCCCTTCTCCCAGAGAAGTTCAGAGGGTAACAACATGAGAACTGGCCTTTTGTGTGGTGGCTCTCCTCAGAGAGAGCTCCCTTGGTGCCATCATGACAGGCAAAAACATTCCTCTTTACTCAGGCCTTCGGCCATGAAATAATCTATGGCGTCTTAAAGGTGTGAGGGCAGGGACTGTTCTCATGATTAATTGTATTATAATGCTATTACAATGGTATATATACAATGTTTGTTTGGTCTACCTCTAACCCAGTATTTTCTACACTGAGTGGCAGCGCCTCTCCAGGGTTTCAGTCAGGAGACACTCCCAGACTTAACCAAAGATGCTGTGGAATTACGACACCAGGGAACGACGTTTACATCGTGGCATTTTAAAAATCCTCAGCCGTCACGTCTTCGAAGGTGCAGCTTTCCTGATCGTTCTTAACGTTTGCCTGAAGAGTAACTGAAAAGTCTTGTTTTGTTGATGGGATTTGAGGCCCTCCCCTTGTTGCAAGCGGTCCTGTACCAAGTTGCAAAAGTGTAAAATGGAACACAACTGTTCGGCTGTCCTGCAGGAGACAAATAGGCCATGAATGGAAAGAGAACCTACCCAAGTGACGCTGGCACAAAACCCTCCACGCATACACTAAGTAAAAGAACATAAGCTTTATCGCCCCACCCCCTCTCTCGTCTCCCCCGCTCTTTTCTTCCCATATAATACCAATGTCTCACAACAAATGTAACTGATCTGTAGAAAACACAGCCTGAAGAAAGAGACGATGCACGTGCTTTTGTAAACGAGGAAAATAATTAAAAACCAAAATAATAATAATAATCAAATAGCCCATGAAATCAGGGGCAGATAAATACCCAACGCACTGTACAGACTGCCACAATCCACAAGGGGCCACAGCAGACCTTTGGCAGACATCGATACAAAAAGGGATCCCCAAGCCGTCATCTTGGAAAACTACTGACCTAGTTAGCCTACTCTTCTCCATTTCCTTATCTTTGCTGCCCTCTTCTGTTTGCAGTGTTATTTGAAAGAGCAGGCACTATTGAGAAGAAGACATCTGCAGGATCAGGCCAACGGCGGCACATCGAGTCCAGCATCCTGTTCTTGCAGTGGCCGACCGGGTGCCTGGGGGGAACCAGGGGGCAGGATTCGAGAGCAAGAGCCCTCTCGCCACTGGTGATTCCCAGCAGCTGGCATTCAGTAGCATTGCTGCCTCTGAATGTGGAGGCAGAGGACAGGAATCGTGGATAGGAACCATTGCTAGCCTTTACCTCCATGAACCAGGTTGAGAAAGGCTCAACTTCAGGGTAGCTGCAGAATTTCCTCATTTATTTCACTGGGAATGTTCAGCTGGATCAGTATTCAGGGATCCTTAAGAAAATCCACCTAAATCTTAATTGAAATTAAGGAACAATTATTCACAATATTTTTAGTAATATGATATTAACATTCATAAGTACCAACCAGCTCTTCCTGGGATTTTTTTTAGAAACCAAAGAATAATGGTGTTTTTTGTTGTTGTTTTGTTTAAATGGATAAAGCAATTTGTGAGTTTGGTCCCACCATGCCAAAGTCATGTATTGGTCGGCCATCTTGATTCAATATGTAGCCTGGCATCCAAACATCAACAGAAAGCCCTCGTGACAAGTTTGGTGATGATATCTCAAATGGCAGTTGAACCTCTGCCACAAAAAAATAATTGAAGTCATGCCCAAGTCATGATTCAGTCTTCCATCTTGATTCAAAATGGCGCCTGGTGTCTAAAGGGCAATGAAGACTGTTTGGCAATGATATCTTGAGAGGCATCAAAAAACAGAAGTACTGTTTTTGGGGGACAGAGAGCGGGCAGGTGTGGAGGACTCCCTGGTCCTGAATGGGGTAACTCTGCCCCTGAAGGACCAGGTGCGCAGCCTGGGAGTCATTTTGGACTCACAGCTGTCCATGGAGGCGCAGGTTAATTCTCTGTCCAGGGCAGCTGTTTACCAGCTCCATCTGGTACGCAGGCTGAGACCCTATCTGCCCACAGACTGTCTCACCAGAGTGTTATCTCCCGCTTGGACTACTGCAATGTGCTCTACGTGGGGCTACCTTTGAAGGTGACCTGGAAACTATAACTAATCCAGAATGTGGCAGCTAGACTGGTGACTGGGAGTGGCCATGTAACACTCGTCCTGAAAGACCTACATTGGCTCCCAGTACGTTTCCGGGCACAATTCAAAGTGTTGGTGTTGACCTTTAAAGCCCTAAATGGCCTTGGCCCAGTATACCTGAAGGAACGTCTCAACCCCCATCATTCTGCCCGGACACTGAGGTCCAGCTCCTAGGGCCTTCTGGCGGTTCCCTCACTGCGAGAAGTGAGATTACAGGGAACCAGTCAGAGGGCCTTCTCGGTAGTGGCGCCCGCCCTGTGGAACGCCCTCCCATCAGATGTCAAGGAAATAAACAACTATCTGACTTTTAGAAGACATCTGAAGGCAGCTCTATTTAGGGAAGTTTTTAATGTTTGATCGTTGTTTTAATATTCTGTTGGGAGCCGCCCAGAGTGGCTGGGAAAACCCAGCCAGATGGGTGGGGTATTAATAAATTATTATTATTATTATTATTATTATTATTATTATTATTATTTATTATATTGAGAACAAGCAACAAACCGGCAGAAAAACCACATTCTGAAATATGTTGTAGAATGTATATTTGCCTTCAGAACGCCTGATAAATGATTTTATTGAATTTCTCCACAATATCCTCTCATTAAAGGTCACAGGCTCCTGCTCCTTGGACCCCCAGACAGGCTATTATTTGTTGGTCCTCTAGCCTTAAAACCTCTTCAAGTCTCATTAACCCAGTAAAAATCAGGTCTCTCTTTCTCCCATTGCATGATTTAAAAGAGTGCTTGCTTTGACATGTGGTGTTGACAATTTGCATTTTAACAGTTTATAATCATTTTAATCGTTTTAAATCGCAGTCTCGGCTGCCACAACTGTCAGTGTTTAAGAGTGAATCTTCTTTGGCGATCACTCGTAGCCGAGTAAGATTGTCTTCCATAAACACGGTTTTAACAATGAGTCCGTAAGTGACTGTGGAGGCCAATTCTGGATCCACATGTCCTTCCACAGTGGGGACATTGGTTTCCGGGTGGGAGTTGATCACGGTGTGGATTTGCCAAGCGTGCCTTCCTCTTAGCACGTTTCTCCCTTGTGTTCTGAGTTTGAGTGTCTTCAAAGCCCATGGCACCTTTGGTAAAGGCTGTTCTCCAGTTGGAGCGCTCGCAGGCCAGTGTTTCCCAATTGTTGGTGTTTATACTACATTTTTTAAGATTTGCCTTGAGACAGTCTTTAAACCCCTTTTGTTGACCACCAGCATTACGCTTTCCATTTTGAAGTTCGGAATAGAGTAGTTGCTTTGGAAGGCGATAATCAGGCATCAGCACAACATGACCAGTCCTATGAAGTTGATGTTGAAGAATCATTGCTTCAACACTGGGGATCTTTGCTTCTTCCAGTACACTGGTATTAGTTCTCCTGTCTTCCCAAGTGATGTGTAATATTTTTCGGAGACACCGTTGATGGAATCTTTCGAGAAGTTGGACGTGAGGCTGATGCAGAGAGCCTGCCACAGATATTGTCTTCCGAAATCAAATTGAGCCCTGCTAGACCCTTTTGGGGGCCTTTCAGAAACACCTGGAGTTCTTAACTGCAGAACAATTACTATGCATTTATTTGCGTGAAAGGCAAGTTGCATTTTTAAGGCAGACATGAGGAGGAAATAGTTTCGACAAGGTTTCATCTCACTTTACCGGAGATAGATTTCAAGGCAAATTTGGAGCTTTGGGGGTATTTATGTGTAAGGAGCAGGCAAACAGCATCATGTTGTGTACTGCCCTGAGATCTGCAGGTGAAGGGCAGTATAAAAGGTAAAGGGACCCCTGACCATTAGGTCCAGTCGTGACTGACTCTGGGGTTGTGGCGCTCATCTCGCATTATTGGCTGAGGGAGCCGGCGTACAGCTTCCAGGTCATGTGGCCAGCATGACTAAGCTGCTTCTGGCGAACCAGAGCAGCGCACGGAAATGCTGTTTACCTTCCCGCCGGAGCGGTACCTATTTATCTACTTGCACTTTGACTTGCTTTCGAACTGCTAGGTGGGCAGGAGGAAGGACAGTATACAAATTTAATAAATAAAGAAACCATATAAACCTCAACCTGAACTCGGGTGTTCATAATCTGAGACCCTTTTAGTGTGTGTGCTTCCTTCATGTGAGGTCTGGAGAGCAATAACATGAGAACGGGCCTTTACTGCAGTGGCTCCCCATTTGTGGAATGCTCTCCCCAGGGAGGCTTACCTAGTGCCTTCATTATACATCTTTAGGCTCTAGGAGAGAACGTTCCTCTTCAACCAGGACTTGGGCTGATTAATATTCTACAGCTTTTAAATGTGTTTGCGAGAGGAGGGGCTGTTCATAGAATGATAGAATCGTTTTGTTGAGTTTATTTTTGCTTTTATTTTGTATTTTCATCTTGTAAACTGCCCTGAGATATTTTGATGGGGGTATAATAATCTATTAATTAATTAATTAATTAATTAATTAATTATAATCTGATTTAGCAGCATATTGTGTTTGATCATTGTCCTGTAATACCTGGGCATCTGGCAGCTTCTAAGGTTTCATATGTGATGCTTTAAAAATCTATAAAGCGATGCCAACTAGTCTGAAGTGCTCCAGCTTTGAAGCAAAGTTCCGCTTTCAAAATGCGAATTTGGCAAAACCGGATAATAGGTCAGATGACGAATATTTAGGAATATTTGTAAGCCGTGCCTTTGGGCCATGCTACCTGGCTCCCCAAACATCCTCAGAACCAGAGCTGGAGGGAAGAAAGCTCAAAGGCATATTTCTCATGTCGGGCTACACCTGCTATAACAGCGACATGCTTTCCACTTGAAAACGGGCCCAGGTGACCTAAGGTGTCCTAAGTTAGGTCTGCCTTTGAGAACATAAGAAGAGCCTCTCTGGATCAGGGCAGTAGCCCATCTAGACCAGCATCCTGTTCTCACAGGGGCCAACCACGGGCCTGTGGGAAACCTGAAAGCAGAACCTGGGCACAAAATCACTCTGGCCTCCCATTGTTTCTAGCAAATGGCAATGAGAAGCATCAATACTGACAGTGGAGGCCGAGCGTAGCCCTCCTGGCTAGCTAGGAGCCACGAATTTGTCCCACCCTCTTTTAAAGCCATCGAAGTTGGTGGACATCACTGCCTCCTGTCACATTTTAGCGACGTGGAATTGCAAATGGAATGGGATTTCTCCTCCATCCCTAGATGCCAGGCACTGAAGCTGGAGGTATGAGCCTTTGGCACTTAAATGTATCCTTAAACCTTTCTTTTTGAATCCAGTGAAAGCTGAAAAGTGCTTAGCCTTGGCTAGACTGCGTCCCAATATTGCTCTCTTAATATATATAAACATCTCCATAGGCTGCAGATGCAACTTTTTACCCTGGCATTTGACCCTTGAGGTGTATATTCTGTAATATTAAGTTGTTGGGCACTAGGGTGGATAATAATTTGTAATCATATCAATGCCCAGATATTATTAGTATTAGTATTAGTATTACAAATTATATCTTTATCAAATATTTTGATCAAAAGATTCCAGGGCAGTGTACAACATTAAAAACACATTACAAAACATCAATAACATCACATTACAAAATAAAAAAAATTCCTCCCAGTAGCACCTTAGAGACCAACTAAGTTTGTTCTTGGTATGAGCTTTCGTGTACCAGGTATCTGAACAAGTGTGCATGCACACGTAAGCTCATACCAATAACAAACATAGTTGGTCTCTAAGGTGCCACTGGAAGGAATTTTTTTATTTTGTTTCGACTACGGCAGACCAACACAGCTACCTACCTGTAACGATCACATTACAAATCATAATAAAAGGATATGACATGCAATACCTCAATCAGGCACCAGGTGGCAGCCCCTTATCAGCTTTCCCATGCATTGCTGAAACTCAAGTGCCAATTACAAAGCTAGATGGTGCTATTTAAACAAAATAATAATAATCACACATCACAGTTAGAACTGGCTGCTCAGCTGGAGATATTTGGAGAGGCTCCTCCCCCCTCCTTATACAGTTCCTGTGCTCCCTCCGAGTCTCTCAGGCTTCTCATGCCTTAGCCTGGGACCTTAGTCAAAGGACCGTGGCTAAGTGTTATAGCATTTCCCTTGCATACAGACGGTTCCAAGTTCATTCCCCGGCATCTCCAGGTAGGGATGGGAATGTCTGAAATCCTAGAGAATCCCTGCCAGTCCATGCAGACATAACTGAGCTAGGTGGGATAGCAGACTGACTTAGTGTAAGGCACTCTCCTAGGTTCCTTATATAAAAGACCCTTAAACCTGTGGGCCATCTCCATGCATGTAGGAAGACACACAGTGCAGCTTTCTTGTGGACAGAGATCATTGTCATGCGAACATTGCACATGTAGAGGCCAGTAAATGGGTTAAGAAGATTTTGTTTGCTCTCGAAACGTCTACGTAATTTTTCAGTTTTTTGAGCTTTCATGGTGCTTTATCATTGCAAGAAAGATCAACAAAAAAAAATTTTAAACACAGAACAAGCTAACATAGTGGAACAGCTTACAGTGTTTTGTTATTTTGGAAGCTAAACGTGGCAGACAGGAGCATCGAATACAAGCTTAAAAGACCTGGGCATATGAAAAAGTCTCCGCCCGGAGTCTAAAAGTCACTAATGGCCAAGCTAGGCATATCATTAATTATGTGATTGCAATTAATGGGTACCGTTTTTAAATTTCAAATAGCAGGCACAGGGGGTGGGCAATCAAGTGTGGGGGCTGTGACATGAGTGGGAGGGTTTGTTACCCCCTTTCCCCCATGCTGTGGCCCGAATGGAAACAGCTCCTTGCTCAAAATTGCTATTAGCTGCAAGATGAAAATTTCCATTGGAGCGGGAGTTGGGGGGAGATTTCCACCCAACCTCTACCCATATTACTTCTTGAGGACAAGAGCAATTCAACAACGAAAGCAATTATATATGTTGTTGGGCTGCAACCTCTATCACCCCGCTTCAACATTAGCTATGTTGGCTTACGGACAATGGAATCCACCAACTTGTGGAGGGCACAACGATTAAAGCTATCCCACATTAAAGCAACCACAGAGGAATTGGTGCATAGTTAAACTGTGGAACTCACTTCCACAGGAGGCAGTGATTGTGGGGGATTTATGCAGTCAAATATTTGTTGTTGTTTAGTTGCTTAGTCGTGTCTGACTCTTCATGACCCCATGGACCAGAGCACGCCAGGCACTCCTGTCTTCAGTCAAATATAACTGTGCACAATTGGCAGTAAGAACAGGGTTAAGGATCACAGAGTTTTTAATTGCTAGAGAAGACCCAGATTAGTCATGAGCCCTCACCTTTGGGGAGGGAGGGAGGAAGTAAGGGTTGTTTCCTGTTCCTTTCTCTCGCTCATTTTCTCTTTGAAGCATGTACCTAAGCAGATGTTTGAGGCTGGGGCTGTAGACTCAGACCATGTGTTTGAGACCAACTTAGAATAGAATAGAATAGATTTTATTGTCATTGTCCCCTTCGGGGACAACGAAATTACTTCTGCATTTTGTAACCAAAAAAACCCTTACCTGTGTTGTTTCTGCTGTAACACTGAACGATGCATGAGTGAGACCTCTGATTACTGTAAGTAAAGCATTTAAACTTACTTCAGACAACTGATACATTTTTGTGCTCGCCAAAGGCCGTGGCAAAAGCAGAAATGCAAACAATTTCAGGTACAAAGTATAAATCAAAGCAACAACTAAAACAGATTGTAACCAGGCGGCCTCCACTACTATACAAAGTGTCTTTCAGATTCCTCAACTTATTTCCCAACAGTGATGGCCATCAACTTAGATGGCTTTAAAAGAGAATTGGACAAATTTATAGAGGAGAAGGCTGTCAATGGCTACTAGCCATGATGGCTATGCTCTGCCTACACTGTCAGAGGCAGTAATGCGTCTGAATACCATTTGCTGGAAACCACGGAGGGAGGGGAGAGTGTTCTTGTGCTCAGGTCCTGCTTGCAGGTTTCCCATTGGCATCTGGTTGACCATAGAATCAGCAAATTATAGATCTGGAAAGGACCCCAACCCCATGCAGCAGTCACAATTGAAGCATCTATGACAGATGAGCCATCCAACCTCTGCTTGAAAACCTCCAAGGATGGTGAGTCCACATCCTCCCAAGGGAGACCATTCCACTGTCAAACAGCTCTTGCTGTCAGAAAGTTCTTCCTCATGTTTAGGTGGAATCTCCTTTCTTGTAACTTAAAGCCATTGGATCGGGTCCTACCCTCCGGTGCAGGAGAAAACAAAGATAGCTATCACAATCTTCTCTTTTCCAGGCTAAACATACCCAGCTCCTTCAACCATTCCTCATAAGGCTTGGTTTCCAGACCCTTGATCAGGCTTCCTCAAACTCGGCCCTCCAGATGTTTTTTGGCCTACAACTCCCATCATCCCTAGCTAGCAGGACCAGTGGTCAGGGATGATGGGAACTGTAGTCTCAAAACATCTGGAGGGCCGAGTTTGAGGAAGCCTGCCCTTTGATCATCTTGGTCGCCCTCCTCTGCACACATTCCAGCTTGCCAGTATACCCTTTTTAAATTATGGCGCCCGGAACTGGGCACAGTGAGACAGGATGCTGCTCTGATCTAAATTGTAGCCCTGCCCACTGCCTCGCTTCTTTAGAATTAAATAAAAATTTGGGAGATCTCATCACAGATTTCCTGCATATTGTGAAGTTTGGGCTGGAAAGTCCCTGCCTTTAAAGAGTGGCTTGAACAGATAGGTTGGCAGTATGTCTGTTTCAGAACACAGGCTAGACCACAGAGCACAGCACGTGGCTTTTGGTATTCATTAGATGCGCCGTGGACACGGAACCGCAACAACGGTGCTTCCATGCGCTAGAGATCTGCCGTCTTAATTATGCACTGCACCAATTTGAATCTTTTTTTTATAGGATTTACTTTTCGTCAAGTGCAAGAAATATTCCACCGTAATGTGCTTGAGATTGAAGTGTACACAGATAATTGGTGCTCCCCGTGGCTTCCAGGTGGTTTTAAAGAAAGCCCCCCGTCCCCCCTAAAAAAAGAAAAAAATCTTCTGATTATGACAAGTGCAGAAAAAAGGGGAGTGGGGATGCAAACAAATTTTAGGGAGGAAAAAGGAGCAATTCAAGCTGATATACGAGAGCTTCCATTCCAGGTGCGAAAGATGCTCAGAGTCTGTGATGGAGTCCAAGCAATCAGGACATCAGAGGCAGGGGAGGCTGGAATGCACATGAGATCATTATGCACAAATTCAAACAGCTTCTGATGCTCTTAGGGTAGGGGTGACCATCATCGCCATGAGAATGAGCAACGGGGACTCCTCTTGCTCTGCTGACACCTTACAGAATATTTGGCTTCCTTTCGGAGTCAGAGGCACAGACCGGCCGTTCCTTTCAAAGTTAAAGCCGTGAAAAGAGCTGGAGGTTTTCCTTGTTGTATCTCTGCAGCTCACGCGACGGGTACACATCTCAGGTCAGCTCCCTTGTGCTGAGGAAGCCCAAAGAGATCAGCTGCGCTGGACTGCCAGCCCTCACGCAGTAGCCTTGGAGTGTCAGGCGGGCGGGAGGGAGGAACGCCAGCAGTCAGAGATAGCGAGAGAGCTATTCTCCCTGTCTACGAACTTGTAAGATGTGCTTTCAGATCACACAAAGAGACATCCCCATTGTGAGGCATTGCAGCTCCTTGCTTCCCTGACAAGTTTTGATATTTTCCCATTGATAACAGCTGGGTTTTATAACTGCAAAGTGCAGCTATTGCTTCCCTGTACCTGTAGGCTTTAGCAATATAAGGAGAGCCTGTCTGCTGGATCAGGCTAAAGGCATTGTGTGTGTGTGTGTGTGTGTGTATTCAAACATTTTCACAATAACCTTCCAATTAAATACAGTGGTAAAGGTAAAGGGACCCCTGACCATTAGGTCCAGTCGTATCTGACTCTGGGGTTGCGGCGCTCATCTCGCTTTATTGGCCGAGAGCCAGCGTACAGCTTCCGGGTCATGTGACCAGCATGACAAAGCCGCTTCTGGCGAACCAGAGCAGTGCACGGAAAAGCCGTTTACCTTCCTGCCAGAGCGGTTCCTATTTATCTACTTGCACTTTGACATGCTTTTGAACTGCTAGGTGGGCAGGAGCAGGGACCGAGCAATGGGAGCTCACGCCGTCGCAGGGATTCAAACCGCCGACCTTCTGATCAGCAAGCCCTAGGCTCTGTGGTTTAACCCATAGCACCACCTGGGTCCCAATACAGTGGTACCTCGGGTTAAGTATGCTTCAGGTTAAGAACTCCGCTAAGAACAGAAATCGTGCTCTGGCGGCGCAGCGGCAGCGGGAGGCCCCCTTAGCTAAAGTGGTGCTTCAGGTTAAGTACGCTTCAGGTTAAGAACGGACCTCCGGAACGAATTAAGTACTTAACCCGAGGTACCACTGTACATTGTTTCATAAGTTGGCTTCCCACCCTCACTATTACAGCCATACCTCGGGTTGCGTTCGCTGTGGGTGGCGTTTCACACGGGTTACAAACACGCCGAACCCGGAAGTACCGGAATAGGTTACTTCCGGGTTCGGCGCTTTGCGCATGTGCAAGAGTGCAAAATGACGTCACATGCATGCGCAGAAGCGCCGAATCGCACTGCGCACATGCACAGACGCAGCACTTCAGGTTGCGGACCTTTCAGGTTGTGAACGGGGCTCCGGAACAGATCCCGTTCGCAACCAGAGGTACCACTGTTTTATTATTATTATTTTATTAATTGAATTTATATACCGCCTGTCAGGAACGTGGCCCCACAGGACCCAACAGAAGGGTTAGCCTCGGAAAGCGAACAAGAGGCTGAATTTCCCAAGGAGGCGGAAGGGTTAAGCTTCAGAGCTAGCAGTTCACAGGCCAACGATTCTGATGCGGGAGAAAGCTGGTTTCCAAAACTGACACTCCAGAGCCCTCCCTTCACACCCTGAGCTCAGATGAAGAGGGAGGGTTGGAAGATGGCCAAGGAGAAGCCAGGCTGCCAACAGATAAGAGAGGGACTCTATCCACTGAGAGTGGAGAAGAGCCGATTCAGACTCTCCGTCCTCGGACTCAGCGTTGGGAACGCCTTAAAGAGGAGCGAAATGGGAGGGGCAGACATATGAGGTTCTGGCATAGATCCTGTTGGAAGCAGAACTTGGATTCAGATCGGAGCATCTATTGTCGCTGAGAGGAGTGCGAAGCTCTGCTCGGGATGTTTGTTTCTGTAATAAAAACTACCGGTATCTTGAACTGATGGGAGTCTGCTTACTGCCGGGAAGCTGGCTAGTTACCTGGGATCGTTATACTGCCCTATATCCAGGGGTCTCACAGAATAAAAATCAAGATATAAAACCACAAAAACTCACTTTCACAGCGTTTTTACTCAAAGCTTTCCTACTGCATTAACTATTACAAAAAGGTTCTCTATTACAATTATTTTGTCATTTTTCTTCCACTGATTTTATCCCGAATCCTGCCTGCGATTTCACTTGACTGTAATATATTTTCAAAGTAGTCCACGAAAGGCCTCTATTCTTCTATAGTTCCCCATTTCGATTTCTTGATTTCTTGCTGTCAGCGTTGCCATTTCCGCATAGTCCATGACTTTCGAAAACCACTCTTCTTTCTCCTCTTTCTGTGCATATAATATGCATTAATATTCTAGCTGCTGTCTATATTCTGTTTCCAGAGTAGCCAGTCACATACCAGCAGGAAGCCCCAAAGCTAGACATGAGGACAATATCCCATTCCTTGCCCAGTAAGTCATAGTCCGTCTCCAATACTCGAGGTAACCTATAGCATCACAACCAACAGCCAACAATAGCCCGATCTTCCATGAATTTGTCTAAGCCCTTTTTAAAGCCATCAAAGTTGGTGTCTATCACTGCATCTCCTGGGAACAAATTCCAAACCTTAACTTTCGCCTTCCAATATTCGGCTTCGTTGGATGGCCCTGAGTTCTAGAATCTCCACACAATTCAAAAAATTGTATGCCTCATGCCGCCAGTGTCGTCATCTGTCCTGAATCTCATTGGATGACCCAAAGCAAGCTGCTACTTCAAGACCTAGATTAATAATAATAATAATAATAATAAATTTTTATTTATACCCCGCCCTTCCCAGCCAAGACCGGGCTCAGAGCGGCTAACATCAATAAAATCACAACAAAACATACAAAACAATCAATTAAAATGCAGGTTAAAATACGATTTAAAGTTTAAAATGCAGCCTCATTTTTAAGTAGCCCACCAATCAAACCATAAGGGAATGAAATATCAGAGTTAAACTGAAACCAACCCAAAGGCCAGGCAGAACAGCTCCGTCTTGCAGGCCCTGCGGAAAGATGCCAAATCCCGCAGGGCCCTGGTCTCTTGTGACAGACCGTTCCACCAAGTCGGGGCCAGTACTGAGAAGGCCCTGGCCCTAGTTGAGGCCAGCCTAGCATCCTTGTGGCTCGGGACCTCCAAAATGTTATTATTTGAGGACCTTAAGGTCCTACACAGGGCATACCATTATGTACGTAAATACTTTTATTTCTTCATGAAACAATGTGTGGTTATTGTTTTTAAGGGGAAGGAAAGGGGTAACACCGGGGAAATCCAGATTGCCTTTATGCATCCTGGATTCTTGTTTCTAAAAGGTTAAATCAACCTTGTCTTAGTTTCCAAGTTTAAGCTGGAAATGATGGTACTCTGCTGATCTCACAAACGTGAGCAAGGAAGGATTATATCTAAACAATATAGATTCTGGTTTCTAAAGCCTAGGTTCTCCTAGTTTCCAAATCTAATTGCACACCTTCTTAGGCTCCCTCAGTGCTTTTTTTCTGGGGGTACGCATACCCCTAAACATTTTGTGAATCTAACAGGAGAATAAACTAAAGGGAAAATTTTTTTTAGTTTCTTCTCTAGCACGGTGAATCGTCAGTTCCGTTGCTTTCCCCCAATGGAGGCCTCATTTCCTGTCATGGTGTTTCCTGAGTCTCAGACGGAAGCGAACGTTTAATGTGTATAAGTATAAGTATAAGTTGGAATCTAGCATGGTGATTGGTCAGTTTCGTTGTCACCACCTCCGATGGCAGCTTCCTTTCCTTTCCCGGTGATTTTCTTGAGTCAAAATGAGAGTACAGTCATACCTCATGTTGCGTTGGGTTCATGTTGCGTCTTTTTGGCTTGCTAATGCGGCAAACACGGAAGTGTATACTTCCGGGTTTCGCCGCGTGCATGTGCGCAGAAGATTCATTCCCCGTGTGCAGTCATGGGTGTGTTGTCTATCACATAACTGGGTATGTGTTTTGATTTCACAGGAATGGGATGTGACAAAGACAGGATGTTTGTCTTACTGTGCTTCCTGAAGTGGGACTATTGTTCTTTCACTTTGCTGCCTGATGCTAGAGAGAGAGGGAGCCATGTTGAAGTGCTCCATGTGTGTTTATATGTAAATAAAGTAGATTAGCCTAAATGCTGAGTTGCTGAGTTCTGTTACGCAACTGCGCAAACCTCTGCGGATCCCTAAGTGTGCTGATGTCTTCTGGCATCAGTCGCTGTGATGTTTGGGCTGAGGAATGCTTTTGAAGCTCCCGAACGATCGCCCAGGAGGGAGGGAACATGCCAGTCAGGCATGTGTCTCTGCCAAGGTCCTACTCATGTGTAGGACATCCTGACACTTCACACATGCGCAGAAGCGCTATATCGTGTTGCACGTGCGCGCAGAAGCGGCACTCTAGTTACGGACTTTTTACACCCCGGAACGGATTGAGTCCATAACTAGAGGTACCACTGTACCCGTAAACATTTTTATTTTATTTTTTAGGAAAAAAGCACTGGGCTCCCTTATCTTGAGATGGGGCTTGAACTAGGCAGCCCTTCCAATAGTGGACTTCTGCTAGCCCTTCTAGTAGAGAACTGTCTTTTGTAAAACAGGACACCTGGTCACCCTAGCGCTAAAGAACACATGCCGCTAAGTTGCACAACAGCAAAATACTGGATTCCCAACCTCCCCATTATTTCCAACCTGCCCATCATGCATCTCTCTTCCTTTTTGTTATCTGCACCTGACACCCCACTCCTTACAAAAAAGAGTCACAGCGTAAGTCCCAGGGTGTACTTATCTTTCATCTCAACCAGCAGTCCTTTGAGAACTCGGCAGAAAGGCTTTAGAAAAAGATGTCACTTGTTGTGACTGTCAAAGGAATTCTCTCCTGCTTCTTCAAGTGCTAGGGAACGATACGATACATATATGAAATATTATTTAGGTCATGCTTGGAAAACTTCTGTGCTTTGTTCGGTGGCAATTCTGAGGCTTGTTATTGTCTTCCAGCGTTGAGGGCTTTAGCACGCAGATCCGTCTCCTCTGTACAGCTCGCTGCTGCTGAGAGATACGAGATGAATGCACTTTTAAAGAAGTTTAAGGCGCAGGCCCACCTTTCAGCCTCAGCGAGTTCTTTGGATCGTCTCCCTGAAAGTTGCAAGGCCTTTTAACGTAAGTAGGCCATGTGTCAGAGAAGGCTTTTAGCGCAGAGCACCGACTACAGGAAACATCATTAGGCTTTAAACAACAGTGGCAGAAGGAAACATATATCATTAAGAGTCTGGGGAGCCAGAGTTGTCAAAGGATTTAAACTCCTTCCTTGATTGGCAGCTTGTTCTGCAGTTGCTGCTGGTGCGGCAGGGAGCATTGACTGCTTGGTGGAGACAGGGAGGAGGAGGAGGAGGGCCAAACCTTGTGATTTGTTCCAGTGGGGTGGGCATTAGTGAGCACCAAAGGCTCGGCAGGTGTGGAGCACATGTGTTAGCGTGATGGAATGCCACCAGGAGACAGCTTGAAGAAACGGCTACTAACCCTGATGCCTAGGTCCTACCTCTGCAGTATGTCTCTAAATGCCAGTAGTTGCAAATCTCAATGTCATGGACTGGTTGGACGCAGGGGAATGGTGGGAGGAACCAGCTGGGGAACTGCCAAGGGAAGAAGGCTCAGAGCCTGGGGATTGGTGGTGGGATGACCATGAGTGGTCAGAGGCAGAAGAGGGAGAAGATGGGGAAGAGGAGATGTAGGAAGCTGAAGAGGTAACAGGGCTTAGTAAGCTGGGGGAGTCTGTGGCAGAGAGAAGTCCAGAATCAGAGGCAGAAGCTGAAGCAAGGCAGGAGGAAAGCCAAGAAGCATTGATGAATCTGGCTGGTTTAGAGGCATGGGTGTCTCCCCCTCCTGCTGAAACAAGCTCCCGTCCCCTCTGGTCTCCCAGTGCCAGAAGAGGCATGAACAGGGTGGAAGAGAAGTTAGCTTCACACAGGCACAGTCTCTGATTGCTTGGGGGAAACCCTGGAGAGGAGGAGACATAGACTGTTGTAGGGAGGCGGGGACTTTGAGTCTCAGCAACTGATCCATGGGGCAAGACCTACCAGGGATGAACTGCTGTGCTCATTAGGCCTGACACTCTGCCAAGTCTATGCAGATTGTGTTAATAAAGAGTGAACTCCAATTTGCTGGCTTGCTCCTGACACTCAACTGTGGAGAGTGCTGTTGCACCCGTCCTGCGTAACATTGTGTTTAATGGTTGCATCCCACCCTGGCACTTTAGAGAGAAGGGTTGGTAAAAAAATTATAATAATCCTCATCCTCAGCCCTGAGTGGCACTGGTACCCTGGACCCACCATGCTTCTGAAGCTGGCACCTGTGAGCAATTTCCTCTTCTGACTCAGAGGTCGTCATTTCACCTGTTGTAGAAGGAGAATCTCCTCCAGGGGTCATGACATCCTCTCCCAAGTAACCCGCGGGAAAATCTGGCTCCTGCTCTCCTTTCATGCTGGTGGGAATGCCTTGGGAGTACAGAGAATAAAGAGAAAGTTGCAGAGAGTCCTAGACTAAAAAGAAAAAAGCCAGCGATTCCTCTGGGTCCATAATGCAGAAAATGCAGCTTGTGTTATATCTGGGTCATGGAGCTGCCAAGCACCGCCCCCCCCCCCTATGCCTGACGCAGCTATTGAATCTGCTGCTGGAAGGGAGTGGGGGGGGCACACAGCCCGAACTGAGAGTGACACTAATTGTTAGGCAACCTCCAGAAAGTCTAATGTACGTCGGCAAATTAGCCAGGTACCATTTTCTTCTCTGCGCACTGTTGCATAACGTTTCCAGGAAAAGGTATGGCTCGGTTCGTGGGGAAGGATGCCTAATTTAGGAAAATCTCCAACCGGAGCTCTTGTTAGAGAACTTCCCCCGCTCTTGGCAACAGTCAAGGGAGAGAATGTTAATTCTTCAGCAGTCTGAACTGCAGGATCCAAGCTATAGCAGAGTCTGCAAACTTTATTTTGCCCCATATAATGAGTAATTAATTTGCGGGATTCAGTTGCACAAATTACGACTTCGTCGCTGAGAGAAATGGGAAATAAAGAGAGAAATTCACGGAGGATTGAACACGATTGATGACTGTGATGATTAAATGGACCATCCAGAGTGGGGTATAGCTCAGCTCGCCATTTTCTGGGGATAAACAAGAGGGGAGTGTTGGCTGCTAATGAGCTCCCAGCAGATTCAGGACAGACCAAAGAAATGTATTTTACAGTTAAATTATGGAGTTTTTTTTCTGCAAGAAGCAGTGATGGCCACCAACTTGGATGGCTTTAAAGGGGGATTAGACAAATTCATGGCTATGTTCTACCTCCACTGTCAGAGCCTGGGAATCTCAAGTGCGGAGAGTTCTGTTGCCATAGGTATCTGCTTGGCCACTGTGAGAATAGGATGCTGGACTAGAATCATAGCATTGTAGAGTTGGAAGGGACCCCAAGGGTCATCTAGTCCAACCCCTGCAATGCAGGAATCTCAACTAAAGCATCCAAGACCGATGACCATCCAACCTCTGCTTAAAAGTCTCCAAGGAAGGAGAATCCACCAGCTCTATTGGGAGTTTGTTCTGCTGTTGAATAGCTCTGACTCTCAGAAAGTTCTTCCTGATGTTTTGTCGGCATCTCCTGTCTTGTAGCTTGAAGCCATAGGTTCAAGTCCTGCCTCCAGAACAAGAAAGCAGATACAGTCTGCTTTCTTGTTCCGGATAATCCATTCTGGAAGTCCGTTCGACTTCCAAAACGTTCGGAAACCAAGGTGCAGCTTCCGATTGGCTGCAGGAAGCTCCTGCAGTCACTCCTGGGTTTGCGGTGTTCAGGAGCCAAAACGTTTGGCTGGCAGGGCATTTGACTTCCGAGGTACGACTGTATACAGCAGTTTGTTTCAACTTTGCATTATGACCCATAATGAAGGTCTAAAATCTGCAAGGCCAAAATGCATTGGGCTCGTTTATGAATAAAATCCTATACAGCATTTTGAGATTTTTCACCTTCCCTTTTGGGGAGTAGATGGGCCACTGGCCTGATCCAGAAGTCTCTTCTTAATCTTCTTATGTCCAGCAGCATGTGTATGGAAACAATGTTGGGGAATTTGCCCTATCTTGCACGTGACAACCCTATCCTAGTAGTCTGCATGTATCCCTTTTATTATAATAATAATAATAATAATAATAATAATAATAATAATAATAATAATAATAATAATTTATTATTTATACCGCGCCCATCTGTCTGGGCTTCCCCAGCCACTCTGGGCGGCTTCCAAAAGAACATTAAAATACAATAATCTATTAAACATTAAAAGCCTCCCTAAACAGGGCTGCCTTCAGATGTCTTCTAAAGGTCTGGTAGTTGTTGTTCTTTTTGACATCTGAAGGGAGGGCATTCCACAGGGCGGGTGCCACTACCGAGAAGGCCCTCTGCCTGGTTCCCTGTAACTCGTAGCGAGGGAACCGCCAGAAGGCCCTCGGCACTGGACCTCAGTGTCCGGGCAGAATGATGGGGGTGGAGACGCTCCTTCAGGTATACTGGACCGAGGCCATTTAGGGCTTTAAAGGTCAGCACCAACACTTTGAATTGTGCTCAGAAACGTACTGGGAGCACGTACTTTTGCATGGCTATTGTTAAGGCATTGCTGTCCTGTCTGCACAGGATGATTTCTCCATTTGCACCAGTATGTTCCATCGAGAGACAAAGGCTGAAGTTGCAGAAAGCATCTGGAGATGTTGCACAGAGAAGTTACGGCTGCTTGCATTTACAGCTCATTTCGCCTCCGTCTTCCATGGTATGCCTTGGACGATGTGTGTTGTAAATTAGGAGCCTTCTTGCGCATGGAGAAGGAGCTCAGAGACCCGCAAAGAGACATCGCTCATGCGGCAGTTACATGAAGAAGATGCGCCACAGGTACCTCCAGCCTTTCCTAATTAGCTCTTCGGCAAGGACTGCTGCTTCTGTAGTTCCAAAGCAAGGAAACTGTAGAACCAAATTCCTGAGAAAGATGCAGATGCAGAACGGAAGGAAAGCTTATTTATTATATTTTAATTGCCTAATTCCCCCATGGGGCTCATATACTGCTGTCTCCCCCTGAGGATGAGCCCAGAGTTATCCAGCGCGGTGAATGGGAAGAGATCTGAACCCCTGTGTCCCCAGTCCTAGACAAATGCTCCAGCTGCTGAACCACATCTTGACATGTACAACTGTGTTCGTAATTAAGCTTTGTGGTATTAAGGATGCGCTTCACTGGTCTGCCAACAACTGAGAAAAGGAGGAGGAGGAGGAGGAGGGTGGAACTTCAGCAGTGCCAGCCCTTGAGAAGGAGGAGGATGAATAAGAAGGAGAAGGGGATGAGATGTCAGAAGAGAGCCTGGTTGGCAGGACTGTCCCCTTGCTCTAAGATCTTGCACCTCTAGGGTGTACCTTTTGGTCAGTTCTCAGAGATGGTTTGCTCCTAGGTAGAGTGGGTGCACTTAGCCAACTATGGCTGTCATATGCATGGGCCTCCGAAAACAAAGGGGTCTAGGCCATCACACTGGTTCTCCCACCCGCCAAAGGGCTGCTGGAGGAGTTGGGCTGCCCCACCTGAGCTATGGACGAACAACCCCAGTTGCTGAATTCGGTCGGGCAGTGACGTACACAGCCTCCGTCTTGTGTGTGCAATTCTCTGTCCAGTGAGGGCTATGCGCTGCATAAATACAGGTAAAGGTAAAGGGACCCCTGACCATTAGGTCCAGTCGTGGCCGACTCTGGGGTTGCGGCGCTCATCTCGCTTTATTGGCCGAGAGCCGGCATATAGCTTCCGGGTCATGTGGCCAGCATGACAAAGCCGCTTCTGGCGAACCAGAGCAGCGCACGGAAACGCCGTTTACCTTCCCGCTAGAGCGGTTCCTATTTATCTACTTGCACTTTGACGTGCTTTCGAACTGCTAGGTTGGCAGGAGCTGGGACTGAGCAACGGGAGCTCACCCCGTCACAGGGATTCGAACCGCCGACCTTCTGATCAGCAAGCCCTAGGCTCTGTGGTTTAACCCACAGCACCACCTGGGTCCCTTGCATAAATGCAACCCCTTGCCAAAAGAGGGACACCTGCATTTCTATTTCTATTTTTTAAGCATTTGTTCAGCCGACCCAGAGTTATGACCCACCATTATGCTGTGATGTTTCTCGTTTATGACAACAAAATCAGAAGAGTTGGCAATATCAAATGAAAATGATTTGTCGGCATGTTGTATTGTACCGGCTCGCTTGTTTATTTATGCAGGCAATTATGCTTGCTTCCTATAAAACATGAAAATAAAAGAACATGTAAAACCAAAGTGGCAGAAGCACAGCTCAGAGCGCAATCCCGGAACCTTCTTTGTGCTCGACTGGAGGGTGGTTGGATTGGGTGCAGGCAGCAACAGTATTGGCAGCCTAACCACATATCCTCCAACACTCCTCTGATGAAAATAGGGACATCCCATTCCGTTGTTGCTGTTGTTGCTGCTGTTGCCTATCTGACTGGGTTGCCCCAACAAAATAAAAATAAAAATCCTTCCAGTAGCACCTTAGAGACCAACTAAGTTTGTTCTTGGTATGAACTTTCGTGTGCATGCACACTTCTTCAGATACACTGAAACAGAAGTCACCAGACCCTTATATATAGTGAGAGGGTGGGGAGGGGTATTACTCAGAGGGGTGGTGGGAATGGGTGATAGGCTGATAGCTGTGGTAAACCTGTTGACGACTGTTAACGACTGCAATTAGTCTTACAGGAAAAAGCAAGGGGTGAGAAGGTTAAAAAAGCTTTGTCATGTATAATGGAAGCTGCACTCTGGGCAGCTTCCAACATATTACAAGCCTGAATTACAGAATTACAAGCCTGGTAGACGAAGGGAACACTGTGGATGTAGCCTATCTTGATTTCAGCAAGGCCTTTGACAAGGTGCCCCATGATATTCTTGTAAAGAAGCTGGTAAAATGCGGGCTAGACAATGCTACCATTCAGTGGATTTGTAACTGGCTGACTGACCGAACCCAAAGGGTGCTCATCAATGGCTCCTCTTCATCCTGGAGAGAAGTGACTAGTGGGGTGCCACAGGGTTCTGTCTTGGGCCCAGTCTTATTCAACATCTTTATCAATGACTTGGATGATGGGCTTGAGGGCATCCTGATCAAGTTTGCAGATGACACCAAATTGGGAGGGGTAGCTAATACCCCAGAGGACAGGATCACACTTCAAAATGACCTTAACAGATTAGAGAGCTGGGCCAAGGCAAACAGGATGAATTTTAACAGGGAGAAATGTAAAGTACTACACTTGGGCAAAAAAAATGAAAGGCACAAATACAGGATGGGTGATACCTGGCTTGAGAGCAGTACAAGTGAAAAGGATCTAGGAGTCTTGGTAGACCACAAACTTGACATGAGTCAACAGTGTGATGCAGCAGCTAAAAAAGCCAATGCAATTCTGGGCTGCATCAATAGGAGTATAGCATCTAGATCAAGGGAAGTAATAGTACCACTGTATTCCGCTCTGGTCAGACCTCACCTGGAATACTGTGTCCAGTTCTGGGCACCACAGTTCAAGAAGGATATTGACAAGCTGGAACGTGTCCAGAGGAGGGCAACCAAAATGGTCAAAGGCCTGGAAACGATGCCTTATGAGGAACGGCTTAGGGAGCTGGGTATGTTTAGCCTGGAGAAGAGAAGGTTAAGGGGTGATATGATAGCCATGTTCAATTATATAAAAGGATGTCATATAGAGGAGGGAGAAAGGTTGTTTTCTGCTGCTCCAGAGAAGCGGACACGGAGCAATGGATTCAAACTACAAGAAAGAAGATTCCACCTAAACATTAGGAAGAACTTCCTGACAGTAAGAGCTGTTCGACAGTGGAATCTGCTGCCAAGGAGTGTGGTGGAGTCTCCTTCTTTGGAGGTCTTTAAGCAGAGGCTTGACAGCCACCTGTCAGGAATGCTTTGATGGTGTTTCCTGCTTGGCAGGGGGTTGGACTGGATGGCCCTTGTGGTCTCTTCCAACTCTATGATTCTATGATTCTATGATTCTATATATAAAAACATAATAAAACATTAAATATTAAAAACTTTCCTATGCAGGGCTACCTTCAGATGTCCTCTAAAGGTTGTATAGTTACTTATCTCCTTGTCTCGGGGGTTGCATAACTCTGATGAAATAGGGACATCCTAAGGAAAAGTGGGACACTCCTGGATCAAATCAGAAAACCAGGACAGCTTCTGTAAACCTGGGACTGCCCCTGGAAAATAGGGACCCTTGGAGGGTCTGTAACCAACGTTTTTGCATTTCTCTATAGTGGTGAGGGCTTAGTATCATTCCAGGGCAAAGCAGGTGTTCCATCACTGAATTATGGCCCTTATTGTTGATGTTATTATTGCAAAATTGCTTTGAGATGTGGCATGGATGGAATCAAACCAGCAAATGCATCCTATCTGCTCTGGTAGGACAGTGCAGAATGCGTTTGTCATCTCCCCGCTTTGCAGCGCGTTGTTCCAGCTGTGAACTTCCGAGGGCCCCACAGAGCTGCGTTGGTCCGCCATCTTCCACTCTAGGGCAACCTTGGAAGAATCTTTCCGTGCAAGATTCCAGTCCCCTCGTTCTCTCCGGGCCACCTCTCTCCATTCTGCTCGGAAGCAGCATGCGGAGAATGCAGATTAGATCATAACGCCATCGCCTTGAGCACAGAGAAAGGGGTGTGATGAAAGATTCAGGAGTAATCTCAGTCAAATTAATATTTCGGCGGCACACTCTGCTCTGCACAATGAGAAGTGACTATGTGAGAAATGGCCAATGGAGTAGCTTCTGTTCCATAACCAAAGCCAAAATTGTATAGCATGGAGTGGGGGAGAGAAAAGACATTGGTCTTTTGTTCTTCTTTGTTCTATAAAACAGAACCCTTTCTTTCTGGGTATCATCGGTGAACTTTAGTGTGATGTGCAGTGCTATAATTCAGCTGTGGCCAACCTGGTGCCCTCTAGATGTTTGACGACAATGTCACTGCCAGCATAGATGTGAGAAGGGAGACTTTGTGGTGGCCACCAGGCAAGGGCTTTCCCCACCTGACTTGCCCCTTCAGCCCTAGGAGCCATTCCCAGACCACAAATTTAAGAACAGCAGAAGCAGCTGGGAAGAGGGAAGAGGAATAATAGAATCATAGAATCATAGAGTTGGAAGAGACCGCAAGGGCCATCCAGCCCAACCCCCTGCCAAGCAGGATAGAATCATAGAATTCTATCTCAGCATTTATTTATTTTGTAAATAAATAAATTTAAAAAAATTATTTTTAAAATTTATTTAAAAATACATTTATTTATTTTTATTTTTTTTAAAAATAATTTTATAAGTTGTGTCTCTTTGTTTTTCATTTTGACCATTTTACACGGTTTTGTATGTTTTGTGGTATTTTATGCATTGCGACTTGCCGTTGTTTTTATTGATTATAGCCTTGCAATTATTTATTGTAATGGTTAAGAGTGAATTTTTGTATAATTATTATCTGCTGATATTTAATTTTATTGTTGAAAATTACTTTATTTGATACAAGTTGTTTATTTTAACATTTTTATTATTACTTTTTTTATTGGATCCGATTGTTATAAGGGTGTGAGATCTTTGTCGTTTCTTCACACCTTGCATATAGTAATATAGAAAGGCTGTATACAAATTAAAAGCGAAATGAATTGAAATGTTGAAAATGAATTGAAATGTTGAAACATGTTGTAGCCCTAAACATCTGGAGAACACCTGGTTGGAAAAGGCTGGTTGACACCGACTGATAGCAGCTCTCCAAGAATCTCAGACAGGAGTTTTTCCCAGCCCAAACTGGAGATACCAGGGATTGAACCTGCGACTCCTGCTTGCAATGCAGATTCTCTACCCCTGAGCAATGGCCCGCCCCCCTGCTAATGTTACTCTGCAAATCGGGGAAGGCCCCAGACATTTGGGGCACTGGAGGCAAATCAAAAAAATCTCACTCCCTCAATTTGTTTGTTAAGGATGCTTTTGTATACAGGCGATGATCATTTTGCGTGTATCCAACTGATGCACGACTGAAGAAGAAGAAGAGTTTGGATTTGATATCCCGCTTTATCACTACCCGAAGGAGTCTCAAAGCGGCTCACATTCTCCTTTCCCCTTCCTCCCCCACAACAAACACTCTGTGAGGTGAGTGGGGCTGAGAGTTTTCAAAGAAGTGTGACTAGCCCAAGGTCACCCAGCAGCTGCAGGTGGAGGAGCGGAGACGCGAACCCAGTTCACCAGATTACGAGTCTACCGCTCTCAACCACTACACCACACTGACTGCTGATATGAGCACCATTTTCAGCCCCAGAAGCAGGCAGAACAGGGGCAAAATGGCTTGGGGGGGGGGAGAACGTAGTGGGGGGGGTGGAACGGGCTTATGTGCAACTGCTGACGTGTGCAACGACCCGCAGTTGCCTGTATACAATTGCTGCTTCTCATGCCTCCCCACCCTGATGCTGATCCTCACCCACACTTTCTTCCTGATGCTGACCTCCCTTGGCGAATATCAGACATAAGGGGAGTGAAGATCAGCATTGGAAATAAAAAGGAATGAAGAAACACAGCAGCTGTGAACCAACCCGCTTGAGTAAGGGGGTTATTTTTGGTTCACATCAGCAACAAGGGAAGCTGACTTTGAGCACTTTTTTCCACCGCTGTGTCCCGCTCTTCCCAGAAGGGAGCAGGCAGCAGCGGCATGCAGGGGGTGGAGGCGGGCTCAGATCTGCTGCCTCCCCCCCAACTCTCCAGGGCCTGTTCACCTTGCCAGGGTGGGCTACCCTTGCTGTAGGGGACAGGTGTGGTGCTGTGGTCTAAACCACTGAGCCTCTTGGCCTTGCCGATCGGCAGTTCGAATCCCCACGACGGGGTGAGCTCCCGTTGCTCTGTCCCAGCTCCTGCCAACCTAGCAGTTCGAAAGCACGTCAGTGCAAGTAGATAAATAGGTACCACTGCGGCGGGAAGGTAAACGGCGTTTCTGTGCACTCTGGTTTGCGTCACGGTGTTCTGTTGCACCAGAAGTGGTTTAGTCATGCTGGTCACATGACCCGGAAAGCTGTCTCTGGACAAACGCTGGCTCCCTCGGCCTGAAAGCAAGATGAGCACCGCAACCCAGAGTCGCCTTTGACTGGACCTAACGGTCCAGGGGTCCTTTGCCTTAATAGGATCTGTACAGTGCTGGCATACAACAGAGAGAAGGAGAGGAGTTTCTGACCTTTCTTTCTTTCTTTCTTTCTTTCTTTCTTTCTTGCCACATAGGGTCCCACATGTTGCTGCAACCAGGAAGCTGATACTCCGAGCAATAATAACTCTCAGTAACTGCATCCATTCGCACAGTCTTAATTCACTCATCCAACTCTATGATTCTATCTTTCCAACGCTCTTGAAAAACTGGGGGTGGTTGACCGTTCTTATCCAGAACCTGCCATTGCCAGTGTTAATCCCCCTCACAGCCATCATTACAGTTTCGAATCACTTCTCATCAATCCTTATGAAATATGAATGTGAAAACAAATCTATCTGCGTGTCTGAGAGAGGATAAAACCCAGGGAATGAGTCTTCCGTAATGTCTGCCCAGTGATGAAAAATGTCAACTACAAAATCATTCCTTTGCACATTTAAAAAAAGAAGAAGAAGGAAGGACCCCAAAGTGTGATCAATTTATTCGCATTAAGGTGACATCGGTTCCTAATATATAATGTGGCAGGAGCGCTGGGGCTGTCTTTCGAAGGAGAACATGAATAATGAGCTCTTTGCTCCACAATCTCTCCCAGAAGTGATGCTGGAGGTATCGCTCCAAGGCTGGTAAACAGTGCCAAGACTCCCCCCTAGGGCAGAATATTTTAACAGCTACCCTAATATAGGTCTTTTTCTATCAGTGAATGCCCTACAGATCTCCAACCCCCACCCCCAATGATTTATTTATTAACAGAGAAGTAGTTTTGCCCCAAGGTACAATTTGGTGTCTGTATGTTTTTTGAGGTGGAAATTCTCTTTTCCTGGCAGTTCACTGCTCTGTACTTTGTGACTTTATAGTTCTAGGGTGTGTGGTGTTTTTAGCTTTTCTTAACAGTGGGACAGGGTGTTGTTGTGAAGTTCTGTTTCGTTGACGATTCGACAGGCACCTTCTAGGGCCTAGGCACTTTCAGATGCTTTCTCTTTAATCAGGCTTTTGTTAACTGAACAATTCCTGGTTTTGCCAGTGGCTGACACTTGTCACAGCATTGTTTTTAAGCTGGTTTGAGTGTACTTGTTATGTATTTGCATATTTTGTTCTCCAGGGATATTTTGATGGACAAAGTGGTCTATAAATTCTCACGTAAATACTGTGCATCTCTCCCTGGTGGGAATAATAATAAAAATAAAAATAAAATAATAATTTATTATTTGTACCCCGCCCATCTGGCCGGGTCCCCCCAGCCACTCTGGGCGGCCTCCAACAGATATTAAAATACATTAAAATCACAGGTTAAAAACTTCCCTAAACAGGGCTGCCTTGAGGTATTTTCTGAATGTCAGATAGTTGTTTATCTCTTTGACCTCTGCTGGGAGGGCGTTCCACAGGGCGGGCGCCACTACCGAGAAGGTCCTCTGCCTGGTTCCCTGTAGCTTTGCTTCTCGCAATGAGGGAACCGCCAGAAGGCCCTCGGCACTGGATCTCACTTAGGGAAGATCCCTAAGTGCTCATCTGGCGTTCAAGAACAGGAAGTGTGGGTTACTCACACTTCCTGTTCCTCCATGACCGCTCATCTGAAGCGGCCCCCATTTAAGCTGTAAGGTATTTCCCATGGCTAATACTCTCATCACTAAAGTGAGCCTGAATGTCAGTGTGAGAAAGAAAAGGCTGTTTCTTCATGTGTGATGCAGTCAACGTCTTCAAATGCAAATATTATACATAAATACTTTTCTTTCTTCCTTTTTTTTTTGCAACAGTGGGGAAAATCAAGGTGGAGAGAGTCTTTTCATGTCTGCATGTTTGCAAAGGCAGTATATCATTTGCTTGTCACTCTGCAATGATTTTTTAAACTATTAAAAGAAAAGGAGAGATTCACCGCTCAGTATTCAGGGGATCTGAAAAAGCAACAGCATTCCCATATGTGCATCAACTAAAATTTTTTTTTGCTCTTCTACGGAAGCTTTATGGATGATTAAGTAGGCCAATCACATCCATCAAAGAATTGCTAGGAATGATCACGATCCTCCAGAACCTTAATCTGTGTTGAAATAACGGACAGTGCTACAAATGTACAGCTTCCATAACCTGCATTCAGGTCAACAAAGTTCTCTTCATGCAAATGTTTTTCCCCACACCATTAACACCACACGGATGAATTATCATGCTCACCCCTCCCCCTCTGTTTGGATGCTTCCTTGAACTTTGATGATGGCTCTTTGCTTAAGCAGATTAAAAGATGGCTGGGGCATGGGGTGCATATAAATCTCTGGCTTTTGCAGAGCTGAATTGCAGCCTACTGTGCAAAGATCAGAGTCACGTTGTCTGCTCACTTCCCCTCTGCTCGGGGAGAAAAGATGGCAGTCTGTAAAATGCAGCAAGCTGGAGCAGAGGGACAGAGGGCAGCCAAGACTGTGGCCATGGGAGAAGCAAGAACCTCTTGCAGTGTGATGCTGTGAGCCCCTTCATCATAGGCTCAGGTTGTATAAATGTGAAAATGAACCATATATCAAAAAGACACTACAGTCTCCACTGTGCCTCATTTCCAAAGGAAACATGAACCCTGGGTAAGCGCCCGGACCTCTGGAATTTCACACCACTTGGTGATTGGGGCAGCATGTGACAATATAAATGTACGGTAATGCAAGCCTTGTTTCCAGGGCAATTAGCCTTTCTGCTAGGGTCAGGGATGCAACTCTAAGAAAGGGATATCTGAAGTTTGTCTCTACAGCACTGGAGGGGTGAGTGAGCAACTAATGTCCAAATCAAAATACTTTAGGAAGGGTTTACTTGAGTGGATAACACCCATCTTTTTTTGCATCCTTTAATTAATTAATTAAATAATAATAATAATGCTACTAACATGAATTTGACCAAACTGCGGGAGGCAGTGGAAGACAGGAGTGCCTGGCGTGCTCTGGTCCATGGGATCACGAAGAGTCGGACACGACTAAACGACTAAACAACAATAACAACAACAACAATTTATTTATACCCCACCCATCTGGCTGGGATTCCCCAGCCACTCTGGGTGGCTCCCCACATAATATTAAAAACACAATAAAACATCAAACATTCAAAAACTTCCCTAAACAGGGCTGCCTTCAGATGTCTTCTAAAAGTCAGATAGTTGTTTATTCCCTTGACATCTGATGGGAGGGCGTTCCACAGGGCGGGTGCCACTACCGAGAAGGCCCTTTAAAAACCTTATAAGCTGTTAAAAAAATGCTTCAGGCATTTAGGGAGGCTTTTAATGTTTAATAGATTATTGCATTTTAATGTTCTGTTGGAAGCCGCCCAGAGTGGCTGGGGAAACCCAGCGAGATGGGTGGGGTATAAATAATAAATTATTATTATTATTATTAGGATGACAACTGGTGTTGTCCCCTGTCATGATTGTGACCCCAAAACAGGCCATGACAGTCACAGCAAAATGTGGCTTCAAATGTATTGAATAAATCTGTTGGGATCTGCATTTGTAGACTCACACAGAGATGCTCATCCAAGGCCCATTAAACTGGCTAGCTGTGCCTTTTGATGAGCACCCATGGGCTGCAACACAGGCGACGGCTGCATTCAGCTGCTGCTGCAGACTTAGCACTATCTTGGCCGTAGACAGCCAAAGGAATGCCATGGCTGATAAAATAAGTGGTGTGTTGTTGTTTTATGTTGTAAAAAATAAATAAAAAGAGGGTTCATGAACGGGCATTGTTGTTTCTTCCAGGAACTCTGCAGTTTAAAGCCTCGCTTGCCGCTTTCTAGAAGCGAACAGCGAAACCCACTCAAAATGTCTCCAAAAAGCCAGAAGGAAATTATGCCCAGATAAATTATTCAAATATTTGTTTCTATTTTGAGGGCTTTTAATGGACATTTGGGTTAAATAAAAGATGAAAACGGCACACTAATTACTTGCAGCGGATCAATGTGGCCAACATCAGAAGCGAGAGAGAGCTCTTGTTCCTCCTTCCCAGGCATGAGCATTTTTAGGGGGTGGCCTGATATTCAGGGACATTGCTGCCTCCTCCATCAGTGGAGATAGAACATAACCACCAGGGTTAATAGCCACGGATAGCCTTCTCCTTCACAAATTTGTCCTCTCCTCTTTTAAGCCATCCAAGTCACTGACCATCATTGGTCCCTTGCAGTGTGATTTCGCAAGGTGTTGTCATGGACTGGCTGGATGTAGAGGAGTGGTGGGAGGCACCAGTTGGGGAACCCCCAAGGGAACTCCCTGGTGAAGAAGGCTCAGAGCCAGGGGATTGGTGGTGGGATGACAAGGAGTGGTTAGAGGGAGAAGAGGAAGCACACTGGGAGGAGAAGGTGAACAAATATTGGTGAACAGATTGAAAGGAATTGATCCATGAGGATCAAGCGGGCTTTCTTCCTGGTCGACAGATGAAAGATAATGTGAGGAACATATTAAATATAATAGAATACCTAGAGACCAGGAACAATAAGCAAGCAGTGTTAATGTTTATTGACGCAGAGAAGGCCTTTGATAATATTTCATGGAATTTTATGATAAGGGTCCCTGCAATATTTCATTCAAGTTGGCACCCCTGCCAGAATCAGAGGCAGGAGAAGAGGGAGGCCAGAAGACAGAGGTGAGGCAGGCTGCTGAAGAATCCAGGGAGTCTCTCTTTCCTGCTGCGAACAGCTCACAGCCCCCCCCATCTCCCAGAACATGGAGAGGAATGAAGAGGGAGGAGCAAAGAGAGACAAGATGACAGAGCCTTAGGCTGCTGGGGAAGGAACCAAGGGTGGAAGAGACATAGCAGGCAATGGGAAGGCGGGGACCTCCAGTCTTCACAACTGCTTCACTTGGGCAAAACCTACTGGGAAGAGTTGCTGGGATCACTGGGCCTGTGCTGCTTTGGTTTCTTCGAATAAAGAGTTAACTTCATTGACACTGGATAATTTGGCAAAAATGTATATATCAAAATCAAATAAGTGTTTGAAATGTGAAGAGAAAGAAGGCTCTTTCTTATCATATATGGTGGTCTTGTAGTAAGGTTAAAGCTTACTGGGAAATGATATATAATGAATTGAAAAAGATATTTAAAATGACATTTGGCCAGAAGCTTTCCTTTTGGGAATTATAGAGACCGAACTACCCAAACTGTATAGAAATTTATTCATGTATACGGCTACAGCGGCAAGAATGTTATTTGCCCAAAAATGGAAAGAAGAAGAAGTTCTGACGAAAGAAGAATGGATACAAAAACTTATAGAATACACAGAAATGGCGAAACTTACCCGAAAAATAAGAAATCAAGATAACAAACTTTTTATAAAAGAATGGAAATGGCTTATTGGATATTTACTAACAAACTGTAAACAGATAATAACACTCGCAGGATTATTGTAATAACCGGCAGTTTTATAAGAGTATACATTTAAAGTAGATGAATAAATGATTAAATTAAGTTAATCTGGAATATGCAGAAAACATAAAAAATAAATTTAAGGAACCGCAGAAGGAGGGGGAAGGAAGTCAAGTTTCAAGATGTTAAAATGATTGTAAAAGTATTGAAATGTATAAAATTAAATCATAAATAAAAATGGGGGGGGGGACCACTTCACTGACACCGGTATTTTTTATTGCTGACCAACTCCTCCCTCCTGCCAACCTAGCAGGTCGAAAGCATGTCAAAGTGCAAGTAGATAAATAGGTACCGCTCCGGCGGGAAGGTAAACGGCGTTTCTGTGCGCTGCTCTGGTTCTCTGGTTTGCCAGAAGCGGCTTAGTCATGCTGGCCACATGACCCGGAAGCTGTCTGCAGACAAACACCGGCTCCCTCAGCCAGTAAAGCGAGATGAGCGCCGCAACCCCAGAATCGTCCGCGACTGGACCTAATGGTCAGGGGTCCCTTTACCTTTTTACTCCTCCCTCTGGCTCCTGACAGGTGTCCTCAGACAGCCATATGAATCTAGTAATGAAGAATAAGTACATCTTAGAAAAGCGAACCCAGTCACAGTTGGAACAACACATGATGCTTTCTGAGGGCTGTTGTCATCCCTACATGCTCATCCCTCCATGTCTTGTCATTCCTGGATATTCTCTCTTTTTAAAAAAAATACATTTTTTATTAAATTTTAACATATTTTCCAAACGTCATTTAACATCACTTCACATCTTATACAATATTTTTGGACTTCCTTCAGCCACATCTAAAGATTTCCAATTTTCATAACTTAATCTTGTAATTTCATAACTTTACTATTAAAAAAAAACTATGGCCAATTTTCATTATCTTAAATTTTTCAATATTTCATATAATTCTCCTTACAAAACTTCCTGCAAACCTACAAGCGTAATTTGCTGTTTACAATTATTTTTCAATAATTATAGAACTCCTCAATTCTATCTATATTTTCTTTTCCAGTTCTTTTATATAACTGTTTATAAAATTTCACAAATCCATGTCATTCCTGGATTCTCAGCTGAACTGGCTTTATCTGCAGAGTTCTTAGGTGATTTTGGTGACATGTGGTGATTAATCTGTGACAGGTGATTTGCACATGCGGCTCATCAGAGTTTTAGGTGTCAAGTGTTTTCCTTTGTAACTCTTCATGGGTTTCTTTGAAGGTTGATTAAATCCTTCCTTTCTCTTTCATATTTTTTAGCTGTTGGCCATAGACTACCGTTACTTACTGCATTTACACCCTACCGCCTAAGGTAGGTTGGGCCGAGGGGCAGGAACTGGCCCGGGGTCACCCAGTGAGCTTCATGGCCGAGTGGTAAACTGAACTCTAGTCTCCCAAGTCCTGGTCTGCCACTCTAATCACTACACCACGCTGTCTTAGATCCAGGAAAATCGACATCTCTGTCTAGAGCAGGGATGAGGAGCCCGTGGCTCTCACAATGTTCTAGGTCTCCCAAGTCCCACCAGCATGGAAAATGGTCAGAGATGATGGGAGGGGCAGTTGCAACGACATCTGGAGGAACCCAGGTTCCTCATCCTTGGCTACAGGTATTGGATCATATCTTTTATTATTAGTTAACATGTGAATGCTGCCCCCATTTTATTTGACAAGCATTTTAATGTTTCCTCATTTTTCAACTTCTTTTTTTAAAAAAAACACTCTGAGCATGTTTTTCTTCTTCAATAATTGTGTGGTTGTGGCACTATAAAATAAGGTTTCCAGACGTCCCCGTTACCCGGGGACAGTCCCTGGATTTACAAGTCAGTCCCCTGACAAAATCCTTCTATTTAGTAGGAAGTTGAAAAGTGTCCCCGGATTCATTGAAAAAAAAAATCTGGTAACCTTACTATGAAAGTTGTAAAAATAATTACTAGAAGATGCATTTCAGGGTGACCCCATGCAAATGGACTTACTCTTAATCAGTGGTACTTTTCTAGGAAAAGAGGCGCCGGAACTCACCAGGAGCCAGAACCAGAACTCCCTGGTTCTCTTTGAAGGGCAATGGCACCCACCTGAGAGGTGCTGGAACTAAGACTGCTTTCTTAAAAAACACATAGGCCAAACACATAGGTTTCTGATTTGATCCTGGAATGTCCCATTTTTCCTTAGGGTGTCCCTATTTTCATTGGAGAAATGTTGGAAGGTATGGAGTTATCTGACCGCCAAGCTGCCTGAATGCAATCCTGTAAAGGGAAGGGTTTTTAAAAAATTATTTTGTTTTTATATATGTTGGTAGCTGCTCAGGGTGGCTGGGGCAACCCAATAAGATGTATGGGGTATAAATAGTAAAATTATCATTGAGACAACTCTATTTCCATCAGAGAAATGTTGGAGGGTATGCATTTAAAGCACTGCAGTACAATGGTACCTCGGTTTTCGAGTGTCTCAGAAGTTGAACATTTCGGTTTTTGAACACCGAAAACCCAGAAGTAATTGCTTCTCTTTTCGAACGTGTCTCAGAAGTCGAATGGCTTCCGTGGCCTGTTTTTCAGTTTTCACCATTGAAATTGACATTCTCCCTTTGCGCCTCAGTTGTCGAACTTTTCGGAAGTTGAATGGTCTTCCGGAATGGATTACGTTCGGCAACCAAGGTACCACTGTACTACTTTGAACAATCATGGCTCTCTCCATATGAATTCTGGGAGGTGTAGTTTGTTAGGGGGGTTCTGAGGGCTGTTAGGTGAGGAGACCGACCGCTAGTCTCCTCACAGAACCAACAATTCCCAGAGTTCCCTGTGAAGAGGGATTGGTGGTTATGCTACTTTGGGAATTGTAGCTCTGGGAGAGGAACAGGGAGTCTCCATACTCTCAACTCTCAGCACCCTTAGCAAATTAGAATTTCCAGAATATTCCTAAAGTGGCATTGCAGTGCTTTAAATGTATGACACAGATGTGTTGCCATCCTGTGACACAGGCCCCAACAAAAACAGTTGGACTGGGTAAATTTGCATAGGATTGCACTATGAATCTCTAACAATGGCGCTCCTGGCAGGTGAGCGTAGGCTGTTTGTAGTATTTTATATTACAGGGAAAGGAGCTGTCAATCATGGAAGGAAAAAGAGATTGAGAGAGAGAACGATGAGGATATCTTAATGAGTTATTCTTAACACACCACTTAGAAACTTGAACGCCTGCCTTGCAGCCATAAGAAAAATAACATATGTATTCCAGATGTACCTGGAGACATAATTAATGAATCTGCTCAGTGCTCAGCGCCCCCCCTCCAACTCCCCGCCATAGATACCTAATTAAAATGAAGTGGGAGAATGTAGAAAGGGAAAAGCAAAATACAGATCATGGGAACTTGAAAAGAACAGAACAGCTGAACAGAAGTTGCATGAGATAATGGGTACCATTAGCAACACCAGAGGGATCCGTACCCAGTTAGACTTGAAAAGAAACGGTATTGTTTAGAGGGTCCTGTTGTTTTTAAAAAGAGGTGGGGGGAGGGGGAGAGAGAAAGAGCTTACAGCCATCATTTTACCACGGCAAAAAAGCGACAAATAAATTGAATCAATAATAATCAATGTGTTTCAATACGATTAGGAGCATTCTGCAGAGGTTCTCTGCAGTCCTAAAATTCCACAAGGAAACCCATGCTTGGGCCAAAGCAATAAATTACCCTGCGTGTAATGTTTTTGGTAGTGGCTGCCATATTCCTCCATCCCTCAAAAACATGGTGGCCGGGCTACCAAAATTGTTCTGCTGTTGCTGCTGGTGTAAAGAAAGTTGTGTCGCTGCCACCACCACTGATGGCGAGTCCCACCCCTGAGAAACTGTTGGAGAATTTCTCCTCCCCCTGAAGAAATTTGGTGAAATGGTCACCTCAATATTCCTACCCACAAGCAGGGGGAAGAATTTCGAGAGTCCCTTTCCTCACAGCTCTACTTCCAGAGGTTTCATAATACACGCCTTCCTTCAAAGAGACAGTGACGAATGGCTTTTCGATATTGCGGGCCAGCTGCTTCCGTATAGGAAATCAATTAAAGTTGTATCTTATTGACTTGAAGCGATATCACCATATTAGCTTTAAATATGCATGTCTAGGCATACAGACTTTTGAATTTCCTGTGGACATCGCCCAGATAGTCTGTTCTCTGACATGGCTGGGTTGAAAATCATTTCAAATCAGATGAAAGAAAAGGAAATGTTAACTCAGCAGCTGCCTCCTTTCCTTTTTACCAAATCGGCACTTTCTCTTTCATGTAGATAAGGAGTGATTACAACCAGCAGCTATGTGGAGAGGGAGCCGTAATGCTGGGGATGACTGTAATTTTATGCACAGAGTAGTAGACCTGGAGGGGTTAAAAAGAGAGATAAGAGGCAGCTCTGATGAAGGGAAAGAACAAGGGCAAGCTGTTTTCACAGCCAGGCTGCAATAATCTGGTTTAATAGTCATTCCACACTTCCACCTTGGGAATTTTGGGTCTATATGAGACAAACTAGGGATCCTATCTATTTATTAGAAACTAGCTGACCCGGCCACGCCTTGCTGTGGCTGATTTTATGCTTATTACCATCAGTAGCTGCCACAGCCAAAATAAACCCCCACCTACCGGTACCCCCACTGGCGTCGTGTGCACTCTGCACGCGCTCATGTGCCCTCTCGCGGCCTGTGGCAGAAAAAGCCGAGGAAGGAGGCCTCTGACGCCATCTGAGGGAAAAGCACTATGGAAACGCACAGATAAAAAGCACACATTGGGAGATCACTGAGGGACGATCACGGTGGCCATTTCCCGGCGTGCCTTGCCTGTGGCCTTTTCAAGGGGGAAAGTGCTAGTAACCCTCTAGAGAGGATTTGATTCCATTTCCCAGAGTGCCTTGAGCGCGCGGTTGGTTGGGATAATAAGCCCACCGTTTCCCAGCATGCCTTGCGGTTTGGGCGAAAGAGCTTAGTTCACCCACAGGGCGCCTTGACTCCATTTCCCAGCGTGCCTTGCGGGTCCGGCCTAGTTAACTGCGAGAGGCGGCGGCCTCCATTTCCCAGCGTGCCTTTGACAAAAGAGGTATTTACATTTCCCTGTTTCCCAGCCAAGTTAATCACACCCTTTTGTCTGGCACTCAGGTATCAGGAAGCCACTGAGACAATCACCCCCTCCTTCCTTGCAGAGAAACAGTTTGTCAGTTTGGGAGTGAAAATGGAGACAGGCCTGCCATTGCTAGAGGGCAAGGTTTTGCTGGTGATGTATAAAAGCTGCGCCAATTCCCCCCTCCCCGTTTTTTCTTTATTTTAGGTATGTCAGGTGTGGTTTTTCTGAATTTTTATTATGCCAGATTAGTATGCCATGGTAATGGAACTCTGTGTCCTAATTTGATGCGATTTGGTCCAGCGGTTACGCAGCAAGGGTGTTTCGGACAAACACACAATGGGAACATTTTTATATATATAGATAGTAGTGAGACTTGGAGAGCCATTCTGGTCTGATAACGATGATGATGATGATAATTAGATTTTTTTACTCACCATTCACCAGCAGGTCATAGAATCATAGAATCGTACAGGTGGAAGGGACCTCAAGAGTCATCTAGTCCAACCCCCAGCAATGCAGGAATCTCAACTAAAATATCCATGTAAGATGGTCATCCAACCTCTGCTTTAAAACCTTAAATGGAGGAGAGCCCACAACCTCCTGAGGGAGACCATTCAACTGTTGAACAACTCGTACTATCAGAAAGTTCTTCCCAATGTTTAGTTGGAATCTCCTTCCTAAGGTTCCAGTGGGAGGGCCCAGCAGTGTAAAATACAGCATTAAAAACAGTCAAAACAAAATGCAACCACAACTAGGGTACAGAAAACACAGGCCCAGGGTAAAGAGGTACGTCTTCAGCCTATGACAAAAGGCAAGTGAAGACAGGATGGGCGAAAATGGTGAGGATATGTGGGGGCAGATATACTCCTTGGGCTTGCTTTGTTCAGGGGTTAAGCCAAAGATATAATCTACAGTAATAAATATTTACATTTCCCTGTTTCCCAGCCAAGTTAATCACACCCTTTTGTCTGGCACTCAGGTATCAGGAAGCCACTGAGACAATCACCCCCTCCTTCCTTGCAGAGAAACAGTTTGTCAGTTTGGGAGTGAAAATGGAGACAGGCCTGCCATTGCTAGAGGGCAAGGTTTTGCTGGTGATGTATAAAAGCTGCGCCAATTCCCCCCTCCCCGTTTTTTCTTTATTTTAGGTATGTCAGGTGTGGTTTTTCTGAATTTTTATTATGCCAGATTAGTATGCCATGGTAATGGAACTCTGTGTCCTAATTTGATGCGATTTGGTCCAGCGGTTACGCAGCAAGGGTGTTTCGGACAAACACACAATGGGAACATTTTTATATATATAGATAGTAGTGAGACTTGGAGAGCCATTCTGGTCTGATAACGATGATGATGATGATAATTAGATTTTTTTACTCACCATTCACCAGCAGGTCATAGAATCATAGAATCGTACAGGTGGAAGGGACCTCAAGAGTCATCTAGTCCAACCCCCAGCAATGCAGGAATCTCAACTAAAATATCCATGTAAGATGGTCATCCAACCTCTGCTTTAAAACCTTAAATGGAGGAGAGCCCACAACCTCCTGAGGGAGACCATTCAACTGTTGAACAACTCGTACTATCAGAAAGTTCTTCCCAATGTTTAGTTGGAATCTCCTTCCTAAGGTTCCAGTGGGAGGGCCCAGCAGTGTAAAATACAGCATTAAAAACAGTCAAAACAAAATGCAACCACAACTAGGGTACAGAAAACACAGGCCCAGGGTAAAGAGGTACGTCTTCAGCCTATGACAAAAGGCAAGTGAAGACAGGATGGGCGAAAATGGTGAGGATATGTGGGGGCAGATATACTCCTTGGGCTTGCTTTGTTCAGGGGTTAAGCCAAAGATATAATCTACAGTAATAAATATTTACATTTCCCTGTTTCCCAGCCAAGTTAATCACACCCTTTTGTCTGGCACTCAGGTATCAGGAAGCCACTGAGACAATCACCCCCTCCTTCCTTGCAGAGAAACAGTTTGTCAGTTTGGGAGTGAAAATGGAGACAGGCCTGCCGTTGCTAGAGGGCAAGGTTTTGCTGGGGATGTATAAAAGCTGCGCCATTGTTTTGCTTTTGTAGCTGTAGTACCAGTATAGCCGTTGCTAGAGGGCTTAAATTTAACGGGCTTAAAGTCTACTAGTAGATTCATAATTACAGTGTAAAAGCCTCAAAACAAATACATTTCAATAGAGAAAGAAGGGACAAAGGAGCTCGTAAAGATTTGGATATCCCATGGGAATATTAGTTGGGGAAGAGATAAATGCCTTTTCAGCTGAAAGGAAAGGTTCGCCTTTTGCTATTTTTGTCACATCACATTAAATAATATGATTTGCACTTCCAGTTAATCTGTTTAACCAGATGAGAAGCCGAAAGAGTTGGGCATTGACGGAGCCTTGCCAAAGAGCTTAAATCTGGAAGCGGCAAAGGCTATTTCCCTTCTATCACTTTGGGGAGAGCGGAGCGTCGTGTCTCGGGTCTTTAGCTTAACATCGCCATCATTATCGTGTTTCCAAATATCCCCAAATAGCAGAACCTAAGATCCTCATGATGGAGACGAATGCTTTGCTTGTCATTGTGCAGGCTAATTTTACTATTATGGGAAAGTTTGTATTGATTTCTGGATATTGCTAGAGCTCAGAGGCGATGGTTTAAAGGGCAGGTGGGAGAAAGGGAGGTTGAATTCTCTCATACGTCCTCCAGGGATGATCATTGCACATGAGCGCGCATGCGCATGCCCCCCCGTGTTAAGCATTCCACTCTTTGGTGATCCTCTCTGCCTCTCTAAACACATGCATATTAACCAAGCATTGTTAGTCCTTGCTGAGAAGTGTTGTAGGGAAGGGAGAAACTGTGATGCTATCAGCCAGCATGTTGCCTCCTTAACAACTTCTCTCATCCATAATGAATGAGGGATCGGAAGAACAGAAACATGCGACGTGCATATTCTTCCCGCATTTGGCAGCTGACGAGCATCTCCAGGAAAGTGAGACTCTCTCTCCCCTTTCTTGCTCGCAACAATAGGAGCAGGCACAAGATCAGAATGAACAAACACAGTGCACAAAAGAGCAAAAACAAAACACAACCAGGTATGTATGCCCTGCAGATACGGTTGAGTTTTTTTAGTGGGGGCAGGGGGAAGGCAGTTGTAAGAGAGATAATAATAATAATAATAATAATAATAATAATAATAATTTATTATTTATACCCCACCCATCTGGCTGGGTTTCCCCAGCCACTCTGGGCGGCTTCCAACAGAACATTAAAATACAATAATCTATTAAACATTAAAAGCCTCCCTAAACAGGGCTGCCTTCAGATGTCTTCTAAAGGTCTGGTAGTTGTTTTTCTCTTTGACATCTGAAGGGAGGGCATTCCACAGGGCGGGCGCCACTACCGAGAAGGCCCTCTGCCTGGTTCCCTGTAACTTGGCTTCTCGTAGTGAGGGAACCGCCAGAAGGCCCTCGGAGCTGGACCTCAGTGTCCGGGCAGAATGATGGGGGTGGAGACACTCCTTCAGGTATACTGGACCGAGGCCATTTAGGGCTTTGAAGGTCAGCACCAACACTTTGAATTGTGCTCAGAAACGTACTGGGAGCCAATGTAGGTCTTTGTATGTAGATCAATGTAGATCAATAAGGTGGCAAGTTTCATAGCAAAGTTCTTCCATTTAGGCCAGGGGTCAGCAACCTTTTTCAGCCGTGGGCCGGTCCACCGTCCCTCAGAGCATGTGGTGGGCCAGACTATTTTTTTTTAGGTGGGGGGGGGGGAATGAACGAATTCCTATGCCCCACAAATAACCCAGAGATGCATTTTAAATAAAAGCACACATTCTACTCATGTGAAAACACTAGACAGGCCCCACAAATAACCCAGAGATGCATTTTAAATAAAAACACATATTCTACTCATCTAAAAACACGCTGATTCCCGGACCATCCACTGGCTGGATTGAGAAGGCGATTGGGCCGCATCTGGCCCATGGGCCTTAGGTTGCCTATCCCTGATTTTCGGCCCTACTTGTGATTAGGAACATTAGGAAACTGCCTTACGCCAAGTCAGAGCATTGGTCCATCTAGCCCAGTATTCCCCACACTGATTGGCAGCAGCTCTCCTTCCTTGGAGGTTTTTAAGCAAAGGTTGGATAGTCATCTGTCATGGATGCTTTAGCTGAGATTCCTGCATTGCAGGGCTAGATGACCCTTCCAACTCTACAATTCTAGGATTCTAGGATTCAGCCAAGAATCCTTCTCAGCCCTGGAGATGCTGGACATTGAAACTGGGAAACTTCTGCATGCAAAGCGAATGTTATACCACTGGGCTACAGTCCCTGGTTATAGATTTGGCAAGGGTTCTTGAGGGTGGTGTACACACACACACACACACAGAGAGAGAGAGAGAGAGAGAGAGAGAAAGAAAGGGAGAGAGAGATTTTTTAATGTATATACCCTGATTCTCCTAAAATAAGCCGTAGCAGGATTTCTACGCATTTGTGAAATATAAGCCATACCCCGAAAATAAGCCATACCCTGAAAATAAGACATAGTGACGCGGCGCCTCTCCCTTAAGATGGCCTGGATAGGCGTGGCTATGCAGCATACTAACGCGGAGCGGTTAAAATAAGACATCCCCCGAAAATAAGCCATAGACTACTGTCTTTTGTGGAGGGGAAAAAAATATAAGACGGTGTCTTATTTTAGGAGAAACACGGTATTGCTTTTCTATTAACAACATCCCAAACTGTAAAAATTCATTGGATAAATAAATTTCCTGGATGGTTGTGCTTCCTTTAAAGCCCAGGGGAGGACAGCCTGAGCTAAAATTCTTCCATGGGGCTTTTTCACCTCAAGAAGAGGGGGAAGCCAGGGATGATGCAGAGAGCTGGAGAAGTGTTTACTGGAAAGAAATATGGAACATTTTCACCCTTGACCACCTCGTAACAATAAAGGAAGCTTAAAACCCAAGCAAAATATTTCGGGAGAGTTGCAAGTGCCCTAAGAATGAGGCATGAAAACTGAAGTCTCTTCCACAGGGGAACAAAAAGTTTGAGAAACTGGGGCAGGGGGGGACAGATTTCGGCACAGCGCAAATGAACATAGAACGTGGGGAAAGGAGAGAGTGATGCCTCCATTAAGCACTACAAAAACACAGGCCAAGTAGTCCCTGGAAAAGTCAACCAAATTCAGATTGCCCCAAAGGCAAACCTACTATTATATTCTAATCCTCTGCTGACAATAATGAGAGGCATTTAAGAGAGATCACCCTAGGCGTGGAAAAGGAGTGGAGGAGAAGTTAGGCCGTATGCCGCCGAGAAGCACCACTATCTGAAACGGGTTTTGAATTCCACCTGCGTGCATGTCGGTGCAGATCATGGTTGGAACAATTGCTAATTTCCTGACATGCCAAGGGCATTATCATTTTCCACCTTCGTTGGACACCTGGGTTGCTCTTCTGCATACAAATGAGCTCTTTTTCCTCGCTCTTTTGCTTTCTAAATGGCAAGAGTCTTTGCCAACCGAAAGTGAAACAGCCAGGAGTTCATTTCCTCAAACCAAAGAGGTGTGAGGACTCAACCCTTCTCAAAATCAGGTCGTGCGCCCCAGAAGTTCTTTCCCCAAATCTGCAAACACATGGCAGCTACCTGAGGTCATTCAGGGCTGCTCCTCACGCAACCATATTTAGTAGAAGAGTCAACTCAAGGTGACTGTTTCCGCCTTTGATATTTATTTTGAGGTCTCGCCTCAGTATCCCTGAAGTCGTAACACTGCCAGAAATTGCTTTAAATCCCTGAATGGTTTATATCAGGGATCAGCAACCTTTTTCAGCCATGGGCCGGTCCACCATCCCTCAGACCATGTGGTGGGCCGGACTATATTTTTTTGGGGGGGGAATGAACAAATTCCTATGCCCCACAAATAACCCAGAGATGCATTTTAAATAAAAGGACCCATTCTACTCATGTAAAAACATGCTGATTCCTGGACCATCCGTGGGGCAGATTGAGAAGGTGATTGAGCCACATCCGGCCCACGGGCCTTAGGTTGCCTACCCCTGAGAGAGGGAGCCTAGAACTGAAACAGAATGGATATAGCCTCTGGCAAAAATCAGGGGCTCTTCACATACTTTCCCCTTTATTCACTGAGCACCAGCAAATAAGCTAATGGATGCAACAAACAGGATACAACAGGGGTACATTCACTAGGGCTGTGTGCAGCTCTCCTGCCCTGCCCCGGGTCCACATGGTGAACACACAACCTGGATCTAGCCTTGAATCAATCCAGGGGTGGGACTAATAGGGTTTTAAGAAATCGTGATTAAACATGCAACATACAACTGAGTCTCTCCCCTGCCCTCCAACAGCACAGCAGAAAGCAGGAGCCAGTGTGGTGTAGTGGTTAAGAGCGGTAGACTCGTAATCTGGTGAACCGGGTTCGCGTCTCCGCTCCTCCACATGCAGCTGCTGGGTGACCTTGGGCTAGTCACACTTCTCTGAAGTCTCTCAGCCCCACTCACCTCACAGAGTGTTTGTTGTGGGGGAGGAAGGGAAAGGAGAATGTTAGTCGCTTTGAGACTCCTTCGGGGAGTGATAAAGCGGGATATCAAATCCAAACTCCTCCAACTCCTTCTCCTCTTCTTCTTCTTCTTCATCAGGAGAACCATCTTTGCTGGTTGCAGTTCCAGCAACCTGTTCCCCTGTGGGAAACATGCCAGCAAAGTAGTACTGTATAGCCAGGAAAACAGACCAACTGATGAGCAGAGGCTTCAATCCTGCTCAGACATAGTGTGTGTGTGTGTGTGTGTGTGTGTGTGTTTGCCTGCTGGGAAAAGGCACGTAGAGTCAAACCACCTTCTTCCAGCCCAGCATATTCCCCCTGACAGCTCCAGACCACTCTAAGTTGGAAATATCCTGTATGGGTTTATATCTGTTAGATACCATTACAGTACGTGGAATAGTAACAACCACCAGCAGTTTACAATCACTGGTGATGAAATTCCTGTCAATACTTGACACGCTTCCTCCGTCTAGCTGCCCACAACCTCCCAAAGGAGGCTGTTCCCTTGTCAAACAGCTCTTGTTCTTCCTGATATTTAGTTGGAATCTCCTCCCTTGCAACTTGAATCCACTGGATTGAGTCCTATCCTCCAGAACAGGAGAAAACAAGTTTGATCCCTCTTCCACGTGACAGCCCTTGAAATATTTGAAGATGGCTCTCATATCTCCTTTCAGTCTCCTCTTTTCCAGGCTCAACATACCCAGGTCCTTCAACTGTTCCTTATCAGGCTTGGTTTTCAGACCCTTGATCATCCTGGTCTGCATGCTTCAGCTTGTCAGTATCCTCATTAAATTGTGGCACCCAGAACTGGATGCAGTATTCCAGGTCTGTCCAAGGCAGAACAGAGTGGTACTATTACTTCCCTTGGTGGGGCAGAGTGGTTGTGGTAGTACAGCAATAATGAATAAAGCCATTGAACCAGACTTTTTGTTTCTGGTTGTGTAAATAAAATCTGTATGCAAATCTCCACTTTCCTGGTTCTTTTCCAACATTTTCAATTAGTTCATTTGGGGCTGGGGGCATGAAACTATCTAGGTGGGGGATAGGAGTTGGGTCCCACCTGCCGGAAAGGTGCGCTCATGTGAACCTTTGTTGCTGGCACGTATCAGATCAGTGCTTCAGCCAAGTGTGCTGATAATTGCATTCAGATCCCTCAGAGGGGACTCAACCTGCTGGCAATATAAACCCTAATAAATAGTACCAAATGGGCAAGTAGTGATTAATACAAATATCGGCAGGTGCTATTCCGATGCCTGTGCCAGGACAAACAGAGCAACACACACACACACACACACACACACACATTCAGCTCGAAGCACCATCTGACATGCTATTCAGAAGGCAGAGCCAAGAAATGTGAGTCTCTTGCTCTGAATATGTTTTGAGCTATGAGCTTGTAGACAAGGGTAATTGAGCTCCCTGTTGGAGAGGTTATTTTGATTCCAACAGGGCTAGGAGGCAACCTATGCATGTCATTGCATTACGAGATGAGGTCCAGAGGCTGCTGGTATGAACGGCACTGGAAAGCTGAACCTCCCTCGCTGCCTGGCACACATACACGGCCAGTCTTTCAGCTTTAACTAAACTTCAGCCACCTACAACTTTTATAGTTCGTGCAGGCTGTGGCCTGATCAGCATCGGGTGAGAGAGGAGGCTGTTCAGAGAACCTGCACAGTGGCCCTAGATGCACTCAAGCATGGGAACTACAATCCCCATGATGCTGCATGACTGTGCATGTGCAGGAAAGGCAAGGTTATCTGCAGAGGGGATGTCAGCCATGTAGCAAAGCCACCAGGAAGGGCCACCTTGCAGATAGCCATTGCCTGCATGAGGGTTAGCCGATGTGCTTTCTCCATTCTCCCCAACCAGCATGACCAATGATCAGGGGTGATGGGACTTGTAGTCCAACCACATTTAGATTGAACCAGATTGGATATTCCTGGCCTGTACGGATGACTGTAATTAATGTAAATAAGTCTGTAGCAATTGTGGGGGACCTGTGTCCCTCTAGTCTTCTACATTGCCAGGTTGGTTGGGACTGATGGAGAATCCAACCACATCTGGAGCGTCATAGGTTCCCCACCACTGAGCAATGGCATTACCAACCTATACTGGTACCTGTAAGTCACTGAGAGGGTCCTCCTCTTTGGCAGTCCCATAAAGATGCCATGGACTGGTTGAATGTAGTGGAATGGTGGGAGGATCCAGCTGGGGAACCTCTAAGAAAATAAAGCTCAGAGCCTGGGGATTGGTGGTGGGACGATGATGAATGGTTGCAGGGAGAAGACTGGGAAGAGGAGGTGTTGGAAGCTGGAGAGGTAGTGGGGCTTAGTGAATTGGGAGAATCTGAATCAAGAATCAGAGTCCAGCTAGTGAAGAGTCATGGGTGTCTCCTCCTCGTGCTGCGACTAGCAACCCTCCGCGCTGGTCTCCCAGAACCAGAAGAGGCATCAAAAGGGTGGTGGAGGGATTGGCAACATGCAGACACAGTCTCCAATTGCTTGGGGGGGAAACCTTGGAGAGGAGGGAACTTAGGCAGCTGTGGGGAGGCAGGGACTTGTCTCAGTAGCTGCTTCATGGTGGCAAGACCTACCAGAGATGAGTTGCTGTGCTCATTTAGGCCTGACACGCCTGTGTCAATCATGTTTTTGCTAATAAAGAGTTAACTTCCACCTGCACAGTGTGATTTACTGCTGGCTCGCTTCTGACAAAATATCAAAGGGATCCAAGTGTCCTGCCGAATGCTTAAATTCATGGTTATAATTAACTTTTACTGGAGTGTATCTATTGTCTCTTTAGAAGCTCCTTAGGGTGGTCCATTTGGATGATAGGACACTGCCCCACCAACTGAGTCTGCCCTCAGCCAGCCCTCACCTGCCTCCCTTCTTAAAACAATTTCAAGGGTGACACTGCTTATCAGCTTCATTCTCCTCAGTGTTGCCCCTTGTAGAATTCGGTAAGGAGGAGAATGGGAACAAAATTAGAATTAGCTACCTCTGTCTGTCATTGGATCTGGTTCTGCCAGTCATCGGTTCTGACTCTGCCTACTGTTGGCCTACCAATGCCAATGGGTACCAGCTGCCACTGCTTAGCAGAAAGAAGACGAAGGTAACAATACCAATCTAGATGTTCTCCAAGGACCCTTCCAACTCTGTGATTCCCCTGCCATTCTCAAGCAGGCTAGTAAAAATATTTGCAGGCTAGTAACTTACGTGCGCTTATTTGCAAGGCTGTGTGACATATGGAACTGGTAGTTGTAAAGTAAGGTCCGTTGCAGTGGATCTGTACAAGGTGTACCAAAGTGTGCTTTGTTACTTAGCCATCACAGAGGGTGTGTGTCTGATTCTCCATAGAGGAGACATAATAGCCATCTTCAGGTATCTAAAGGGCTGTCACATGAACAACAGAGCAAGCTTGTTTTCTCCTGTTCTGGAGGATAGGACCCGAAGCAATGGATTCAAGTTACAAGAAAGGAGATTCTGACTAAACATCAGGAAGAACTTTCTGACAGTAAGAGCTTTTCGACAGTGGAAGAGTCTCCCTTGAGAGGTTGTGGACTCTCCTTCCTTGGAGGTTTTTCAGCAGAGGTTGGATGGTCATCTGTCCTGTATATATAATCTAGCTGAGATTCTTGCATTGCAAGGGATTGGATTAGATCAGTGTTTCCCAACCAGTGTGCCTCCAGATGTTTTGGGACTACAATTCCCATCATCCCTGACCACTGGTATTGCTAGCGAGGGATGATGGGAGTTGTAGTCCCAAAACATCTGGAGGCACACTGGTTGAGAAACACTGGATTAGATGACCCTCATGGTCCCTTCCAACTCTACGATTCGATGATTCTATGAACGTAACAGAGTGCAGTAAATTGCTATTTAAATAGTCTCCAGCACCATTTTAAACACAGACGGCCCCTTTCTGGTAGCTATGTGTAAAGTATATGCAAACAAACAGTTTTTGGATTGTTTTTTGTTTGTTTAAAGAAGAAAGAAAAAAATTAATGGCATGTGCAAATACACATTTTGAGAGGCCTCTTCCAAAGCAAACTCCTGATTAAGAAGTGCTGTTTGTTATTCTGCTTGTGCAACCTTAAGAGCTCAAGCAAGAAAAAGATTCATCATTTCTAAATTACTGTGATGTCATGCATACCAATTCTTTTGCTGTGCATGGCACCAGATATCCAGAAAAACTCATCTCCACCCGCCTCAAACCTTCTGTCCCCAACGGAATAGGATGAGCAATTTTTGATGGATGCTGTGATCTTTGTTTTACTGCTTCTTGTCTCCTGATAGATCACGGGTAGCAATTTCTGGCGGAACATATTTCTCCACAAGAGAGTGGCTTCTCGCTTTGGGGACATAAATTTGAGCTTCAGTTGTCTACCGCTGCACAAAATGCAAAATGAGATGGCAGAATTCTGGACTGTCCAGCTTCAGGTTTCAAGTGAGGTGGCTTTTTAAAGACCCAAGGGCCACATAGTCTCATGGACAACTTCCGGGGGCCACATTCCGGTAGTGAGGAAAATGGATGGAACAAGGACTGCATAGTGTACATTTATAGGCAACATTTAACCATGCAACTGTCAGAAGGTCACACACACAGAGACACACACACACACCTCCATCCAGGCAAAATCACTTGAGGGTGGGGAGCAAGGTTGATGAAGGGTTGTTGCTGAGAGAGAGGGAGTGTGCTCTAGGGGGAATTCAAGGGCCAGAAGGAGGGGCCTCAGTGGCGACATTCACACAGACCTGAGTTTCTCCACCCCTGTAGTAAAACTGCATATATGTGAAACAATCCTTTCCGATGTTCTGGTTTTCCCCATGCAAAGAATACTTTTAAATGTGGAGGAGCATTCAGAAAGATAGCACTCCAGTTGCAACCTGAAATCCAATACAATTGTACCTTGGATGTCGAACGGAATCCGTTCCGAAAGTCCGTTTGACTTCCAAAACGTTCGGAAACCAAAGTGCGGCTTCTGATTCGCAGCAGGAAGCTCCTGCAGCCAATCAGAAGCTGCAGAAACCCCGTTGGACATTCAGGTTCCAAAGAACGTTTGCAAACTGGAACACTCACTTCCGGTTATCGATCATTCGGGAGCTGGAATGTTTGACTTCCAAGGCGTTCGGGAGCCGAGGTACGACGGTACATCTGTCACTTAAATTGGTGCCACTTGTGAAAACTGCTGTTCATCGTAGTTCAGGTAGCTACAAGTCACAACGGCTTTGCTCTCATACCCTCCAACATTTTTCAGATGAAGATAAGGACATTCTATTCTCCATCAAGAAGCTTCTCCTGTGTTTGATTTCATCACAAACATATACCTCGTATACACAGATACACCTGTCACCTTGAGCCAATTACAACCTCTCCGCTGAACCTACCTCACAGGGTTGTTGTACAGAAGAAATGTGTGAGGGAAGGGATCGCGTGCAACACCTTCTGTGGGTAAATGGAATGAAATAAAATTTTAGTGCCTGGAGACCCTGCTAGGGGAAATGGTGGAATATAACAACAGCAGCAACCACAACAGCGATGGAAACCATGAGAATGATCAGGAACAAAAACAAAACATGGGACTTGTTGTTGTTGTGGTTTAGTCGTTTAGTCGTGTCCGACTTCGTGACCCCATGGACCAGAGCACGCCAGGCACTCCTGTCTTCCACTGCCTCCCGCAGTTTGGTCAGACTCATGTTGGTAGCTTCGAGAACACTGTCCAACCATCTCGTCCTCTGTCGTCCCCTTCTCCTTGTGCCCTCCATCTTTCCCAACATCAGGGTCTTTTCCAGGGAGTCTTCTCTTCTCATGAGGTGGCCAAAGTATTGGAGCCTCAGCTTCAGGAAGGCGATCAGCCTTCTTTATGGTCCAGCTCTCACTTCCGTACATTACTACAGGGAAAACCATAGCTTTAACTATACGGACCTTTGTCGGAAAGGTGATGTCTCTGCTTTTTAAGATGCTGTCTAGGTTTGTCATTGCTTTTCTCCCAAGAAGCAGGCGTCTTCTAATTTCGTGACTGCTGTCACCATCTGCAGTGATCATGGAACCCAAGAACTCCATTTCTTCCCCTTCTATTTGCCAGAAGGTGATAGGACCAGTGGCCATGATCTTAGGTTTCCCCCCGATCTTGATGGGACTTAGTTTCAAGTAAAAATGTTTCAGATTGCAGTGTAAGGTTGCCCAGTCTTGACCCAGTTACCTGGGAGTAAGCTCCATGGAATACAGTGGGGCTTACTTCTCAGTAGACAGTGTAAGGCTCCATTTACCCCCCCCCCCCAAAAGGAATAAACACTCCACACATTTCCTAAGGAATGGCTGGCTGCTGAAACATTGCAATTCATTTAAGGTACATTGTTGACCTTTTCCTTCAGGATTATAGGAAGGGCTTCGTATGCCAGCTTCACCATTTCCTTCATTTGGTGCAGGTATCTTATTTTCAGTATAAACATGACTTCATTTTTGCACTTTCCATTGTTCTTTGAGATGTGGAGGTGGGGAAAAAGGAAAAACCTGGGCATTCCAGGATCAAATCAGAAACTGGGACAGCTTCTGGAATCCCGGGACTCTCCCTGGAAAATCAGGACACTTAGAGGGTATTGTCAGGATGTCCTACACATGAGTAGAACCTTGGCAGAGACACATGCCCGACTGGCATGTTCCCTTCCAATCGTTCAGGAGCTTCAAAAGCATTGCTCATCCCGAACATCACAGCGACTGATGCCAGGAGACATCAGCACACTTAGGGATCCGCAGAAGTTTGCGCAGTTGCGTAACAGAACTCAGCATTTTGGCTAATCTACTTTATTTACATATAAATACACTCAGAGCACTGCAACATGGCTCCCTCTATCTCCAGCATCAGACAGCAAAGAGAAAGAACAAAGGACAATAGTCCCACTTCAGGAAACACAGTCTTCGTCACATCCCATTCCTGTAGAATCAAAACACATACCCAGTCATGTGATAGACAACAAACCCATGACTGCACACGGGGAATGAATCTCCAACAGGTATGTGTTCTGCCTTCACTGTCAGAGGCAGTACTTCTGAATAGTAGTTACTGGAAATCACAAGCAAACAGCACAGGCCCTGCTTGCAGGCTTCCCATAGGCAACTTCTTGGCCTCTGCGGGAACAGGATGCTGGGTTGGAATGGGATTTTTGCCTTATCCAGCAGGCCTTTCCCCATGTACCAGAGAACAGAAGCGGAGATGCGGGGCTGCTGCATTCTTGGGGCAGGCCACATGGGGTTAGCATGCAGTTCCAGCCAAAGCTGCTGTTCTTGGCACCAGATGAGTGCTTTTAATTTCAATGATTTCTGCTACACAGGTTTCCGAGGGCTGCTTTGCCGTGTTCCCCACTAACACACATCTAATACTGGCTCTCAGAACGAGGTTGATGCCCTGGCAGCTGTGCCGACTTCACGTCTGCTGTTCCTTTCCTGACGCCTGGCCAAATTATATTTGGAAGCCTTTTTAATTTCTCTGCGGATTGGTCTGGCGTGCGCGGTTTGATTGGCCCACACCACCACCACCTCCAGACACAGTGTGGACTACAGAAAGTCGCTGTAAATCTCCAAGACACATTTTTCCCAGGCCGCAGAGTTCACAAATGGAAGATGCTTTCATTTTATTGTTCCAGATCTCGAAGAAAACGAGCAATCTAACATCTCTATGGGCACCCCCTCCTTGTTTCCAATCTCCCACTGACAGCATGGTGAAGTACAGTACAGAGCAAGATTTATGTTGCTGCTGCAACAATGTCGATGGCTGCTTTTTACGGGAATAAAGGGACTGTGTTTCCAAGGCAATAAGAAAACACCAGAAGTCTGCAGCCAGAAGACCGGCTAGCTGGTCCTCCAAATCGAGATGTGAAATTCAGCTCAACCTCTCTTATTAACCCCTGCTTTCCTTCTGTTCCATGTCAGGGGTCAGTATCTTTGGGAAGGTGCAGCAGCAGCTAGACTGGTGACTGGGAATGGCTGCCCAGACCATATAACACTGGTCCTGAAAGACCTACATTGGCTCCCAGTACGTTTCCAACCACAATTCAAAGTGTTGGTACTGACCTTTAAAGCCCTAAATGGCCTCGGCCCAGTATACCTGAAGGAGCGTCTCCACCCCCATCGCTCAGCCCGGACACTGAGGTCCTCCGCCAAGGGTCTTCTGCTGGTTCCCTCACTGTGAGAAGCAAAGTTACAGGGAACCAGGCAGAGGGCCTTCTTGGTAGTGGTGCCCTCCCTGTGGAACACAAGGAAATAAACAACTATCTGACTTTTAGAAGACATCTGAAGGCAGCCCTGTTTAGGGAAGTTTTTAATGTTTGATGCTTTATTGTGTTTTTAATATCCTGTTGGGAGCCGCCCAAAGTGGCTGGGGAGGCCCAGCCAGATGGGCGGGGTATAAATTACTACTACTACTACTACTACTACTACTACTACTACCACCCATGCAGCAGGGGCACTGGTGAGCACTGATTCACCACTGTTAACGTTTCTTTCTATAGGCTAGTCAAACTGACAATCTCCCATTCCCTCACAGAAGTTGAACAGAAGATATTTGCTCCTTTCCGAGTGGCTGACGAGAATGGTCATACATCATGGCAGCTGAACCAATTGATGCCAGGAGCTTCAATAATAGCCATCTCTCATGGATGCTTTAGTTGAGATTCCTCCATTGCAACCTGAAAGTTACGTATCTCGAGGGTCCACTACATACGAAGAAAAATCCACACTAAAATTCTGGCATTTAAAAAAATAAATAAGTAAAAGGTTGCAAACTGATCCAGAAATGTGAAAAACTAAATTTAAGATTAGGGAAAAAAATAGAGAGAGTAATTAAATTGAGAGCTTTGTCCAGTCCTAGACCACAATTTAAACATTGGCACTAAGATGTTCATTTGAAGGCAGATCTCCATTAACTCTGCGCCAGATCATGCCAGGTTGGATCCAGAGAACATGTGCATAAGGACTGCACATCTGGAATGCACAGAGCCTGTTTCTTATATTTTTATTCCTGTTATCTGCTTTGGAAAATCATGCTTGTCTGAAAGTAGGATGAAATACAGTAAATAAGAAATAAATAACTGCAGGTTCCATTACACAAACTGCATGTTTACAGCCTATGCTTTTACTATCTTGGCTGCAGCTGATACTGATATTAGAATGTTTTTGTGTGTGTGTGTCAGTGCACTTATTGCATTTAAAAACCTGTGTGTTGTTTTTATTTTGGCATACCCCACTCCAAGCTTATGGCGAGGAAGGTTAAATGCATGGCATGTGAGTAAATAAATGATGGAAATTCTGCAGAATTGTGGATGAGCCAGAGGTTAGGCTGAAATTTTCATTGCATCCTGAAGAGGCAAGCCTCTTCATGTTAAGATTTGGCTGAAAATGGCTTGCCTCTTCAGCAGTGCATGGGATTGCAGAGGAAATTTCAAATATGACCCCTACTGTATACAACCGACTTCCCATTGTACAAATGTAGCTTTGCTGAATTATGGCCCTAGAAGAGAACTGTAGCACCTGAAGCTTAATTCAGATATCTGCTTCTTTTGCTGGAAACTGTGGACCAGATGTTTGTTCTTTTTGTGTCACTGCACTGACAGAGAACACAATAACTATGACTCAGTATACCGTCAATGCTTCTGTTTTTTTACGATTTGATTTACATTGGGGGGGTTTTTATATACAATAACTCAGACCAGAGCAGCATTCTCTGTATCATAAGATTATATTATGGGTCTCCAAAGCTAAGTGTTCGTGTGTTCTGGAAATTTATACCCTGTCTTGCACAATGAATGCTCTCAATGAAGCTTTCGGCCTTACAATATCCCTTTTGGTATCTGGTCATGTTTAGGGGGAGAAACATTATCCGTCATACTGTGCCACAATGCTGCATTATTAAAGGGATTGTCTTCTGCAGGTGCAGATTATTTATTCTTAAAATTCTTGGATTGCCTGGGATCTGTAATGAAAATGAAATATGATACTGGTACATTTATTTTTATTTTTAAAAAGGAAGCTGCCCTGTATCAGTTCCCCTAGCCCTATCAGAAAATACTTGGACATTCACTGTTCTGGGCTAATAGCTTCCCATCATCTTTACAGCAATTTCACCACTCACATGTTCTGAATACTTTTAAAATACTTGGACATTCACTGTTATTTGTTATTGTTATTGTTATTGTTATTTCTTATTGTCTTATTATTTAATACATCATCATAATCATCATCATTTAGATTTATATCTTGCTTTTTGACAAGATACCTCGAAACAACTAGCAACGTTTATAAAATGTTGTTCTCTGGATGATAATAATAATAATAATAATAATAATAATAATAATAATAATAATAATTTATTTGTACCCCGCCCATCTGGCCGGGTCTCCCCAGCCACTCTGGGTGGCTTCCAACAAATATCAAAATACATTAAAATATCACAGATTAAAAACTTCCCTAAACAGGGCTGCCTTCAAGTATTTTCTAAATGTCAGGTAGTTGTTTATCGCTTTGACCTCTGATGGGACTAGGCTTCTTGCTGCCCTGGGCTCTTGTGGGAAGATGTGCAGGATATATATTAATATAGGAATGAAACAAACAAACACAAAAAAGGTATGCAACAAACAAACAAACAAACCCCCCTGCATGTTCACAAAACAAAACCACCTGACGCCCTGTAGCAGAAACCAGCATTCGATGTTTCTCTCCACGGAGTGATTGCTGTAAATTCAATCTGATGTGGCCTTTGCCTCCCTCCTTTGCTCTCTTCTTCCTGCTCACGGGAAAGTGGAGGTGGGAAAGGGATTGGAATGGAGTGTCCCTGGCATGGGCTGCCCTGCACCCTGAATAAGTACACTCCACAGTTCCTGCTTATTGTGGGATGTAATCCATTGGTACAGTCAAATGCTACATTCCTTATTTCCCTAGAGTGGACACAGGCAGGGGGACATCCAATCAGGGTAACTTCCTCTTCCATTGGTCTGGAGCATCCTCCCCCTGCATGGGACCTGGAAGATGGGCGTGGCTCTGGCTGACTCCATAAAAGAGCCAAGTCATGCAGCCATTTTCTCACTTGTAGTTTTGTCTCTTGTTCGTCTCGATACTGCTGTTGTCTTGTTCTTATCTTTCGCTGCCATGCTGCTCTCCTGCAGCCATTTTTTTTGGTCTTAATGTAATTTTGCTGTCTGCTGGCTCTCAGCCAGCAGCACATGAGTTCAGTCTCCCTATGACATGAACTCACCGTTTCTTTGTGTAACTACCAAGTAAAGCCTGCCTTTCAAGGATCAAATCGTGAACTGAAATGTGAGTAAACTTTTTGTTACTTTACTCAGAAAGACTCTTGTGTCTTTATTCTTTTAAGAGGGATCAAAGGCGACACCAGGAAATAATCTTAACTAAGAGATTCAAACGAATCTGCAGACTAGCTTCCAGCTCTATTGAGGGGAATCTGCTCTGCTACATCACTTACTAGCGTGAGTGAAGGAAGGATAATACTTATTCAATATATCCTTTCCTTCTATCCTTAACATTCCCACACTTATTTTGTTGTGGGTCCCCCTTACATGACCTTAATCCCTAATTCCAGTTTAATTCAGAGATGTTTTCTGCCCAGGTGCCTCAGGTCAGCTGTGCCTCAACTCCACACTGAAGGGCAGTGGAAGAAAAACACAGAGACCTCATCTCCAAGGACATCTATGTACCCGGGCTAATTCAATAAGTAGTTCTTCTGACTGGTATCAGCTGTTTTGCCAAAGTGTCTTCGTCGCTCCGTAACCAAAGACAACGAGGGGGCTCTTTTCTGTATGGTTGTGCGTGCGTGAAGCTTCTGTCAAAATGATTCTTTCAGCCGGTGGCACTAGATGAGTTAATTATGACTTCTTAATTTCAAGAGACAAAGCATCAATCGCGATCATACAAACAGCCATCACCGCGGCGTCTTTGGCTTATGATTACCAGTTGCCTTGTCAAAACTCGCCGTTTAATAAAGATTCATGGAAACGAGATAAGGAGAAAACAATAATGAGTCACTTCTCGCCAGGCGTATTAAGCAAAACTTGTATGTTGCTTCTAGGCAAATGTGGAAATTAGAGACTTTGCTGTGGTCTAGCAGATTATGCTATTTTTGGATGGAGATCAGCAGATGTCTGCATCGACCAATCGGGAAGCCGGGCGCCATTGGTTAATTAAAATGTTACTGACAGCAGGGACCCGTTGAATTCCTTTAATTTGTCGATGGAAACGACAAAGGGCTTGTCAAGTGTTGTGCCAGCTTGGGGGAGGGCAGTGAAGTTCAGTGTCTCAAAGGACACATCTCTGGTTTGATGCAAAAGCCCGCGTCATCCAGGCAGGAGAACGAGAGACAATTCAAGAACGTGAGAAGGATGCCCACGAAAAAGCAAAACAGCAGTATCATAATTTTGGTGGGGGTGAAAATCACCCTTTGCACAATGGAACTTCCACACCCTCTCCTCTTCCTGGGGGCATTCAATGCCCTCCCCCAATTGTTCTGTAAAGGGACCCCTGACCATTAGGTCCAGTCGCGGACGACTCTGGGGTTGCATGCTCATCTCGTTCTAAAGGCCAAGGGAGCCGGCGTTCGTCCGCAGACAGCTTCCAAGTCATGTGGCCAGCATGACTAAGCCGCTTCTGGCGAACCAGAGCAGCACACGGAAACTCCATTTACCTTCCCGCCGGAGCGGTACCTATTTATCTACTTACACTTTGTGCTTTTGAACTGCTAGGTTGGCAGGAGCTGGTACCAAGCAACGGGAGCTCACCGTCGCAGGGGTTCGAACCGTCGACCTTCTGATCGGCAAGCCCTAGGCTCTGTGGTAGAAAACCCAAAACAAACTAGGCACAGGTGTGGGGGGGGGAGAGGTGCAGAGAGAGGAGGAGGAGGGGAAATGCCATTGTACAACCAAAAGTCCTTGCCCTATTGGAATCATTTTGTTGGTTACTGATGATTATCATTATTTCACTTATGAATTGCTTCTTATAAAGCCCCTCAGAGCAACTCCACACGAAAACATTTATTTCGTTTTATTTTTAACGAAATGTATCTACAGCTTGATTTCAACAAAACAAATCCAATTACATATCCAATGCAGAAACAGAGTTCAATAAAAATAGCTGCTTGAAATGCTTGTTTTGAATTTTATATTAATGTTTTGTTTAATTAAAAAAAACCCCCAACCCCCCAACCCCCAGTTTACATCAGTTGCAGCTTCTGAACTCAAGGGCTGCCCCCACACTGAGTGCATTATAGGAGTCTAGAGGTTACCAGTGTGTAACCACTTATATATGCATAAACGAACAGCTGCGGTCATTAGAAGATAGGTCTCACACAAGTGATGGTGGTATTTGTGCTCACTTTCTGCAACATCATCGTTTTGGGTTGCAGCACAGGTTTCGACCGCTAGATGCCCCTCTTTGCTGCACAGCCCCCCTCACGGTGTCTTCCTCACTTGACAAAGGATAACAAGCTAATCTTCCGTTTAGGTGGATGATAATTAGTTTGTATTCCTGCTAGAGTTGAGCTGAAACTAATCTTACAAGTTTGCAGGCTCGTTCTCTGTCTGCAAAGTTATGCCTTGAGTATGTGTGTGTGTGTTTGTGTGGGGAGGACCACGGCCCCAGGTGCAGGTTTTTAAAAGTGCATGAGGGGGTGCCTCCACAACAGGCTGCCTCCCTCACCAAGCCATTCCTAGGCTGGGCCTTCAGGCAGGGAGCGACAGAAGGGAGGGCTCCACCACCGCCACCCACCAAGGAGAGATAAGCGCCTTTTGCAGCCTGCCACCTCCTTTGTGAACAGGGTGCCAAAGTATTGCACCCAGGTCCTGCCTGCATGATTCCCACAAACATCCAGTTGGCTGCCATGAGGAAAGGATTCAGGACTAAATGGGCCTTTATGGCCTGATCCAGCAGGTCTCTTATATTCTTATGGATATGAAGAAGTGTGCATGCACACGAAAGCTCATACCAATAACAAACTTACAGTAGTTGGTCTCTAAGGTGCTACTGGAAGGGTTTTTTTTTTAAATTTTGTTTCAACTACGGCAGACCAACACGGCTACCTACCTGTAACTATTCTTATGGATAAATCTTTATGATACTAATACTTTTAGGGTGGCAGGGGGGTTGTGCAGGTTTTGATATTGTCCCCTTGAGCTTGTCTTCCATCCATCTGTTTTTCTCTAAATACCAAGTGCCAAATAATATCTACATGAAGGGTCCTCACCTTCACGAAAGAAATGTACTTTGCACGTGGTCACAGGAAGGAAAGGAACTCCACCCATGCTCAGATACCCAAGTGAAACTGCTAAATGCGTCAAAATCAATAAACGACGGAATCTTGGGACTCAAAAACTGGGCAGCACTACACTGCACAGAAATGAAAGGAGATTTTGACTAAATATCAGGAAGAACTTTCTGACCGTAAGAGCTGATCGACAGTGGAAACAGTCTCTCTCCAGAGGTTGTGGACTCTCCTTCCTTGGAGGTTTTTAAGCAGAGGTTGGATGGCCATCTGTCATGGATGCTTTAGCTGAGATTCCTGCATTGCAGGGGGTTGGACTGGATGGCCCTTGGGGTCCCTTCCAACTCCTATGATTCTATGAAATGTCAAGGAAGATAAAGCTGTCAGCCCTCCAGAAAGATCAGAATCGGACAGCCCAGCCCGCGAAGCCTCGGAGGAGAGCCTCTCCGAACAAAACAGTGAAATATACTCAGAGTCAGGTGTGAATTTCATGCTCTTTATTCAGCTCATAGTAGCAAGGAATGAATCTTTCCCCAAAACGTCTGCTATATATACATTATTTACACAATGGGCCCCAAGTGATTGGCTAATTCCGGGCTACTCCTCTAGGCCAATCAGGTTGTGGATTCACTTCATCCAGGAGCCTGATTGGCTGCTCTTGCAGGCCAATCAGGTCGCTGATTCACTTGGATGAAGAGCCACCCAATCCACCTGGAGCTGGATTGGGTGGCTCTTGCGGACCAATCAGACTGCTGCATTCTGGATCCTATTGTTCTCAGACCAACCAGACTGCTGCATTTTGGATCCTATTGTTCTAGGATTCAGCTCAGTACATAACAAAAACAAAGCAAGGGGCAGACAGAAGATAATGAGGCAAAGAGAGCATAATCGTTTAATGGTAGCCCAGCTTCTAACTCTCAGCACCTAATCTTAGTGGGCATTAAAGTTAACGGCAATTCTGACAACCGCAAGAAGCCTTTCTCCACTGGGCTGCTAAGCTCCTTACGCCGACCTCTCCACTCCACATGCTGCTGAGAGTCAGTAACTGGTGTTTTGGCATTTAGTCTAATCCACAGGTTCTCCATCATTAGACATGAAAGGCTGCTCTCCGGTATTAACATCAGCGCGGTGGTGCGGCGATACTTTCTTCTTCTCCTTCTTCAAGCCAGCTTATTCAAGTAGCTTATAACGACAGGAAGTAGCCCAGATATACCAGGCGCTCGGAGAACGCACACTGTGTGCCCCCAAGGCAACGAGGGGGTGGCAAATTTCGATGCAAACAAGTAATCAGGCTTAGTATTTGAGAGAGAGAGAGAAAGTGGGAGCTCAACGGCACAATTGAAAATGAGGTCTGGATTAGCTGATAGCTTTCTTCTCTCGACGGTTCCCTTGTGTTTCTCCTGGAGGTTGTACTGGTCGGGGTGATTATGGCGAGCCGGCCAGAATCTCCGCAGGCGTAATGGGAATGTGGCTCAGAAACACGGCTGTTCCCTATTTTTGCTAATCCGGTCTGCAAAGGATGCTGAGTGCTACAGATAAAAACGAAAAACGGGGCGGGGGGAGTCAGTGTAGCTGTAATCTTCATTTGGGCCTTGAAAATTGTCTCCTGCAGACCAAAACTCCCTTTCCAAACTTGCTTTCGTATATATGCATCCCTTAAGGTAAAGGTAAAGGGACCCCTGACCATTAGGTCCAGTCATGTCTGACTCTGGGGTTGCGGCGCTCATCTCGCTTTATTGGCCGAGGGAGCCGGCGTACAGCTTCCAGGTCATGTGGCCAGCATGACAAAGCCACTTCTGGCGAACCAGAGCAGCGCACGGAAACGCCGTTTACCTTCCCGCTGGAGCAGTACCTATTTATCTACTTGCACTTTGACGTGCTTTCGAACTGCTAGGTGGGCAGGAGCAGGGACCAAGCAACGGGAGCTCACCCCATCGCAGGGATTCGAACCACCGACCTTCTGATCAGCAAGCCCTAGGCTCTGTGGTTTAACTCACAGCGCCACCTGGGTCCCTTGTCCCTTATCCCCTGGAATAAAGGTGGAGAGGCCATATGCTGTGGGATTTCGTTTATTGGGTTAACACAACTCCCGACAGAAGAGGTCAGGCTACGTGGTCAGCTGTGCCTGCCAAACCAGAAATGCATAAAAAGGCGTGTTTTGTTTTCCATATGCCTGTGGCATGGAGGGATGGAGGAGGACGTTGATTCAGTTACATGCGAATTTGCCTCATGTGCCCCTTTCTGAAGCACCATGTGGACCGAAACACAGCCATCCTTCAAGATTCGCACCTCTCCAAATTTTGCAATGCGGTTCCCTAGCCAAGAAGTGTGCACAAAAATGCACGTACTGGGGTAAAGCGTGTCTAGAAAGGCATATATTAGTGGAAATAACACCCCTAAATGCATTTTATTAGGGAAGTTATAAATGTTGGGGAAAATATGTGTTGCAAAAATGTGTATATTGCACATAAACATGCGGATATTAGGAGAAATTTGCACAAAGGGCAGTTTTTTGAAATAATAATAATAATAATAATAATAATAATAATATAAAAATAATAGATGTAAAAATGGTGAGAACTGAATTTAAGACTGGAAAAATGAGAAAATGACAACAACTGGATTTTTTTTGTCAAAAGTGTTTTTTTAGGGAACATCGAACTTTTTTAGGGAACATCTTCTCCCCGCCCTCCAAGGTTTTGGGGGTTTTCCTGGATTTTGCTGATTCAGCAAAAATCTGCCCCTCTTTATCCTTAAGATTGTGCAGCTGAGTCTGGTTGTTTCCCCTAGATTATCTAGAGCAGGGTTTCTCCACCTGTTTTTGGACTACGACTCCCATCATCCCTAGCTAGCAGGACCACTGGTCAAGGATGATGGGAATTGTAGTCCCAAAACAGCTGGAGCTCAAGTTTGAGAAACCCCGATCTAGAGCCATTTTAATCTGATTTCAGGCCTAGTTATGGGATGGAGAGAAGGCGGCCCTTGGATGGAAAAAAGTTCCTCGCCCATGCTCTGAAGTGGGTATGATTCGCACAGTTGAAGCAGCTCCACCTATCCCGCCTGCACAATCATGCATATTGCAAATTTCCAGACATTTAACCCTCTCACTTTCTTTTTCTGCAATCCACTGGGCAAAAAAGTAGAACATTTAGTGAGCCCTAGTGAGGTGGCTTATGTGGCCGGTGGGCTGTGCTTGGTGGTATGTGTGGAGTTGCTCCCGCTTGCGCTGAAACTCCACATAAATGCAAAGTGTTATTACTTAGCATGATCACATCCAAGCAGAAAAGCCCACACTGCTGATGTTAACCTTCAGTTAACCTTCAAATGATCTACAAAGACTCCTTTTGCTTGCTATCAGCATGCTGCATGAACAGAGATTTTTTTTCTCTCCCACTGATGATCCGATGCTTCAAAGAAACCACATGGGCACCTGGAAGATCGATGAACATCAAAGACCATATGGGAACTATCCACCGCCTGAGGAAATGATGAACTGCATAGTTTAAGGAGGAGTCCAGCTTCTGAGAGATACAGATCTCACTGGTCCACCCCCTCTCTCACGCAGGCACACATATGCACACATATGTCCTGCAGTGAATGATTTGGTATAGCCATTCTGCTTTGCTTACAAGTTTGTGTTTGTGCCGCAGGGAATGCCGCATTTATACTGTCAGGTTCTCTTATCGGTTGTTCAATAGGAAACCCAAAGCCATTTGTCTTTAAGTCTTTTATTCAGTGTCAAGCTATTTATAGTGCAGAACTCAGTCTTATCATGTCTGCTCACTCACTAGCAGAATCCGGAAGTGCCTCCCTCCTGTTTTGGCACCAACACCACAATCTCGGCAGCCTAAATTGCCGCCTCCTCCTCCTACGTTGTATGTGCGCCGGACCTGACGTTTCCCCCTCCGATCGAGCCTGCTGGGTGGTGCCAGGTCTCCCACTAACTCCCTGGACACCTGGCACTCCCTGGCTCCCAGCCACTAACTGCTCCTCCCCCGAGACAGGACTGCAGGTTTCACTTGTTAACACAGGTCGCGGCTCTCTATAAACGCTCAGAGCTGGACTGGCAGGGGCGGGAAGATCCCTGACATATACCTTACTGATATTTATGGCCATAGGACATGCCAGTAGCCACAATCACACCATACATTGAAAACAGTATCCTACCACTTTAAACAGCCATGGCTCTCTCCTGCCAATGGAAGAACAATAAGGAGGGAGCCAGTATGGCTTCTCTAGGAAGGGAGTTCTAAAGTCTGGGAGCAGCCACCACCAAGAAGGCCCTCTCCTGCATCTCCACCAAGCATGCCTATGGGGGTGGCACAACCGAGAGAAGGGCCTCTGCTGAAGATCTCAGAGTCCAGGCAGGTCCTTATGGGAGAATATGGTCTTTCAGATAACCTAGGCCCAAGCTGTATAAGGCTTGTCTAAGGTTTCTCTAGTTCTTCATTTTAAAAATGGCGTAAGACCAGAGAACTCCATGCTCTGACACCGGTGATCATGAGCAAAAGTTGCCAATCAAGTGTTTAATAATGAGAGTGTACTGTTGAAGTGTCTAGTCAGAAAGTGTGTGTGAGAGAGAGAGAGAGAGAGAGAGAGAGAGAGAGAGAGAGAGAACACTCCTGTCTGGCCCCATGAGCCCCCAAAGCAGCAGGATATTAATAGGGGTCCTGTCTGGTCATATGAATTTGCATTCATTCCTCCCTTTCAATTATTTCCCCCTGAACTCCATTCTGAAAAGAACTCGCCCACAGGTAATTTGAGCATGTTGTTTGCGGAGAAAAGATGACATCCCTATTAGCATCCGAGAAGCAGAGATGTCAAGAAATGAGCTGCGGCGTTCCAGCCCACCCCAGATGACAGCTTTGTGCGGCTCAGAGGGAAGTGATATGACTTCGGCCATAGCCCTTTCAAAAGGATGTAGCCACACTCCAGGGGCTTCTGAAGAGGGCAAGGGAAATGTTCAGGGGTGTGGAAAGCACATCCTAAGAAGAAAAGTTGGAGGAACTAAGTGTATAAAGGCTGGAAAAGAAGAAACTGGCCAGTGGTGTCACGACAGCAGACGTCAGAACTCCCAAGGGCTGTCACTTATGCTGTGTTCACATTACTGCCGTGAACTGCAGTGAAGTCGTATTAGAGACTTGGTTGGTGGTGATTTTTCTGCACTGGTGTCTCCTGCCAGATTGATGCAGCCGCCTTCATTAATAACCTTTCGATGTCTCCTTAAAGCTTCCTGATGCACCCAGGCCTTTGCTGGTGCTATGTTCTCATCTCATCGCTGCCCGTTTTAATTCCTGCTGGGCTTGTTCTATTGGATTGTGGTTTTAGTAACGTATTGTTAACTCCATGGGATAAGTGGGGGGCGGCTGGGTGGCCATGGCTCCGGGTGCATTTTTTTGAGGGGGTGCAACCAGGCACCCCATGACAGGCTTCCTCCTCAGAGCCTGGGTCCGGTGCGTGAAGGAGAAGAGAAGAAGAAGAGTTTGGATTTGATATCCCGCTTTATCACTACCCAAAGGATTCTCAAAGCGGCTCACATTCTCCTTTCCCTTCCTCCCCCACAACAAACACTCTGTGAGGTGAGTGGGGCTGAGAGACTTCAGAGAAGTGTGACTAGCCCAAGGTCACCCAGCAGCTGCATGTGGAGGAGCGGAGGAGCGAATCCGGTTCACCAGATTACGAGTCTACTGCTCTTAACCACTACACCACACTGGCTCTCACACTGGAGCTGTGAAGACAGTTTACTCGCGTGATGACCCAATGCTGCCAGCCGCAGCTTCACTCCCGGGTCAAGCTTGACGTGGGGGCAAAGAGAGGAGAGTCGCCAGCAGCTTCCCTGCCCCTCTCCTCATCTGGACTCTGGCATGCGAGTGCAAAACACACACACACACACACAAACACACACTCTGATTTGTGAGGCAAGCTGCAGCGGGCTCCCTCCATACCTCACCCCATGCCCCCGGCCCTTGGTGGCAGGGGCATCTTACCCATAGAGGCTAGTGGTGCGGGGCGCCAGGGCGGCAAGTTCTGGAGGGCGCCAGGGAAGAGGTGGAGGCTGGACGCGGCGCCTCCCGGCACCAGCTCACCGCCCTCGTCCGCCTCCGCCATGCCGCGCCGAAGCAGCGCCACACCCGGAGCCTCCGTCTGCCGTGGCACAAAACGGTCAGCTGAGCCAGGAGGTGCCGTGTCCAGCATCCGCCTCTTCCTCGCCGGAGGAGGCCGCCCTCCAGCCACTGCCCGCCCCGTCGGCAGTGCCATCCTCCCTAAAAAAAGGTCGACAACTCTGGGAAAGGGGGGGGCGCCGGAGGGAGCTTTGCACCACGGCGCCGGATATGCTGAAGACGGCCCTGCTGGGTGGCATTAGCATATCCCTCACCACCGGTTTACCCTTTGCCCTGAAGTTTCTCAACATATTGTTCGGCAGTGTGCATAACACGAAGGTGCCCCGTTCAACTCCCACGAGCTGCTATGAGCCATCATGTGAGAACGGCAAACCTCCGTTTCAGTTTTACACTTTGGGGAAATAAAATGATCAAATCAAATTATTGCATCAATAATGTAACCGAGAGAGAGCTGGTTCCAGAGGTCTATACACTCCGGTTTCAACATTACACGCTTCCCCAAGTCAGATTCCTCCAGAATGATAAGAGTCGTGCCTTAATTGCGGCCCATTTTGCAGTCAGAGATACTGAATGGATGAAGGCAGAGAACGGTGACCTCCTGCAAATGACCACAGACTTCGCGAGACCCTTTCCCTCTCTGCCTGCTTCCGTAAGAAGAAGCAGCCTTGCCGGCGATTTCTGCGAAATCTTCAGAGCTATCTAATGGCTTTATTGATCAACCTGCTGGGAAAGATGCCCGCCTGCGTCTCTGTCTGCATCTGCCGGGTTCAGTGCTCTTTCTTAATGAGACTGAATTGCTGCTCATCTGGGCACATAGAGAAAAGCACTAAGCACATTTTAATGGAAGCAGGAGGCCGTCGCTCCTTTTCGCACAGCTGATTGAATGGGTGCGACTTCCTTCTTATCGCCCTGAAAATCAGCTCACGGTCTGGAGACAGAATCCTCCCTTCCCGAACCACACCGTCTGGCTGTAAATGATCTCCTCCAGATGACTCCAACTCCCATCAGCCCAGGCCAGCACAGCCAATGATCAGGGACACAGGTGCCAACTTGAATAAAACATTGGGGGGGGGGGAGGTAAGCCCCGCCCGGCATAATTGATCACATAACACAGTGCACATATCATGACCAGGTAGTAGCCTATGCACAGACAGTACACTGAATTGAACTCTTTTAAAGATTATTGGTGACTAATTCAGTCAACTGTTTCTGACTGTTTAGAAGACATCTCCTGTATAGGGAGGGTTTTTTTTAATGTTTACTGTTTTATTATGTTTTTATATATGTTGGAAGCCGCCCAGAGTGGCTGGGGCAACACAGTCAGATGGGCGGGGTATACTGTAAATAAAATAATAATAATAATAATAATAATAATAATAATAATAATAATAATATGCCATTGTCTCTTATTGGTCCCCAGCCCCTGGTCCCCAGCTTCTCCTGTACTTTCCCAGAGAGGCTGCCATTGCATTTGTGTGATTCCTTTTAACAAGCTATTGAAGCTTTTAAAAATGTAGCATGGAAATTAGGCCTTAGATGAGATTGCTACTTGCTATTTAAAAAAGAAAAACAAAACAACCCCTGGCATGTTTTTAGTGATCCTTTTCTGTGTTTAATTCAGTTTTTAAGGGGATTGGGGAGAGGATGCGACTCTTATCTTCATCATTCAAAGGGCACTTAAATGCCTGGATGCAGTTTTTGTCTGTTATGTCTGCCTGAGGAATCATAGAATCTTAGAAGGGACCCCCAGGGGTCCTCTAGTCCAACCCCTTACAATGCAGGCATCTCAGCTATAGCATCTGTTATAAGAATTCCAAGGTCTCAAATATAGAATAAATATTCATAAATGTACAAGGCAAACACATACATGTATATAAACCACGTGTCTGAAATAGTACAGGAGAACCATCCTGAAGGGACTCTATACGGGCTCTAGATCAGGGATCAGCAAACTTTTCGAGCTGTGGGTTGGTCCACCGTCCCTCAGACCTTGTGGGGGAACGGACTATATTTTGGGGGAAAATATGAACGAATTCCTATGCCCCACAAATAACCCAGAGATGCATTTTAAATAAAAGGACACATTCTACTCATGTAAAAACACTCTGATTCCTGGACCGTCCGTGGGCCAGATTGAGAAGGCGATTGGGCCGCATCTGGCCCCCAGGCCTTAGGTTGCCTAAGTAAAGGTAAAGGGACCCCTGACCGTTAGGTCCAGTCGCTGATGACTCTGGGGTTACGGCGCTCATCTCACTTTACTGGCAGAGGGAGCCAGCGTTTGTCTGCAGACAGCTTCCGGGTCATGTGGCCAGCATAACTAAGCCGCTTCTGGCGAGCCAGAGCAGTGCACGGAAACGCCATTTACCTTCCCGCCGGAGCGGTACCTATTTATCTACTTGCACTTTGACGTGCTTTCGAACTGCTGGGTTGGCAGGAGCTGGGACTGAGCAACGGGAGCTCACCCCGTCGTGGGGATTCGAACCGCCGACCTTCTGATCTGCAAGCCCTAGGCTCTGTGGTTTAACCCACAGCGCCACCCACGTCCCTACTGTATAGTCTAATCCCCTGCAATACAGGAATCTCCACTAAAGCATTCATGACAGATGGCCATCCAACCTCTGCTTAAACACCTCCAAGGAAGGAGAGTCCACAACTCTCCACAGGAGGTCATTCTCCAAGGAAGGAGAAACCGTTCCACAGAGGGTCATTCTACCAAGGCATTTGCAACAGCAACAACAAAGGACCCCCAGTGGGTTTTCCTCCTCGTCCTACAGGGCTCGGCTGCCTTCCGCAATGCTCACCAGCTACTTCTGAAGCTTAATAACACCCGCTACAGCATCTCCATGTCTGCTGCAGGCCCAGTTCACGAGAACAACCTACCAGAGGCCCCTCTGCTTTCCCATCCACACTGCGGAGATTAGGGGAATTAAACACATCCGTCCCCAGTTCCTCTTATGACGGGGCCCTTCTTAATCTTTGGAAGATGGTTAATTACACTTTAAGCAGCATAAGAACCCTCACATATTTGTCTGTTAATAAAAACTCTCACCGGGGGTTTAAATCTTGCAGGCATTCACAGGTCTCGCTAAAATGACATTAAAAAAAAAAAATTAAAAGAGAGAGAGAGAGAGGGAAGGAAGGAGGGAGAGAGGAATACTGTGGAATATTTGCCAGCAAGTTAGCAGCATCTATACATGGGAGACCGCCAAGAGTTTTTAATTTTCCTCCTAACTGCTAGAATGCGGGTGCCATGCTGGGACAGCTAAATGCATGCACAGCCTAACATCATCACCGCAAAGGGTGTTTTTTTTGACAGATGTCATATTAGGCAGCTCTTAATTTGTAGCCATGGGCAGCGTTTGGATTTGGGGGCACGCAGGGAAAAGATGGAGCCTGAGCCAGCGGTGGAGCTTCATGCTCTGGCACCAGGGGCAGAGGTGTAGCAAGCCCAGGTGGTACCCGGGGCGGAATTTTTTTTGTCACCCCCCCACACCTTAATTTAAAAAAATAAAAAAAATAAAAAAGTGTCACCCCCCTCTGATGGTGCCACTTTGCGAGGTGTGGGGGTTTTGTGTGTGTGTGTCTATTATCTCTTTCCCCCCCAATAAAGTTAGAATTAAAAAATAATAATAATAAAAATGTAAAAAAATAAAAATAAATAAAAATAAAAAGTATCACCCCCTCTGATGGTGCCACTTTGTGAGGTGTGGGGGTTGTGTGTGTGTGTGTGTGTGTGTGTCTATTATCTCTTTTTTTTCAATAATGTTAAAATAAAAATAATAATAAAAAATGATAAAAATTTAAAAAATTAAAAAATTAAAAAGTGCCACCCCCCTCTAATGGTGCCACTTTGTGAGGTGTGGGGGGTTGTGTGTGTGTGTCTATTATCTCTTTTTTTCAATGAAGTTAAAATAATAATAATAATTTAAAAAAAAAATTAAAAAAAAATTTGTTAAAAAAGTGTCACCCCCCTCTGGGGTGGAACCCAGGGTGGCCCGCCCCCCGCCTCCCCATTGCTACGCCCCTGACCAGGGGCAGAGAGCGCGTCCTGGGGGTGTGGCGTGCCACCTGCAGGGGCATGGCGCCCAGCACGTGGGGGGGGAGGCAGCCGTGATGGCACCCCACCGGGTTCGTGGTGCGGGGGTGTGTGTGCTCCCCCCGCCCCCCTCTTCCTCCGCCAGTGGCTTGAGCTACGTTATATGGACTCATACTTACGGCACAGTCCATGGGATGTGTGTGATGTTTCTTCCCTATGTGCACTGTGAGCCCCGGAAGGAGAGCAGGAGCTGTAGGAGGGGGAAAATAGCACCAGAGAGCCAGGCTTCGACATCCCATGTCTCCAGCATCTCTCTTAGTCACCCCATCACCAAGAGAACAGTCAGGAGCTCCATGCTGTCTGGCCTGGGCAGGAAGTCTGTTCCCCAACAGTGACTTCAGGGGGAGCGTGGCAATTTCCTCTTGATGTGCATCCACCAGCCGGTCATCATCAGTAGGCTCCCCTAGAAGGATTTACCCTTTATGGGTGGAGTAAGGAAAAAGTATGCTATTTTCAGAAGTCCCCCCCCCTCCCATTTTTAAATTGATTGCTTTTTATTCTTGTGCAGTTGTCATCCCCTTCATGGATCACTGCCTTGTTGTGGCGAAGGGGCTTGGATTACTCAGGGAAGCTATGGACAGGTCAAGATGGACAGGTCATAATGGAGAGTTTGGACCAAATGTGATCCACCTGGAGAAGGAACTGGCAAGCCACTCCAGTCAAAATATGATAATCTGGCCAAAAATTGGGTTATACAAACACAACTAAAATCAAACTAAACATCCAAATCTCTTCCCTGTTGCTGGTTATAACTAGAGCAGAGTCAAGGTCTTAAAGGAACTTCTTTTGCACAGATTTAAGGGTCTGGATTGTGAAGGTTTTCCTGAAACTGTGCTGTCCCAAATCACTTTTCCTGCTATTGCCTCCCTGCTACCTCTGATTGGCCACCCCAAGTTCTTACTTTTCCTTCTCATCCCAACAGAAATCATTACTTATACATTCACTTTGATGGTGTCATCCTGAAGCCAAATCAAAGTGATGGCAGCATTGGGAAATAATTGTCCCTGCCCTCACACTGGTGTTTTCTGAGTACGAATATGCCTGCCATCTCTCTGAATAGGCTTCAGGGCAATACCGAGTGAGGACCAAAGAAGGAAGCCATCTTTCCTGTCGGGAGTGGAAAGAATGGAAGCAACTTTGGAGGGTGCCTAGCAGCGGGGAGGATGTATGCCACTGCTGGCAAGGTGGGCAACTTTGCTTCCCCACTCCCCCCTAAAATCACCTTTCAAGCTTGAAAATGAGGTGATGCACTGAGGTTGGGGTGCTAGGAACTTGGTCTTAGTTCAAGTCATCAAAGCCCACTTGGTGACCTGCATTATAGGTTCATTGCCGCCTACTGTCTCTTTCTATGCAACTGTGCCATTGAAAGAAAATTGGTACAAAGAAGGGAGAGAGAGAGAGAGATTGAGAGAGAATTATGGAACTCTGTGTGCTGGTCCCAAGGGTAATCCAAGAAGTGAGGTCCAGGTCCGGTCCGGGGTCCCAAGAGTCAGCGAGGAGTCAGTCCGGCAAAGCCAAGGCAGGATACAGGGCAGGAAACCAGACAAGGTCAGGAACAGGATCACAGGCAGAATCTGGCAAACAGCAATGTTGCTCCCGCAACCTGGGGCGGGGTCCGACAGCCTTTTATCTCTGATGAGGTAATGGCCAGTCCCGATCCCCCGACGACTCACCACCCTGTCTCGCCCCAAGGCGAGCACTCCTCCTGCTAGTACTCAGGTCTCTCCTCCTCTCAGACCTGAGTCTCTGCAGCTCAGGAGATGCCGGTGGGTTACTAGACCCAGGGGCCTCCTCGGCCTCTCCTGACCCAGCGGTAGTGGAGCAGCTGTCAGTGATAACCCAGCTGACAGCAACGAGGTATTCTCCGCACCTGGAGCCAGGACAGGCTCAGGCCCCTGACTCGGCCCAGCTGGTGCTTGTTGAAGGGAAACCTGTGCAGACTGGGGCTCTTCAGGATCAGGCCCCAGACTTGGTTCAGATGATGTCTGGGGCAGAGGATCCAGTGCAGAATGAGACTCCTCTGGTTCTGAGTCCGAGCCCGAGTTCCAGGCCATCACTCTCTGCACCTTTCAGCTGACTCCATGCAGCTCCTTTGCTTTCACTTTGCCTCACTGACAACATGATAGATGGGGTGCTGACCTAGGTAAGGTGTACACCTGCAAGTTGCATGGTGCACAGCGTGCAGTAAATAACGTCAGATGAACCAACACAGCTGCCATGACATTTGAATGACTTTTAGACCCTGCGTTATCTACCGCAACATAGAGCTGTGGTAGCAGATCTTGAGACGCCCTATTTGGATATTTGAAGCATAGGGAGAATTCGGATTTTAGGGAGGAGGAAGATGTGGGGCAGCAGGAGTTGGAGAACATCATGTGGGTGATGGGGAATTAAAGGATGCACAAGAGGGTCACAAGCAACCCACAATGAGCTAAGCTCTGGACCTTTGAAAGAGAAATGTTTGGGCGGGGGAGAGCGATGGGACACTCTCAGGCTGTCAGCGCTGCTTGTTTCATTCAGTGGCAGACATACCATGTGTTTGCCAGACGCACCAAAGCTTCCCGCTTCAAAACCCACCTTCTGTTTACTTCCTCTGCCTTGAAGCAGAGCAGAGCGCAGCTGAAGACTGTGACACAGCCTTGAAGCAGAGCAGAGATGCCAAGATCTCAAAGCAACAAACCGCAGGCAGGCAGCGAGCTGAGGAAAGAGAGGGGAGTGGTGGAGGAAGGCAGCTGGAGAAGGGAAGGCAAAAACCCTTCAGCAGGTGTAACATGCGGGCTGGCAATGGGTGCTTCCTTTCATTGTACCCTCTTGTGGATATTTATATCTTTCTTTTGATGCCCCCTTCAAACAGCAGGCTTTGTTATCTGCAGGACTGCTTTCGTTGAGGCTTGTCGAGGACTTGTACTTAGCCACATAAAGCAAGACACTTCATTGTCAACATCCGGTGAAGGCTGGCTGCGTCTCATCTAGCCACAAACAGTGGGGACATCTGGTGACTTTGCCTAGTCAACCCAAACTGCTGCAATGGAACCTCCACCCCTATCGAGATACCCAGCCATGTGAGTTTGTTCAGGATATCCTTAATAAACTGATCTCCCCATGATTGCCTCTGGAAGCCCCTTCCAAATTAGTTTCCTAATCAGATGATCCACTTATCCTGCTTTTTTAAGCAGGCAATTTCAATTTAAGAATTAGGTTGGTCCAACCTTCAACCAGCTCACAGTCTCTGACTTACAACCAGCCCAAGGGGTTGGCACTGTTTGTTAGCCTCCTCTTCCCTAGTCTCAGTGTTTCCCTTCTAGAACCCAATAGGGAAGAGCAGGAAGATAAATCTTGAAGTAGTTGGCGCTGCCTGTCATTGGCTCTGGCTCCACCTACTGTTGACCTCCATGCCTGACACCTTACCAGTCCCAATGGCCACTGCAATTAGATTGGCATTTTGAATAGCATCTTCTCACCTTTACAGCAGCCGCTTGAAGATCTGTCTTGCTATCTGTCTTGGAGAACAGCCTTTACCAAAGGTGTCATGGACTTTGAAGATGCTCAAACTCAGGACAAAAAGGAGAAATGAGCTAAGAGGAAGGCAGGCTTGGCAACCCTCACCGTGATCAACTCCCACCCGGAAACCCATGTCCCCACTGTGGAAGGACATGTGGATCCAGAATTGGCCTCCACAGTCACTTACAGACTCATTGTTAAAACTGTGTTTATGGAAGACAATCTTACTTGGCTATGAGTGACAGAAGAAGAAGAAGAAGAAGAAGAAGAAGAAGAAGAAGAAGAAGAAGAAGAAGAAGAAGAAGAAGAAGAAGCTATTGTCTTCCTTACTTGGGCTGTCCTTTCCTTATGACCTGCTTTTGCCTTTTTGAAAATAAAGACATGGCCTAGCTCAAGACCAATAAAAGAAATTAATTTATAGGAATTCCCACCCACCCTTCCCCATAAGATCCTAGGGCAAATTACTACAAAGCCATGGTACCATTTGAAATAAGGTAAGACCAACACTTAATTCAACACCAAACATATTGCCAACCCTTGCTAAATTTTATGTACTGGTGAATAAAAATTAAGGGAGGTTTAGGCTTTCAGTGACAGGTAGCCACAAAGTTGCAGGGGATCCTAAGTGGGGAGAGGGCTGTTGCACTCAGGCTCAGCTTACAGGCTTCCCTAAGCATTTGGTTGACCACTGTGAGAAGAGGGTGTTGGACTGCATTGACCATTGGACTGACCCAGCAGGTTTTTCTTAGGTTCTTATGACAAGGCCTCCCTCTTCTCCCCCCACATGTGCTCCTTAGGCTCCCCCCAAATCTGCTCTGGAAGGTCAGGAGAACCCCCCGGAACAATGTGAACGAGGCATGGAGAATTCCTCTGGATAGTCTTTAGGCTGCCATTCTAAGTCTGCTCACTTATTAGGAAGTAAGATGCTCTTCAGCTGAGTGGAGGAATCACTTCTGAGCAAATCTGCTTTGAATCACATTGCATGCCCTTGTTTACGTGAAAGTAACAGAAAGCAGCTGATTTCCATGTAAATGCTCAAGACTGCGAGCTCTTCTCAGACTGAGAAGCTCAGCAATAACTCCACCTTACAGACTGTCTGGAGTGCTGTAATTGATTGATTCAGTCAACAGATTGTCCTGAATAGATAAGTTTCCCCTCTTATTACGCTGTGTTTTCATTACCTCCAACCTGCCTAACTTCTGGCATATTAATCTTTGACAGCTTAAAGATGAGGAGAAGTAGGCTAACCTTTCTGACACTAATTTCTCTCAAGAGTTTCTGCTTCTGCAGCAGAGGTAACGGTTTCAGATGCACCGTGTTCTTCTCAGCCAGGGGAATAAGAGAATATTGATTATTTCTCTAAGGTATTCTGATCTTTCATTTGTCTTTCAGGTATTGAAGGCTTCAATTTCTCTCCCCCACCTTCTGCACCCCCAACACTGTAGCTGCCAAGGGAAATCCTATGATTTATAACCCAGTGTGCTTGGGGGAGGAAAAACCCAGCAACCCAATGTGTCTGCTCTTTATTATGTCATCCGCTTCCCTACTTGCCAATAAAGGTGGCTTAAGTGTGGTTGCCTTGTAGGAAATTAACTGAGGTTGTCACGTCAATATACTTCATGACAATTTGAAAGACAGCTCCAGTGAGGGATATGGGGGGAAAGTTGGCCCCAGAAGAAAACCAGCGTCCATGAGGGAAGGCGAGAAGGTGTAAGGAGTTTATTATATTTATTTCTTTATTTATATACAACCAATTCATTCAGTCACTGGTCCCATCACCTCCTGGCAAATAGAAGGGGAAGAAATGGAGGCAGTGAGAGATTTTACTTTCTTGGGTTCCATGATCACTGCAGGTGGTGACAGCAGTCACGAAATTAGAAGACGCCTGCTTCTTGGGAGGAAAGCAATGACAAACCTAGACAGCATCTTAAAAAGCAGAGACATCACCTTGCCGACAAAGGTCCGTATAGTTAAAGCTATGGTTTTCCCAGTAGTGATGTATGGAAGTGAGAGCTGGACCATAAAGAAGGCTGATCGCCGAAGAATTGATGCTTTGAATTATGGTGCTGGAGGAGACTCTTGAGAGTCCCATGGACTGCAAGAAGATCAAACCTATCCATTCTGAAGGAAATCAGCCCTGAGTGCTCACTGGAAGGACAGATCCTGAAGCTGAGGCTCCAATACTTTGGCCACCTCATGAGAAGAGAAGACTCCCTGGAAAAGACCCTGATGTTGGGAAAGATGGAGGGCACAAGGAGAAGGGGACGACAGAGGACGAGATGGTTGGACAGTGTTCTCGAAGCTACCAACATGAGTTTGACCAAACTGTGGGAGGCAGTGGAAGACAGGAGTGCCTGGCGTGCTCTGGTCCATGGGGTCATGAAGAGTCGGACACGACTAAACGACTAAACAACAACAACATTCATTCAGTATGACATGGCGGTGCACAGCAGTACAGGCAATACGACATAAAACACTACAGAAACTCTACAAAATTATTAAAACCGCTGGCTGCCCAACAAATTAAACAATTGCACAGGCCTGTCAGCAGAAACAGATCTTCAATAGATGTGTGAAAGTCAAAAGCTAGAATGCTAGCTGAATCTCTGTTGAAAGAGTTTTTCACAGCATGGGACCTGGGCTGGGGTGTTTTTGGGGCGGGGGTGTTGTCGCTGTTATTCAGATTAATTTTTTTAATCATTTGTTTAGATCTCCTTACGATTTTTGTGAAGATTGTTCAAGTTGACTGTGTACTTTTTGATGTTTTATTGTTTATGACTACTTATGTTTGTAATGATGTAATTTTTTTGAATTTGCTGGAAGCCACCTTGAGCATATTGGGACGTGGGTGGGGCTGTGGGTTAAACCACAGAGCCTAGGGCTTGCTGATCAGAAGGTCGGCGGTTCGAATCCCCGTGACGGGGTGAGCTCCCATTGCTTGGTCCCAGCTCCTGCCAACCTAGCAGTTCGAAAACACGTCAAAGTAGATAAATAGGTACCACTCCAGTGGGAAGGTAAACGGCGTTTCCGTGCACTGCTCTGGTTCGCCAGAAGCGGCTTAGTCATGCTGGTCACATGACCTGGAAGCTGTACGCCGGCTCCCTCGGCCACTAAAGCGAGATGAGCACTGCAACCCCAGAGTCGGTCACGACTGGACCTAATGGTCAGGGGTCCCTTTACCTTTACCTTTACCTTTTAACTTTGGAAAGGTGGCATACAAATAAATGATTCATTGACCAGCAACACTAAATGCCTAACTTCTGATGGAGGCCAGTCGAGCTTCTCTGCGTGTGTTTTAATCATATTTTATTGCACACATAGCCTAACAACCTTTGTGTACCCAAAGACCTTTGTGTGCCCAAAATCATGAAGAGCTGCTACCAGTCAGAGTATACAGCACTGGCCTAGACATATCCATAGACTAATGCAATATAAGGTGGTTCATTTCTTTACATCTGTTCCTGCAGCACCTGCTGGGGATTCACTGTAGGTTGGGGTTCATACCATCCTGACTTTGTGACGGCTCTGTAAGCTGTCTGGATTTGCTTTGGTGTCCCACTGCTGCTTGCAGGCTCAGTGGCGAGGTGGTGATGTCATCAACACCGGGGGGGGCACTTCTGCACTGTTGAAAAAAGACAAGCTGCCAAACCACCCCCAAACAGAACAAAATAAGAAAATTTTTTTGCATGACATATGCCCAGGCTAACTTATATTTATTGATGCAAACTGGGGGGAAATTGTTAAAATTAAAATAGAAATGCAGTGTTGGAGATTCATTCCCTGTGTCTACAGTCATGGGATTGTTATCTATCACATAACAGTGTGTGTTTTCATTCCACAGAATGGGAAGTGGCGAAGACAGGATGTTTGTGTTACTGTGTTTCCTGAAGTGGGACTATTGTCTTTTGTTCTTTCTCTTTGCCGTCTGATGCTAGAGAGAGAGGGAGCCATGTTGCAGTGCTCCATGTGTGTTTAGATGTAAATAAAAGTAGATTAGCCCAAATGCTGAGTTGCTGAGTTCTGTTACACAACTGCGCAAACTCTGCAGATCCCTAAGTGTGCTGATGTTTCTTGGAATCAGTCGCTGTGATGTTCGGGCTGAAGAAAGCTTTTGAAGCTCCCGAACGATCGACCAGGAGGGAGGGAACATGCCAGTCAGGCATGTGTCTCTGCCAAGCTCCTACTCATGTGTAGGAAATCCTAACATGCACTACGTCTCACCATAGTGGGAAAGATTGTGATCAGGTGATGATGATGATGGTAATAATAATAATAATAATAATAATAATAATAATAATAATAATTTGTTACTCATACCACGCCTATCTGGCCGGGCCTCCCCAGCCACTCTGGGCGGCTCCCAACAGATTAAAAACACAATAAAACATCAAACATTAAAAACTTCCCAAAACAGGGCTGCCTTCAGATGTCTTCTAAAAGTCAGATAGTTGTTTATTTCCTTGACATCTGATGGGAGGGCATTCCACGCGGCGGGCACCACTACCAAGAAGGCCCTCTGCCTGGTTCCCTGTAACCTCACTTCTCACAGTGAGGGAACCGCCAGAAGGCACCTGCTGAGTCTGCTGTTCAGGTGCTCACTGTTGATATGCAGCTTTAAGGTCCCTCTCCCTCTTTCTTCTTGGGGTATTTTGTCTTTAAATTGGCCTTGGACCAGTTAGCCCTTCAAACAGAGAACACCTTCAAACAAAGAACTTCCCTCTGTAAAGTAGGGCACGTGATCACCCTAATCAACATGCACCAGGGCTTGAACCATCATGCCATCAATGCGATCATGGAGAGTTGTCAACCAGTCAGGGCTGATGTGCGTCAGTGTTTCCCAAACCTGGGTCTCCAGCTGTCTTTGGACTATAACTCCCATCCTCTCTAGCTAGCAAGACCAGGGGTCAATGAGGATGGGAATTGTAGTCCAATTGGCTGGAGACCCAAGTTTGGGAAACTCTGGGGTGGGGAGATGTGGACAGGAGGATTCTGTACACCCAGCTGCATTTCATACCATTGTGACTAACACCAAGAGAGGGTTTAGTGACATTTTTCCAGGCATGAAATGAGATATAAGTCCCATTTTTTCCCCATTTTTAAAAAAAGATAAATGTTGCAGTTTGCAGTTTCGAGTGTGTTATCCCAGGTTATGGTGGTATTAATCAAAGTAATGGTATCGGGTTATCTGGAGGAATCAATAATATATAGGGATATAGAATCCCACAATTAATGGAGTGTCTCTTCCTCTGAGCCCTTTGTGACTGTGATACAAATAATTTGCCCATCCCCACCTTTCTCTACACAGGGAAAACTGTATAGATGGCGTCTTTCTCCCTTTCAACGGTGAATAAACTTTTTTGATATTAATGTTCCCAAGTTACCTGTACTGTTATTATTGAGCATATATGTTTCGGTGAAATAATACCAGTCTAGTTAAGTATTTTTAAGGCCATTTAAATTATTGATTCCAACAGAAATCTACCAAAAATGAAAACAAACACACAAAGGACCAAAGATGTTTCCATTTGTCTGTTGGATTTAATACCACTAGTTCAATGAATTCATTTTTCTCCATATTCTTCTGTCACTCAAAGGGGGGGAGGGGGAGTAAAATAGCTGCTGTATTGGGATGAAAAGTTGGTTCCACTGAAGTAAGTACACTTTTCGTTGATCTGAGTGGCAAACATGGGTTGTATGGAAATCCAAGCTACCAGTTCACTACTGCAAAGGGTTGAGGGAGGGGGGAAATGATTGACAGTGGTGAAGCACCTTGACCCATGGGGATGTACTCCAAAGCAAAGGAGAGGTCAGTAATCCCAGGGTTCGAGGCAAGCAGGAAGGCTAGACCATGGGTAGGCAAACTAAGGCCCGGGGGCCAGATCCAGCCCAGTTGCCTTCTGGATTTGGCCCGCAGATGGTCCGGGAATCACTGTGTGGATCGGCGTAGATCTGATGATTCGGGCAGTGCCAGCACGGGCGTTCAGCGGCGCCTCCTCCCTCCCTCCCTCCTCCTGGCTTCTCCCCACCATGCCTAGAGCCGAGGAGAAGGGGGCTGGGCTTTGTTGGTGCCAACAGCAGCAGCAGCGTTAGCGCTCAAGCGGCTGCCATTGTAAGCAGGCTCAATTCGGGCTTTGTTGCTGCCAGCCCCTCTCCAGAGCCCTTTCATGTGCCGCTCATCGTCCCACCGCCGCCAGCCCCTGCCACTCGCAAGACACAGGTAAGAAGCCACCGGGACTCGTCCGGTGCTGTAGAGAAGGGAGGGGAGAGTCGTGGGGGTGTGTGGCTTACCTGAGTAAAATGTGTCCCTTTATTTAAGATGCATCTCTGGGTTATTTGTGGGGCCTGCCTGGTGCTCTTGGATAGAATGCTGTGTCCTTTCATTTAAAATGCACCTCTGGGTTATTTGTGGGAATTCGTTCATCCCCCCCCAAAAAGATATATAGTCCGGTCCCCCACAAGGTCTGAGGAACAGTGGACCCTGCTGAAAAAATTTGCCAACCCCTGGGCAGGATCAGCACCTCGGACAGCGACATTGGTTTGTTTTGGGACCACACAGGGGCATAGCATCAGTTGTTAGCAACCAGGACAAGGGACAAAAGGGGCGGGGCACCACAGCTCACCTGTAGCATGTCCACAGGAAGCTCTGCCAGTCAGGCCCAGGAGCCAGCACACTGCCAGCCAAGGCTCGCGTGGCTGCTTCTGCCATCTGCTCCTGTGGCAGCCCACTGTGCTTGCGGCTGCCTCATAGCTGTCAACCCTCCCTTTTTTTGCGGGGAAACTCCCTTATTCCAATGTCGTTTCCTCTGCTATCCCGGATTGTTCATATCCCTTAAATTTCCTGGATTTCAAAGGAAGCAGCTCCTCTCCCTCCCTGCCGGCCAGGGAGGCTCCTCAGCTGCGTTGCTCGGCTGCCAATAAGGAATCTGAGACTGACTGGGGGCGGAGCTTGCATGCCTTGTGCAGCCAGACCCTCACGCCCAACCAGACAGACAGCCTGCCTGCCGTCTATGCGCTCGCTCTTTCGCTCACCCGTTCGCGTGCAGCCTCTGGAGCGTAGGGTGGCAAGGCTACTTGGTGCCATTGCACCGCCCTCGCAGCATCCCTTATTTTCAAATCCGAAAGTTGACAGCTATGGGCTCCCTGCTCCCGTATGAGAACCATGGCTGGGGACTCTGTGATGGCCCTGGGGCAGGAAGGAGCCAAGAGGCAGTGCTAGCCGTGGCACAAGAAGTGTGTGGAGCGCCATCCTAAGGCACCAGAGGGGGCGGTGTCAGGGAGAATTCGGAGGAGCAAGTGACAGAAGAGGCAGAGCAGGGGCTCGGGGATGCTGTGGAGCCTTTCAACCGCCCAGAGGAAGCGGAAGAGAGGGGGGAAATTTGCCAGGAGGTGGAGGAAGGGCTCAGAGATGCTGCAGAGCCCTTCAACTGCCCAGAGGCCCGGGAAGGGAGCTCAGACTCGGGAAGGGAGGGGGCTTTCAAATCAGCACAGACAAGGAGAGAAATGAAACGTAAGGATCAAAGACATCTCGCAAGGAATCGAAGGAACCCACTCCCCAAATCTGACTCAACAGGTTCGGATGCATAATCCTGAACTGTAGCTGTTTCTTGTCCATATGTAATAAAGACTGTAAATACCAAGCTGACTGAGTCGGGCTGTTCATGCGAAGGGGAGACACCACCTTTACAGGCGGGCAGCAAGAGGGGGTTCCACCCTGGCAGGGGAGGGCCTGGCTGGCTGCCCGCTCTCCACTTGCAGGCCATCTGGCCACCCAGGAGATGTGTGCATTGTGTACGCCATGCATTGCCACCTCCCTTCCGGTCTTGTGGCACCTTCAAGATCACTGCAGCCCAGTTGTGCCCTTCGGAAAGTGCGCCCCTCCTGCCACGTCTCTGGGACCACAGCTAGTGTTCCTGCAGCTGAGACAGACATTGTCTGAGCGATGTCACGGAAAAACTTCTAGATCTTTATATCTTGGGCTAGTAAAGGTAAAGGGACCCCTGACCATTAGGTCCAGTCGTGACCGACTCTGGGGTTGCGGAGCTCATCTCGCTTTATTGGCCGAGGGAGCCAGCGTACAGCTTCTGGGTCATGTGGCCAGCATGACTAAGCCGCTTCTGTTGAACCAGAGCAGCGCATGGAAACGCTGTTTACCTTCCCGCCGCAGCGGTACCTATTGATCTACTTGCACTTTGACGTGCTTTCAAACTGCTAGGTTGGCAGCAGCAGGGACCGAGCAATGGGAGCTCATCCCGTCATGGGGATTCGAACCGCCGATCTTCTGATCGGCAAGCCCTAGGCTCCGTGGTTTAACCCACAGCGCCACCCACGTCCCACATATCTTGGGCTAAGTATTCATTAATCAGAAGCAGCATCCTTCTGAATTCCAGTTGCTGGGAACTGCTGTTGCACTCAGGCCCTGCATTTGGGCTTCCCATAGGTACTGGGTTGGCCACTGTGAGAACAGGATGCTGGACTGGATGGGCCATTGGCCTGATCCAGCAGGTTCTTCTCATGTTCTTACCTTGTGCTTTGTCTCCCATCCTGTGAATTCCAGCAACTGCCATTCAGAAGCACACTGCCTTCAGCAGTGGAGCTTGAACTTAGACTTTGTGGCTGCCCACCTTTGATTTACCAGCCTGTGTTTGAATTTCAGAGGGAAGAATTAAGGAGGAACGAATCTAGTCCTGGATTGCCCTAACTGATAGGAATTTATTTTGCAAGCTTTTCTGAAAGTCTTCAAGGTAGCAACGGCGACTACATTGCTGCCAACAAGTACCTTGCACCTGCGTTCTGATGGGTTCTGACAAAGAGGGAAACTCCAGAGCATTTCTGGCAAGTTTATTTTTTCTTGTTGCATACAAATCGTTTCAGTAAAGAGCAGGAGAGAGAGAGAGAGAGAGAGAGGGAGGAGAGAGAGAGAGAGAAAAAGTTAACAGTGAGCAGACAGCATCAATAACAGTGACATTTAATATCGTCCTTTCCCTTTAATAGGCAGCACACTGGCTCCTTTGGGGCTGTGTTTGGCAGACCATGGACCAGAGTCACAGTAAATGTGTATCAGGGTCAACAGAGTGAGATTCGTGGAGAATTATGGCTGCTCAGAATCCAACTTTGAACATGTCTACCAGCAGCTCAGACATGCCAAACAGAATCACATTTCAGGTGCTCAGGCAGAAACGTCCGTAAGGTAAACATTAGGCTGTGGGTGGCTTCACATGGGTGCTCTGACCTCCCACCACCTAGAGAAGGGCATGTGTAAAAGCAGGTATAATTCTGGTGCAGTATAGCAGGTAAGGGTGTGAGCACAAATCTCACTCTTGGCAGGCGTGAACAGGGATGAGTGGATCTGTCAGTTCCAGTTTTTCCACGTTCCTCATTTTTCAGGTCTGAAGTTCAGGTCCCAACATTTCCACATGAGTTTGCAATTTTATTTTAAGCTCCTCGTGAAGATTCATCAGCATCTTAGTACAAAATTCTCCCCAAATACACATTTTCGCAAAACGTGTTTTCCCTAATATTTTCCTGAATAGAATGCATTTTTGTTTGTTATTTTCATTTATTTATGATATTTTTGTGCACAGTTTACCTTACTTATGCATTTTTGTAAACATTGCTTGGCTGGAGAGCTGCATCGAAAAATCCAGAGGGGAGCGAATTCTTAAGAATGGTGGTGTTTCGGCTCATGTATTGTTTCAGAAAGTGTCAGTTTTGTACATTCACCTTGAAATGCAAACTGAATTGAATTTCTCCCCTATCCCTAGGCATGTGGAAAAAATTCACCAGCATTTCCAAGAAAACCAGACTTTTGTTTCTTGCCAAGTGTCTATCTGTCCATACTCCTCTTTCAGAATTCATGCCATATCATGATTGCAGAATAGTTAAGATTGTCCTCTGGTATTTTGAGGAATATATATACCCTGTTTCTCCTAAAATAAGCCGTACCCATAAAATAAGCCGTAGCAGGATTTTTACGCATTTGTGAAATATAGGCCATACCCCGAAAATAAGCCATAGTGACGCGGTGCCTCTCCCTTAAGACGGCCTGGATAGGCGTGGCTATGCTGCATACCGACGCGGAGCGGTTAAAATAAGACATTCCCCGAAAATAAGCCATAGTGTGTTTTTTTGAGGGGGGAAAATATAAGACGGTGTCTTATTTTAGGAGAAACACAGTATATATATTCGAGTGCCCTTAGAAAAATGGCAAAATGCTATAGAGGACTTCACATCAATATACATTACATTAAATGCCAGTCTCTTTCTTTCCCCATTTTTGCTGCTGTTTTTTATTGACTCCATTGTGAAATCCAACAAAGAGAATGCTAAGGGAGGGAAAGTAATCAGTTCAGAATCGATACCACATACTCGTAAGTGCATTTCTAACCATAGAGTGGACTGTTGTAATGCAGTCTGTATTAGTGGAAAATTGGTTTTGTTAATCTGATCCGGCCCTGCGGGGGCCAACCTCTAGGGCGAGTCTTCTTTCTCTAAGGCAGTATTTCCCAAAGTTCTGAAACTTTGTATTTTTTAACCTGGAAGAGCACTTTACTCCTCCTTATACCCCAAAAGGTCTCCTTCTAGAGCATAGAACAGGAACCACACACTTTCAGAAGAACCCATCTTCTGCTTGTGTGTGAGAGACACTATTCCGAGTGTACCTGTGCACTATTCCAGTACTCACTGGAAGGACAGATCCTGAAGCTGAGGCTCCAATACTTTGGCCACCTCATGAGAAGAGTCCCTGGAAAAGACCCTGATGTTGGGAAAGATGGAGGGCACAAGAAGAAGGGGACGACAGAGGACCAGATGGTTTCGACAATGTTGTCGAAGCTACCAACATGAGTCTGACCAAACTACGGGAGGCAGTGGAAGACAGGAGTGCCTGGCCTGTTCTGGTCCATGGGGTCACAAAGAGTCGGACACGACTAAACGACTAAACAAACAAACAACAACAACAACAACAACAACAACCTGTTGACTGGAAGCATGGACACGCCTTCCTTTTTTAAAAGCAAGTGAAAAACAAAATCCATCATCGTCATTATTTATTTAATTTGTATACCAGCTTTCATCCGAAGATCATAGGGTGATTTGGGGTCCCAGACAGGGTCTACCCTAGCCTTGCCTGAATATTCTTGGAATTGAACGTGAGACCACCTGAAGAGGCTCTACCAAACAGCTGCAGTCCTTCCTAGCATTGATTGCAGAATCCAGCGAACTGAGCCTCGAAGCTCAATTCTTCTTTTAAATTCCTTTATTTATTTATTTATTCAGTGCATTTGCACCCCACCTTTCTCTTTGGGAGCTAAGAGCCATGTACGCAGGTCTCCCAGGTGACCGCAATCCAGGTGACCCAACCCAGACCTGATTAGCTTTGACGATGCTGCCGAGTCATGTGACTTCAGACTGTGCCCAGGTGGAAAACATCTAGGGAGAGGAAGACCGGAACCTTTCCCAAGTACTTAATGAGAGTTTTGCATCCAACAGAAGAACTGGCCTCTCTGAATTTTCAGATGCCTGTAGGTAAGTTATTGTCAGCGGAGAACTCCGGCGACGGCTTTTGCAGATAACAATAAAGAAGGCAGTTAAAATCGCACAACCAGTTAGCACCCAGCAGAGAAACCTTTTTAAAGTGGAATGAATTTTGGGGCTGTTTTGATCGAAGGAGCTCTTAACAGAAAGGATGGATTCTATTAAAGAAGCAGCGCCTTTCCGGGGAAGGAGGGCATTATTCCGCACCTTGGGAAGTTTTGTCGAATTAAACTCCCGAGGCAGGGGAGCATTAAAGGAAAATGGGCTTGCGGCTTGATCAAAGGGAATTAACAACATGGCTTGCTCTCTTTCCCCAAGAAGGAGAAGAAGAAATTTCTCTCCCCACCTGCATTTTTAGTTTCATATGAGAAGTGGGAACCTGGATTCCCTGACACTTGTTTTGCTGTTGCACACTTGGTTCGTACTTGAGAGCATAAGAAGAGCCTGCTGGATTGTGCCAAAGGCATATCTAGTCCAACGTCCACTTCTCAAAATGGCCATCCAGATGTTTGCCAGCAGGACCTGAGTGTAACAGCCAGTGCCGGATTTATGTACAGTGGTACCCCGCAAGACGAATGCCTCTCAAGACGAAAAACTCGCTAGACGACAGAGTTTTTCATTTTTGAAGTCGCTCCGCATGACGAATTTCCCTATGGGCTTGCTTCGCAAGACGAAAACGTCTTGCGAGTTCCCAATGCATTCCTATGGGAAACCGCGCTTCAATGCATTTCTATGGGAAACAGCGCCATCTAGTGGTTCGCAGGACCGTGCTTCGCAAGACGAAAAAACTCGCAAGACGACAAGACTCGCAGAACGAATTAATTTCGTTTTGCGGGGCACCACTGTATAAGCTAAACAAGCTATAGCTTAGGGCCCTGCTGAGATTCCTGCATTGCAGGGTTGGACTAGATGACTCTGAGGTCCCTTCCAACTCTACAATTCTATTGCCAGATTCAATATGTATGTACCTTTATTGTTTTCCAGCTCCCAGGAGGGCAAGTTTAGATTACTGCAATGCGTTATACATAGGGCTGCCTCTGAAGACGATTCGCAAACTTCAGCCAGTGCAGAATTCAGCAGCCAGGTTGTTCGCAGGAGCAAGACGGTTTGAGCACATTACACCAATCCTGGTCCGACCGCACTGGCTACCAATTAGTTTCCAGGCCCAATTCAAAGTGCTGGTTTTGACCTATAAAGCCTTAAACGGCTCAGAACCGCAATACCTCAAGGACCACTCTTTCCATATGAACCTACTTGGACCCTGAGACCATCTTCTGAGGCCCTTCTTTGTGTGCCTCCTCCTCGAGAGGTCCAGACGGCTGCAACATGAGAACGGGGCCTTCTCTGCGGTGGCTCCCCGTCTGTGGAGTGCTCTCCCCAAGGAACAAATTATTGAAAATATTCCTTCCAGTAGCACCTTAGAGACCAACTAAGTTTGTTATTGGTATGAACTTTCGTGTGCATGCACACGAAAGTTCATACCAATAACAAACTTAGTTGGTCTCTAAGGTGCTACTGGAAGGAATTTTTTTATTTTGTTTTGACTACGGCAGACCAACACAGCTACCTACCTGTAACTCCCCAAGGAAGTTTGCCTGGCGCCTTCATTATACACCTTTAGACACCAGGCAAAAACGTTCCTTTTTAACCAGGCCTTTGGTGGACCGGATTGACATCCTGTACCCTTTTAAAATGCAGCTCTTTGGGCGGGGGAGGGTTATTGGGTTATTGCTTTTACTTTGATTTTATATATTGTGATTTTCTTATGAGAAACGCCCTGAGACCTCCGGGTATAGCTCAGTATATAAATTCTGAAGGAGCGTCTCCACCCCCATCATTCAGCCCGGACACTGAGGTCCAGCGCCGAGGGCCTTCTGGTGGTTCCCTCGCTGCGAGAAGCCAAGTTACAGGGAACCAGGCAGAAGGCCTTATCGGTAGTGGCACCCGCCCTGTGGAACGCCCTCCCAGCAGATGTCAAAGAGAACAACAGCTACCAGACCTTTAGAAGACATCTGAAGGCAGCCCTGTTTAGGGAGGCTTTTAATGTTTGATGGATTATTGTATTTTAATATTTTATTGGAAGCCGCCCAGAGTGGCTGGGGAAACCCAGTCAGATGGACGGGGTATAAATAATAAATTATTATTATTATTATTATTATTATTATTATTAAACCAACCAACCAACAAACAAACTGACATACATAAGACTAGTTAAATGCCAACAGTTGTGATACATGCACCCAGGACTCGGGAGGTTACACATCTATCACCAGGTGTAGAGAACAGTTTTGCCTTCATCCCATCTTTGCCCGCCCGGGTGTGTGTGTAGAAATCGAAGGGGTGTAAATCGTGACGAGGTCTTGACCTACTTCCTGTCCCTGGTGACGCCATTGATCCAGCTACTAATAATAATCAGCATGAATCCATTCTGATTCTGTTGGTCACACCAGAGTGTGACGGAATGTTGAGCGAGCTGACTTTTTATAAACAGAAGTGCCATTAACCATAGAACCCTTCACAGTTAAGTCTATATTGATTAGATCAACCTTAAAAGTGGTTATTAGTCAGGCATAAGGAACAGACTTTGCGCGCATGAACACACATGCCAATGTCAATGCAGCTATAAAACTCTACCCTGTGAGGAATAAATTGCAAGTCAGGTTTTTCAGTTCAAAAGGGTGGCAATCTTTGGCATTATGGATTAAAAATCAAAGCCCTCGACCGGGGCCGACTTACTTTGCTCAGTCACCCATACATAACTGACTCCCAATCATCTCCCAGGGATGTTTCGTGGCATGTTTTTTTCATGACTAATTGAATTAGAAATTGATTTGTATAATGTGACCTTCTGGAAAGATGAAGACATAATCAGCTACCCACTGGGGATTCAGATCACTCAAACCCACAGAACACTGGAAATAGCACATAGAATACCTGCTATTTTCTTGTTTATGGGACAGCTCATTGGGACATGCTTGTTTATGGGACATGCTTGTTTATGGGACAGCTCATTTGCAGGTAGCGCTGAACTAAAACAAGTCATCACTTTTCAATAAGTTTCCAGAAGTGGTTTTTTTTAAAAAAAGCCTTCCTGGTCATGTATCACTCTGACTAGGGGCATATGAGATTTTTTAATTTTATTTTTTTGGCCTACGTTCTAAAGCAAACCAACCTAATTATCAGGTTCCAGATCGATTGTGCACTTTTTTTGAATTTTGCAACACATTTTCGGTTCACATTTTTGTGCACACAAACTGTATTTCATGGGGAAATGCATACACGATGCATATAAAATGTGTACAGTTTCAATGCGACTTTCCCACACATTTTTAACCCGTCCCCAAGGGGACAGAATGGACTTCAGACTGAGTGCATGACATGGACCAGAGGTTAGGTCAGTGATGGCTAACCTTGACACTCCAGATGTTTTGGAACTACAACTCCCATCATTCCTAGCTAACAGGACCAGTGGTCAGGGATGATGGGAGTTGTAGTCCCAAAACATCTGGAGTGTCAAGGTTAGCCATCACTGAGTTGGGTGATCTATACGTCCATAACTGTAACTTATGGGTATGGGGAGGGGGACCCACACTGAGATTCAGAAAGTATCTGCTGAATGCGCCTTATATTACACCTGCACATCAGAAATATTAACAACAACAACATTATTAGATTCAGCAGCAACAACGAAAACACTGACTATTTCATTGCTTTAAAGTTAGCTAGCTTCTGTAAAAGAACCAGGCATCTTTACAGTCATTTGAAGATCTTCAATATGTAACAGACCCTACAAGTCTGTTGAGCCAGTGTGGTGTAGTGGTTAAAAGCGGTATACTCGTAATCTGGTGAACCGGGTTCGCGTCTCCGCTCCTCCGCATGCAGCTGCTGGGTGACCTTGGGCTAGTCACACTTCTTTGAAGTCTCTCAGCCCCACTCACCTCACAGAGTGTTTGTTGTGGGGGAGGAAGGGAAAGGAGAATGTGAGCCGCTTTGAGACTCCTTAGGGTAGTGATAAAGCGGGGTATCAAATCCAAACTTCTTCTTCTTCTTCTTCTTCTTCTTCTTCTTCTTCTTCTTCTTCTTCTTCTTCTTCCAAGTGTCCCTGTTTTCCAGGGACATCCTTGATTTAGAGAAGTCCTCCCTGTTTCTGATTTCATCCCAGAATATCCCGCTTTTCCTTAGGATGACCCTATTTTCATTGGAGGAATGTTGGAGGGTATGGAATTATCCAACCTCCGAGCTGTTTGAAGGCAATTCTGTATAGGGAAGTTTATTTTTAATGTTTAATGTTGTCTTACGTTTTTATATATGTTGGAAGCTGGAAGTGGCAGGGGCAACCCAGCAAAATGTGTGGGATATAAATAGTAAAATTATTTTCATCGGAGAAATGTTGGAGGGTATGATGGAAGGGGCAACGTGATGAATGAAAACCTTGGGTTGTAGTTCAGGAAGTGGAGGCTAGGGGGCAACAGCACATTAGGTAGGTAAGCAATCAAGCTATGAACATTCGTGAAGGTCAGTATAAAGATGTATCAAGGTTCTTGAGGTGATTGGCTGCCAACCATGCCAATCACACCCTGTGGCAGTCAGTCCAAGGCAAAGCCTGGGTCTGAGCCTGGGAAATGATGTTGTTTAATACTGTAGCAGAGCTAAGGTTGCCACATATTGTTATTATAAGTTGCAGCCATGAGTCGCTTACTACCTAAAGCGCCTTGATGCAACTCACAAAAATTCTGCACCTAAGAGTTAAACAAAGAAGAAAATTGCGGTAGGCAGGATTGGCATTTTCTGGGAAGAGACAGTGGTACATTGAGTTTCAAATGTCTTGGAAGTCGAAACACACCACACACCCCTGAAAATATCAAAGATGTATAAAGGAGGGTCTCCAAACTGCTGGAGATGCAAAAAGGAGGTGGGATCCTACTACCACATGTGGTGGACCTGCACAATTATTGGGAAATTCTGGGACAACATATATAACGAGATGAAGAAATGTTTAAAATTACATTTAAAAAAAACCCAGAAATCTTTCTGTTGGGGATTTTACCATCAGAAATAAAAAAGGAAATAAGAACACTTTTCATGTACATTTATGTAAGATTTTTTTTGTAGCTTTTTGTTTTTTGTTGGTTTGTCTGTTTGTTGGCTTGTTTGTTTGCTTGTATGTTTGTTTGTTTTTCTTTCTTTCTTTTCTTTTTTTTCTTTTACTTTGTCCTCTCAGTATTCGTGATGCTGAGATTGTGGAATTTTAAATGTGTAACATAAACCAATAAAGATATTTTTTTAAAAAAAGGAAGTCGAATGTTTTGGTTTTTGAACACCAAAAACCCGGAAGTAACTGCTTTGGTTTTTGAACGTTTCGGAAATCGAACAGTCTTCCGGAACGGATTACGTTCGTAAACCGAGGTACCACTGTATTAGAATAGCGAATGAAGTCCAAACACTATTCACCGCAGTCCAAAAGTGTTTCTACAGTCAGCTAAGGTCAATACAAAAAATGCTTTGGCCTCCCTCACTCAGTTTAAGCCCTTTTCCGGGGTGCGGCCACTGTCGCATGCTGGCAGCTTCCAGGAGAGAGCTGAGTGCAGGGTGTGGACCAAAGGTGGACAAACTACCCCAGAAGGAGCAAGACATGTCCCACACCAGAGGTACTGCCCCTCGCCAACATCCCATGTACTCCAGTTATTAACGGCACAGTGGGTATTAATTCCCAGCCTCAGCTATTCTGCTTATCTCTTAAACAAATTAATGGAGGACAGGGTTATCAACCAACGGCTATGTTCTACCTCCAATGTCAGAGGTTTCTGAAAACCAGTTGCTGGGAATTACAGTGGACCCTCGACTTACGAAGATAATCCGTTCCGATGGAATCTTCGTAGGTCGAAATCATCGTAACTTGAGTCCCCATAGGAATGCGTTGGGAGAACGCATTCATAGGTCGAAAAAAACCTCGTAAGTCGAGGAAACCGCATCTAAAACGGCCGCGACTTCCGATTGGAAGTCGAAAACATTCGGGAGCGGCGGCCACTTTGATCCCTCGTAACTCGAAAAACTCGTAAGTCGGGTCATTCGGAAGTCGAGGGATCACTGTATATGTGGGAAGAGCACTGTTGCGCTCTTGTCTGGCTATCAGGCTTCCCACAGGGATCTGGGCAGCCACCATGAGAACTGGATGCTGGAATAGAAGGGCCATTGGCCTGATTCAGCAGGCTGTTCTTATGTTTTCTCTGGCCTTTTCCTTCCACCTCCCTCATCAGCTCCCTTCTCTTCCAGCTCAAGTGACTAAAACACCACTTCCTTTTCCTTAGCTGATGGTTAACCCCCATTTGACACTTTACTTCCAGCTGACTGCAGACTCCAGTCAATCAGAGCCTGCTGTCACCCAGCCCAACAAGGCCCAATTTACCTGCCTCATAAAATCTTAAAGCAACAGCCTCTCTCTTCTGGCAGAACCTGTCACCAAGAGCTATTGCCACACGCAGCTCGCAACACCGTCACCGAACAAGGCCTCGAACTCTGTCAGAAAAGGCTCTTTGGGCTCCGAAACATGAGCATAAACAAGCACACGCGCGGCGTTTCTCCACAGCATCCGACGGCATCTGGAAAGGCCACAGGTGAATGAAAAGAAACATACAGGCGCAACTTCACATTAAACATGGATTGATGCAGCCTAGCGCTGCTCCTCTTAATGAATGCTGCAGAGGTCACAGCTGGCCCCTGACTTCAAGTCTGTGTTATTTGGGGTAGGCTTGACACATAGACACCCCGAGGCAGTGCTGTGTGTCAAATTACAATCTGTCATAAGGGCAATCGCGCCCCAGTTGCACACTGTCAGGAGTTGCCTCTTTTGACTCTGTGAAGCAACAGGTGCCTGCCTTGTTCATATTTGAAAGCTTGAGGTTCCAAATCGATTTAGTCTTGCTGAGTGGGCCACGAAGACTAGGAGTTGTATTTAATTTGACTTATCATCCAGCAACGGGGGTCCTTCAAACACTACAAAGGTGTCCTCCACACCCCAGACCCTCCAAGTGTCCCCATTTTCCAGGGACAGTCCCAGATTTACAGAAGCCATCCCAGTTTCTGATTTGATCTTGGAATGTCCTACTTCTCCTTAAAAAAAAAAAAAAAGAGGAAAGGACCCCTTAAGTCCAGCCTCAGACGACTCTGGGGTTGCGGTGCTCATCTCGTTTTACAGGCCAAGGGAGCCGGCGTTGTCCGCAGACAGTTTTTCTGGGTTATGTGGGCAGCATGGCTAAGCCGCTTCTGGCACAACGGAACACCGAAACCAGAGCAGCACACGGAAATGCCATTTACCTTCACACCTATTTATCTACTTGCACTTTGACGTGATTTCGAACTGCTAGGTTGGCAGGAGCAGGGACCAAGCAACGGGAGCTAACCCTGTCTCAGGGATTTGAACCACCCACCTTTTGATCGGCAAGCCCAAGAGGCTCAGTGGTTTAGACCACAGCGCCACCCACGTCCCTCACTTTTCCTTAGGATGTCCCTATTTTCATCAGAGAAATGTTGGAGGGTATGGAATTATGCAATCCCCGAGTCAAGGAGATAAGTAACTATGCAAGCTTTGGAAGACATTTGAAGGCAGCCCTGTAGAGGGAAGTTTAATGTTTTACTATGTTTTTATATATGTTGGAAGCTGCCCGGAGTGGCTGGGGCAACCCGGGCAGATGAGGGGGGTTAAAATAAAAAAATTATCATTATTATTGTTATTGTTATGGAAAAGGTAAAGGGACCCCTGACCATTAGGTCCAGTCGTGACCGACTCTGGGGTTGTGGTGGTTATCTCGCTTTACTGGCCGAGGGAGCCGGCGTACAGCTTCCAGGTCATGTGGCCAGCATGACTAAGCCGCTTCTGGCGAACCAGAGCAGCGCACGGAAATGCCGTTTACCTTCCCACCAGAGCGGTACCTATTTATCTACTTGCACTTTGACGTGCTTTCGAACTGCTAGGTTGGCAGGAGCTGGCACCGAGCAACGGGAGCTCACCCCGTCGCGGGGATTCGAACCGCTGACCTTCCGATCGGCAAGCCCAAGAGGCTCAGTGGTTTAGAACACAGCGCCACCCGCGTCCCTCACTTTTCCTTAGGATGTCCCTATTTTCATCAGAGAAATGTTGGAGGGTATGATGTCACCCCACCCCAAGGTCTTTCCAAGACGGCTTCTTGAGGAACAGGAGCAAAGACCTGAATATGCATTCTCCTCCTGTTTGTCCCTTTGTCCCAGAGGGACACCCAAATGTTGCCCCTCCGACGTCGTGCTTATGGGTAATTAAGGCTCAGTGTCTCACCCTTAATTCCACACCAACGTTGCAAACAGAGGCTGACAAGGAAACGCGGGAAGAGCAGCTGCTCTTTTCAGAGTGGCACAATAACTATCTCTTTAATGGGGAAGGGTGCGGGGGTGGAACAGTGAGCGAGCAAAGACTGAGAGAGGCAGGGAACGCAAAAAAAAAAAAAGAAGAGGGGGGGGAATAGCGAAAGCGAAAGCACCTGCTCTATAAATGACACTGTGGTGTTCCAACACAGTGCAGCTAATCTTCTGCCGCCTGTCACATTAATTGTTACAAAGCTACAGTTGATATAAATCTATTTGTCCCTTGGATAAAATAAATCAGGTTTTAAGCACCGCATTTATCTCAATGAGATGAAGCAAAAGTGAGGGGAGGGAGGATGCTCTGACCAAATTTATGCCATGGGAACCTGGGCGCTGGGATATTTATGGCTCCCAAATCTGCTTTGACTGGGGAGGGAAGCTCCTTTGTTGATGCCGTTTGCTGCGGAGAAATAAGCTCGCCCAGTGTTCACTAGAGGCGTGCATCAGAGAGACACGGTGGCCCCGATTCAAAGCGGATGGGGAGACCAAGGTCCATTTCACAACTGAGGTTTCCAGCTTTCAATCTCACGTCTCGCTGTCGCCTCCTTCCCTGCATCAGCGTCACCAGAAAATGAATGAAACTTTCTTTGTTAGGTTGTATATATGGGTTGCGTACATGCCCACTAGTAAAGCAAGTATGCATTCCTCGAGCATAGGTCCTCTCCTTTTGGCTGCCACACAGCAAGAATCCCTTGCGTGTAGAGGTCACCAAGCCACCCCCACCAATAAATTCACACATGAGACATAAATTTTTGTTTGGGTTTTTGGCATAGTTTTGGCCACAACTTTATTAAAATACAAAACACGTGAGTGGTTGCATAGGCATTGGTTCACCTGTCTAACGGGACAGAGCTGACCACTAGTCAGCGAAAGACTAGCTGTCCGGCGGGACAAAGCTGACCACTTGTCAGCGGGGGGAAACCAGTCTGGGGAGAGTTGAATGGAGGCTGGGCTGCAGAGACCTCCCCCTTCCCCAGAGGTCCCAGGGGCTCATGCACGGCCCTGCAACCCTACCGGGTTCGGACAAGCATATTTAAGCCGCTGGATTCCTTTAACGGAATTCCCACGCACCATGATCACTTTTGGAGGGCTACCGCACTCCATTAACCAACACAACCAATGCCTAACCGCCAACCTTACAAGTTGTGACTAGTTTCTATGTAGTAGGCGAAAACCAAATGGCACAGCCAATCAGCCAAATGGAAAAATTCCTACTAGGCCCCTGCCTCAAAAGCAGACGACCCCATGACAGGCAACAGCAAGGTCAACACAAGCCTATACCAGGGAGGGAGGGTGGGAGATCCGAAGCTTGCAGAAAAGAGGGAGGTTGCACCACGTGCTGACCCTTTAAAAAGGACGCTGGGCTGTCCATCAAACTGGATACATGTGCTTCTGCCTAGCAACATGCTGGTCAAGCTAGCTGTGGCCAGCTAGCCAAACCCACAGGGGGGTGGCTTATTCTGCCCCACCGCAACACGAGCTCTCTTTGCATTGGAGAACTCGCTTTCTCCAAACCCAAGACTTGGGAGGCAAATGAACTCCTGAACCCCAGAATCGTATTCCCCAGACTCTGGGCTGCCTGGGTGTGGGATTGTGGGTAGAAACGAGCCTATTGGTCCAAGCTCTCTGAAAGACTGCATTCCCTCATATGAACCTGCCAGGGCTCTGAGATCTTCGAAGGAAGCCCTTCTCTCAGCCCAGTCACCCTCACAGATGTGCTCTGGATGTGGGAGAGGGCCTTTTTAGTGGCTGCTCCCAGATTTTGCAACTCCCTCCCTGGAGAAGCTAGACAGGCTCCCTCCTTGTTGTCCTTGCACCGGCAGGTGAAGAAGGCCTTCTCATTCCAACAGGCTTTTCTGGAACTGACTGCATTTAATGAATGGGCTGGTGCCGGCTGTTCTTATTGCAATAATTGCAAAGAATCATAGAATTGTAGAATTGTAAGGGACCCTGAGGATTATCTAGTCCAGACCTCTGCAATGCAGGAATATTTGTATGTTTCAAACAGATTTTAAATATGTATATAGGTTCAGTTCTATTAATGTTTAGTTATTTTTAAATGATTGCTTTTCTATGCTTTTAGCAGCTCTTGTTTTTCATCTGTAAGATGCTTTGAATTCAATCTTTATTGGCTTATAAACGACACAGACACACAGGCGGAAAAAACAGCACATAACACACAAAAGAGAAAATAAAACAGTACAATGTGAAAACACAAAAACATTTCAGCCATCGACTTCCAACCTCCTTGGTGCAGGTTCTTTGTTTCCTAGTTATTTGCCTCTATTTTTCAATAAACTTAGCCTGTATTATATCTTATTTGTGTTCTTTATACCGGTACCTTATGCAATTCTGAGCGTTATTCAAAGCATTCTAAAGTTTTAATATGGGGACAATGTTCTTTTAAATATTGCCTATAAATCTCCCATAGCCTTTTAAACTTTTGGGTCAATCTATCCCTGATCTTTTCTGTCATATTCACTAGTTCCATATATTCAAGCAGTTTAACTTGCCACTCCTCTTTTGATGGGATTTTATCTCCTTTCCACCCCCTGGCAACCAGCATCTGAGCTGCCGTTGTTCCGTACAAAATAAAATCCTCCTTTTCTCTCTTGGAATGTCTGATTTAAAATTTTTTAAAAATTAAAAAAAAATTTTTTTAAATCAGACATTCCAAGAGGAAGGCTTCCGGTTTTTATTTTATAAACGTTGTTTTAAACAATTTTTTAAATTCATCATATATAAGTTCTCAAAAGCTTATTATTTTTTTTTGCAACCCCACCACATGTGGTACATTGTTCCCTCTAGCTCTCTACACCTCCAGCATAAATTTGAGTTGGTTTTGTACATTTTGGCCAATTTGCTGGGGGTGATGTACCATCTGTATAGCATATTCATAAAGTTTTCTTTTATAGTAAAACAAGCTCCGGAGGTTAGTACCCATGCCAATGGATTCAAGTTACAAGAAAGGAGATTCTGACTAAACATCAGGAAGAACTTTCTGACGGTAAGAGCTGTTCGGATGGTCATCTGCCATGGATGCTTTGGTTGAGATTCCTGCATTGCAGGAGGTTGGACTAAATGTCCCTTGGGGTCCCTTTCCAACTCAACGATACTATGATTCTGACATCTCCAAAAGAGGGCTAAATTGTAAGTATATGAGTCTATAAAAGGTAAAGGTAAAGGACCCCTGGATGGTTAAATCCAGTCAAAGGTGACTATGGGGTTGCAACGCTCATCTTGCTTTCAGGCCGAGGGAGCCGGCGTTTGTCCACAGACAGCTTTCCGGGTCATGTGGCCAGCAATGGCGGAGCTTCATGCTCCAACACCGGGGGGCAGGGAGCAGGCAGGGTGGGGCTGGCGCGCATCTCAGGGCATGGCGTTCTGCCCGCAGGGGCGTCGCGCGCATCCTGGGGGTGTGGTGTGTCGCCCGCAGGGGTGTGGCATGTGTCCTGGGGGCGTGGCACGCTGCCTGCGGGGGCGTGGCGCCCAGCGCAGGCGGGGGAGCAGCCGCGATGGCACCCCACCGGGATCGCACTGCCCTCCTGATCTCTTTCTTCGCCAGTGGTGGCCAGCAGGACTAAACTGCTTCTGGTGTAACAGGACACTGTGACGGAAACCAGAGTGCACAGAAAAACCATTTACCTTCCCGCCACAGCAGTACCTATTTATCTACTTGCACTGGCATGTTTTTGAACTGCTAGGTTGGCAGGAGCTGAGACAGAGCAACGGGAGCTCACTCCGTTGCGGGGATTCGAACCGCCGACCTTCTGTTCAGCAAGCCCAAGAGGCTCAGTGGTTTAGACCACAGCGCCACCTGCGTCATATCAGCCAATACATGTATTATAGCCATGTGTGTCTATGTATGTACCATAGCCCTATATATTTTTTTCTGAATGGCAGTCCCTACTCTAAATTCCTCCCCTTCCACAAGTGGAAACAAAACAAACATCTCCATATCAGGACTACTCTATTTTCACTACAGTACAAGTCGCTGATTAAAACCTCTCTGCTCAGTTACACTCAGAAAGAACCTCCTTGCAACAGAGCTGCTATATCTCACCTTTAAACCCAATATTTTTTTTTTTTTATTGCGATACAGGTTGCTATTGTTGCTGTCTTTTCCAGCTTGTAGTTATCAGCTTGGAGTCCTCAAGGTGGAGACAAGTTAGAGGGAGGCTGAAGGATGTAAACGTTGGGCTGAAAACTATAGGGAACTTTCAAGAAGAAGAAAAACACATCAGAAATCCAAAAGATTTGCTGGGCGTGACTCTTAAGTGCCAATTTGGCAAAAGTTGTGAGCATAAAATTGTCCCGCAGGAAGGATTCGCTGTCCTTGTTCAATATTAAACACGCTTGTTTCTGCTGTGCTGGAGCAAGCCAGAGGAAACAGATAGAAAACACACTTTATTTTTCAGATAATGTATATGGGAAAATGCAGATAAAAGAGACAGATTTTCAAAGGAAATCACAGCAGGTGGGTGGCAATAATGTGCAATCACCCAGCATGCCTGTAAAATCTCACATTTGCATATGCAAACAGGGCTACCGCACAGGCAAATCAGGGCATAGAATTGTTCCTTCTTTCTCTCTTGCTTAGATGGATGGTTTGACAGATTCCAAGGCTGTGCATTTTCAGTCCAACTGTCACAGGCCCGATATTCACTGAAATTTATAAGCGCCACCTGGTCAGAAACAATGGCTGCGTGTTGCAATGAAGCTTGATATTCAAAAAAGAGAGAGTTGTTTTTCTGAATGCTTAGGGCATGCTTTTGCTAAAGCTAACTCAGATTGTTTCAATGGGCAAGGAAAGGCGTCTCACAGTAGAATGAGGAGGACTAAAAAATGCTTCTGTTTGCTGCTAGATCATATCCCCAAAGAATTTTTCTCTAACGTCACATCCACAGCATACATTCAAAGCACTCTTATATGACTTTAAGAGTCATGGCTCCCCCCCCCAAAGAATCTTGGAAGCTAGTTTGGTAAGGGTGCTGAGAGTTGTTAGAAGACCCCTTGCAGATCTGTAAATTTGCAGCACTCTTAGCAAACTACGGTTCCCAGGATTCGGGGGGGGGGGAGCCATACCTGTTAAAGGGGTATAGAGTGTTTTAAATATATGGCGCATTTGTGACCTCAGTACCCAAGCTCTTCAGATACATTAGTAAAGTCATACATTAGGGCACAAGTCATATGGTTGGCCGCTGTGAACACACAATTCTGGACTAAACGGGCCATTGATCTGATCCAGCAAGCTCTTCATTGATCTGATCCAGCAAGCCCAGTTGCCACAGGCTTCAGACCTGGTAAGATCCCTCTTGTTGTTTAGTCGTTCAGTCGTGTCCGACTCTTCGTGACCCCATGGACCAGAGCACGCCAGGCACTCCTGTCTTCCACTGCCTCCCACAGTTTGGTCAGACCCATGTTGGTATCTTCGAGAACACTGCCCAACCATCTTGTCCTCTGTCGTCCCCTTCTCCTTGTGCCCTCCATCTTTCCCAACATCAGGGTCTTTTCCAGGGAGTCTTCTCTTCTCATGAGGTGGCCAAAGTCTTGGAGCCTCAGCTTCAGGACCTGTCCTTCCAGTGAGCACTCATGCAACTCATGTGACCCCACACAAGAGCATGGCCCTGAATAAAACTTTTCTTGGGACCACCACCCAAAAGCATGTGTTTTGGGGCACTGCACAAGATCATGGCCCCCCAAAAAGCACTTTGGAGAGCGAGATCGTAGCGCCCAAACTGGCCGTTGTGCTCTTGTGGAAGAAAACAGGATGTCCCAGTTTTGTTGGGACAGTTGAGAGGTATGCAAGGTTTGAAACGGAGACATTCTACAATGCTCCACCACTGAACCACAGCCCCCCCTTTTTTTGCAAAGTGTAAAAAAAAAATTCAGAGGCAGTATACCTCCGAGTACCAGTTACTGGGACCACGAGCAGACAAGGGCTGTTGCACTCATGCCATTCCCCCCCCCCATATTTTCAGAGGCATCTGATTGGCCACTGTGACAAGATGCTGCACTGAGTTGGCCTTCCACCTAATCCAGCACGGTTCTTATGGGGTTCTTATGGGGACCAGAAAAATAATGGGATGAAGTTCATGGATGTGTTTGAAAGCCACAGTACATAAATCGTGGCTACAGGCCTGAAATTCACTAGGAGTAGATCCCACTTAACCCCATAGCCTTTAATATTCCTGGCTACAACTCAAGTTTGGACTGGGATTTCCCACTTTTTTTCTAAATGTGTCATGTTTTTAGGTGTTCAAAATGCTTCCTAGACGGTGCTTTTAAATAAGTTTTTAATCTGTTCTGAATTTTCTGTTTTAACATTTTGCCATTTGCCTCCCTGAGCTCCTTTGGGAATGCATAAAGCTGTGTGCGGATTTTTAAAACCAGAATGATCTGTGAGGATTATGTATGAAACACTGCCAACCACTAGGTGGTGCTGTACCATGTCCTTAGCCAGCGGAGGCCAGTGGTCAGTGAGCTGTTCCCTTCCCTTCGTGCATCTATTGCTCCAGGGTACTGTATCTGGGCATCATTATGGCACCTTCTGAAGCTAACCCCAACATTTGACACAGAGGTTTGCAGGATATTATTATCCTGTTCAGAAAACACTTGGCAGAAAAATTCAGAGGAGAACTGCAAAAGCAAAGATCCATTAAATTGCTGAGCCAAGAAGTGAGATGAACTACCAGCAGCAAATACCTTGAACCAGGCATGAGAGAGAGAAGAAGAGTTTGGATTTGATATCCTCTTTATCACTACCCGAAGGAGTCTCAAAGCGGCTCACATTCTCCTTTCCCTTCCTCCCCCACAACAAACACTCTGTGAGGTGAGTGGGGCTGAGAGACTTCAAACAAGTGTGACTAGCCCAAGGTCACCCAGCAGCTGCAGGTGGAGGAGGGGAGACGCGAACCCGGTTCCCCAGATACGAGAGAGAGAGTCCATCCTGTTGTCAGCTGGATGGATGGATCCAAGATGGGTGCGGAAACGCCCTGTTTCAAGCAATTGCCAAATGAAGCCTGAATTCTCCATAGAATCATAGAGTTGGAAGAGACCACAAGGGCCATCCAGTCCAACCCCCTGCCAAGCAGGAAATACCATCAAAGCATTCTGACAGGTGGCTGTCAGCCTCTGCTTAAAGACCTCCAAAGAAGGAGACTCACCACACTCCTTGGCAGCAAATTCCACTGTCAAACAGCTCTTATTGTCAGGAAGTTCTTTCTAATGTTTAGGTGGAATCTTCTTTCTTGTAGTTTGAATCCATTGCTCCGTGTCCGCTTCTCTGGAGCAGCAGAAACAACCTTTCTCCCTCCTCTATATGACATCCTTTTATATATTTATATATTTAATCATATTGACATCCTTACAGCAGCTCTGCTTTGAATTCTCAGGCACAGATTCTGCCAGGCATGCCGCAACCTGCGCAACCTGACCACAAAACATGCCAGCAATGAGGCTACAGGGGCCATCGCTGCTATTGTCTCCTTGTTGAGGTTTATCTTCCAAGCGCCATAGATCATCCCTTTAATAGTGTGTGACTAGGGCCATGTTCCATTTAAGCTGCCCCTCCCCTATGAACAGTGGGCAGGTCAGACATCTGCTCCCAGCAGCTGACTCCCCCATTAAAATGATTATTTGCGGCCATGCACTCAACTTAGTTAACTTTCGATTGTCTCTGCTATCACAGTTGAATTGCTAATGTGGCTTAGCGGGCGGTAGGAGCTGCTCGGCCAAGGAGTTCATAAGAATTCGTGCAAGGACTGTATTCTGCTCCAGAGTAGCATAACAAAGCATCCCGCACACAAATGATACACTATATTTCGTTCAACAAGTGGGGAATATTATTTGGAGAAAAATTATTGGAGAACAATAGTGAAAAAAGTGTTCCTTGCAAACGGTGTGTTTGCACACGTCATCGTGGGAGCAACCGCAGTAGCTTCAAATATTGGAAACCAGAAACCGGAAACCGACAGGAGAGCCGTAATTCCTGGTCCAATCTGGAGCTTTCAAGATCACCCCCCCCCCCAACTGTCCGATGCTCAGGGGCTAAAGCTGTTCTGGCATTGCCAATTAAAAATTGATATATGCAGAATAGATAGCGGCGATCAACCCCTTGTGCCAATATACATGGAATGAAATAAAAATAAATTGATAATGGGAACCACAGTGGGAACATCTCATCTAATACGACTATCATTTTCTGGATGTAGGAACAATTAAAATGTTCTGCACATTATTTTGAAAAGTGCATCAGCCAGCAAAAGAAAAGGAAAGAAAAGGGCAATTAGAAAGAGTTGAAAATGCCAAATGTTTCATAAATCTAGTATTTTAAATTATCACATTTAAGCCGTTTGCTGTTGAAAATGAAAGTTAACGAGGTTGCAAAATGACTGTTTCCCCTCCCTAACAAAGCACACACACACACACACACACACACACACACACACACACACATTATTCAGAAGCTAAAGCATGGTTTTGATCTCTATGTGTTTATTTATGGGCTTGTTCATACATTCTGTACGCAGCTTGATTTTGCTACAGGGTGTGAACTAGGGATGGAGCAGAGATTTGTTGAGTTTGCATATTTATGTGAACTGAACCTACCCAGTTCACACAATAAAGGTAAAGGTAAAGGGACCCCTGACCATTAGGTCCAGTCGTGTCCGACTCTGGGGTTGCGGCGCTCATCTCGCTTTATTGGCCGAGAGCCGGCCAATACATGACCCCAAACACAGTTCACACAATACACGACCCCAAACACAGCTTTCTTCCAAAATCTGCAGTTCTCCAAATTTTTGGATGCTGATCTCTATCCAAAGAATGCATACAGAAATGTACATATTACTGAAAATACTATGCAAAATTGCATTATATCAGAGAGAAATTGCTTGGAGAAATCTGTCTGTCTCATGAGTGCTCCTTTGAGGGTCAGGTCAAACCACTGGAGACTTACAGTGCCTGTTGTGGCTGTAGAGACTGATATGGGTTGCTAGCATCACATCCTCCCATACCATTGAGGAGAAGGTCTCCTCTGTGGAGAAATGAATGTACATGGGGAAATAGCATACATAAATGTGTATACCAGGAGGAGTGTGTGCAAACAGTGTTCAGATTTTCAAGTAGGGTTTTCTTTTTTAAAAACTGCAGGCGGGTATGGGAATGTGGTGAAGTGAGAACAGGATGATGGACTAGATGGGCCATTAGCCAAATGGTGTGTGTCAGGTTCGCTAACGGTTGCTCATGAGTAAAGACCAAGTCCGTCTTGTCTTTCAACTATTTTATTGTGCAAAGTATGTACAGTGCGGAGCTATCCTACAACATGATCATCTAGTCGCTAGCAGAACCCGGAAGTGCCCCCCTCCTGCTGCGGCGCCAACACCAGAGTCTCGGCACCCTAAAGTGCCGTCTCCTCCTTTCTCCCCTGACCCTTCTGTGTAAAGCAGGCACTGGAAACGGTGTCTCCCCCTCAGAGTGGGTCTGCTGAGCGGTGCTGGGTCTCTCTGCATCATCCTGGAGACCCCGTCCCACCTGGCTCCTCCCTGGTGACTCTTCCTCCTCCAGGGAGGAGCTGGCAGACTCACTGGGAGACGTGTCTGTCGACAGCAGAGGCAGAGGCTGCCGGTACCCACTCAGTGCCTGACTGGCAGGGGAGGGCACGTCCCTGACAGTACGTGATGCCCATATGAGGGGGATCCTGATTAGGCCAGCATCTTAACTCAGGTGGAGAGGCAAAGGTGCTCTGAACTCCTCTTGACACACTCCACATTCATGGACAGCAATGTGTGGCCACCCACCCACAAGGTCTCTGTCTTTCTGGGGTTCATGATCAGTTTATCGATCCTCATCTACACACTGGTCCGGAGCTTGCTCAGCCTCCCCTGACTTAGATGTGCAGTTGTACCGTGGAAGTCAAATGGAATCCGTTCCGGAAGTCCGTTCGACTTCCAAAATGTTGGAAGACCAAAGCGCGGATTCTGATTGGCTGCAAGAAGCTCCTGCGGCCAATCGGAAGCCGCGGAAGCCCTGTCAGACGTTCCGCTTCCAAAGTCACTTCTGGGTTTCTATCGTTTGGGAGCCAAAACGTTCAAGAACTAGGCTGTTCGACTTCCAAGGTACGACTGTAATAGAAAAATACGAGTTTGGTATCATCAAACACCTTGCTTCAGATTTCCCAATGGCTTCATATTCATATCCAGCCAGATAGGGAGGGTGTAATTATCATCATCATCATCATCATTATTATCATTATCATTAACAACAACAACATCTCTCTGTTGTTGTTGTTAATAATAATAATAATAATAATAATAATAATAATAATAATAATATTTACACCCTCCTTATCTGGCTGGGTTGCCCCAGCCACTCTGGGTGGCTTCCAGCACATATAAAAACATAATAAAATGTCAAACATTTAAAACTTCCCTAAACAGGAATTTTGCTGTGCAGTTTTCCAGCCACATGCGTGTGAAAACCCATGCGCTTGGGTAAAGTGTGCACATATTGGTGACATAGAAAAATGCATTCCGCTAAGGGAAACCGCTTTGCAAAAAAAGAGTGCACCTTAAGCAAAGTTGAACAGATAAATTTGCACTAAAATACTGACTAATTTTCACGAGGACTTTTTACTTTTAATGCAAACTGATGTGGAAACGCGGATAAGTGAACGTAACTACGGAACACTGGAGAAAAAGGAACTGAGATTGACAGATTCACCTACCCCCTTGCCAACAGCTGGAAGTTTCCGTCCAGCTTGAAGATTTCTAGCTGTCATGCAGCTGTTGCAGAGACTCACATCCTCTCCCAGTTAGAAGACAGAACACTAAGAAAAGTCAAGGACCAAATGCCTATTCAAGTTTCAATTGCGCTTTTATGCCTGGCTGTAAATTCTGCCTTCTGCTTTCTCCCTGGTCCCATATGGCTGTTCTGTAAGCTGATGAGATTGGAGCAGGGGACTCCCACAAAAGCTATTCGAAAAGTTTTCAGGACCCTTTTCCAAAGAGGCATCTTGGTTTTAACCCCCACCCCCCTTACAAAAAAACAAACAAAAAAACCCTTCCTTTCCAACATGCTCAAAAGCCATTGAACTGTTGTTCAGACAAGCCTAACGTCGGCCGTTGCACAATGGCGCTCATAAATAACTCACACCTCCTTTTGTGACTCGGGTCCCAGCCGTGGAAAGAGCCCAGGCATGAGCAGAGAAACACAGCAGCTTCCTGCTCTGTCTGCCCGCCCAGCTCAGCAGTCTTTTGTGCCCTGTTTAACCTTCCTCCCCATTCCCATTCAAGTTAAATCGAATGCTTAAGCAGCCGAAAGCAGGCGGCGTGATCCTGGGGCCCAGATTGTTAAGCCGGTCTCCTGTTTAAACCTCTGCTGATATTTGCAGGCATGTTTTATGTCAAACGGCAGGAGACCAGGCCTAAGCATTGGCTGCCATGTGGGTAGCACCAAAAACAACAACACACCCCACAATTTCTTCCTTCTGCTTCTTACAGAAGAAATCTCCTCCCTCCGCTGCCTAGACAGGCAAAGTTTATGCTAAGGATGCTGCCAGGCTCCTGATGGAAATGGCTCAGAACACAATCTGTGTGCATGCCATGATTCTGCATACACAAACACACAAAATTGCAAAACAATTTTTAGTGTGGAATTTAGGGCTGGATGCGGAGTACAGCATCTTGTGAATGTCAGCTTTCTTTCACTTCTAAAAAGCAAGGTTCTGGTTTTCAAAATACCCTAATGTAGGGTTGCCTTATGTCTGGGTTTTCCCGGACATGACCGGGATTTCAATGGTGGAATTCCCAAAAAGCAGTGGGTTCATCCTGGATTTTTGGCAACATAACCGAAAAATCGTGGTGTTTCCCCCCCAAAAAAGCTCACCAACTTGGGGAATTTTCTATATACTGGTATATATAAAAGTCAACAAATTGTTTGTGTCCAGATTTTCACTTCTTGAAATATGGCAACTCTACCTAACGAGTACCAAAAAAATCTAGTTGTACTTTACTGTGACATAAACTTGCATGGACTTTGTGTATTTCTTTCTTTTCTTTTGCTGCAGGAAACTCTTTATTTGATTTTTTTTTAATTGGGTTTTATAAACAAGAATAACGTTATACAAATAAGTATACCAAGTCTTCTCATGTCATTTGTATATCAAAAAAATAGCATGATAAATGTGGAAAAATATATTTATGGCACAACTCCTGGGGAAGGGCCGTAGCTCAGAGGTACTGCATTTGATTTCCCCGCAAGCTTATACCAACTCCTTCTGGCAACTCCTGCAGCTAAGCTGGTGCCAAACGTCTTGCTCTGCTTTCCATTGGACCGCATCAGTGAGAGAGAGCCAGTGTGGTGTAGTGGTTAAGAGTGGTAGACTCATAATCTGGTGAACTGGGTTCGCATCTCCGCTCCTCCACATGCAGCTGCTGGGTGACCTTGGGCTAGTCACACTTCTTTGAAGTCTCTCAGCCCCACTCACCTCGCAGAGTGTTTCTTGTGGGGGAGGAAGGGAAGGGAGAATGTTAGCCGCTTTGAGACTCCTTCGGGTAGTGATAAAGCGGGCTATCAAATCCAAACACTTCTTCTTCTTCTTCTTCTTCTTCTTCTTCTTCTTCTTCTTCTTCTTCTTCTTCTTCTTCTTCCCAGAGGTGAGTCTTGTCGTCTGGGCAGTCCAGGACCTCAATACGCACTGCCCAGGCTTGCACCCGAGGGAGGTCACTTGGGTGCTGCTAACACAGCACTTTCATTTCACCTCCAAAGGTGCACTCCATTGTATCTCAAGACAAATGGATGACAACAAGAAGGCCTGGCAGATATCTAGGCCAACACGTGTCCGTGTTGCTTCTCTTCATGGGTCTCCTTGCAGCATTTCAACATGAGACGCATCCACTGCTTGCTTTTCAGAGCACATTGTACAATAAACATACTCAAAATGGAGACAGAAGGAGAACAGCTTGATCGCAGCCTGCTGCTGCCCTCTAATCTGCCTGCTGCAGCTTCTGCTGTTGCTATTTTGGCTGCTGCTTCCTTCAGAGTTGCCTTCCCTGCTTCATCTATTCATTGGGGACTCAGGGGGAACTATGGAAAAACCAGTGGGGAACCTGTCACAGGGGGCATTAAGAAGGGGGAGTTCACAACTCTGTGGTGAATGGACCAATGAATACAATAAAAACAAAAAGGAATGTATAAATATGACTGTCTGTTGTTTTATCATTTACAAGAACGGAGATTCCGACTAAACATCAGGAAGAACTTCTGACAATAAGAGCTGTTCAACAGTGGAATGGTCTCCCTGGGGAGGTTGTGGACTTTCCTTCCTTGGAGGTTTTTAAACAGAGGTTAGATGGCCATCTGACATGGATACTTTAGCTGAGATTCCTGCATTGCAAGGGGTTGTATTAGATGACCCTTGGCGTCCCTTCCAATTCAACAGTTCTATGATTCTCCCATTCAAGGGGGTTGTAAGGTAAAAAGGGAAAGGACCACTGGATGGTTAAGTCCAGTCAAAGGCGACTATGGGGTTGCAGTGCTCATCTCGTTTCAGGGCAAAGGAGCTGGAGTTTTTCCACAGACAGCTTTCCAGGTCATTTGGCCAGCATGACTAAACCGCTTCTGGCGCAACGGGACATCGTGATGGAAACCAGAGCGCACGGAAACGCCGTTTACCTTCCTGCCCCATCGGTACCTATTTATCTACTTGCACTGGTGTGCTTTCGAACTGCTAGGTTGGCAGGAGCTGGGACAGAGCAACAGGAGCTCATCCCGGATTCGAACCGCCAACCTTCCGATCAGCAAGCCCAAGAGGCTCAGTGGTTTATACCACAGCGCCACCTGCTCCCTCTGCTCTGAGTGGTTGTACACCTAGATAGGCCCAGCAAAGGTTCTTTCTGAGCTCTGGGGCCCTCAGCCAGTGACTGATCTGGGAGACTTCTGGCACCAGGCCTGACTTTACTCATTGACTCTGTTGAGGGTGCATATCCAGCCAAGGCAACGTTCAAAAGCACCCTGAGTATGTTGTGGGAGGCACATCCACTGCCAAAGCGCAGAGCTCGTACTTCTTAAACCCCTACCCTCCCTTCAGACTCTTTTCCAACTTGCTCAACAACGTGCGGCTCTTTCAAACCCAATCCCCAACAAACCCAGCCTTGTTGGGTCACAGCAGCCTCCTGCCACAAAGTCACCAGAGCAGGAGCTTTTAAAAAGTCAAAAGAGAGAGAGAGAGAGAGACTGAATTGAATTAATTCTTCCACACAATGCCCCACCAAATTAAGCTTCTGTAGTAAAGGTTTATTGACTGGGAAACAATGGTTCCTTAATCCCTTAGATGCAGCCAAGGTCCAGAGCGGTTGCTGCTAGCTAACTGGCTTCTAAGTGATTATTTCTTTAGAGAACTACCCCCCCGACCCCCTCCCTGCTCTTTTTTCTCACTTGGCCCCCACCTTTAAAGTAATCTCAAAGGTTATCGAAGTCCTAAGTGCCAGAATAGCCTCAAAACTCATTCAGAACCCTTCAGGAGAGGTGGCCTTAGTTCTTCACTGTCTGGAGAACTGTCTTGCTTTGTGGCTGAGCTTAGAGGGTGAGGCAAACCCTTTGGAGGCATTGTGCAGTTTACTTGAGCAGTGGTGGTGGTAGGGGAAACAAGCTTGTCAGAAGAAAAGGTCCATCCTCTTTGGAAATGCCAGCGATCATTTCAGTCTTATACTTTGTCTCAAGCAGTGAATGGAGAGATGCCCTGAAAAGATGCTGAAGATTTTCATGAAATACTAAAGAACGTGCAATGTCTCTCTTTGACAGTGTGGTGTAGTGGTTATGAGCAGTAGACTCGTAATCTGGTGAACCGGGTTCGCGTCTCCGCTCCTCCACATGCAGCTTCTGGGTGACCTTGGGCTAGTCAGACTTCTTTAAAGTCTCTCAGCCCCACTCACGTCACAGAGTGTTTGTTGTGGGGGAGGAAGGGAAAGGAGAATGTGAGCCGCTTTGAGACTCCTTCGGGTAGTGATAAAGCGGGATATCAAATCCAAACTCTTCTTCTTCTTCTTCTTCTTCTTCTTCTTCTTCTTCTTCTTCTTCTTCTTCTTCTTCTTCTTCTTCCAAGTGTCCCTGTTTTCCAGGGACATCCTTAATTTAGAGAAGTCGTCCCTGTTTCTGATTTCATCCCAGAATATCCCGCTTTTCCTTAGGATGACCCTATTTTCATTGGAGAAATGTTGGAGGGTATGGAGTTATATCAGAAATATTAACAGCGACAACAACAACATTATTAGATTCAGCAGCAGCAACGAAAACATTGACTATTTCATTGCTTTAAAGTTAGCTAGCTTCTGTAAAAGAACCAGGCATATATACAGTCATTTGAAGATCTTCCATATGTAACAGACCCTCCAAGTCTGTTGAGCCAGTGTGGTGTAGTGGTTAAAAGCGGTAGACTCGTAATCTGGGGAACCAGGTTCGCGTCCCCGCTCCTCCACATGCAGCTGCTGGGTGACCTTGGGCTAGTCACACTTCTTTGAAGTCTCTCAGCCCCACTCACCTCACAGAGTGTTTGTTGTGGGAGAGGAAGGGAAAGGAGAATGTTAGCCGCTTTGAGACTCCTTCAGGTAGTGATAAAGCGGGATATCAAATCCAAACTCTTCTTCTTCTTCTTCTTCTTCTTCTTCTTCTTCTTCTTCTTCTTCTTCTTCTTCTTCTTCTTCTCATCTACCGACACTGATCCCACCCAGGTCTGCTTAGCTTCTTCATGTACCTTCAGATCATATACCCTGAAACTCTTGGAGTTTCTCAGATCCTGACAGAGGGCAGAAAGAGAAAATCACCCCCCAAATTTACCTGAGATGTTGCCAAAGTTTTATACGCCCTGAAACTTCTGCTAATTGGATTTCTCTGACCTTAAAGAGAAGATGCAGCCTGTTATTGGGTTATACAGCTCTCACTTTCAGACATCTGCCAACTTCCCTCTCCCTCTGCACACCTCTGATGTTGCTCTGTGGATAAGGGGACCGTCTCCCGCACCACCTGTCACTCACTCCACAGGTATGGCACAGTCAAGTGTCAAAGTTCACAGTTGGAAGCAGTGATAACCTGCTTTTTCTGCAAGGCAGCGGGGATGTAATCCCCACCCCAGGGTGTTTTCTTTTGAGTGGCACTCACTGGTGCTATTTCCACTCGAGTTCCCTGCCTTTCCGCATAAAGGGTTTGTGTCTAGCTTCTTACGCAGCTTGTTCCATGGACTCCACTGATGCTGAAAGAGCCAAGTTGATTGACACACTTTCTGCCCATCTTATCTGGGGAACTGGAAAGTTTCCTCCACCCTGCCCTCAGAAGCACTTCTGTGTATCAAAGCATGGCGAATGCTTGCGGGGAGCATAGCTACTGGAAATGTCTAGACGATATCCCAGAAGATGCAATAAACATATGAAAGTGATTGCACCTTTTTCTATCATGGGGGAAGACGAGATGCACCAAAAAAATAAAAATAAAAAATGTCATGCTGTGTGCGCAATCCATCAACTGAAGCAGGCTCCCCCAAAACCAAGTGCCTTCCAGATGTTTCAAACAACTCTCATCATGAGGGACGAGACCTCTCCCTGTCTATTGGCTACGATGGCCATTGCTGACAGGTGGTTTTGTGCACAATGGCTATGTTCTGCTTCTACTGTCAGAGAAGTGGTGTCGCATGGGTTGCTAGAGTCCGGGTGTGTGTGGAGGGGGACGTGGGAGGGAGGGAAATGGGCAGAGTATGTATGCACAGATACATACTCTGCCCAAAGAAGAGTCATTCCGTAGTCTGGAGAGGTCACTTCCTGGTCCACATGGAGAAGACGTTTTCAATGGAGCCCAGCGACAGAAGTTCACAGCTGTATTGAGACAGCACTGGGTGTTGAAATTTTGCACCCCCTAATCAATCAAAATTTTATTACGGTCATAGACCAGCATTGCACCCCCTAACAATTTTGCACCTGGGGCAACGCCCCTATGGCCCTCCACACACAGCGCCACTGTGTCAGAGGCATCATGCCTCTGAGTACCAGTTGTTGGAAGTGCTGTTGTGCTGATGTCCACCTTACAGGCTTCCCATAGGCATCAGGTTGGCCACTGTGAGAACGAGATGCCATTGGCCTTATCCAACAGGCTCTTCTTATGTCCTGATGTATAGTGCACCCCCTGAACCAGTTAATCAGTGCTGTTGCTAGTTTTGTAAGAGGGTTTTGTGTGTGCATCCCCAAAAGCAGGGTTGAAGGGAAGAACATCACTGTTTGTACATTCAGCTGGCTAAGAATTGATGTCTTTCCAACTAACGTGGGAACTGACTATTGTATGCCCTGTACTCGCATAATGAATTCCCATTGATTCTCCCTCTCCTTTTTGATTGCAAGCAAGTTAATGCATTAATGGTCTTAGGAGCATCACCCTTATCCTTTTAATACGTATGTTCATTATTGGTTTTGCATATAATAAGGACAAACATTTTTTTTAAAATATGTAATTGTTAATTAATTACAGCGATCATCACAAAATGAGGGCAGGGTAATGTGAGAAGCCCATTGTGGTTGGTAATGAGCAGGGCGGCGTTAGTAATTAGTAGTGTGAGAAGCCCAGATTGGTAAATTAGGACAGGATAGCGAGAGAGTTTTTCCGTATTGGAAATTATCCCAAGAGAGTAGAGACAGGAACATCCCATGCATGGCTTGGAGAAGTGGATGGAGAATGATGGACATTCAATGAAGCTGGATGTTGGAAGATTCAGGACAGACAAAAGAAAGGCCCTCAGCACATATTGAAACTATAGAATTTGCTCCTTCAAGAAGCAGCGATGGCCACCAAGTTGGATGGCTTTGAAAGAGGTTCAGACCAATTCAGTACCATGACGGCTATGTTCTATCTCTACTGTTGGAGGCAACAATGCTTCCGAATTTCAGTGGCTGGAAACCATGCGAGGGGAGAGTGCGGTTGCACTCAGGTCCTGCTTGCAGACTTCCCATTGGGACATGTTATGGGTTGAGCATGATGCTTGGCTCTATGGGCCACTGGCCTCATCCCGCAGGGTTCTTCATATGTTCTTATGTCCATTTTTACAATTGAAGGCTAGGATTCCAAGAGCTTGTATGTGAAACACTTCTAAATGTGCCCACTGAAAGTCTGAACTCGGAATGATATTGAACTAGACGTGGGCCAGTCAATCGAGAGAAGAGGGAGGTGTTGTTGGTGAGCAGCGGGTCTCCTTGGGTTCCCCTATTTGGATGGGGTTTTGTCTGCAGAAGCAGTCAGGATCTGGGGACCCACCAGTCTAATTAGACCTGCCAAAGGGCCCACTTTGGCCCATGAGCCTATTCCCCATAGACAGCTCCCCACTGCCCCACACCTGATATCACATGTGATAATGTCAGGTGTGAAGCTTTACAGAATACTCCCATCGGGCCCAGAGGTAGAGCTGTGTGTCACCAGCATATTGCTGACAATCTGCTCCAAACCTCCAGATAACTCCACTCAGTGTTTTCATGTAGATGTTAAACAGCACAGGGCATTGAGCCCTGACAAACCCCACACTGAAGGCTCCATGGGACCGAAGAACCTTCCCCAACCAAGACCCTCTGGGAACATACACCCAAGGAGGACCAGAACTACCACAAAGCAGTGCCACCCACCCACTGGCATAGGAAGAGGAATGTGGGGGGGGGGAGTGCACCGCCCCTGGCAGCGTGATCCCAGTGGGGTGCCATCGCAGCTGCCCCTGCCCGCACTGGGTGCCACGCCCCCACAGGTGCTGTGCCACGCCCCCAGGATGCATATCACGACTCTGTGGGTGGCGCGCCACGCCCCCAGGACGCACACCAGCCCCGCCCTCGCCTGCTCTCCGCCCCCCGGTGCCGGAGCATGAAGCTCCGCCACTGCACTCACCCTGAGCTCGTACAGCCATTCCAGAAAGATACCATGGTTGATGGTATCAAAAGGCACTGAGAGGTTGAGGAGAATTAATGGGGACACATTCCCCCTGTCTTTCTCCTGACAGAGAGGTGACCAAAGCAGTTTCTGTGCCAATACCAGGCCTAAACCCCAATTGAAATGGATCTAGAAAGTCAGTTTCCTCCAAGAGTGCCTGGCTCAGTTCTGTAACGATTTGAAGAAGAAGAAGAGAAGAAGAGTTTGGATTTGATACCCCTCTTTATCACTACCCAAAGGAGTCTCAAAGCGGCTCACATTCTCCTTTCCCTTCCTCCCCCACAACAAACACTCTGTGAGGTGAGTGGGGCTGAGAGACTTCAAAGTAGTGTGACTAGCCCAAGGTCACCCAGCAGCTGCATGTGGAGGAGCGGGGAAGTGAACCCGGTTCACCAGATTATGAGTCTACTGCTCTTAAGCACTATACCACACTGGCTCAAGAACCTTGCCCAAGAAGTGGAGATTAGCAAATGCCCTGTATTTACTTCATACCTGTCAACTTTCGGATTTGAAAACAAGGGATGCCGCGAGGGCGGTGCAATGGCACCAAGTAGCCTTGCCACCCTGCACTCCAGAGGCTGCGCGCGAACGGGTGAGCGAAAGAGCGAGTGCGTAGACGGCAGGCAGGCTGTCTGTCTGGATGGGCATGAGGGTCTGGCTGCACAAGGCATGCAAGCTCCGCCCCCAATCGGTCTCAGACTCCTTATTGGCAGCCGAGCAACGCAGCTGAGGAGCCTCCCTGGCTGGCAGGGAGGGAGAGGAGCTGCTTCCTTTGAAATCCGGGAACAATCTGGGATAGCAGCGGGAAACGGCATTGGAATAAGGGAGTTTCCCGCAAAAAAAGGAAGGGTTGACAGCTATGAGTTACTTAGATTGTCCGAATCCAATGAGGGTTCCTTGAGAAGTGGTTTCATCGGATACCCCTTATCTAAGAGCATATTTCCTCCCTCCTTCAGCTGCATTTCTTTATCCAGCTGCAGATATAGTTAGATTCAATTGATTTAAAAGATTTCATTTATCGGATGACAGCTGTAGAAACAAAGCAAGGTCTTGCTACTTAAAAACAAAATTCTCTTTTTAAAAACTCACAGTGCATTTTCTCTCTTCAATTATTTAGCACACAATCTTGGCCCCATTAAAGGCAGACTTAGTGGGGCTTGTTTGCAAGTTACTGAAAACATGCAGCTTTTTAATTGCTGGCTGAGGCGGGGGTGGGGGTGGGGGGCGGACGAACAAGGACTACTTTTCTACCCCCCACTTTCAACTTCACAGCGGCACTTAATTACAAGCTAGAAGGCAAAGAGCCAGGGACCCAAATCCCCTTTCTCCATGAGAACAGCAGCCACAGATAGCAGAGGAAATGTTCACTGATTTGGTGCGTGGAGCAGAAGAAGAGCATGGCAGGATCAGGCCATTGGCCAGCTAGAGGCCCATGAAAAACCTGTAAGCAAGAGCTGAGTGCAAATTGCGCCCTCCCCATTTGTGATTCCCAGAAACTGGCATTTAAAAGAGAATTTTGTTAATGCCTCTGAAAGTGGAGGAAGAACAAAAACCATCATGGCAAGTAGTCACTGATTAGGTTTATACCCCATTAGTTTGTCCAAATCCCTTTCAGAGCGCTCCAGGTTGGTGGCCATCACAATTTCTCCTGGGAGCTAATTCCGAAACTTAACTATGCGCTGTGTGAAAAAGTATTTTCTTTTGTCTTTTAGCAAGCCAGCACTGCAGCCTAGCTGATGCACTTGAAATCCCAGAACACAGCCTACCAGTCTTGGAGTGGAGAATGGTTGAAGGAACCACAGCCTAGTGGCAGAACATTTGCTTTACATGTAAAAGGTCCCTGGTTCGATCTCTGGCATCTGCCTGAAACCCTGGAGAACCACTGCCAGCCAGTGTATTTTTAAAAATTCATCATATTTTATTAAATTCCAAAAAATTCACACATACACTCCAAAATATAATAAACTTTTCTTTGTTTCTTTTTGACTTCCCCTCTGAAATATACTCGGAGTCAAGTGTGAATTTCATGCTCTTTATTCAGCTCATAGTAGCAAGGAATTAATCTTTCACCAAAACGTCTGCTATATATACATTATTTACACAATCGGCCCCACGTGATTGGCTAATTCCGGGCTACTCCTGCAGGCCAATCAGGTTGCTGATTCACTTCATCCCTGGAGCCTGATTGGCTGCTCTTGCAGGCCAATCAGGTCGCTGATTCACTTCCGCCTAGAGCTGGAATGGGTGGCTCCTGCGGACCAATCAGACTGCTGCATTCTGGATCCTATTGTTCTAGGACCAATCAGACTGCTGCATTTTGGATCCTATTGTTCTAGGATTCAGCTCAGTACATAACACCCTCCCATTTTCCACTGTGTTTTTAATTTCTCCCCCTATTTTCTCTCTCTTATATCACAACCACCATACAATAATCTCCTATTCTTTCTGTTGCTCATAGTTCAAATCCTGCTCACAAATTCGTCATACTATAATATTTCTGTAAATATTCCGAAATGGGCTTCCGTTCTTCCACAAAACAATCCTCATTAAGTCCTCTTATTTTTGCTTTTAGCTTTGCCAATTCAGCATAGTCCATCGCTTTATTTATCCATTCTTCTTTGGTGGGAACTTCTTCCATCTTTGTGCATAGAGAATCCTAGCTGCTGTCATTACATACAGCCACTCAAACTAGAGGGACCAATGAACTGACTCAGTATAAGACAGCTTTGCATGTTATTATGTTGCTATGGTTGCACTGGAGATAATATCCCAGTGTGACGGTTGAAAGTTGCTGAGATGCACACACAAAAATGTGCCTTACAGTACCAATGCTGAAATCCCTAGAAGCCATACATGCATGACAGCAAGCTTCTATGTGCATATCCCTAATTGGGTTAGGAGTTCATAAGTGGGACACGGGTGGCACTGTGGTCTAAACCACTGAGCCTCTTGGGCTTGCCGATCGGAAGGTCGGTGGTTCGAATCCCCGCGACGGGGTGAGCTCCCGTTGCTCTGTCCCAGCTCCTGCCAACCTAGCAGTTCGAAAGCATGCCAGTGCAAGTAGATAAATAGGTACTGCTGTGGCGGGAAGGTAAATGGCGTTTCTGTGCGCTCTGGTTTCCGTCACGGTGTCCCGTTGCGCCAGAAGCGGTTTAGTCATGCTGGCCGCATGACCCAGAAAGCTGTCTGTGGATGAACGCCAGCTCCCTCGGCCTGAAAGCGAGATGAGCACCGCAACCCCATAGTCGCCTTTGACAGGACTTAACCGTCCAGGGGTCCTTTATCTTTTTACTTTAGGAGTTCATGCATATAGAGAACTGGCACTCCTGTGTTCATAGTTAGGGCTAGGCAGGTTGTATGGTTAACCCTAAAAATAATCTACGACTAACTCAATCTGCTTCTGGGTTGCTGGACAGCAGTTAAGATTTGCAGAGTTATGCAACCTTGGCTGCTGGAAGTGCATGCTGCTGGATCAGGGCCAGTCTATATTTCTCTTTAATGTGTCCGTCAACAGTGAATTTTTCAACAAAACTTTCAAAATTTAAGAGTTCGGGCTCAACAGGTTGTGCCTTTGAAAGGTCCTTCCCTTCACTTAGTGCTGCTGGATAATAAGAACAAATACAAGACCCTGAATTCATTCTGCAGAAATCAACCCTGCCCAGGAACTCTGAGCCAAAGCAAGGCTTAATCCCATTAATTCCCTTCCACATCTTGGAGCGAGGAGATGATGACTTTCTGTACGCAGCCTTCAGGCTTCCAAAGCTTTCTGGCTCTGGTGACACGGCAGTAATAGTGTCCTTGGTGCAGCGCAGGGACTAAATCAGTGTCCGCTCCAGACCTCTTTGGATCGCTGCGTGCAAAGCAGAGCGTTGCCAAAGCCTGCTGAACCAAATGACGCGCCATGATCTTGAAGCACACGTCAGAACGAAAGGCTTTCCTCCTATGATGCTGGCCACTTTTTAAGCAGCTGTTTATTTGCAGCCAACTGTACTTTTGACGTGTCAGAGACCAAGAACATAATAGGTGTTAAAAAAAAAAAAAACTACAGTGGTACCTCGGGGGTTAAGTACCCTTCAGGTTAAGAACTCCGCTAAGAACAGAAATCGTGCTCTGGTGGTGCAGCGGCAGCAGGAGGTCCCATTAGCTAAAGTGGTGCTTCAGGTTAAGTATGCTTCAGGTTAAGAACGGACCTCTGGAACGAATTAAGTACTTAACCCGAGGTACCACTGTACTGTATTTTTCTGTGTATAAGTCTAGCCCCCCCCAAATAAAATAGGTTTAAAATTGGGGGTCGTCTTATACACGAGTAGTGCTGAGGGGTGTTTTATTAATTTGGAGTCCCCCAAAATAGGGGGTGTCCTATATGTGGGGGGTGACTTATACATGGAAAAATACGGTAATGTGGCAAATCCTCTAGGGATGAATTATCAGTCATGCCAGTTATGCTGTAGAATGGTGGCCTGGCTGAATAGTGGCCCCTTCTAGGGTCCCTATGATCATCTATCGCACCGTGAATACCCCAGCTCTACTAGGTAAAGGTAAAGGGACCCCTGACCATTAGGTCAAGTTGCAGACAACTCTGGGGTTGCGGCGCTCATCTCGCTTTACTGGCCAAGGGAGCCGGTGTACAGCTTCCGGGTCATGTGGCCAGCATGACTAAGCCGCTTCTGGCGAACCAGAGCAGCGCAAGGAAACGCCATTTACCTTCCCGCCGGAGCGGTACCTATTTATCTAATTGCACTTTGACGTGCTTTTGAACTGCTAGGTTGGCAGGAGCTGGGACCGAGCAACGGGAGCTCACCCCGTTGCGGGGATTCGAACCGTCGACCTTCTGATCGGCAAGCCCTACACTGTGGTTTAACCCACAGTGCCACCAGCTCTACCACTGTTACATAAAAGCAGGAAGCAGGCTTCTAATGTCCTGTTGTGCCCAGAGCCAGGCTGGGTGGGGAATTTCACTTTTCAGCCAGCCCCAGAGCCCACCCAGTATGGTGAGAGCTTCTGTCATCCCTCGCTCGGGTCCGCGCTCCCCTTATAGAGGGAGACACTGCCATGAATCTCCTGGGCTGAGGAGAAATGAGCATGCTAGCTGCCCCGTCTATACACCTGGATGACTGAGGAGGCAACAGCACCGAGGAGGTAGAGTCCCAGCAAAGGAAGAATGGATACAAAAACTTCGGAATATACAGAAATGGTGAAATTTACTGGAAGAGTAAGAAATCAAGATAACAAACTTTTTATAAGAAAATGGAAATGGTTTATTGAATATTTACAGATAAATTCTAAACAGATAAGAACATTGGTAGGATTATCGTAATAACCTGCAGTTTCATAAGAGTACAGTGGTACCCCGTGTTACATATGCGATCCGTTCCGGGTCGCGCCACGTAACCCGGGCGTATGTAACATGAACGAAAAAGAAAAAAGAAGAAATCCGGAAGTTCGTGGTTCTTTGCACTTCTGCGCATGCGCAAACTGCGCAGAACGCTTCTGCGTTCCATGGCGGACTTCCGGGTTGTGGATGTCCGTAACTCGAATGTATGCAACACGCAGCATACGCAACACAAGGTATGCCTGTATATATGTAAAGAAGATGCATAAATGAGCAAAGTAAGTTAATTTGGATGTGCAGAAGATATTAAAAATAAATTTAAGGAACCGCAGAAAGAGGGGGAAGGAAGTCAAGTTTTGAAATGTCAAAATGATTGTAAAATTAGTGAAATGTATAAACCTGAAAAGTATAAATAACTTTTTTTTAAAGGGGGGGGGGAAGCACTGAGGAGGTAGAATGGGCTGCACCATTTTAGGAGGGGGAGATGCTTACACACACACACACACACACACACACACACACACACACACACACACACAATGCCATGCCTCAAAAACAGTGCACCAGGCAAAGGGCTGTGCTAGATTCTTTTTGTAGTTTCCCCGCCTTTCATTTCTAAGGAATCTTTTACATGTGGCTGGATTAAAAGGGGCATCTCTTCCCCCCCCCCCCAATCTTAAGTGGTGAAGTCTGTTCTCCGTTCTCACTCACAGCTAGCTCAGCTGCCCTATGGAAGCTCATCCTTATGTTGTCCCTGGGGAGGGTGAAGAATTGGAGAACTGGCAACTTCCCCGCCCCGCCCCCCCCCCTGGAAAAAAGCACTGGCTGTACTGCAATCCCAGCCATTAATCTCAGGCCATCTTCCTAAACTGGAGCTCCACCCACCCTTAGTAGATCTGGGTACAGCTACCAATGATTCCGGCAGCACTGCAGGAATTCTCAAGGTAAATTTATCTGCAGCTGGCAAGTCGGGGGGAGCATGTTCTTTGAAAGTGTTTCAGCGACCATCTCTTGTGCAGAGGCCTCAGCTGCTACATTTGGCAAGGAAAAGATGAAGTCCTAATGACTTTTGGAGTTTATGCTGAAATTACATTTTTGGCGCCATTAAATCCCACTGCATGCTGCAAAGGCTATATAATGCAATATCCATCAGATGAAGGCAAGACTGCGAAGCTTCCTGGCACTCGGAATCGATAGAGCCTGAAAAGAAAGAGAAAAAATGGCTCCAAGTGATTTAGGATTAGGCGTGCATCTCCTTTCCGTGAGCTCAGATCCATTTGGAAAGGCATTAATTCATTAAAGGGCTCTTGAAGGAGGCCATCAGCCGGTGTGGTCTCAGCCTGTGGAAGCCTCAAGGAAACGGAGAGCAGAACAATGGAGAGTAGGGAGGGATGGAGAGATCAATCATCCTTCCTTGGGCCAGACAGGCTTCAAACTAGCCGTCACTCAAGAGGAATGAAAAACACTGCTTTTTTTCCTGCAGTGTACTTGACCGGCTTTTGCAAGTTCTCTGAGGACCACAAGGAATCTTCTGTCACTTCATTGGAAGCTTACAGAGCAGTAACTCCTGTTGCTTTCAGAGTGAACCGCAGCTCCTTGTCACAGCGCATGCTCCCAGGTGCATTCCCCAGCATCTTCAGGTACAACCTGGGGGATGCCCCTGTTTGAAACCTTGGCAATCCACTGCTAGCCAGTGTAGACAGTACTAAGCTAGATGGGCCAATCATCTAACTTGGTATAAGACAGCATCTATTGTCAGGCTTCGGGGAATCTGATCCCTCCCATGGTAGCACCCAAGAAGCAGATAAACAAGAAGAGTTCTTAATCATTAATTCAATTTTCACAGAGAGAGACACGAAGGAATGTGGTCTCTCTTAGAATAATAGCGTTGCTCAGAGTAAAGTCCCACCCCTCCATCTCTCCTATTCTACAACATCCCTGCATCGGCTGATCTGAGCTTTCTGCATCTGAGCTTTCTGTTCCACTACCCTCAATGCTCGCCTGGTCCTAGGAGAGGGTGTGTGTGTCAGGAATGCTTTCCAAAGACACTGAGTCTGTCAGCTGCCTCTCCCCTGGTTCTTCTTCTTCCTGCTGTTCCTCTCCCAATATTTCCCAGCTCCTCCCCTCTGCAGCCTCTGAACTATGCCCTTCTGCAAACCACTGTTGTAATTCTATACCATCCTCCTGTTCTCGGGAAGGTTCAGGAGAAGGGGAGGCGGTCCCCACTTTTCTTCCTCAGTCCAGCCCCTGACACCTATGTTCCTGGGTACACCTCTGGCATAGCCATGTCAGGTGCTCACGGGCAACAGGAAACAATATATTTAAGAAGATGTGCTGCAGGCAGAGATTTAAACGAATTTGCTTCCAGCAATTCTTTCCGGAGATGTTAGATGCGAGGCCCAATCTGGGGCAATCTAGGGGTGTGTCGACTCCATTCAGTCGAAGCCCATATATGCTCAATTCGATTTGGGCTCCAACCAAAATGAGTGTATAGCCCAGGTCGATAGACTGGTTGTCTGGAAGCAACAATTGACTAGCACCCCAGGTCATCCAATGAGCTCCATGGACAAGTGGGGGATTTGAACCTGGGTCTCTGGATCCATAATGGCTGCATTGCTGGCAATCTCAGGTAGGAAGATTGCTGGTGCTCCCCAGGTTCTTCTTGTGAGCTTCCCAAAGGCATCTGGTTGGTTGCTATGTGAACAGGATGATGGATGAGATGGTCCTTTGGCCTGATCCACCAGGGATCTTCTTATGTTCTCACCCTGCCATTCCTGCTAGGAAATCTCCGGGGGTCCTGAGAACCAGCACAGCATAAAAGAAGATTTGCTAACTATCCTTATTGTTAACAATTATGCACATAGCATCCATCAATGCATGTGGCAACTTGCAAAAATTAAATCAAATGACCCCCTGCTGGAACAAAGGAAAAAACATCAGGAAGGATGGGAGGTGCAGGATAAAGCCTGAATGGGGGGGCCAATGCAAATATCTGCAGGGACGGGGGCGCAGAGACTTCCTAATGACTATGATCATCCCAAATTGGAACATGGGACAGCACCAATGCACAGAAAACAGATACTCCAATGCGCTGAGGTGCCAAGAAGGGCAATAAGGAATTTGTTTGTCAGTTTTAAATGAATGAATATGCAGTCCTGATTCCAAAGGGGTGGCTGCATCCTGAGCGTTGTAGGGCTGTGGCTGTACTCAAGGACTTGATATAAAAGACTCTGATGCTGGGAAAGATGGAGGGCACAAGGAGAAGGGGACGACAGAGGACGAGATGGTTGGACAGTGTTCTCGAAGCCACCAACATGAGTCTGACCAAACTGTGGGGGGCAGTGGAAGACAGGAGTGCCTGGCGTGCTCTGGTCCATGGGGTCTCGAAGAGTCGGACACGACTAAACGAATAAACAAAATATTTGCCTGCTTATTTGTATAGCAGCGTCAAGATGCACCACACTTTACAGGATACAGGAGGACAGGTGTCTGCCCCAAGGAGGAAACAATCTAGAATTCAGCACTGGGGAGACAAAGAGGGAGATGGAGGCCGGAGGAGACAGGGCTGTCAACATTTTTGTGCAAGTGTCTCGTAATACACACATTTTTGCATGCAATTTTGTCTGACTTGCATACATTTGCAAGCAACCCCCCACCCCCAATATAATGCTTCTCTTTTTTGCTCACTTTATGCTAGTTTATACATTTTTGCGCACATTATTGGGCTTCAGAACTGCATTGCAAAATTCAGAGAAGTGTTTCACCGACTGCCACTTGAGCTACATGCACACCAAACACTTAAAGCGTTACAATACCACTTTAAATGGTCATGGCTTCACCCAAAAGAATTCTGGGAACTGTAGTTTGTTTAAAGCACTGAGAGTGGTTAGGAGAGCCCCTATTTCCCTCCAAGAGCTACAATTCCCAGAGTTCCCTTGGAAGAGGGATTGATGGTTTAACTACCTCGGGAACGGAAGTTCTGGGAGGAGAATAAGGATCTCCAAAGAACTCTCAGCAGCCCTCTTAACACACTACATCTCCCAGAATTCTTTGGGAGCAGCTGGGACTGTTTAAAGTGATATCGTAGTGTTTTAAATGTACAGTGTGAATGTGGCCTTGGGTAGATTGGTCTTTACATGTGGACTGAACCACGTTTCTCCCCCATCCCCAACTGGGCTCACAAAGCAAGCAGCATCTCATCTTTGTCCCTGCCATGTGGGGCCAACGCAGAACAAAAGCTCTGTGGAGGAATGAAAGTGGACGTGTGCGCAGGGAGGCGACAGGGACATTCCCGGAGAAAGCGGTGCTGCTGTCAGACCTCCAGCTCTTTCCCTAGAGAGTGTCCATCAGCCAGGGGTGTAGGAAGTGGGAGCGGGGGGGGCAGTCCGCCCTAGGTTCCATCATGGAGGGGGTGACAAATTGTCAAGGAACAATTACTGCCCTACTAGGGTGGTTCATAAAAAAAAACTTTTTTTTTTTAAAAAAATGCCTGCTCCAAAGGTCTTATCTTACTACACTAGGGATTATATAGCTATATATGAAATTTCATGCATATCAGTTAATATCTTGACCCTCCTCCACAAAAATAGCTGTTTACTTGGCTGTTTTCCTATGTCGTGAAGGCTGAAATTTAAATTCAGTGGAGCACTTACTGTTCCCAACCCTAGCCCTGCGGAAAGCCATCTAATTAGACTTTAATTTGATTTTGGCATGTTTTTAGGAGGTACTTTAATTATTGTTTGATTTTATATCAATGTTATGTATCTGATGTTAGCCGCCCTGAGCCCGACTTCGGCTGGGGAGGGCGGGATATAAATAAAAGTTTATTTTTACTTATTATTATTCCTTTGTAAGAAAATATGAAATAACGTAAAACCATTTTTGCAGGCAAAAAATAAAAATAAAAATCAATGGGGGGGGTGACAAGAAATTTTTCGCACTGGGTACCACCTGACCTTCCTACGCCTCTGCCATCAGCATCTATGGGTCCTGAAAGCAGAGCAAACTGAAGACAAGCTTATGAGGAAGGCCTGTCAAGTGTGCAGTGATTGAGGTCCAGGCGATGGGTGGGAGGGGCGGCAGAGGTGGTGCGAAAGGCAGAGGGTCACCCTGGAAGAGCATCTGTTGAGGCACGAGCCATATGGAGCCTTTATCCTTTCCTGGGGAGGCACGAGTTCCCCCTCACCTCCGGCCTCCTTCCCCATTGTGCCAAGAGAATGCAGAGGCCTAACCAGGGATGGGGAGAAGGAAGGGAGGGGACAGCTGCCGTCCCAAATGCCTTTGCAGACCCACGGCTGGCAGGAACGCATAAAAGGGTGTTATGTGTACCCCCCTCCTCTGATGAGCTCTTCCCCAATTGCCTCGTAATCAATGAGCCACTCAAAGCATATTGAAGAGGGCGAGAGACGCTTAGTCCAGCATCCTGCTCTCACAGTGACCCACCCAAAATTGGGTGGCCAGATATGGACCAGGCTGGCATCATTTTTAACATCTGAGGTTACAGCTGGCATGGGTGTAGTTATGTAACACACGAGTATCTGCCTGTACAATGAATAAAATAATAATAATAATAATGATAATGATAATAATAATAATAATAATAATAATAATAATAATAATAATAATAGGCAAGGGGTGGGCCAGGGAGGGGTGTCAGCAGCACAAGAGAAGCATCCCCTCCCGCCCCTCCCCGCAGCCCGAGAGGGAAGGAAGCAAAGTGCCGAGCAGGTGAGTGAGCAAGCTGTGGAGCGAGGCTTTTTACCGGGCGGCAGGGCAACGGCGTCTCCCAAGCCACCCACTAAAAAGCCTTGCTCCGCGGCTTGCTCGCGGTTTGCCGCCGCTGCCAGCAACCCGCTACATAGCGCGCAGGCACAGTGTCGTTACGTAGTGACCCATGCATCGTACGTAGCGACCCATGCGTCGTACATAGCGACGCATGCGTGGTACGTAGCGACGCTGCGCATGCGCGCTACATGGCGACGCCTCGCCCCCGGGTGCATGTCGTGTTTGCTGCTCCGGGTGCCCGAGCGGCTTCCTACGCCTCTGGCCATAGCTTCGAAACATCTGATCAGTGTTCTGTGGCCGAGTCAGGGCGGCTGTCCATCAACAAGTTGGGTGTCATCAGCATACTGATGGCAACCCAAGCCAAAGCTCTGGACAAGCTGGGCGAGGGGGCGCATAAAGGTGTTAAAAAGCATCGGGGAGAGAATTGAGCCCTGCGGCACTCCACACACCAAGGAGTAGCACGACGACAGCTCTCTCCCCCCCCCCAGCGCCACCCTCTGTCCCCGACCAGAAAGGAACGAGCACAGCCATTGAAGGACTGTGCCTTGAATCCACACGTCGGTGAGGCGGCGGTCCAGTAGTTCGTGATCGACCATGTCAAAGGCTGACAGATCTAAGAGAATCAGCAGCCCTGACCTGCCTCGGTCCAGCTGCCTACAGAGATCATCAGTTAGGGCGACCAGAGCTGTCTCAGTCCCATGACCAGAGCAAAAGCTGGACTGAAATGGATCTAAAGCCAATGTTTCATCTAGAAATCCACCAAGCTGTTCAGCAACCACTCTCTCAATCACCTTGCCCAGGAACGGAAGATTTGAAACTGGGCGGTAATTGGATCTAAAGGATCTAACGATGTTTACTATAATGTGTTGCTTGTGCTATAAAGATGTGTTTGTGTGCAAATCAGCTCAAGGATGACCGTAATAGTAGGGTTGCCATATTCCCAAAAAATCCGGACAAAGTTTTTGAGCTGGCTTTTTGTGGGGGGGTGGGGAACACTCCCCCCCCAAATCATTTGGGGGCTTTTATTTTATTTTAAAAGCATTTAAAAACAAAACAAAAACAACCCCCCCTACTTGCCATACGTCCGGGTTTTCACAGACATTTTTCCGTTTCAGCAAAAATCCGCCTGGATGCTATTTTGCAGCCCGATTCCTGGATATGTCCAGGAAAGTATCACAAAAGGCAGCCCTACATAATTGGGAGGGCCCACCTTCCACCGTTGTTGCAGGTAGAAGTTCAATCAGGTATCACAAAGCAGTTTTGCATATGAAAGTAAATAATAAAGAATAATGAGGATGGCATTTTACCATCTCTCAGGAACGGAGGGATTAATCGTTACAGGCGCGCGGGGGGGGGGTGATGAGAAAGCCCTCCCTTTTCTTTGAATATATGCAAGTTTTTGAAATATGGTTATTTAAAGATGTGTTGGAGGGGGAGTAGTAATCCAGAACTAATTACACAGCTGTTGAAAAGCCCAGTAAATATGTGTTACTCAGGGACATACAATACCTTTGATGTAGTTGTAATCCGACAGAAGTTATTATAGGTTTCCACAGCTGCGAAGCATTCCAGCTTAGTGGGGATTTCTTCTCTCTCTCTCTCTCTCTCTCTCTCTCTCTCTCTCTCTCTCCCTCCCTCTTTTCTTTTGCTTTCACTCTGTGGCAATCGGTAGAAGCAGAAAACGGAAATTGTGCTGCCAAAGCAAAAGGATGATTCTCCTAGTAACACAGTAACACACTGCCTCTGGGGAAAAGAGAGAGAAAGAGAGATTTGTGGAGGGGTGGGGAGAGAGATGGAGAAGGAGAGAGACAGAGAAGATGCAGATACAGAAGAGCATTAACCTGTCGCGAGGCTTAAGGGGGCTTAGGAGATAATAAAAACTGCCTCTGTGAATTCAGGCCAGGCTCGATTTCAACAAGGCTTTGCCATCGAGACAATGCGGAGCTTTAAATAAAAGAAGTGCAACTTTCACAATGGAGTGGGGGATTCTCTTCACTTAAGCCTGGGAGGGAGCCAGTGGTCTTCATGCGATGCACACTACAGGCACAAACACACACACACATACACACACATATGATATACGGGATTTTTTTAAAAAAGGAGGAGAAATGTAGCAAGGACAACAGCCCGATAGGAAAACATTCAACCTGTTATCATTTAAATTGATCAGCGAAGCAAGAAGATCTTGGGGATTTGTAAACCTGGAGGGGAGGGCGGTGGGGGAAGTAACAGCTGGAACTTATGGCTGTTTCCATTCCCCAATGCCTCCAGAATTGCAGCTCAGGGATAAAGAGATTTCACACAAGCCCATCAGGCATTAAATGGATCATTTGCTACATCTACTGGGCACTTCATAACACTCCACGGTGTTATGCCTGGGGCGGGCAGGCTGCTCCCCACAGGCCCCACGGTCTGAGATGCAGAGTCTTGGCATGGAAGAACAACATAAAGGGGGGGGAGTGGGGAGCTGACCTTGCTGCAGGGATGCCACTGGGCAGCCAGCCCAAATCGCTGCTGCTTTCTTTTCTTTTTCTGCTAGCTGTTATTCCAATGCGTCCCTGTGTGTTAACCTTTGCTTTGCTGCTTCTTACCGAGTAACTTCAGAGACATCCACCCTGGTGCAACACTCCTATTCATGGTGAGAACGCTACATACAAGTAACAAGAACAAATACCGACAAAGGAAGAATGGATTGTGAAACTAACGGAGTATGCGGAATTGGACAAGATGACGGGGAGAATCCGCAAACAGCGGGACCAGAAGTTCCTCAAAGACTGGACTAAATTTGCAGACCATCTAAAGGAAAATAGTACTCAATTGAATACGTTGGTAGGACTGCAGGAAGCTTTGTAGAGTAAAGAAGAAATATTGTTGTTAATATGAAAATATAGTGATGAATCTTTGGGAAGCAATAAGGTAAAACAATGATTGATTTAGGAAATACAGATATAAGGAATAGATATTAGAATATCATAAGGAAGGTCTGACGGAAGTCACGGCCGTAAAAAGCCAAAACTGTATAAGATGTGAAGAAGAATACGTGAATGTATTATTGTATCTTTAAAAAACTAATAAAAAATGATTATTAAAACAAGAGAGAGAGAGAATGCTACATACAAGTAGAGTGGAACCTCGAGTTGGAGAGGCACATCCGCAACTCGAAGCATTCGCATCCGGAAGTGCCGCGTCTGCACATGCGGCGCATGCACGATTGTCGAAACCCGGAAGTAACCCGTTCCGGTACTTCCAGGATGCCGCAGGATGTAATGCGAAAAGACGCAACATGAAGCGGGCGCAACACGAGGTATGACTGTATGTGAAATTGTTGTGGTACCTTTGCAACGGCCTAGGGGGCATGGATGAGTGAACCTGCCTCCTTCTAGATGTTGCTGGACTCCCACTCCCATCAGCCCCAGGCAGTATAGCCAATGGTCAGGGATGATGGGAGTTGGAGTCTAAAACCAGAAGGAAGGCCACAGGTTCCCTGTCTTTGCTCTAGGCTGCAATAGCAGAGGGCCTTCTTGGCAGGCAGAGGGCCTTCTTGGCTGTGGTGCCCTCCTTGTGGAATATCCTCCCATCAGATGTCAATGACCGTATAACACCAGTCCTAAAAGACCTACATTGGCTCCCGGTACATTTCCGAGCACAATTCCAAGTGTTGGTGCTGACCTTTAAAGCCCTAAATGGCCTCGGCCCAGTATACCTGAAGGAGCGTCTCCACCCCCATCGTTCAGCCCGGACACTGAGGTCCAGCTCCGAGGGCCTTCTGGCGGTTCCCTCATTGCGAGAAGCCAAGTTACAGGGAACCAGGCAGAGGGCCTTCTCGGTAGTGGCGCCCGCCTTGTGAAACACCCTCCCATCAGATGTCAAGGAAATAAACAACTATCTGACTTTTAGAAGACATCTGAAGCCAGCCCTGTTTAGGGAAGTTTTTAATGTTTGATGTCTGATTCTATTTTTAATATTCTGTTGGGAGGCGCCCAGAGTGACTGGGGAAACCCAGACAGATGGGCGGGGTATAAATAATAAATCATTATCATTATTAATGAGATAAAGACCTACACAACTTTTAGAAGACATCTGAAGGCAGCCCTTTATTGAGAAGTTTTAAACGTTTGATGTCTTATTATGTTTTTATATGTGCTGGAAGCCACCCAGTGTGGCTGGGGTATGATTATGATGATGATGATGATGAAGACGAAGAAGATGAAGACGATGACGAAGAAGACAACGAAGAAGACAACAACGAAGATGAAGACGAAGAAAGAAAGCCAGAGAACAACCACTTTACGTCCTGCCAACCTTGAGGGACCTTTGTGAGGGAGTAACTAGTAAGCTGGAGTCTCAGACAGGTTTTCTTTAAATAAACATTAAATATATATTTAAGGCAAGATAGTATATAACACAAATGGATTAAACTTGGGTTACTTCAGGAATACAGTGCAATTTCACTTTAATTCGTCCTCAGTTGATTTTGCGTTATAGGTTTGGTTCCTTTATATCAGTGTTTCTCAACCAGTGTGCCTCCAGATGTTTTGGGACTACAACTCCCATCATCCCTCGCTAGCAATACCAGTGGTCAGGGATGATGGGAATTGTAGTCCCAAAACATCTGGAGGCACACTGGTTGGGAAACACTGCTTTATATGGCCATACTTTCTTTCAGTTATCCACCCCTTTAACAATCCTGCTCCTGAGGTATGTTAGTCATAGACCAAAGGGCTCTCCACACACCCTCTCCTCACTGGGTTTGGGAGTTTCTTCTTTTCCTTAGAAGATTCTCTCCCCTCCGGACTAAATTTGAGTCCCAAGTAGGCTGTTCCCAGGGGTATAGCAACGTGAGGGTAGTGGGGGTGGTGCGCTCCCGGTGCCACGTCTCCGGGGATGACAAGGCATGTGGGTTGTCACCGGCGGCGCTCCAGCGCCATACTGACGATGCTGGGATCCTCTGCTCGCGGCTGCAGCCGCATGTAGTGGATCCTCCGTTTGCAGCTGCAGCCGTGAGCAGAGGATCCTGGCACCGTCCGTACAGTGCTGGAGCACAGCCGGCAACCCACTACCTAGCGCACATGCAGGCTGATGCTACGTAGGGTGCATGCTTCGTACGTAGCGACGCTGCGCATGCGCGCTACGTAGCAACGCTCCGCCCCCCGGGTGCATGTCATGTTTACTGCTCCAGGTGCCCGAGTGGCTTCCTACACCTCTGACTGTTCCTTTGCAGCTCCTGCTTCTCCTGGCTCAACCTGTCTCCCAGTAAAATTCCGGTCTATTCCTCCTACAGGACACCACACTCTGTCCTTCACAATACGCTCAGAGTGGAAGTTGTTTGTCCAGAACCAAATCTTTCTCCCATTCACTCTTTATACCTCAACCTGTCTCCTAACCTGTCTCCCAACCTCTCCAACCCATAGCTGTCAACCCTCCCTTTTTTTGTGGGAAACTCCCTTATTCCAATGCCGTTTCCCGTTGCTATCCCGGATTGTTGCTATCCCTTAAATTTCCCGGATTTCAAAGGAAGCAGCTCCTTTCCCTCCCTGCCGGCCAGGGAGGCTCCTCAGCTGCGTTGCTCGGCTGCCAATAAGGAGTCTGAGACCGACTGGGGGCGGAGCTTGCATGCCTTGTGCAGCCAGACCCTCACGCCCAACCAGACAGACAGCCTGCCTGCCGTCTATGCGCTCGCTCTTTCGCTCACCTGTTCGCGCTCAGCCTCTGGAGCGCAGGGTGGCGAGGCTACTTGGTGCCATTGCACCGCCCTCGCAGCATCCCTTATTTTCAAATCCGAAAGTTGACAGCTATGCTCCAACCTCAATTCCAACTCTCCAAAGACTCTCTTCAAACCCTTTCCTTTTAAACTCTCCCTCCTGGAACCACGGGCCAATCAGAGGCTGCCATTCATTAACCATTTGCTGGCAGGAAAAGAAAAAAGAAGAAAAGAAACACTTTTTCGTCACAGGGACAAGTGGATAAATATTTGTGCTGCAGCACTTAGTTCTTCTCTCTTTCAAGTTTAAAATTTGCATTCAAAATTTGCCTTGCAAAACTTTAAAATCCTAGTGAACGTTGACTATTTGCAAGTATCCATTCCAGCTTTAGTAGGCACTGAGTCATTGTTTCCAAAGTTCAACATGAACATAAACCATGCGATCATTTGCTTGTGGGGATTTGTAAGACATAAAATACAAAAGAAAGCCCACAACAGCCTGAGTAGGAGCCAGCTCTTTGATATGCGAAAGCAGCCATAGAAGCCAAAGAATTTGCTGACTGATATATATATTTTAAAAAAAACACATATGGGGGATTTGAAGGGGGAAGGGAATGGGGAGTCAAGCAAATGCTGGGAAATAATGCTGCTCTTAATGTTCTCAGTCCTGAAAATGTAAGGGGGTGTCTTGTCCAATATTAACCCTCTTGAGAACTGAGATAGAGTGTTAGCACTTTATCACAGGTTTCTGCACAGGTTGGGGCAAGATTAACACCCATTAATGATCTCAGAAGCCCACTGTGATGTAACAAGGCTTTTAGTGTATCTGCCCCTGTTCTAAAAGCCTTGTTACATCACAGTGGGCTTCTGAGATCATTAATGGGTGTTAATCTTGCCCCAATCTGTGTAGAAACCTGTGACCCCTGACCATTAGGTCCAGTCGTAACCGACTCTGGGGATGCGATGTGGCGCTCATCTCGCATTTTTGGCTGAGGGAGCCGGCATACAGCTTCCAGGTCATGTGGCCAGCATGACAAAGCCGCTTCTGGCGAACCAGAGCAGCGCACGGAAATGCAGTTTACCTTCCCGCTGCAGAGGTACCTATCTATCTACTTGCACTTTGATGTGCTTTCGAACTGCTAGGTTGGCAGGAGCAGGGACCAAGCAACGGGAGCTCACCCCGTCACGGGGATTTGAACTGCCAACCTTCTGATCGGCAAGCCCTAGGCTCTGTGGTTTAACCCACAGTGCCACCCGCATCCCTGAAGGGCAGTATACAAATATAATAAATGAAGATAAATAAGATGGTCCAACACAAGTAAGGTAAAGGGACCCCTGACCATTAGGTCCAGTCGTGTCCGACTCTGGGGTTGTGGCGCTCATCTTGCTTTATTGGCTGAGAGCCGGCGTACAGCTTCCAGGTCATGTGGCCAGCATGACAAAGTCGCTTCTGGCGAACCAGAGCAGCGCACGGAATCGCCGTTTACCTTCCCGCCTATTTATCTACTTGCACTTTTACCCCTGTTCTGTGGAATAGCATCTCTGTCGAAAAGTGCTCTTTTTTGGGTGTGGGTGTGTGATTTCATATGGGTCATGTGAGTCGCCCGGGAGCACAGCCTGTAAGACGCGTGTCCCAGTTTTTGGCCTGGATATGTTTGAGGGAAGAATTGATGCTTTTGAATTCTGGTGCTGGAGGAGACTCTTGAGAGTCCCATGGACTGCAAGAAGATCAAACCTATCCATTCTGAAGGAAATCAGCCCTGAGTGCTCACTGGAAGGACAGATCCTGAAGCTGAGGCTCCAATACTTTGGCCACCTCATGCGAAGAGAAGACTCCCTGGAAAAGACCCTGAGGTTGGGAAAGATGGAGGGCACAAGGAGAAGGGGACGACAGAGGACGAGATGGTTGGACAGTGTTCTCGAAGCTACCAATATGAGTCTGACCAAACTGCGGGAGGCAGTGGAAGACAGGAGTGCCTGGCGTGCTCTGGTCCATGGGGTCACAAAGAGTTGACACGACTAAACAACAAATGTTTGAGGGTGACAGATAGAAACCCAGAACTGGCTTATATAGTCAATAATATCCTGCAGCTTACCGTTGGGTTTTTTCTGGAAGCCCATAAATCAGCAAGGAAAGATTTGGTCTTTTAGCCAACTGACCTTGTCAACGGGAACATCAACATCCAGCAAAGAAGAAGGTTTTGAAGGAGGAGCTTGCTGCGTTGTACAGTAATTTATATACTTTGCCATCCCCACCGCTTCCCACTGAGTGGGTGCTTAAAAGCTTATTGCAGCCGGCTCACTTCCAGCCCTGTAGTGATCTGTAGAGTAATAAAATGTCTGCCCAAAGCACTTCAGTTAGCTTGGGAATCCTTTTATAGATTAGCCATGAGAAACAGCCAGAGCATCAAAAAGCACAACATTAGCTTTTTGATGAGAAACAATTACAGGCCAGCAACAACTCAGAGCTGACAGTGCAGTGGCCCCACTCGATTCAAATGCACTACACACACACACACACAACAGATTCCTTCCCTCACAAAATACCGAGAGATCTGCTGCCAGCAAGGCTGCCAAATGCATATTGAACCAGCTTTTTCTGTAATGTGCTTAAAATCACCGTGAATTCCTTCAGAACAGGGAACTTCACTTGGCAGGGATTCAATGTCAAACTAATTAGACGGTTGTGAGCTTCCAAAAAGATGTCGCTCCCCCCCCCCCCCGAGAGTGGGGAGCTCAGCAAGTGAGGTGCCTTCGCTATTAATGCTGTGGAATAAAAAATGGCCCCCGGTAGAATAGGGCCAGGAGGCTGTTGTCATAGCGGGGTGTGTGTGGTGTGTGTGTGTGTGTGTTTCTTCCCATCAAAAGATGATAACACACAGCAGTTGCCAAAGGGAACGCAGTAAAACCAAAACACCCACCACATAAAATGCTGGTTCCAGGTGTTAAATCATAAATTATTTCAGCGGTGTGTTGATCTACATTTTTATAGGGTGTTCGAAATGGCAGAGACTGTATTTTAACAGGGAGAAATGTAAAGTACTACACTTGGGCAAAAAAAAATGAAAGGCACAAATACAGGATGGGTGACACCTGGCTTGAGAGCAGTACAAGTGAAAAGGATCTAGGAGTCTTGGTAGACCACAAACTTGACATGAGTCAACAGTGTGATGCAGCAGCTAAAAAAGCCAATGCAATTCTGGGCTGCATCAATAGGAGTATAGCATCTAGATCAAGGGAAGTAATAGTACCACTGTATTCCGCTCTGGTCAGACCCCACCTGGAATACTGTGTCCAATTCTGGGCACCACAGTTCAAGAAGGATACTGACAAGCTGGAACGGGTCCAGAAGAGGGCAACCAAAATGGTCAAAGGCCTGGAAACGATGCCTTATGAGGAACGGCTTAGGGAGCTGGGTATGTTTAGCCTGGAGAAGAGAAGGGTAAGGGGTGATATGATAGCCATGTTCAAATATATAAAAGGATGTCATACAGAGGAGAGAGAAATGTTGTTTTCTGCTGCTCCAGAGAAGCGAACACGGAGCAATGGATCCAAACTACAAGAAAGAAGATTCCACCTAAACATTAGAAAGAACTGTGACGGTACAGGTAGGTGAAGCTAGAATATGAGAGTGCTGGAGGGGAAACAGTTAATGAGATTACCAATCAGAACCCAGAGGGAGGGGTAAGGTGGAGTCAGGGGGACTATAAAAACCCACTCTGGGGAGGTTCTGGGAGAGTTGTTGAGGGTGGTAGTTGGGTGGAGGTTCTGAGGGAGTTTTGAAGTGGGGAGTCAGTTGGGCAGTGTGGGAAAGAGGATTTAGTTCAGTTAGGTGAGGAACAAATACAACAAATAAGTATTCTTGTAAACATGATGAACATGCATTTTTATTCTGTACTAAATAAACATAACTTTGAGGTTACAATTTAAACCTGACTGGACTCAATAGATTTACCAGGTAGGCCCTGGTTGGTGGCAGTGGGAGAAGGGAGAGTGGTGGCACAGGGATCAATCGACAGTGAAACGTCCGGGGACCCTGCGTGTTCGCCACAAGAACTTCCTGACAGTAAGAGCTGTTCAACAATGGAATTTGCTGCCAAGGAGTGTGGTGGAGTCTCCTTCTTTGGAGGTCTTTAAGCAGAGGCTTGACAGCCATCTGTCAGGAATGCTTTGATGGTGTTTCCTGCTTGGCAGGGGGTTGGACTGGATGGCCCTTGTGGTCTCTTCCAACTCTATGATTCTATGATTCTACCCTACACTAATTGTTGGCCCACACCGCTGTGATCTCTCTTCCCCGAGCTGTGTGTGAGAGATGCAGCCACTTCCATGGCATTCGCTAGGAGAAAGAGTGAGATACCCTTAAGAGGCTCATTGCTGTTGCGGCCCAGGGCTGTTTCTTTTGAGTGCGGCAAGTGTGAGGAACATTTGGTACTCTGGATGTTGCTGAACTACAACTCCCACCATCCATGGGAGTTGTAGTTCAGCAGCATGTGGAGGGCCAAAGGTCCCCAACACCTGGGATATTTTATTTATTTTTTATTATTATTATTATTATTATTATTATTATTATTATTATTATTATTATTAAATTTCCAAGTAGCTCTGTTGGTAGAGCATGAGACTCAATCTCAGAGATGTGGGTTCGAGCCCCACTTTGGGCAGCTAGACAGGTGACTGGCAGCAGCCACCGGAACCATATAACACCGGTCCTAAAGGACTGGCTCCTAGTATGTTTCCAAGCACAAGTCAAAGTATTGGTGCTGACCTTTAAAGCCCTAAACGGCCTCAGCCCACTATACCTGAAGGAGCGTCTCCATCCCCATCGTTCAGCCCGAACATTGAGGTCCAGCTCCAAGTGAGGTTACAGGGAACCAGGAAGAGGGCCTTCTCAGTAGTGGCACCCACCCTGTGAAATGCCATCCCATCATATGTCATACAGATAAACAACTATTCGACTGGCAAAGGTTCCTTGGACATTTTAGAATCCTTCTTTTAGGCTTCTGAGGCATGTGGGAAGCTTACATGGGGATGAGTCAGTGGTCAGAGCATCTGCTTTGCATGCAGAAGGTCCCAGGTTCAATCCTAGGAGTGTCCAAGAAGGATTGGGAAACACCCCTTCCTGAAATTCTGGAGAGCTGCTGTCAGTGTAGACAATACTGAGCCAGATTGACCATTGTTTTGACTCAATATAAGGCCACTTCCTGTCTTCCTGTGTACATGAAAACAGGGGTCTCCCTGCTTCAGATGGTCACCCTCCAGCTGATGGGGGTGATGATGGTTGTTTGTGGAGTCAGCAGTCTCATCTCCATTGTGTGAAAACACACACACACACCCTCTCACTTGTTCACTCTACAAAGCTGGGGAACGAACACCTGAAGATGGCTTGTGTTGAAGCTTAAAACCAAATCACCACATTTGAGCTGTTTTGTTCTGACCAAACGCTCAATCTGTGAAAACAGCACGGCTTCTACACTCAGCTGACCCTGAAGAAGACTGAGAAATGTGTCTCAGGAGGGTCTCCCGCTGAGCGGCGTTTTAAAATAAGCAAAGGGATACTTTCAAGTCCTTCCTCCTTTCCGCCCCAACTCACCCTCAACAAACTGAGTTGAAACAAAGGCAGGAAGACATGGGAGAATGGAGGAGGAAGTGGCGACCGAGTGATAAAATGCCCCCCAAGTAAACGCAGGGGAGCTGAGAAGTGCAGATGTTGGGAGAAGACCTGTTGATCATCCAACCCATTTCCCCAGCAAGGCTTCCTTGAGGCAGCCCACATCCTTGGGATGGTCCCCAGATGTCTGTTGTTTTCAAGAGCCATCGTTTATTTGCTAGGGTCTCTTCCTTCTTCCAGGCAACCACTGCTCAAGGATTTCCTGAGTCATGACACTGAACACCAGGAGAGAGGATTAAGGATGGGCTGGCAGGAAACTGCTTTTGTTGAGTGTTGCTGCAGCACCACACCTAATGAAGAGGATAAAATCTACCACTTTTACAGGGGGTGGGGGGTCCTGGGCATGTTTATGCAGAACTAAGGCCAGTGGGTCGGGACCCAGGTGGCACTGTGGGTTAAACCACAGAGCCTAGGGCTTGCTGATCAGAAGGTCGGTGGTTCGAATCCCTGCGACGGGGTGAGCTCCCGTTGCTTGGTCCCAGCTCCTGCCAACCTAGCAGTTCGAGAGCATGTCAAAGTGCAAGTAGATAAATAGGAACCACTCTGGCGGGAAGGTAAACGGCGTTTCCATGCGCTGCTCTGTTTCGCCAGAAGTGGCTTTGTCATGCTGGCCACATGACCTGGAAGCTGTACACCGGCTCCCTCGGCCAATAAAGCGAGATGAGCGCCGCAACCCCAGAGTCGGACACGACTGGACCTAATGGTCAGGGGTCCCTTTACCTTTAAGGCCAGTGGAGTTCTCAGAGTCTTACAGAGCAATCTGGAAGCAGCAGGGGTGAGTGGAACAGCCAGTTGAGACCCACGTCTGAAGGCCTGCCGGCTTACACTAACCAGGATGGAAGGTGGAGGGGACGTTTTTATGGACAGGGGAGATATTCAATTTTCTTTGCAATTAAAGACAAACCTACCTCATTTGAACTTTCCAAGACAGCACGCGAAGCAAGACTCTGCGAAAGTCACGCTTCTCTGAATTTTGCAACGCAGCTCTCCCAGCCAACTATTGCGTACCCAAATGCAACTCACTAGACTAAACCGTGCGTAGAAATGCAGAGATTGGTGACGATAACAAATAAAACGCATCACATTCAGGGAAGCTGCTTTGCAAAAATGGGTGCATTGGCCAAATGGAGTAGGAAAATGTGTTCGTTTGGAGAAATTGGCACTGAACTGCTGGTGAATTTTCACGAGGACTTTAAAAAAATAATCTCAAAACGATGAGGGAATGTGGAGAGCTGGACTTAAGTTTGGAAAAATGAGGAACCGGGGGAAACCAAAACTGACCTATTTGGCCGCTCCTAGTGGTTTTAGAGTCATTTTTGGCAGTGCCAGATCTAGGCTGGTACAGTTGATGCCACTGGATTGGGTCCCTCTCTGTGTAATGGTCTTAGGTGTTAGGATGCCAACAAGTTGGCGTGCTGAAGAGCAGCAGTCAGAGCCGGATAAAGCCGAGGTCAAACAGTCCGGGTCAGAAGCCAGTCGAAGTCAGTTCAAGCCAGAAGTCAGGAAGCCGAGGTCAGGATCAAGCCAGGAGTCAGAAAGCCGAGGTCACGAAGCCGAGGTCAGGATTAAGCCAGGAGTCAGAAAGCCGAAGTCACGAACACAGGAACCAGGAACAGGACGAGCAAGAACAACCACATGCTCCAGCACAGCAGTTGCAGGTGCTGGTGCATGGAGCAGCCAGCCTTCCTTAAGTAGCCGGCTCATGACCACGCCTCTTACGAGCTGCAGTTGCCTCTAATTGTTCCCTACATCTCTCAGCTCTACGTTCTACAGCTGAGAAGGGAGGAGGGGAGGGGGCCAGCCGGTTCCTCTCCTCACAAGGGCCTGATTCTGGCTCGACTTACTCCTCCTCCTGTTCAGGTCTTTCCACTTCCCTATCTGATTCTTCCTCTTCTGAGGAGTGCCGCCACCAGTATTCTCCAGGTATGAATTCCTCCATTTCCCCAGATTATTCCATGGGTGCAGCCTTGCCAGGGGGGGGGGGGCTTGCCACCACTCCTCCTCGTCCAGCTCAACCCTGACATTAGGATCCAGCGAATTCATGGCCTGTCTTGCTTTGCCCCAAAGACTTCTGCTGTGGAGCCCACCCAACAGTGGAGCCTGGTGATACCTCTGGCCTATCTCATCCTGTGTTAATGATCAGGGGGTTAAAACTGCAGCCTGACTCCCAATTACTTGTGCATCTTTAACATTTTCTTTATTTTAAACATGAGTACCCCCATCTTTTCAATTTTTTCCCCATGTGCAAAGCTGCTTGCATAAGGCCCCATCTGCACTACACCATTGAAGCAGCATCAAACCACTTTAAACAATCATGGCTCCCCCCCCCCGTGAAGGATCTGGGGAACTGTAGTTTGTTAAGGGTGCTGAGAATTGCTACGGGACCTCCTATTCCCCTTCCGCGCACAGAGCTACAATTCCCAGAGTGGTTTAACAATCCATCTCTCTTTCCAGGGATCTTTGGGGACTGTAGCCCATTGAGGGCTGAGTGTGGCCACAGAACGCTTGCTGACCCAAGAGCTATAACCATCTTAAATGCTGTAACCAGATAATATGGACTTGGAGAGCTGTGATGGGTGTATGCGTGTGTGTGTGCATGTGTGGCTTTTTTTGGTGTGTGTGTTGTGCTGTTTTTTTCTTTTTCTTTCTGGTTTTTACGGGATGGCATGCAATTTCGTTGCACTTGTATAGCATTGTGCTTGTACTTGTGCAATGACAATAAATAAATTATCTATTATCTATTATCTGACCATTGGCAGGAATTGAAAAATTCAGAGGGAGGGGGACTGGAATGGAATATTGCGAAGGAGGACATGGCTGGCTGGTTGAAACAGCGAACAGGAGTGCGATATTTGGTTGCGAGTATCATTTGTCAATCTAATAGAACCATTACTTCCATTAGGCAGGGTGTCTGGTTCCATTCAGGGTGCTGGAGCACAGTTTTAAGATCTCTTTGGAGTTTGTTTCAGTCATTGGCAAACCAACCAAGGACCTCTGTCCCTATTTGACTTTGATCATTACCTGCTCAGAGAGACGGCGCTCTCCCCTAAATTGGAGCTCTCTCGTGTCTATATAGTCAAGTACTTCGTGGTGAAAATAGAAATCATTAAAATTTGCAAGCCGTATCACTCGGATGGCTCCAACGACCTGTGGGACTGCCCCACTTTTCAGGCAATTGAAGCACTAAGGCATAATTTATGTGCTGCAGGAGATATTTCCATATCACAGAGATCACTCCTTTCCCCGTGATGGCTTGTGAAGGGATGCTGCTGGTGTAAGAAGCCACAGAGAGACGTCAATTACATAACAACTTGTTTTGACATGTATAGTGCATCTTATTTATGGTGATAGCCCAAATGTGCGGCTTTAATGCGCCTGAGCATTGTTTCCAAGGCTGCTTTCACCAAACCGAAATGGGATCAGAGAGAGCGGATGTTTCACAATGAATCAACGTCCTAAGCCACCACTGACAGTTTGGACAAGCAGCCTCCGACGCAAGGAGTTTAATTTTTATTTTAATTATTATTTATACATGAGAAGGATCTGTGTCCATTAGGGGGAGGCGCAGAACATGAAAGAAGACACTGGAACTGGAGGTGGTGGGGGGGTTGCAGCAACAAAGAACAAAGAGTAAACCAAGAGTCAGAGTAAGCTCATAGGTGTGTCCTGATGCAACTGGGGCCAGTACAGTCATACCTCGGGTCGCGCTCGCTGCAGGTAACGCGTTTTCGGGTTACGGACGCACTGAACCCGGAAGTACTGGAACGGGTTACTTCCGGGTCTCGGCTCTCGTGCATGCGCAGAAACACTGAATTGTGTCATGCGCTTGCGCAGACGCGGCACTGCGGATTGCGAACACTGCGGGTTACGAATGCGCCTCCCGCACGGATCACGTTCACAACCTGAGCGTCTACTGTATGTGCAAAATCATGCACACAAATGCATGCTAAGTATTTTATTTTATTTATTGTTACTTTTATATTACAACCCCCCCGAAAGAGAACATGTGCCAAGATGCCAAAAATATTTTGTTTTCAAAGCAGCCCAGCATGTTCCCACCAATAATCAGGAACATGGGAACATAGGAAGCTGACTTATACCAAATCAGACCATTGGCCAGTCTAGTTCAGCACTGTCTACACTAAGGTTAAAAAAAAGGGTAAAAGACCCCTGGGTGGCTAACTCCAGTCAAAGGTGGCTTTAGAATGCGGTGTTTATGGCCAAGGGAGCCGCTGTTTGTCCACAGTCACTTTTCCAGGTCAAGTTGCCTGCATGACTAAACCGCTTCTGGCACAACAGAATACCGTGACGGAAACCAGAGCGCACGGAAATGCTATTTACCTTCCCAACACAGTGGTACCTATTTATCTACTTGCACTGGTGTGCTTTCGAACTGCTAGGTTGGCAGGAGCTGGGACAGAGCAACAGGAGCTCACCCCATTGTGGGGATTCGAACCACCGACCTTTTGATCAGCAAGCCCAAGAGGCTCAGTGGTTTAGACCACAGCGCCACCCATGTCCCATTGTTTACACTGTCTGGCAGTGGTGCCCACCCTGTGGAACACCCTCCCATCAGATGTCAAGGAAATAAACAACTTTCTGACTTTTAGGAGACATCTGAAGGCAGCTCTGTTTAGGGAAGTTTTTAATGTTTGATGTTTTATTCTGTTTTTAATATTCTGTTGGGAGCCGCCCAGAGTGGCTGGGGAAACCCAGCCAGATGGGTGGGGTATTAATAATAAGTTGTTGTTGTTGTTGTTGTTGTTGTCACCTTCCTCTCCATTTCCGCGTCCAGTTCAAAGTATTTGGCAATATGCCTCATTCGAGGGTAAATATGGAAACCATGGCAGGAAAGGATCAGAAGCCAATGGATAAAGTAACTTACGGGATTATGTTAAAATTTGTAAAGTTTTTGCGTGGAAAACAAATAAATAAGATTTTTTATTTTAAAAAACACTACGAAAAACAAAGTATTGGTGTCAAGGAGGACAGCTTTCCAAACATTTAAATAAATGAATGAATACGAGGCATATTGCTACTATTGATTAATACTCATTTGCATCGAGATTCTGCAGTTTAGTCAGCACAGAGTAGAACAGAGCATATTATGGTTGGCTATAGCAATATATCTGCAGGCAAGAGCTGTAAAGTAACAGTTGCCACCTGCCATATCGTGCTGCCTGTCTCTCCCCAACACGTCCAGCTTCCCCTCCGCAGATCTGTTCTCTTATTTGAGAGATGCAGCATGTTTCCTGTCCAGGAAGTATCAGCGCAGGGCGAAGCTATGTGGTATGTATCTCAAGCTGCAAAGAATACATGTCAAAATAAGCCTCTGCAGCTCTGCGTTGAGTGAATGTAAATTGTCACTCATGCCACTTCTCGCGTGTCACTTTTCGATGCAAGGAAATCTTGCAAAGGGATTCGCGAGAAGCTGCTAAAGGATCCCCCAAAAGGAAATGGCCATTCAAATACATCTGGGGCGGTTCAGTGTAAGTGATCTCAACCTTGCAAAGACGTAGGTGGAGTTTGAGACAAAATTGACGTCTGGTTGAAATATCATGAAATCAATGAACTTTTTAAGAAGGACAGAAAGATCGGCTTTCAAATGGAAAAGTCAAAATGGAAACAGAACTGTTAGAGCCAAAAATAAAAAAAATTGTCTAGAATGTACAATCTGCTGCTGGAATGGCATACTCAGGACGAACTTGTGAAATCCGCGATGATAGATTGGGCTAAAGATGTTGGACATAATATAATGATGGCAGACTGGGAAAGACTTTGGAAGACAGGAATAAAATTTACTGCTTGTAATTTGTTAAGAGAAAACATCATGAAGATGATATATCGATGGTACTTAACCGCAGTAAAGCTTGCCAAAATCTATCATCTGCAGGACAATAAATGTTGGAAGTGTGGCAACACGGAAGGAACATTTTACCACATGTGGTGGACCTGTCCAGGGTTGAAGGCCTTCTGGGAGATGATATATAATGAATTGAAAAGAGTGTTTAAAAACACATTTGTGAAGAAACCAGAGGCCTTCCTGCTTGGAATGGTCAACCAGGAGATACCGAAGGAAGACCACACCTTTTTTATGTATGCCACGACAGCAGCAAGAATACTGATAGCAAAATATTGGAAGACAAAGGACTTACCGACCATGGAAGAATGGCAGATGAAATTGATGGACTATATGGAGCTCGCTGAACTGACTGGGAGACTCCGCGACCAGAGGGAGGAAGCAGTGGAAGAAGATTGGAAAAAATTTAAAGATTACCTTAAAAAATATTATAAAGTATAAAATGAAATAATGTCAAAGAAATAGCAATTTACAGAGTAAAAGTAGATAATCGAAATAGAAGAAGAAGTAGATATTGAGGTAGAAATGTTTAAGAAATTTAAGATATTTAGAATGTTTAAGATAAATATAAGAGATGTAAGCTCACTCGAAAGTTAACATAATAAGAATTGCAATTTAAGATTAAGAAAGTAGAGTAAGAATAGAACTGTATGAGATAAATAAGTTAAAATAAGTAAATGAAATTGCCAATTGAAATAATGGGAAAGTGAATCACAGAGGGAGGGACAGGAGGAAGTCAAATTACAATGTAAAGGGAAGTAGAAAAGGAAAGTAATTCTAAATGTAGTATTGTTTATTTGTGTTTTGTGTGTTGGTATGTGAGTTTTGTTTTTTTTGTATGTCTATGCATATAAAATTTAATAAATATTATTTAAAAAAACAAAAACAAAGACGTAGGTGGAGTTTGAGCAGGCAGTGACCAACCTGGATAAGATGATGGTGGGTAAAATAAAGTCCTTCAGGGCAGACAAAAGAAAAATACTTCTTCACACAGTGAATAGCTGGCTGAGAGCCAGTGTGGTGTAGTGGTTAAGAGCGGTAGACTCGTAATCTGGTGAACCAGGTTCGCGTCTCCGCTCCTCCACATGCAGCTGCTGGGTGACCTTGGGCTAGTCACACTTCTTTGAAGTCTCTCAGCCCCACTCACCTCACAGAGTGTTTGTTGTGGGGGATGAAGGGAAAGGGGATTTGAGACTCCTTTGGGTAGTGATAAAGTGGGATATCAAATCCAAACTCTTCTCTACTCTTCTTCTTATTAGTAGAACATGTGAAAACAATCGAGAGGTCTTAGTGGACCACAAGCTTAACAGGAGTCAACAGTGTGATGCACCCAGCAAAAATAGTGAATCCTGTTCTAGGCTGCACCAACAGAAGTATAGTGTCCAGATCGAGGGAAGTAATAAAAGCACTCTATTTTGTCTTGGCCAGAGCACATCTGGAGTACTGTGTCCAACTTTGGGCACCACAATTTAAGATGGATGTTGACAAGCTGGACAGTTGGGCAGAGGAGGGCGACCAAGATGATCAAGGGTCTGGAAACCAAGCGTTATGAGGAGTGGTTGAAGGAGCTGGGTATGTTTACCCTGGAAAAGAGGAGACTGAGAGGAGATACGATAGCCTTCTTCAAAGATCTCAAGAGCTGCCACGTGGAGGATGGAGTGAGTTTGTTTTCTCCTGCTCTGGAGGGTAGGATTCGAACCAATGGTTTCAAGTTCCAAGAAAGGAGATTCCAATTAACGATCAGAAAGAATTTTCTGACAGTAAGAATCATAGAATAGAATCATAGAATCATAGAGTTGGAAGAGACCACAAGGGCCATCCAGTCCAACCCCCTGCCAAGCAGGAAACACCATCAAAGCATTCCTGACAGGTGGCTGTCAAGCCTCTGCTTAAAGACCTCCAAAGAAGGAGACTCCACCACACTCCTTGGCAGCAAATTCCACTGTCAAACAGCTCTTACTGTCAGGAAGTTCTTCCTAATGTTTAGGTGGAATCTTCTTTCTTGTAGTTTGAATCCATTGCTCTGTGTCCTCTTCTCAGGAGCAGCAGAAAACAACTTTTCTCCTTCCTCTATATGATATCCTTTTATATATTTGAACATGGCTATCATATCACCCCTTAACTTTCTCTTCTCCAGGCTAAACAGTAAGAGCTGTTTGATAGTGGAACGGATTCCCATGAGAGGCGGTGGACTCTCCATCCTTGGAGGTTTTTAAGGAGAGGTTGGATGGCCATCTTCCATGGATGCTTCAGATGCGATTCTGCATTGCATGGGATTGTACCAGATGACCCTCGGAGTCCCTTCCAACTCTACAATTCTATGATTCTATAGCTAAACTATGGATCTCACACCTACAGAAGGCAGCAATGGCCAACTTGTTGTTGTTTAGTCGTTTAGTCGTGTCCGACTCTTCGTGACCCCAAGGACCAGAGCACGCCAGGCACTCCTGTCTTCCACTGCCTCCCGCAGTTTGGTCAAACAATGGGAAATGCAGGTCGCTAAAGGTGCTGCTGAGAGTTGACAGGAGACCCCCTATCTCTCCCACCCTCCACAGAGCTACAATTTCCAGAGCAGTTTAGCAATCAATCCCAGGGAACTCTGGGAACTGGAGCTGTGTGAAAAGAACAGGGGTCTCAGTAGCTCCCTTAACAAACTACAGTTCTCAGGATTCTTTGCTATTATCCACAGCTGTTTACAGAGGCATAATAGTGGTTTAAATGTGTAATGAAGACGGGGTCAGAATCAGGACCGGTGCTGGCAATTTTGGCGCCCTAGGCGAGGGGGCGGGCCACGTGACGTCATTGCGTATGACGCACGTTGCGGAGCGGTGCCCCGCCCCCTTCCCGGCCGGGCGCCCCCCCCCCGCCGCCGCGGTTTGCTTGCTCCACCGCTGGTTGGGGGCGGCGGCGGGCGGCAGCGGGCGGCAGGCTGGCCAGCGCCCCCTCCATTTTGGCGCCCTAGGCAATTGCCTAGTTCGCCTAAATGGACGCGCCGGCCCTGGTCAGAATCATACTTTTAAAATTGGGCTAGTTAGTTTTGCAGACCTTCTGGTTTGTTATATTTAATAACTAGAACATTTTGCCACCTAACGGCCTCTTGGGTCTTCCTTGTGGGTGCACTGGCAATGCATAACCTCAGAGTTAGGGAGGTTGAGGGCCACATCCCATCTGGGGGCCACATGCCAGAGATATAATAATAATAATATTATAATAATTTATTATTTATACCCCGCCCATCTGGCTGGGTTTCTTCAGCCACTCTGGGCGGCTCCCAACAGAATATTAAAAACATGATAAAACATCTCCCATCTTTGGACGAACTATACAGCTCCCGTTGTCTCAAAAAAGCAAACAACATTTTACAGGATTCATCTCATCCTGGATACAGTCTGTTTGCACGGTTGCCTTCAGGCAAGAGATACAGAACAATTAAATCAAGAATAAATAGATAAAAAAACAGTTTTTATCCAAGTGCTATAACTATTTTAAATGCTGTAACCAAATAATATGATCCTGGGGAGTATGTGTGGTTGTAAATGTATAAATGTGTATACGTGGCTGTAAATGTGGGATGGCATTCAATTTCGTTTTACTATGTACAATGACAATAAAAACAAAACAAAATAAAAAAAATTCCTTCCAGTAGCACCTTAGAGACCAACTAAGGTGCTACTGGAAGGAATTTTTTATTTATTTTGTTTTGACTATGCCAGACCAACACGGCTATCTACCTTTAAATGACAATAAAGTTATCTATCTATCTATCATCTATCTATCATCTATCTATCTATCTATCTATCTATCTATCTATCTATCTATCATCTATCATCTATCATCATCAACTATCTATCTAACATTATAAACTTCCCTAAACAGGACTGCCTTCAGATGTCAGATAGTTGTTTATTTCCTTGACATCTGATGGGAGGGTGTTCCACGGGGTAGGTGCCACCACTGAGAAGGTCCTCTGCCTGGTTCCCTGTAACCTCACTTCTCTCAGGGAGGGAACCGCCTGAAGGCCCTCGGAGCCGGACCTCAGTGTCCGAGCTGAACGATGGGGGTGGAGATGCTCCTTCAGGTATACAGGAACAGCACATGCATATTTCATCATTGTACAATTCGCTAGTATCTACACACACACAGTCACATGTGCCTCTCCAGCTTCTGCTGGACGAGCAAGTGATTATCACAGTTCGGTGAGACATTCTAGCCAGGCAGCAACACTCAGCGTGTGAAGCAGGACAATTGGGGTGTGTGGCTGAAGTGGGGTGGGGGGGTGGGAAGAGACCTGAGGGTCAGATAGACTGAGAGGATTTTGTGAGAGGATTTTGTGGGACAACATCTGACCCCCAGATGTGAATCTCCCTTTCTCCCTTGTGACAGAGGTCCCAGCTATTTCACCCCTTCTCTGGCCACCAGCAGAAGCCAATTTGTGAACCACTTGTAGGCTAATGTCAATCTGAATCAGATTCCACGTGGAAAAATAATAATAATAATTTGCTCCTACCCTGCTATTCCCTATCTTCTTGTTCTCCCCTGGGCTGTTTTGAGAGTCTGTCACATTTACCTGCAAGGATACCTATTATAATACAGGCACAAGGCAAAATAAGTGTTGCTTTTTACGGTTCTTGAATGACACTGCTGAGTATTAGAGAAATGTCTAACATCACGTATCATTCAATGTGAATTTTCTGAAGAGATTCCCAAGGCCGCCCTTGGAGTGAAACGAAACCCAGAACAGTGGGAAGGAACTTTTAAATAGAACTGAATGTCGTTTTGCCTCTTTCCACAGAGGTTGACAAGCAACATTATGCAATCCTTAAAAAGGGTTTGCCAGCTGCTCTTTTTTTAAAAAAACAACAACAACAACTATGCTTGCCGTTTCTTCCAAGGGCCCTTCAGCTTGAATGTGTGTGTGGCGGGGGGTGGGGGACGGGGACTTTTTTTCTTCAGACAGAACCGGGAGGAACTTAGTTTCCGGCACCTCTCAGGTGGGCGCCATTGACAATATAAGAGAACAAGGGTTCATGGTGAGTTCCAACACCTCTTTTTCTAGAAAAATAGAAAGGTGGGATAGAAATGCTGTAAGTAAATAAATAAAAAACAGTCATCTGGCTGTACATGCAACGTACACAATGGAGGCTTGTCTGCCCACAGTTCCAGTCTTTTGTAGGTGTTCCATTTTCTGTCCCCTCTAAGTTCAAACAATTGCGTCTTCTTCTCCCATTTCTAGTCTCTCCTAATTCTACAATGCATTCCTCTAGGCGAGTAATGTGAGCGAGAACGCCTATATTAGGACAAAGCATGCATATATTTGTGAACATAACATACAGAAATGCATTACATTAGGGGAAATTGCTTGGCGAAAAATGTGTTCATTAGGCAAAACTGCATATAAAAATGTGGCTGATAGAAGGACTTGGCACTAAAATGCTGATCCTCTTCAGGCTGCCAGTGGGGAATCTCCCGTTTTGAATAGCCCTCTGTCTTAAAAAAAAAACGAACAAAGCAAACCTCTGTCCATATGGAGAGCTAGTTCGTTAGGGTGGCAGTTCGTAGCCTGCTCCATGATGTGCTGGTTTTCTGCGCGCAGGGAGTTTTGGGGGAAGCGTTCAAATGACATTCCCCCAGTAAGATAAGATAAGATAATTTATTGTCATTGCACAAGTACAAGCACAACGCTATACAAGTGCAACAAAATTGCATGCCATCCCGTAGAAAACAGAAAGAAAAAACAAAACAAAAAACAGCACAAAACACACACACACCAAAAAAAAAAAAGCCACACATACACACAGATACACCCATCACAGCTCTCCAAGGTCATATTATCTGGTTACAGCATTTAAGATGGTTATAGCTCTTGGGTAGAAACTGTTCTTCAATCTATTTGTTCTTGATCTAATTGTTCTATATCTTCTACCCGAAGGCAGTGGTGCAAAGAGACTATATCCTGGATGAGATGGATCCTTTAAAATATTGTTAGCCTTTTTAAGGCAACGGGAACTGTATAGTTCTTCCAGAGATGGGAGAGGATGACCAATAATATTTTGGGCTGTGGTTATGACCTTCTGAAGTATCTTCTTCTCCCTGGCTGTGCAGCTGGAGAACCAAGCACAAATACAGTATATAAGAATGCTCTCTATGGAGCCTCGGTAGAAGGACACCAGCAGTCTCTCACTCAGATTGTTCTTCTTTAAAAGTCTGAGGAAATAAATTCTCTGCTGGGCCTTCTTTACCAGAGCAGTAGTATTTGCGCTCCAAGTCATACCCTGCTCTATAATCACTCCCAAAAACTTGAATACAGCCACCCTCCCCACCTGGTAACCGTATGAATTGGTAAGTGTCCAGCAGCAGCTGTGATTCTGCTGATAGTGCAACTCTGCTCTGGCTGCTCCCTGCATGGATCCAGCGTTCAGCAAATGGTTATTTGAATGCAGATGGTGCTTCTAGCAATAGAAGGAGGGGAGGAAGGAGGCATGGCTGTGTTAACATGGCTACTTAGCAACAGCTCCATATGCCCTCCTCCATATGCTTCCAGATAGCCTCAGAGCGGCAAGGGAGTATGCCTGCTGAGAGTCACCATAACCGTTGCATCTTAAATGCCTGTTGCAGAAAAGCAAATAGCAGGGGGAGACATTGGTCACCTTGGGTAATACAGTGCCCTGAGCGTGTTAATGCACAGTGGTACCTTGGTTCTCTCCTGCCAACCTAGCAGTTCGAAAGCACGCAGTGCAAGTAGATAAATAGGTACCACTCTAGCGGGAAGGTAAATGGCATTTCCGTGCACTGCTCTGGTTTGCCAGAAGTGGCTTAGTCATGCTGGCCACATGACCCGGAAGCTGTCTGTGGACAAACGCTGGCTCCCTCGGCCCATAGAGCGAGATGAGTGCCGCAACCCCAGAGTCGTTCACGACTGGACTTAACTGTCAGGGGTCCTTTACCTTTTTACCTTGGTTCTCAAACTTAATCCATTCCGGAAGTCCGTTCCAAAACCAAAGCGTTCCAAAACCAAGGCGCGCTTTCCCATAGAAAGTATTGTTGTTTTTTTGCAATATCTTTTTATTGAATAGATTTTAACAGAAATAACAAATAAATAAAGAACATAAACTCATCATCTTTACATATACTCCGCCGAGTATTATGACTTCCTTCACCCTCCGATCCAGTTTTCTTAATTCACCTCTTTCGTTCGCTTTTTTTTCTATCTATCGTTGATCCTATCCAATTTAATATCCATACCATATTTTGTTTGTTATGTTACATTACAAGTGTCTTTTCCAATCCTGTGTGTGTATTCATATCTGAGTATTGCTTAATGTATTCAATAAACTTACTCCAATCTGTACGAAGTTTCTGGTCTCTTTGATTCCTAATTCTTCCTGACAACTTTGCTAGTTCTAGGTACTCGGTTAATTTTAATCTCCATTCTCCCACACTGGGTACATCTTCCGTTTTCCATTTCTGGGCCCATAAGATTCTTGCAGCTGTGGTGGCGTATAAAAATAATTTTCTATCCTCCTTTGTAATTTCCTCATCTACTAGGCCTAATAAAAAGGCTTCAGGTGTTTTTGGGAAGGTATATTTCAGTATTTTTTTAAGCTCATTGTAAATTAATTCCCAAAACAACTTCGCCTTCTTACAGACCCACCACATGTGAAAGAGGTCACACTTTTCATTTTGACACTTCCAACATTTATTGCTCTTAACCCTATACATCTTTGATAACTTTGCCGGTGTGATGTACCACCGATACATCATTTTCATGATGTTCTCCTTGAGGGTTATACACGCAGTAAATCTCATGTCTTGATTCCATAGAAAGTAATTTCCCATAGAAAGTAATGCAAAATGGATTAATCCGTTCCAGAATTTAAAAAAACAACCCCTAAAACAGCATTTTAAGTGTGAACCCCTAAAACAGCATTTTAACATGAATTTTACTATCTAACGAGACCATTGATCCATAAAATGAAAGCAATAAACAATGTACTGCAGCCACACAATCGATCAATCAGTAGCTGAACTGGGTTCCACACAGTCACAAAAAAAAAAAGAGCTGCAAGAACAAAAATGCAAAATAAATAGCAAAAACAGGCAGACCTCAGCGTAACACTCAAAATGGAAGTGTGGCACTCAAATCAGAAGTGTAACACTCAAACGGTCAGACACTCAAAACAGAGCATGTTTGGCTTCTGAAAAAAACTGGAACACTTACTTGTGGGTTTGCAGTGTTTGGTTTCCAAGTTGTTTGAGTACCAAGGCTTTTGAGAACCAAGGTACCACTGTATATGGGTTTATGCATGCAGAGAAAAAGGACAATAAAGGGTTAAGTTAGGTGTGCTGGTTAATTTTGGGCATGTTTGTCCTGCACCTGCAACAGGTTATGCATGTGAGAGTGAGTGAGTCAGCAAGCATGAGAGAGTGACTCAGCACATTCAAAAAGATGCTCATGTTTGAAGTGAGTTTGCTCTCGGACCCTTCTCTTGGCCGGAGCCTAGTCTTTGTTGAAACACTGCAAGGAGACTATATGCCTGCTGCAAAGGCTGTATACTACAGCTGTATGTAACTGCTAAGACCCCCCCCCCATTCCTCCGCGAGTGCACCACCCTAAATCCAGCGCTGCAAATGGCAAGGAAAGTTCGGCTACCAGGGAGCAAGTCGGCACATAAGGGTAGATGGAAGGGCTTGCTAGACTAGGACCTTGGGAGCCCAGGTTCAAATCCTGACTCAGCCAGGAAGCCCATTGGGTGACTTTGGCCAGCCTACTGTCTCTCTGCCTAACCTACCACACCAGGTCACTGTGAGGATAAACTGGGGGGGGGGGGACCAGGATTCACTACCTTGAGCTCCCTGGAGGAAGGGGGGGATATGAATGTGATAAAAACAAAATTAAAAATAATCTAGGAGTCTTGGTAGACCACAAACTTGACATGAGTCAACAGTGTGATGCAGCAGCTAAAAAAGCCAATGCAATTCTGGGGCTGCATCCATAGGAGTATAGCATCTAGATCAAGGGAAGTAATAGTACCACTGTATTCCGCTCTGGTCAGACCTCACCTGGAATACTGTGTCCAGTTCTGGGCACCACAGTTCAAGAAGGATACTGACAAGCTGGAACGTGTCCAGAGGAGGGCAACCAAAATGGTCAAAGGGCCTGGAAACGATGCCTTATGAGGAACGGCTTAGGGAGCTGGGTATGTTTAGCCTGGAGAAGAGAAGGTTAAGGGGTGATATGATAGCCATGTTCAAATATATAAAAGGATGTCATATAGAGGAAGGAGAAAAGTTGTTTTTTGCTGCTCCTGAGAAGAGGACATGGAGCAATGGATTCAAACTACAAGGAAGAAGATTCCACCTAAACATTAGAAAGAACTTCCTGACAGTAAGAGCTGTTTGACAGTGGAATTTTGCTGCCAAGGAGTGTGGTGGAGTCTCCTTCTTTGGAGGTCTTTAAGCAGAGGCTTGACAGCCACCTGTCAGGAATGCTTTGATGGTGTTTCCTGCTTGGCAGGGGGTTGGACTGGATGGCCCTGGTGGTCTCTTCCAACTCTATGATTCTATGATTCTATGATCTTGCACAGAATGTAAATGCAGGCTGAGCACTCCTAAAGCTGCCTGAAGCACGAGTAAGAAGGCCAGCATATTTTAGGTCTGTACGGCAGAGTTTGTGCATTTGTCTTCATGGGCATGCTAATTTTCTAGGCGCTGCTGAGTTTTTTCAACTGTAGCCCATTTGCAGGTTGCTCACTTGAGGTGCTGGAACGTCACGTGGAATTGGAGCCGCGCAGCGAATCAGCGGCGGCTCAGAGCTCTCTGCGATCCTCTTGGAATGAAAGGTTATCCTGCATCAATATATATTACCAGCATCCTTCGTTGTCAGTTTCGCAAGGCTCTCTTGAGCGGAAAGGAGTTGTTTACCGTCAAGCAAAGCGGGTGTTGCTGGCTTGGAGATCATCTACATTTCAAAAACACTGTCAAATCCTGACAAGGAGCAGATTGTGCAAGAGAGAGAGGACTGACGTTGCTTCTCATGAAATGCTGGGATCTTCTTCGATTTTGTTCCCCTTCCGTGTTGCCGAGGTGAGAGGAGGAGACATTCCAGAGATGCTCTGCTCAGGATGACCCCCCCCCCATGGCATCAGAACAGCACCCCTCTAGGAATGGGGCGATTTTGGTTTCTCTCATTTTGCCAGTTCAGTTTTTCACATTTCTACATCAGTTTGCAACTGGGGCGTCGTCCTCATGAAAATTCTCCAACCTTTTTGTGCTACTTTCTGCTCCTATACACATTTTTTACAATTTTTTGCAATTTTGCCTAATATACACATTTTTGCAAAACAATTCCCCCTCATATACATTTCTGTATTTCCCCCCCCCATGAATATATGCACACTTAACCCTACTCTGTGCATTTTTCTACGCATTACTTGCCTGGGGAACTGCATTGCAAAATTCAGAGCAGTGTGCATTTCAATGGATGTTGATGTTTTAGTTCACATATTACTTCGGGAAGTGCAAATTAAATGGATTCACATTTCAATGTGAACTGAATCAAATGCCTTGACGATCCCTACACTCTTTTTTAAAAGGGCGGTGTTGACAATTGCAACATGTCATTGTTGCATCAGTAGTGCTTTAGAGGTTGATCTATGTCCAGTTCTGGGCGGCACAATTTAAGGAGGATATTGACAAGCTGGAACGTGTGCAGAGGAGGGTGACCAAGATGATAAAACATCTGGAAACCAAGCCTTATGAGGAATGGTTGAGGGAACTGGGTGTGTTTAGCCTGAAAAAGAGGGGACTGGGTTTTAAACAAACATTGGATGACCATCTGTCATGGATGCTTTAGCTGAGGTTCCTGTATTGCAGGGGGCTTGGACTAGATGACGCTTAGGGTCCCTTCCAACTCTATGATCCTATAGTGGACTATCTGCACATCATTCCTGTCAGGGATGTGCCCACCCCTGCCAGTCCGGCACTGAGTGGGTACAGAGAGCCTCAGCCTGTGTTGATGATGAATTCATCTCAGAGCGAGTCTGCCAGCCCCTCCTTGGGGGAGGAGCAGTTATCGGGAGGGAGCCAGGTAGTGAGAGGTCTTCAGGAAGAGGCAGAGAGACCTGGCACCACCCAGCAGACTCGCTCGGAGAGGGAGACGTCGTTTCCGGCGCCCACTTTACATAGAAGGAGAAGGCGGCAACTTAGAGTGCCGAGACTCTGGTGTTGGTGCCGAAACAGGAGGGGGGCACTTCTGGATTCTGCTAGTGACTAGGTGGTCATGTTTGGATTGAGATCTGCACTGTATATACTTTGCACAATAAAATGATAGAAAGACAAGAAGGACTTGGTCTTTACTATTGAGCAACCAATAAGGGAACCTGACAGCTCCCCAGTGTGGTGTAGTGGTTAAGAGCGGTAGACTTGTAATCTGGGGAACCGGGTTCGCATCCCCGCTCCTCCACATGCAGCTGCTGGGTGACCTTGGGCTAGTCACACTTCTTTGAAGTCTCTCAGCCCCACTCACCTCACAGAGTGTTTGTTGTGGGGGAGGAGGGGAAAGGAGATGGTTAGCCGCTTTGAGACTCCTTCGGGTAGTGATAAAGCGGGATATCAAATCCAAACTCTTATTATTATTATTAGTTGCTCTGTGATGCTTCCCCAGCACCACATTCTTGCCATCTAGAGGGGTAACAAACATGGGACTAACAAAAAAACACCTCCCTACAGATTATGTGTGGCATTTAAAATTAAAAGAATTCACCAAAAGACCGGAGGCCTTTTTATTAGGAATACTGACAACAGAATTTTTTTTTTAAATGCCAGACCACTCTTCATGTATGTAACAACAGCAGCCAGGATTCTGGTAGCAAAGAACTGGAAAAGTGAAAAAGATCCCCACAAAAACAGAATGGCAGGCCAAAATGAAAGACTATATACAGTTGGCAATGATGACAGGGAGAGTTAGAGGATATTCGATGCAGAAGGTACATAAAGAATGGATAATATTTAAAGATTCTTTGAAAAATCATTGTAACAACAACAATCTCCTGGCAGGCCTCGAATGATTCTGGTAAAACTGAGGTGACAAACAACAAAGTACTTTGGATAAGAATTGGGTAAGCAAAAATAATAATTAGGCACTGTGTGTAAAATAACAAAATGAGAAATAGTATACTGAGAATAATCAGAAGTTAACTTTATTTATTTTAATCTCTTCTTTTTCATCTTTTTCTCTTCTTTTTCTTTTCTTTTCTGTAAAATAGGTATGTATAAGATTTGTGATTCATGACGTAAATAATGTATTGTTGTGTGTTGTTATGTATTGGTATGTAAGTCTATGTTGATTGTTGAATAAAACATTTCTTAAATTTAAAAAAAAAAAATTTTTAAGGAATTCAGCAGGAAGCTGTGGGACATGTACCAATTTGAAAAGAAGCAGTGTGTCCACGTAAAATATTTGCAGATGCAAACAGTATTGAAAGTGGAATCACATTTAATCACCTCAGTGAGCACAAATCTTCACAAATGCACGTTAAAAGGACATCTGGAGTGGTCTTTGATCCATGGGACAAGGCGTGGATGGGCTTCTCTTGTGGCAGGACGTGGACTAGGTGGCCTTGAATGAATGAAAACTACAGGTGAATGGACGTTCCTCCCCCTAATTCTTCTTCCTTGGCAGAGGGCTAGGGTTTGGGTGCCCTGAAAAAGAACCCCATTAGCTGGAAGTATGAGGCCGTTCAGTATTCCTCAAAGCACCTTGCAAGTACACATTGCAAGAAAACTAGGCAGGGGGAAGAGTTTGGCTCTCACCCTGTCAATTTGCAATTTGCCAGACAGGCAGAAGCTCTCCCCTGTCTATCAAATGCATTGATTTAAATAATTACATGTCACATTTAAAGCAGCAACAGGAAAAAAAAAACATGGCTTGGTTTTAAGAAATTGCTTGCGTGCGATGAATAATGATCAAGATTGGGGATTCTTAAAGCAAGTTTATCTATTTTAGGAATGAGCACGACTCCACACACACACACACACACACACACACGTCAAACCTGGAGCCACCAGGGCCAATGTGATGGGGCCAATGTTTAACTAGGGGATTAAAACCCTAATTACACATAAAGTTGGGAGTGCGGTGGGGGATCTCCTGACTGAGACCAGCAGGGTTCAATCCTGCTCTGCAAGAGATGCAGTATTGGGTGTGCTGTCAGGAGCAGCTCCAGCCTACTCACAGAAGCACCCATTTGCTTTGGCCACTTCCATGGCTCAGGGTGAGACCCTCTCCACCCCGCTCTTGAAAAGGGGAGCTTGGCATGTGTGTCAAGTGTTGGGACAATGTCTTAGCGCATGGCTAGTCACAAAACGCAGAGGTTGGATTCAGCTAACGATTTGCACGCCTTGTAACCTGATCCATGTCTGGGCAACTGTAATGAACTTTGGAATAAAGCCTTTGGAAAACATCGTGCTGGGAGTCCGAGTGTTGTGTCCACGAGTAGGAGCCAGGGCAGAAAGCTCCAGTCTGGAAGCGAAGGTTGGATTAGGAAGCAGGAAGTGCGGCTTCCTGTTCTGGGTAATACCCAGAATGCTTTGGTGCATATGGAAGGAAGCAGATGGAAAGGAACCCAGTTCTATCATTAATATGGCATTGTGACCATGTGTCCTGCTTCAGAAAAGGACAGGCCTCTCTTAAAGGAGTTCTCTGTTTCAAGGACTGTCATGTCCAAGTCTACTTTAAGGATGAAGGGACTCTAGAATCATAGATTCTATTATTCTACCTTGTTTCTGAAGCTCCAGCCAACAGCTGATTATTGGATCTTTAGAAGCCCCTATAAGAACTGCTGCGGCTGCCACCACCCAGGAGGACTCCCCTGCTCAGCGCCTGAGGGCCCCAGTCCGGCTATTCACCACCTGGCCTAGGGCGGGGCCTGATGGGCCGCTTGGCAGAGAGGGCTCAGTTTTGTTTTGTTTTTGTTTTTTGTTTAAATTTCTGTTATTTTTTAGAACAGTTCTAAGAGTTCTAAGATGGCGGCGCGCATAGACGCAGCGGCTGCTCAGTGCTCTCCCTTATTTTTAAGTGTTTCGTATGGCTTTTACTGCTGTACTCGTGTTGAGTACATTTTTGGTTGGGGAAACAATTGTTTAAATGAAAAATGAATTTATTTTTTAAAATTATTTTATTATTATTATTATTTAAATCCAATTTCGTTGTACTTGTACAATGACAATAAAGATAAAGATAAAGAAGGGCCTGCACAAAACAGCACTTTGAGACAGGCTTTTGAAGACCCCCGTGGACCAACAAGGTCCATCGATGCCACTGCACCACCAGGTGACTGACAGGTGGGTGGCTCCGCCCACCTACCACATTTGGCTCCTAAGGGGTTTTTTGGGGGTGAGGTGGGGGGAGAGTTGTGCCTGTCTTGGCTCAGAGGTTTCCATATGCTGATTTAGACCTCTGCTGGATCGTGCCCTAACCAGGGAAGGTCTTGTCTCTGGTACCTTAGGCCGAGAAATAACATTGTGCTTTTTAAAAAGAAAGAAAGAAAGAACATGCTAATGAAGAAGGAGTAGCTGTCTTTAATCCTCAAGCGACCGTCCGTGCCAATTTTCTCAGGCCGTAGCAAGTCGTCGCCCGTTTGCTGTCGCTATGCCTGAGACACTCTCCTTGCGGCAGCAAAGTACAGATATTACAGTACTGTGTGCCCCTTCAGCGCTTGCTTGGTGGATAAAAGGCTCCTTTTCATTCTCCCCCCTTGGCGCTGACAGAAGGCCTCTATTGCCCCTCTTTCATCGCAAACAAAGGTTCTCACACTGCCGCTGCCCCCTCCCCGAGCGCAGAAATCTTTTGTACGCGCAGAGACAGTGGCGAAGGAGCCTTCTGGTCCGTGCCGTCCTTGCGGAGGGGGATTAATAGAGAACAAACTCTCCCTTCTGCAGAAGGCCTGATGAAGGAGCGGAGCCATAATGCCTTTCTATCACACCAATTACAGCATCCATTGTTTTAATGGCAGTGCTGTTGGGAAACAGGGAGAGGCCTCCGTCCCAAGGAGGTTAGCCCTGTGCATCGGAATAAGCTATATATTATATCATTGTCAGATTAGCTTGGAAGAACTTCGGAGTGTCGGGGGCCGGGGGAGCCCGGCTTTTGCTATTTTCCCTTCCCCCCCCCCAAACTGTCTGCCTGCAGGTTTACTTTGCCAGATTATGCAAATTGGGACAGCCCCATAAAACAAAACAAAACCCCCCAACTCTTCCTTCTCTCTTTCGTAGCAGGGCTTGCAAGATGTAGGACAATGCTATGCATTCATTCACGCGAGTCTTGCTCCGGAGATCAAATAGGCAATCGTAACATGGTTTATGCAGATACTTTGATTTTTTTTTTTAAGCGTAGACTCAACATACCAACCAAATACCCACCTCAGGTCAGCCCTGCCGCCAGGAAAAGCGAGTCCTCAAGTGGTAGATGCTGAGAGGCAACGACGACAGACCCCCAAGCCTTCGCTCTGCTTTGGGTGCAAAAGGTCCCAGGTTCTATAACCAGCATCTGCAAGTAGGGCTGGGAATACCCCCTGCCTGAAACTCTTGCTACCAGTCAGTGTGGACAATGCTCAGCTACATGGGCCACTGGCCTGTCTCAATATAAGGCAACTTCCTGTGTCCCTAAGCCTCCCTGGCTATTCCCTGCCGTTTGGAGGACAGAGCTGTGTCTGCTACAAGACTTCCCATGACCATGTGAAACAGGCCTTAGGAGTGTTGGGGGGACGTTATCTACCCTATTGCCAGTGTTGAATTGAGATTGAACTGCTAATCCGGATTTCTTCTGTCTGTGGAATGGGGACAGGGCGCCATCTTGTTTTTTACCACAGGCAACAAAATGGTTCTGGCTAGCCTTGGCCTCACTTTTCTGTACCAGTGGTATTTTTCACCCCCATTGGTATTTTTTAAAGCGGGGTGGCAGGGACCCTTCCAATAGGCTTAAGGGGCTGTTTTATTTATGTATTTATTACATTTATATACCACCTTTATCTTCCAAGGAGCTCAAGGTAGTGTACATAGTTCTACCATTTCATCCTCACAACAACTCTGTGAGGTAGGTTGGGAAGAGATGGTGGCTGACTCCAAGGTCACCCAATGAGCTTCATGGCAGAGTGGGGATTTGAACCCTGGTCTCCCAGGTCCTAGTTCAACACTCTAACCATTGTGCCACACGGCAACCCTAGGAGGTAGGTTAGGTGACAAGATAGTGACTCTGGCCCGAGGTCATCCACTGGTGTGTGAGGCTCAAGTTATCCAGGTGGTGGTTTGCTTTTTGCTCTTTGTGGTTTGCTTAAAAGTATACCTGAAGTATACCTGAAGGAGCGTCTCCACCCCCATCGTTCAGCCCAGATGCTGAGGTCCAGTGCCGAGGGCCTTCTGGCGGTTCCCTCACTACGAGAAGCCAAGTTACAGGGAACCAGGCAGAGGGCCTCTTCGGTAGTGGCACCCGCCCTGTGGAACGCCTTCCCTTCAGATGTCAAAGAGAACAACAGCTACCAGACCTTTAGAAGACATCTGAAGGCAGCCCTGTTTAGGGAGGCTTTTAATGTTTAATAGATTATTGTATTTTAATGTTCTGTTGAAAGCCGCCCAGAGTGGCTGGGGAAACCCAGCCAGATGGGCGGGGTATAAATAATAAATTATTATTATTATTATTTATTATTTTAAAAACAAACAAACACGAAAAGCAGCCTTAGCGGCTGCGATCAAAACTGGATCTAGACATGTCAAAGAAGCGATTCAGTTAAATGTGTTGCAAACTCATACAGGGAAATCCGGTAGGGAAAGACGGGGCTCCACAGCGCCATCTGATGTCACAGTGTTATACTGCATATACAACGCATATAAAACATTTTTCCTTTACCAATCTAGCTGATTCCCAGGTGCAGAGGAGGGAAGGTGGGAGGGACTGCCTGCCCTTTCCTTCTCCTGCTATTGGTCTTCTCAATATCACCCCTCAAGCTGGTTTCCTACTCACAGCTGGAAAGTTCTCTTGGGAAAGGAAAAAGCTTGAGCAGGGGAATTTTGTAGGGACCCAAGATGGGAAGGGAGTGTAAGGGTTAAGCAAGCCTTGGGTCCCACCATTCCTTTCCTCAAACTGGCAGCCCCTTGTGACTGTTTTTCATTTTAAAAAAGGCAGAAAATTGTTACTACAAGTCCCGTGCAATTATTATTTTTTGCCTTCAATGGACATTTAAAATCAGCCATTTCTGCTCCCAGCCTAACATCGCTCTCTACATTGCAGCGGGCCTTGTAAAAGCAACTGCACAACAAAACTATTTGCATTATGGTGAACTGAAAACACCTGCAAGTTTTCTTCTTTCCTTTCAAATGTCAAATATGGTGGCATCTGGAATTTTTCAATATCTGCATGATGCTCCTTCATTAGTGTTTTGACATTTAAGTCGAAGCAGGGAAATGTTGACATTCCCTCGGCTTGACTGGCGATGTAGTGCTAATATTTTGAGCATGGAGATTCTGTGCTAGGAAATATTTTGTGTTTTTAAAAAATCAGCAAGTTTTTTTTTAAAAAAAACAATAAACCTGATAATTCTTCACAACTGGGTTGTTTGAGATGCAAAAGGCAATGGGTTCCTTATATCACAGAAGGCCTTATAGAATGCCTTACAGAATGAGTCAACAGTGTGATGCAGCAGCTAAAAAAGCCAATGCAATTCTGGGCTGCATCCATAGGAGTATAGCATCTAGATCAAGGGAAGTAATAGTACCACTGTATTCCGCTCTGGTCAGACCTCACCTGGAATACTGTGTCCAGTTCTGGGCACCACAGTTCAAGAAGGATATTGACAAGCTGGAACGTGTCCAGAGGAGGGCAACCAAAATGGTCAAAGGCCTGGAAACGATGCCTTATGAGGAACGGCATGTTCAAATATATAAAAGGATGTCATATAGAGGAGGGAGAAAGGTTGTTTTCTGCTGCTCCAGAAAAGCGGACACGGAGCAATGGATTCAAACTACAAGAAAGAAGATTCCGCCTAAACATTAGAAAGAACTTCCTGTCAGTAAGAGCTGTTCGACGGTGGAATTTGCTGCCAAGGAGTGTGGTAGAGTCTCCTTCTTTGGAGGTCTTTAAGCAGAGGCTAGACAGCCACCTGTCAGGAATGCTTTGATGGTGTTTCCTGCTTGGCAGGGGGTTGGACTGGATGGCCCTTGTGGTCTCTTCCAACTCTAGGATTCTATGATTCTTTCCCTGAGCAGATTACATTGTGAGCAATACAATACAATACAATACAATACAATACAATACAATACAATACAATACAATACAATACATGGGTGGAGCACTTTGGCTGAGCAAGGACACAGAACGAAAGAGAGGGCGCCATTTTGTCTGGACTCTTAAGAATGAAGGCCTACTTATCCTCTTGCAGCAACTTTACACCACAGATAGACAACTTGACCCTTATGCAGGGATTTGTTGGTAGAAATAAAAGCCCAGCCCACAACTTCAGCAACAAGGTCACTAATACTGGAACATGCTGTACGTTAGGGTTGCCATTATTTCTAGAAGTAAATTTCAGGAAACAAAAGTTGTTGAGCTATTTTCGCCGGTTATATCCCAGACGTGTCCAGGAAATCCCGGACCCGTGGCAACCCTACTGTATGTAACATTTATTTACATTTATTTACAGTACAGTATTTGGCAAGTTATAGAGTGGCTTCCCCCGTGTGGCGAACCAGTAAATTGCAGGTGACAGTTTCTCAACAAAAGTACCTTTAGCTCATGGATTAACCCTGCCTACCTTCCTGCCGGAGCGGTACCTATTTATCTACTTGCATTATGACGTGCTTTCGAACTGCTAAGTTGGCAGGAGCAGGGACCGAGCTCACCCCAGTGTGAGAGCCAGTGTGGTGTAGTGGTTAAGAGCGGTAGACTCGTAATCTGGGGAACCGGGTTCGCGTCCCCGCTCCTCCCTATGCAGCTGCTGGGTGACCTTGGGCTAGTCACACTTCTTTGAAGTCTCTCAGCCCCACTCACCTCACAGAGTGTTTGTTGTGGGGGAAGAAGGGAAAGGAGAATGTTAGCCGCTTTGAGACTCCTTCGGGTAGTGATAAAGCGGGATATCAAATCCAAACTCCTCCTCCTTCCTTCCTCCCATTGCGGGGATTCAAACCACCGACCTTCTGATCGGCAAGCCCTAGGCTCAGTGGTTTAACCCACAGCGTCACCCGCGTCCATTGTAGTAGTAGTTAATATGCCTCCCAACTGACTGTGTTGCCCCAACTACTCTGGGCAGCTTCTAGCAAATTATAAAGGACGCAGTAAAATAGCAAACATTAAAAGCATCCCTTTACAGGGCTGCCTTCAGATGTAAGACAGATTTCCTTGTCTTCTTTTTCTCTCCCCTCTTTTCAATTTCCCTCTTGTTCTCCTCCTCACTATTCCTCCACATTGTCTCTTTTCTCAGCATCCTTTCCTCACTTACTCCTCCCAGGACCTGCTTCCCACAGCTCCTCATTCAAGATGCTCCCTCCACGTCACTGACCCATCACTCCCCTTCTGTTTCTCCCATCTCACCTTCTCACCATGTCCTGACAAATGGTTCACCAAGCTGGTGATGTATTTCTTGGGCTTTTCCACCCAAATCCAAGTTTTCAGAGATCTTAATGTGTTGTGTTCTTGGAACCTTGATAAATGTCAACTGCTGACTCCTTGTAAAACATATCATGCCTTTTTTCTTGGGAGTTATTTTCTTCCAGTAACTTATGTTTTTTTGTTTTTTTTTTTGAAAGCAGATGGATCCACCATGCTTTCAGCTTAATCTACTTAAACCTGCCTGTATGCTAATGCCCATGTAAACAAATACCTCGGTGGCCATTAAGATGAAAGCAGATAATAATACTGGGAAGAGATTGTTTGTGACCCTTGGGACAGCAAACATAATGTTGAGCTTGGCATCATTAATCTTGTGGTCAGAAAAGCACTGCATCAGCATGTTTAATGAGGGAGTAAAATGCCAGCCATAAAAGTTTTCTTCTCGGAGAGAAAGACAAACATAAATCTCTGCAAGTTCCTGCTCTGCAAGATTTTAGTTTGAAACTTGCAGATTCTAAGGCGTAACTCGGCCACATAGCATAACCACAAGCTTCAAATTTTGTCCAAAGCATAGGGCTCGACAGACCTCAGGTGTTCCTCCTCATAGGAGCACCATCTCAAGAACATGAGAAGAGCCTGGCTGGATCTCACCAATGGCTCATCTGGTCCATCATATTCTCATAGGATGGGTGGCCATACTTTACAGAGTGCAGTTCTCTATTTCAAGAGTTGTCTGGTCCAAGAACCCTAAGAGGAGACCAGGAGTAACACAAATATGATCCAAATTGCCCTAAAAAGGTCACAGAAAAATTTACATTTCCCCAGCAATTTCAGCTTTGTTGTTTGAATGCAGGTGATAGATGTGAAAGCTAGGGGGACATTGTCTGTACTCACCACCAGAAACTAGTAACAGCAGAAAGCAATACCATCTGCAGAGGTTGTGAGGTATCGCATACCTCACAGTGATCGCTTGCTGAGGGACAGGCGATAGTCTTTGGAAATGTATCAGGCCTCTCGGAGACTGATCAATTGTTTCCTGTCAGACTCCATCTGTCATTAGGAAGCAATCATTTCATTCCAGCCGCATAATCCCAAGGCTATGAATGGTCTAACCTGGATGATTTATCTGAGGTGAGAGAATTCAGTTCATCAGGGAAGTGTCTCAGCTAACATAATATTTGATGCTAACACTTAAGATAAAAATGTGGGGAAATCTCCCTTTTGAGTGCTAGGCGATATATGAGGTGGATGCACTAGACTCTGGGCTCTGACGTAGGGTTGGCTGGTGGCTTGATCCTAGATTTGCTAGATTCATTCTCTTCATATCTACTTCTGGAACACAGGGCCTTATGCCAGTTCAAACCATTGTTCATCTCTAGCCCGCTGTTACCTACCTACAATTCTGAGCATGAATATCCCTGCAGGTTCTCACAGATGCCACCTTCTTCTTCTTCTTTGGCTATCACTCGTAGTCGAGTAAGATTGTCTTCCATGAACATGGTTTTAACAGTGAGTCCGTAAGTGACTGTGGAGGCCCATTCTGGATCCACACGTCCTTCCACAGTGGGGACATAGGTTTCTGGGCAGGAGTTGATCATGGTGAACGTTTGCCAAGCGTGCCTTCCTCTTAGCACGTTTCTCCCTTTTGTCCTTAGTTCAAGCGTCTTCAAAGTCCATGACACCTTTGGTAAAGGCTGTTCTCCAACTGGAGCGCTCGCAGGCCAGTGTTTCCCAGTTGTCGATGTTTATACTCCTATTGGGCTGCATCAATAGGAGCATAGCATCTAGATCAAGGGAAGTAATAGTACCACTGTATTCCGCTCTGGTCAGACCCCACCTGGAATACTGTGTCCAATTCTGGGCACCACAGTTCAAGAAGGATACTGACAAGCTGGAACGTGTCCAGAAGAGGGCAACCAAAATGGTCAAAGGCTTGGAAACGATGCCTTATGAGGAACGGCTTAGGGAGCTGGGTATGTTTAGCCTGGAGAAGAGAAGGTTAAGGGGTGATATGATAGCCATGTTCAAATATATAAAAGGATATCATATAGAGGAGGGAGAAAGGTTGTTTTCTGCTGCTCCAGAGAAGCGGACACGGAGCAATGGATTCAAACTACAAGAAAGAAGATTCCACCTAAACATTAGGAAGAACTTCCTGACAGTAAGAGCTGTTCGACAGTGGAATTTGCTGCCAAGGAGTGTGGTGGAGTCTCCTTCTTTGGAGGTCTTTAAGCAGAGGCTTGACAGCCATCTGTCAAGAATGCTTTGATGGTGTTCCTGCTTGGCAGGGGGTTGGACTGGATGGCCCTTGTGGTCTCTGCCAGCTCTATGATTCTATGATTCTATACTACATTTTAAAAGATTTGCCTTGAGAGAGTCTTTGAAACTCTTTTGTTGACCACCAGCATTACGCGTTCCATTTTTAAGTTCAGAATAGAGTAGTTGCTTTGGAAGACGATCATCAGGCATCCGCACAACATGACCAGTCCAACAAAGTTGATGTTGAAGAATCATTGCTTTGACACTGCTGATCTTTGCTTCTTCCAGACAGTGGCTACCCCCCCCCCAAAAAAAAAATATTAAAAAAAATATTGGAGAATGTTCTGCAAACTGGCCGTTTCTTGGGAGGTGAGCAAAAGAAGCAACCTCAGAAAAAACGTTCCCTGAGAAATACTGACTCAGCTTTAAACAACAGGAGACATTTATTTTAGTTTGAGCTGAACTCTGAACTCTTTCCAGAAGTAGTGACTGAGCTTATCAAATGCAAAACTGGGTTTTGCTAGAGAAAATGTACTCAATTCATTTTCTGCTTTGATAGTTCTTTAATGTCCTGTAGTAGTAGTAGTAGTAATGAAGGTATCATAGACAAACCTATCATTAACGCCAAAGATGAAGCTGGGCTCTCTGACTCCCCAAATTTATGCCATAATAAATGTAGTTATGTTTAAGCCCAAATCCACACTATACATAAAAGCACTTTTACACCACTTTAATAGTCATAGCTTCCCAGAAATAATCATGGGAACTGTAGTTTTTTAAGGGTGCTGGGGAGACTCCTTTTGCAGAGCTATAATTCTCAGAGATCCCTGGAAACAGGAGCTGATTGTTCAGCCACTCAGGGAATTGTAGCTCTGTGAGAGGTCTCCTAACAACTCTCAGCGCCCCTAGCAAACTAGAGTTCCCAGGACACTGGTACCTCGGTTTTCGAACATCTCAATCAACGAACATTTCGGTTTTCAAATGCCGTACACCTGGAAGTAAACACTTCGGTTTTTGAACACGCCTCAGAAGTTGAACATGCTACGCGGCTTCTGCTGAGTGCAAGATCCTGAGGCCTAGCTGTCGACTGTTGAGTTTTCGGGTTTTGAACATTTCAGAACTTGAACGGTCTTCCGGAATGGATTACGTTTGAAAACCAAGGTACCACTCGATTTGGGGAAATCTATGGGTGTTTAAAGTGGCATGAAACAGCCTTAAATGTATAGTATAGAAGTAACCTAAGATTAGGACGTGGGTGGCGCTGTCGGTTAAACCACAGAGACTGGGGCTTGCTGATCAGAAGGTTGGCAGTTCGAATCCCCATGACAGGGTGAGCTCCCGTTGCTCGGTCCCTGCTCTTGCCAACCTAGCAGTTCGAAAGCACATCGAAGTGTAAGTAGAAAAATAGGTACCGCTCCGGCGGGAAGGTAAACGGCGTTTCCGTGCGCTGCTCTGGTTCGCCAGAAGCGGCTTAGTCATGCTGGCCACATGACCCGGAAGCTGTAAGCCGGCTCCCTTGGCCAATAAAGCAAGATGAGCGCCGCAACCCCAGAGTCGTCCGCGACTGGACCTAATGGTCAGGGGTCCCTTTACCTTTAACCTAAGATTCCATGGGAGTCCTTCTTGGTTTTTATTGCCACAACAAGACTAGCATAGCTACCCCCTTTGGAAAATATCAGTTGTATTTCCTCTTCCAAGAAGATGGGCACATTCAGGTCCAAATCCAGTTAAGCCAAAGTACTTGGCTTTAGACTAACGGAACTAATCTGACTTAAGTCCTAGGACTTTATCTTAGGACCCTGAGTTGTGGATTGGGTTGTTAATTACTCCTGATGGTAATCCCGTGGCTTCCATAACTTGGAGTAGTTCTGTCAACTGGTGGAGATAGAAAATGACTCCTCCATGACATTTGCAATGCCATCTGTTCACTGCTGCCTCTTTCTCGTTCCCGCAAGATTAGAAATTGGCTGAGCACGGATTCATGGAATGGGAAGGGTATATTGCTGGAAGAACAGTTTCTTACCCCCTTCACCTTCTTCAGGCAAGAGAGTAAATGTTAGATATGAATCGCAGGTGACTCAGAGGAGAATGTGCAGATGATTGCACAAGAGTAAAACCCCTCTGGGTCTGGCTTAAAGGAAGTGCCAACTGTTGACAATCCCCAACAAATTTAAAGAAGGATTACGGAATTACCGCTCCCCCTCCAAAATCTTTGAAACCTCTTTTAATCCAAGCTATTTAAGTCCTTTCCACTGGTGCTGCTCTGACCATCTCCTTCCTTGGAGGTTTTTAAGTAGAGGTTGGATGGCCATTTGTCATGTATGATCTAGTGCAGGGGTCGGAACCTAAGGCCCATGGGCCACAAGCGGCCCATGGGGGTCGTTTAACCGGCCCATGGACCCCTGCCGCTCGCTCGGGGAATCTCCGCCGCCCACTCGGTCGGCTCCTGTGCACCGGTGTGGAGCAGAGCGGGTACTGCCTTCCACGATGCTGGCCGGCTTCTCATTGGTTGCAGGAAGGTCCTGCAGCCAATGGGAAGTTGTGCATGCCTCCTCCGTGCCGGAAGGAGCACCGGAAATAGCGTTTGCGCATGTGCACGCATACACACACACACACACACACACACACTGGTGGATCAAGCCAAAGACCCATCTTGTCCTTAGTACAACAGCACTTTCCCCAGTTGTGATTCCCAGCAATTGAGAGGCTTATTGCCTCCGACAATAAGGGGACGCGGGTGGCACTGTGGGTTAAACCACAGAGCCTAGGGCTTGCCGATCAGAAGGTCGGCGGTTCAAATCCCCGCGACGGGGTGAGCTCCCGTTGCTCGGTCCCAGCTCCTGCCAACCTAGCAGTTCGAAAGCATGTCAAAGTGCAAGTAGATCAATAGGTACCGTTCCAGCGGGAAGGTAAACGGCGTTTCCATGTGCTGCTCTGGCTTGCCAGAAGCGGCTTAGTCATGCTGGCCACATGACCTGGAAGCTGTACGCCGGCTCCCTCGGCCAATAATGCGAGATGAGCGCCACAACCCCAGAGTCGGTCACGACTGGACCTAATGGTCAGGGGTCCCTTTACCTTTTGTTGCCTCCGACAGTGGAAGGAGAATATAGGAATTTGGGCTGGTAGCCATTGATACCCTGAACTTCCATGAGTTTACCTAACCTTCTTTTAAAGCCCTCCAATTTGGTGGCCTTCACTGCCTCTTGAAGGATCTAATTCCATAGCTATGAGCTGAGTAAAATATAAATAAATGCTTTCCTTTCTCTGTCTTGCATCTTTCAACATTCAGCTTCATTGGATGTCCACAAGTTCTAGTGTTAGGAGAGAAAAACCTGTATTGCCTTCTTGTTTGTTCCTTCGTTCCAAATCTATGGAAGTACCAGATCACAAGTTACACCCTCCGCGTAATTCCACTGACAATAATGCAAAATGAGAACAACACAGGCTGCATCACACACAGGCAAATTTGTTTGCTTATCAGTTCAGGTGTATTTGCGGGTACCAGGGATATCTGGGATTCATTTCACTTACAAATAAGCACGTATATACAACTATGTTCTGGGGGCTGGTCCTACAAGGGTTTGCAATGTGACTCTGCCTGTGGAGTGGTTTCAGTTGTGCATCATTCAACAGTAACTATTATTGACTTTTATTTATTTTATTTTATTTTATTAAATTTCTATCCCGCTATTTCTATTTTATTTATTAAATTTCTATACCGCTCTTCATCTGAGGATCACAGGGCGGTTAACAATATAAAACACAGAAATACATAACGTAGTAACAAACGTAGTAATCAATACCTCCCCCGTCCCAATTTAAAAGGCCTTATATTATGTAACTAGCCAAAGTCCTAGAATATAAATGTTTTTTTGCCTTGCACCTAAAGATATACAGTCATACTTCGTGTTGCGTCTTTTCGCATTACGTCCCACGGCAACCCGGAAGTACCGGAATGGGTTACTTCCGGGTTTCGCCCATATCTGTTAACTTTCGGATTTGAAAATAAGGGATTTTTTCCAAACTTTCGGATTTGAAAATAAGGGATGCCGTGAGGGCGGTGCAATGGCACCAAGTAGCCCCGCCACCCTGCGCGCGAACAGGAGAGCGAAAGAGCGAGCGCGTAGACGGCAGGCAGGCTGTCTGTCTGGTTGGGCATGAGGGTCTGGCTGCACAAGGCATGCAAGCTCCGCCCCCAGTCGGTCTCAGACTCCTTATTGGCAGCCGAGCAACGCAGCTGAGGAGCCTCCCTGGCCGGCAGGGAGCGAGAGGAGCTGCTTCCTTTGAAATCCGGGAAATTTAAGGGATATCAACAATTTGGGATAGCAGCGGGAAATGGCATTGGAATAAGGGAGTTTCCCGCAAAAAAAGGGAGGGTTGACAGCTATGGTTTCGCCACTCGCGCATGCGCAGAAGCACCAAATCGCTCTGCGCGCCTGCACAGACACAGCGCTTCGAGTTGCGGACATTTCAAATTATGGACAGGCCTCTGGAATGGATCCCATCCATAACACAAGGTACCACTGTACAGCGATGGCACCAGGCGAGCCTCCCTGGGGAGAGCAGCCCACAAGTAGGGAGCCACCACAGAAAAGGTCTGTTCTTCTGTTGCCACCCTCTGGACATCTCGCGCAGGGGGCACTCAAATAAAGGCATCAGATGATGATTTCAGGGTCTGGGTCAGTTCATCTGGGGAGAGTCATTTCTTGACATATGGGGAGAGGCAGCCCCCCCCCTTAACTAAGGGAATGGTTTGGCTCATCTCCTCTGCTCATGTTCAGGCATGCAGTGGAAGGAGACAAAATCTAGCACTGTGTTCACAACAGGATGGATCCAGAAGGAAATTGGCTCATCTCCAGTTTTTAAAATCAAAACGCCCCAAATGCTATTCCATTACTGCAGGGTTTTAGGGCGTAAACAGCAATGTATGTTTGTCTGTGTCGTGTGTGTGTGTGTGTGTGTGTGTGTGATCAGAACTTGCTTTGTTTTTCTTCCAAACACGACGTGGCTAGCATATCATGCTCAACCCTGTTTTCCGGGTGTTTTTCACAAATAAATTCTCTCAGGAAGTGCTATTTGTTTTGACAAACGTTTTTGAAATCTGTCATGTGGAATAATGAGCTTTCAAATGATGCACTCAGTGATCTAATTCGCACAGTATTGTTTCTGCTCTTTAAGCTGGGTAGCAGACATCTTGATACGAAACCCGGTGAAGGCAGCAAACTCGAACGCAGCCGCCCGCCCACGGTGCCACTCATACCACCCGTTCTACGGATATGTGCCTAGCTGTGATGGCACAGGGGAGTGACTTGAGCTGTTGCCTGTTTGACACGCAAGGCAATTCCGTCCGTGATGCTTCTTGTCAACGCTCTCCATCCAGCACACGTGGAAAGCTCGCCCCTTCTCTCTGAATGTCACTGGGACAGTTTGTGGGGAGAGCTCTTTTTGAGGGCATCAACATCTCCCTATGGAACTCCCTGCCTCTTGACATTAAACAGGAACTTTTGCTATCACCTTTTAGATGCCCGCTGAAAACCTTTCTGTTTCAGAGCGCCTCCCTAGACTAGGGATGTTGGGGAATTCCAAGGAAAACAAAAAATGGAAGCAGCAATTGCCGCTGTTCACCTGTTTGTCCCATGTCCGGAATGGAAGCCCATCCAGTCAGCATTCACTGCTGTTGTTGCTCTCAGTCCGCAAAAAAAAAAAAGAAGAAGAAGAAGAAGATTTACACACATGCCCTCTCACACACAATTTGCATTGTGCTTCCTTTGCACTGGAACGAGCAGGGTAGACTAACTCCCTCTTCCTCATTCACCATCATCATCTCCTCCTCTACAGATGCTGCTATGTGCCCTCTGTCTCCAAGCTCTTTGCTCTCCTACTTTTGAGGCTTGCCAGGTTCTGGGAGATGATGGGTCTCATCTGCCTCTGAGCTGTAACCTCCTGCAAACCCCTGTTGTAAATTTATATTGTCTTCCTCTGTCAGGGTTGCACCAGATGAGCAGGAGTGGTGGCAAGCCCCCCTAGGCGAAGCGGCAACCACAGAAGAGTCCAGAGAAATGGAGGGATTCTTACCTGAAGAAGACTGGTGGCGACACTCCTCAGAAGAGGAAGAAGCAGATGGGGAAGAGGGAAGGCCAGAACAGGAGGAGGAAGAAGTTGAGCCAGAATCAGGCCCTTGTGAGGAGAGGAGCTGGAGGGCCCCCTCCCCTCCTCCCATCTCAGCTGTAGAGCGTAGAGCTGAGAAACGGAGGGAGCAATTGGAGGCAGTTGCAGCTCGTAAAAGGCGTGGTGATGAGCTGGCTACTTAAGGAAGGCCGGCTGCTTCCCTCACCAGCACCTGCAACTGCTGTGCTGGAGCACGTAGTTGTGCCTGCTCATCCTGTTCCTGGTTCCTGTGTTCCTGACTTCAGCTGCCTGACTCCTGGCTTAATCCTGACCTCGGCTTCGTGACTTCGGCTTTCTGACTCCTGGCTTAATCCTGACCTCGGCTTCCTGACTTCTGCCTTGAACTGACTTTGGCTGGCTTCTGACCCGGACTGTTTAACCTCGGCTTTATCAGACTGACTGCTGCTCTTCAGCGCTCCAACTTGTTGGCGTCCTAACATCCTCTTCCTCCTCCCTGGAAGGGTCAAGATGGGGAGGCGGTCTCCACCATTCCTCCTCCTCTGCCCAGCCTCTGACAGAAGGGGAGTCCTTCCCCGAATCACCCTGATTCACCTTGTAATTTGGGGTACAAGCACACAGCTGGTGCATGCCACCCAGGACTTACAAAGCTAGCCCAGTATTGCCCACACAGGCTGGCAGCAGCTGTGCACTCAATCTCAAGTCTTTCTCGGGACTGCTGCCTAACAGTGACTCTGGCACCATCTCCTATGCTCTGTCACTGCTCCAGGCCCCTTGTCTGATTATGTGAAGATCTGTTTTGCTCATTAATCAAATCACATGTGTTTTGAGGCTATGATTCTGGCCTGTACAATACGTGACCCGCCAAGCTGCTTGCAAACTCCTAGCACTGTAATGTGGCCCGCACAAACGGGCAGCGTCATTCAGCAATTGGTAAGCTGCAGTTCATGACCGATGAGGTGCGTTTGGCTGGAGTGAGACACAATTTTTTGCAGCCATGCAACCCCTTCCCACTCCTGTTCCCGGTGGTGACGGTGGCGAAGGAACACTCAGCTACTTCTTGTGCTTATCCTATTTGCAAGATGGTTCGAGTGTGACTCATTTGAACGATGTGCACAGGGTTCCTCTGGCAGTCTGAACAAGCTCCGGTCCCTCCTGTGTACAACATGTTCTGTCCCAGATAACATCATTTTAACTTCATTCAAAAGCACATTTTCTGTCGCAAATGCCAAAAGGCAGCCTCATAATAAACTGATAGCGCTGTGTTGAGGGTTCACAAGTTAGCAGTTTGGGCATGAAATGGCAGCTTTCCAGGGCCCCGCAGTTTCTTTGAAAGGCTCTCTCACTTTCTCACAGCTGTTAGCAACCTGTTTATCACCTTAAAAAAAAAGCGCTGCTCTTAAAAAAAAAATTTAAAAAAATACCAGTGTCTTTTGGAGGTGGGTCAACCAGTCAGGGAAGATGTCATGCCATGTAACCAATTAGATTTAGTTTACATCATGATTTAGCTGTGATGATTGCATTGCAGGGGGCTGGTCTTAGATGGCCCTTCCAGCTCTACAGTTCTATGAGTCTATGAAGCCAAATCAGAATGAGGGTAGGAACTAATGTCCTCACTCTGAAAAGGCTTTGTGATAAAGCCAAGTAATCACATTGCAAAGTCAATCTCAGCTTCTATGAAAAGCACGTCATGTTTCCTCTCAATCATATTCCTTATACTTTAAAAACAACAACACCTAACCTCTATTCATTTTGCTAGCTCTCAGGTCACGTTTTGACCACTTAAGAATGCTGCCACAAGACACATGAATCGATTCACCCTTTTAATTAATTGATTCCTTCCTTCATCACACAGTGGGGTTTTATTTATTTTACTGAATATCTGCTGGAGTTGTCACCTGCGAAGGGATGTTCATTGCCATTGGTGCTGGACACGGGACCCAGAGCTGGCCTCTTGAGCAATTTGCACCCATTGATACTGGGTCCATGCAAGTGATGCTGCTGGCTGATTACTGAGAAATATCCACACACTCTGTGTGCTTGCCTTGAGTCAAGATACGTGTTTTTGGAGGATTTTCCTAGAGCCTTTCAATGTGTGCACTGTCTTCTACTATGACCCTTGTACAGTTGGTAACCCGGTGTCTTTGTAAGATAGATTGGATGCTGACTTATATTGACTCAGACCATTGGTCCATCTAGCTCAGTACTGTCTACACTAACTGGCAGTGGCTGTACAGGCTGGGTCTCTCACTGGAGATGCCAGGGTATGAACTGGGGGTCTTTTTATGCAAGGTAGATGCTCTACCATTGAGCTATGACTCTTACACTATCTTTTAGGATATAGAGAGTTGGAATCTAGATAGCAATTCTCTCTCTCTCTCTCTCTCTCTCTCTCTCTCTCTCTCTCTCTCTCTCTGTGTGTGTGTGTGTGTGTGTGTGTGTGTGTGTGTGTGTTTCTTACAATGTTAGGTTAGGAAGAAAGAAGAAAAGTGGGGTAGAGGGAGAGGGGGGAATGGTGAGTGGGGTGGGGTCAGGTAGCAATGCTTCTATTCTTCTACTTAGTGTATGTGTGCGATTTTGTGTCAGCGTCACTTGTGTAGGTTCTCTTTACTATTCGCTTGTTGTATTTCTTTGGTGGTGAGAGAGGTTGGGGTGTGGTTGGCTTCTTTGGTTGGCTGTAGTGAAATTTGTTTTTGTGTGTGAGTGGGGTGTGTGTGTGTGTGTGTGTGTGTGTGTGTGTTTGGATCAGGTTGTTGTCTTGTATGTGATAAAGGGGAACCATAGCGGGGTGAAGGCATCTTCTATTTGTCCCCATGTCAGTTTCAGTTTGTTGGTTAGTTTTTTTTTCTAATAAGGCCGTTTCCCATACTTTTTGATACCCTTGGTCCATGCTTACTCCTGACAGGTCTCCCCAGTGTCTGGCTATGATGCTTCTGGATGCTGAGAGTAGGTGGGTTACAGAGGCGTAGCAAGCCCAGGTGGCACCCGGGGCGGAATTTTTTTTGTCAAACCCCCCCACCACTTTAATTTTTTTTAAAAATTAAAAAGTGTCACCCCCCTCTGATGGTGCCACTTTGCGAGGTGTGGGGTTTTTGTGTGTGTGTGTCTATTATCTCTTTTTTTTCAATAAAGTTAAAATAAAATAATAATAAAAAATAATAATAATAATGTAAAAAAATAAAATAAAATAAAAATAGAAAGTGTCGCCCCCCTCTGATGGTGCCACTTTGTGAGGTGTGGGGGGTTGTGTGTGTGTGTGTCTATTATCTCTTTTTTTCAATAAAGTTAAAATAAAAAAAAAATAAAAAAAAATGATAAAAATTAAAAAAAAATTAAAAAATTAAAAAGTGTCCCCCCCCTCTGATTGTGCCACTTTGTGAGGTGTGGGGGTTGTGTGTGTGTCTATTATCTCTTTTTTTCAATGAAGTTAAAAAAATTTTTAAAAAATTATTATTTTTTTTAAAAAAAAAAACACTTTTTTAAAATAAAAAGTGTCACCCCCCTCTGGGGTGGAACCCGGGGCGGCCCGCCCCCCCGCTCCCCGTTGCTACGCCCCTGGTGGGTTATGAGCTCTTTGTGATGTGAGTGGGCATTATTATCTTGGAAGATGTTTAGTAGGGCCAGTTCTGGGGTGACTTCTAATACTCGCTTAGTTATTTTGCATATTAGTTGTATGATTGATGTCCAGAAAAGTTGGATTTTAGGACATTCCCATCACGTGTTGAGGTATGTGCCTGTGGAGGTGCATTCTTTCCAGCATTTTGGTGAGGTTCCTGGGTGTATTAGCGTTAGTTTCCATGGTATTAGGTACCACCTGTAAGTGAGTTTCAGAGTGAGTTCTTTTATTTTCGCTGATATGGATTTAAAGGGAGGTTTAGACCACATTCTGGCCCGTTGGGTGGGGTTAATCTCATAGCCTATGTCGTCCTCCCATCGTTTTTTGATTCCGTCGAGTGGGTTTCTATATAGCAATTTTGTTGACTATAGCAAGTTAGGTAAGTGAATTTTTAAATCTCTAGGACAGCGTTTCTCAACCGGTGTGCCGCGGCACACTAGTGTGCCGCGAGACACCGGCTACTGTGCCGCGGGAAAACCGTGGCTCGGGACCCCATGCCGCAGCCGCAAACGCGTAGCAGCGGCTGCAGTGGGGGAAAGGGAGCACAGAAACCCACCGCCGACCTACCGCGCATGCGCCAGCTTGGAACTCCCCGCTGATTCTGATTGGTTGCCAGGGACCAATAGGAAGACAGAGGAAGGAGACGCAAGGGCTGCCGGTAGCCGCTGCCATTTTTCTGTTGGGGGGCACTGAAGCCCGGCAGCCGTCCAGGCCCAGTGCCTGCTGCTAGGTTTCCCCCCGCTCGGCCTCGACCTCAGCGCAGCGACAAGGAGCGGCGCCTCGGAGAGCTCGGCATCCACTCTGGTAAGGGGCGCGGGTCAGGAAGTTTGAAGTTGCTGCGCTCGGGAGCGCGAAGGCGGCGGGGAAGTAAGGGGAGTGATTTTTTGACATTTTCTGGTGGTGGTGTGCCGCGAGATTTTTTCCATGAGACAGGTGTGCCGTTGCCCCGAAAAGGTTGAGAAACACTGCTCTAGGATGAATTAGGGGCGAGAAGAGTTCTTCCAACCTTGCCAAATTTCAGCCCAGAGCAAAGGAACCTGCAGTCCTTCAGATGTTGCTGGACTCTTAACTTCCATCAGCCCAGCAAGCATGCCCAATGGTCAGGGAGGATGGGAGCTGTGGTCCAATACTATCTGGAGGGACACCAACACCCCCAATCCTGCATTAGCAGAAATAATAATAATAATAATAATTTTTTATTTATACTCCGCCCTTCCCAGCCAAGACCGGGCTCAGAGCGGCTAACACCCATAAAATCACAACAAAACATACAAAACAATCAATTAAAATGCAAGTTAAAATACCCACCAATTAAACCATAAAGGAATGAAACATCAGGGTTATGAAACCCACATATGAAGCTCATCCCTGGGCTGGTGCAGTATCCCCTTATCTCACACACTCCCTGAAGACTGCTTATTTTGGACTTGAGAGGGAAATGTGTAAAAGTAGCCCATGTTTGCTTTCAGAGTTAACAATGCCTCACACAGCTTATTCCCACCCCACAGATTTTCACTCTCCGGGGCAGCTTGTTGTGGGAGATGGTTTGGCCCGGTTGCTTTCCTTCCCAGTGACCCATCCTAAATCCCAAAGCTGTGCATTTCAATCTCTGCTTCCTCAAAAACAAAGCAAACCTCCCAGCGAATGTGTTTGCAGCCAGTGGGAGGCTGGGATTGTTGCTCTTTCTCCCAGGCTTCCCTTTGATTTGCCGATCCAAGGACGCAGCAGACATGAAGGTCCAGTCGGCTTGGTGTGACTTTAAATACATAAGCATGAGAAAGGAAAACAGCTCTCTGCCACCCACCCTAAAGTTGCATCTTCAACACAGACAGGAAGCCGCAGCAGAAGTTGGAAAGACGTTTCAACGGTGAGTTTTCTTGGAACCTCGGGCACCTGGAAGCAATCACAAACATGATATGAAATGTTAACCTTTCCCCCCTTGTTCTCCTCCTGATCTTACTCTGTTTTAAACATTAGCACTGTTGGTGAGGATTAGTCCCAAACAAAGCAGGGCATTCATTCTGCCTTCTTGTTCCGTTTGAGAAGGTAGGCGGCAAGTCCTGGCAGTCGGAGACAAGAAAGACATCGCTTCAGGTTGGCTTTTTGTCGAGCGATTCTTTCCGCTGAAGAGTATTGTTCTTTTAGCTTCTTCTTCAACGCAGCCGAAAGACGAGGTGGAATTATTCCAGCAAAGCAAATTCCGAATCTGTCTCTCCCATTGATTCCGCGGGAGATATCGGAAGCAATGGATCTGCATCGGAGGCTTTGTTTTTCTGTTTCAGGCAAATCTCGGATTTAATTTACCCTCTGCCTTTTCGGTAATGCAAGCTCCCGGAGCAAATTAGGTTCCATATAATGAGACACAAGTAGACAGCTTCCTAGCGGAAGTCCATGTCCAGACAGCAAGGCCTAGAAATGAATAACAACACACGGTCCCCATTTCCAGCCTATGTTGACCAAAACAAATGATCAGTCGAAATGCAGGGGCCATATAAATAAGGATATTATAAGATCACCACGTAAAATGAGAGAGGCTTAGAGAGTTCAAAACAAAACAAAACAAAACAAAACAAAACAGAGATGCCGCCAAGGCTTGGGTTTAGATGCAAGTTTTGGGAAATGCAAAAAAAGGCAGCCTTAACATAGGTATAAACTGCCTTACCGGTATACCAGGTTATTTGGCTATTTGTCCATCTAGCAGAGGGGTCAGCAACCTTTTTCAGCTGTGGGCTGGTCCACCATCCCTCAGACAGACCTTGTGGGGGGCCGGACTATTTTTTGGGGGGGGGGCGAATGAACGAATTCCTATGCCCCACAAATAACCCAGAGATACATTTTAAATAAAAGGACACATTCTACTCATGTAAAAACACGCTGATTCCCAGACCATCCGCAGGCCGGATTGAGAAGGCGATTGGGCCGCATCTGGCCCACGGGCCTTAGGTTGCCTACCCTGATTCTAGCACAATATTGTCTACTTTAATGGGCAGTGCTTCTGGGTCTTGGGTAGAACATCTTTTAACAGCAAGTCTGTCAGTTTGTTTGTTCAGTTAGAGAAAGTTACTGTATATACTCGAGTATAAGCCTAGTTTTTCAGCACATTTTTTGTGCTGAAAAAGTTGCCCTCGGCTTATACTCGAGTGAGGCAGGCAGTGGCTCCTATGAACCTTTCCCAGTTTTTTGTGGTAAAATTGGGTGCCTCGGCTTATATTCGGGTCGGCTTATACTCGAGTATATATGGTATGTTCATTTTATAGATGTTGGACATGGTGTTTTTTGGGGAGTGACCCCCCCCTAAATCCTAGAAATTAATAAGTGGTAGGATTTTGATTGGGGTGTGAAGGGAGAAATACCAGCTGCAGAGGAATTCCTGGGCTAGCCTATGCAAAACGACCTGGCCATTAAGAAACAATAGAGGGCCATTGGGATGTCATTGGCAAGACAAGAGAACTGTCCTTCCCCCGTGGCCTGAGGTGTGGACAGAGACTGGGGGTTTGGAAGGTTGCCAGGAGAACTTGGTGTCACGTGACAGGAAAAGAGAGTTGAAATATACTCAGAGTCAAGTGTGGATTTCATGCTCTTTATTCAGCTCATAGTAGTGAGGAATGGATGTTTCCCCAGAACGTCTGCTTTATATACATTATTTACACAATGGGCCCCACGTGATTGGCTAATTCCGGGATACTCCTGTAGGCCAATCAGGTTGCGGATTCACTTCCACCTGGAGCTGGATTGGGTGGCTCCTGCGGACCAATCAGACTGCTGCATTCTGGATCCTATTGTTCTAGGACCAATCAGACTGCTGCATTCTGGATCCTATTGTTCTAGGACCAATCAGACTGCTGCATTCTGGATCCTATTGTTCTAGGACCAATCAGACTGCTGCATTTTGGATCCTATTCAACTCAGTACATAACAAGAGTTATTGAGCAAGGGTTGCTGGGAAGAAGAAGAAGAAGAAGAAGAAGAAGAAGAAGAAGAAGAAGAAGAAGAAGGGACGAAGACTGGGATCCATCTTGGGCAGGCTGGCTGCAGGCAGGCTGGGAGAGATGCCTTAGACTCCAGGGCTGCTCTGCTGTGGGGGACAAGCCCCTCTTGAAATGACCATGCTGTAAGATCTGGACTCCCTCCCTGCAGGCTGAAGGTGAAATAGCTAAACAAACCATATTTCTTAAAGCTACAAGAGTCTCCTCCATGTCTCAGTTCTCCAAAGGACCACAGACCCTGGGTGAGAGCCTGGAACCCCATGGGCTCTTGCCATTGCTTGGCAGACAGAGGGGGAGACACCCAACTTTTGTAGCAATATATATGGGTGTTTGCTTGCTAATGAATTTTCTGTTCTTATTTACTACGTTGCAAACAACACATGGCTCCCGGTGTTAAATACATGATGTGAAGGGACTATGGAATATCTGAGGGTCCCATATCCTCCATTTCCCTGTTTTTTTATTCCTGCCCCTCCTCGTTCCCCCACCCGTGCTTTTAGAACCTTGGGGAACAGCCAGTGAAAACAGTGCAATTGCGGACTAATGCAAATATAGTACAGAGAGACAATTCGTGTTCTGTGTTGAAACAGGAAGGGGCACATGTGTTCCCTTCCAGCTGTTCTGGGGCTCCAGCTCCCATCGCCCCAATAGTCAGGGATGATGGGGGTGGCTCCCATGGTCAAGGGACCATTTTGAGTGGAGCAGGCCGAATGCAACACTGCAGAGAGACAGCGGCCTTGTTTAGAAAGGAAGTGTGATGGCCGTCCTGTGGCACTTTTGCATCTTTCATGATGTTCCTTCTGCAGAACGTTGGTTGCCCTGAAAATGACCTCTCGGTGTCCTTGGGAATGTCTTTCTTCATGCAAGAGTTCTTCTCTTGCTTTAGATGTGTTCCCTCCATTCCGTTTCCAGCTCAAAAGACGTCATTCCATGTTGGGATCTCCTCGGTTCATCTGCTAAAGTGAGCCTGTATATTGTCTGAATGAGACATAGACCCAAACTGGCTGGTGCTGGATTGCAGCTTCCTCCTCCTCCTCCTCTTCATGCTCCAGCTTGTCTGGAGGATTCAGACAGAAAACAAGAATGCTGTCAACATTGTACACTGAATAGCATAGCAGCCCTGTGCTCTACCTCCACAGTTGGAGGCGGTAAATGATTTCTGAATAGCAGTTGCCGGAAACCACAAGGGGAGAGAGTGATCTTGTGGTCAGGTTCTGCTTGTGGGTTCCCCACAGGCATCTGGTTGGCCACTGTGAGAACAGGATACCAGATTCTTGCATTTTAGTTGGGGAGGATCGGTTTTATTTCGTTTTGAATGAAAGTTGAGATTCTCCATAAAGGTAAAGGTAAAGGGATCCCTGACCATTAGGTCCAGTCGTGACCGACTCTGGGGTTGTGGCACTTGTCTCGCATTATTGGCCGAGGGAACCGGCGTACAGCTTCCGGGTCATGTGGCCAGCATGACAAAGCTTCTTCTGGCGAAGCAGAGCAGTGCACGGAAACGCCGTTTACCTTCCCGCCAGAATGGTTCCTATTTATCTACTTGCACTTTGACATGCTTTCAAACTGCTAGGTGGGCAGGACCAGGGACCGAGCAACGGGAGCTCACCCCGTCACGGGGATTTGAACCGCCAACCTTCTGATCAGCAAGCCCTAGGCTCTGTGGTTTAGACCACAGCGCCACCCGCGTCCCATTCTCCATAACCCTCCCTAACTAAAATGCATTTTGTGAAAAATCTTCTAGCAGGTAAAAGGAATCACATAAGGCAGGCAAAAACATCTCAGTGCTGTCAGCAATCATCTCTTTCTCGAATCTATTACCGTATTTTTTGCTCCATAAGACTCACTTTTTTCCTCCTAAAAAGTAAGGGGAAATGTCTGTGCGTCTTATGGAGCAAATGTTTGGTCGATCTCTGGCTTCCTTTCCGGCCCCGCCCCCTTGCCCAGGCCTCCATTGTTGAATGTTCTGCAGACAGAGGCTGTTTGTTTCCCCAGCGACCTGTGACTGGCTGATTAGATTATCTGTTAGGAAACTGTAGAAACAGTTCCCTTTCCTTTCCTAAAGCTGCAGAACTGTGAGTTGAACCCCATAAAAACAGGATTTTTTCCCTTTGCAAAGTAAGTTCAACAACTTTCAGCTGATCCTAAAAAAAGGGGGCTTTTCCCCCTTTGAAAAGAAGCTGCAGAACTTTGAGCGGATCCTCAAAAAGGGGTTTTCCCCCCTTTCCTCCTCTAAAAACTAGGTGCGTCTTATGGTCAGGTGCGTCTTATGGAACAAAAATACGGTATTTCATCCCTTTGCGCTACATTCAGGTGCCTACCTGCCTAGAAACACAACCCATATTGAGCCTCAAGGGATAGGGTTGCACAACATCAAGTGAAATGACATACATGTAATCTATTGTAGCTGGGACAAATTGAAAGGCTCACGGGCTGCATTCAGCTCGCTGGGCCCCACACCATGCACACCTGCCAGAGGATGTGCTCACATCCGTACAGTTCACATCAACCAAGCTGGTGCAATCCAGATGTTCTGCAGTTCATCTCCCAACAGCCTCATCCTGCACAGTACTGGAGCCCAGCACCAAACTCATGAATTCACCATTCATGTAAAATAGCTTTCCCAATCTGTTGCCTTCCAGATGTTTTGGATGACAACTCCCATCAGCCCCAAGCTTGGGGCTGACGGGACCTGAGAGCAAAATAATAATAATAATAATAATAATAATAATAATAATAATATAATATAATATACCCCACCCATCTGGCTGGGTTGCCCCTGCCACTCTGGGTGGCTTCCAACACATATAAAAAGAAAATAAAACATTAAACATTAGTACAGTAGTACCAATCTGATCCAATATAAAAAGTCACAGTAACTTTAAAATAAACAACTTATATCAAACAAAGCAACATTAAACAATCCATCAGAATCTAATAGTAAACAGTAAAATTAAACATCAGCAATAGCCTGTTGAATGAGGCCCATGGCCCATCTAAATCCAGCACCCTGTTCTCACAGTGGGCAACAAGATGCCTGTGGGGAAACCCACAAGCAGGGTCCGACCACACGAGAGCCTTCTCCTCTCCTGTGGTTTCCAGCAAATGAAATTTAGAAGCATTAAAAGGCAAAGGTACCCCTGACCGTTAGGCCCAGTCGCAGACAACTCTAGGTTGAGGCGCTCATCTCGCTCTATGGGCCGAGGGAGCTGGCGTTTGTCCGCAGACAGCTTCCGGGTCATGTGGCCAGCATGACTAAGCTGCTTCTAGCGAACCATTGCAGCGCACGGAAATGCTGTTTACCTTCCTTCCGGAGCGGTACCTATTTACCTACTTGCACTTTGATGTGCTTTCAAACTGCTAGGTGGGCAGGAGCTGGGACCGAATAACGGGGGCTCACCCAGTCACGGGGATTCGAACCGCCGACCTTCTGATCAGCAAGCCCTAGGCTCAGTGGTTTAGACCACAGCGCCTCCCACGTCCCTCTTAGAAACATTACTGCCTCTAATTGTAGAAGCAGAGCCCAGCCATCATGGCTAGTAGCCATTGATAGTCTTGTTTTTAATTTCTATGTTTTAATTTCTATGTGTTTTTAACTTGTGAACCACCCTGAGATCTTTTGATGGAAGGTGGTATTTAATAATAATAATAACAACAATAACAATAATAATAATAATAATGCAGAATGCAGCTACCGGGACTCTTGGCATCGCACTAAGCTGGAGCTGCCCTGCTGTCTCTTTAGAGATTACTCTGGAAAGATAATAATCATTTTCTCCTCGCAGCTTAGTAGCCCTGCGGCGATAACTGACTCTTCCCTTAAAGCAGCCAGAATTTTGCAAGTGCGTTTTGCTGCTGCCAGCGTGTTCCAGTGGGGACCTTGAAAGCGTATTCTCTGGGCAGATGGACTGCTTTCGCTGTGTATCGCTCAAGAGCCTGCGGGAGTCGGGATGCGAGAGATGAAATTGGCTCTGGATGTTCCTTAGCATTCTCCAGAAAGCAAGAGACAGATAAAGAAGACTAGCTTTCTCTGCCTGACCTAATTTCTCTCCCATGCAAGGGATGGCATATCTCGCCGCTTTGCTGCCTGGCTCCCACCCACCCACTCGCTTTCCTGCTTGCATGTTTCTTATTATGTACACCAACCTGGTGTCCTCTGGCTGTTTTGGACTATTGCTCCCATCAACCCCATCCCCTGGGCTGTGCCTGATGGGAGTTGTAGTCCAAAACAGCCGCAAGGCACCAGCTTAGGAAAGACTGATTTAGACCCTACCAGATAGCTCAGTCGGTTAGAGCATGGCGCTAATAAAGCCAAGGTTGCAGGTTCGATCCCTGTGTGGGACAGCTGCAATTTCCTGCATTGCAGGGGGTTGGACTAGATGATCCTCGGGGTCCCTTCCAACTTTACAATTCTATGATTCAGTCACATTGGTGGAGCCATGCCAAAATGCCCTTTCATTTCACCACCAGCATGTCAGCAATGTCAATTGGGAGGGCAGGAAGACAGGCAATATGCAGTGAAATAGGGGGGGGGGCTTGTTGGTGGTGCCACCACCAGAGCTTCTCACTGTGCCCCCTGTTTTCTTTTCCCATGATACTTCTGGGAATTAGGAATGCAGGAAGATGCCTTGCACCAAGTCGGACCTCTGGTCCATCTAGCACAGCATTGTCTAGCCTGTCTCAGTGACTCTCCAGGGTTTCAGACTGGGTCTCTCCCAGCCATAGCTGTCAACCCTCCCTTTTTTTGCGGGAAACTCCCTTATTCCAATGCCGTTTCCCGCTGCTATCCCGGATTGTTGATATCCCTTAAATTTCCCGGATTTCAAAGGGAGCAGCTCCTCTCCCTCCCTGCCGGCCAGGGAGGCTCCTCAGCTGCGTTGCTCGGCTGCCAATAAGGAGTCTGAGACCAACTGGGGGCGGAGCTTGCATGCCTTGTGCAGCCAGACCCTCACGCCCAACCAGACAGCCAGCCTGCCTGCCGTCTACGCATTTGCTCTTTCGCTCACCCGTTCGCGCGCAGCCTCTGGAGCGCAGGGTGGCGAGGCTACTTGGTGCCATTGCACCGCCCTCGCGGCATCCCTTATTTTCAAATCCGAAAGTTTGAAAAAATCCCCTATTTTCAAATCCGAAAGTTCACAGCTATGCTCCCAGCCCTACCTAGAGCCACCAGGGATTGAACTGGGACCCTTATTCATGGAAGGTAGAAGCTCTGCAGTTGTGCCATCACCTTTCCCCAATTATGCTCTGTGATGAAAAGGAGAAGCGGAGGGAAATTCCCGCGGCCGCTGGAAAGAGCTTGCTTTGCCACTGAAAGACCAGCAGCCAGTGAAAATGGGGAGAGGAGCAATTTTGTTCTCTTTCTCCTGCAATATTAAGCCGAAAGTTCGGAACAAGAAATCTCAGCTCGCCCCTGCAATGGCCCTGGCTTTGAACTCAGAGTTGGAGGAGGAGGGGGAGAAGCCAGCCAAGCCCAGGGCTTGTTACACCAGCAGCTGGCTCCTGATGCTCAGGATTTGGAGTCTGCAGAGTGGAGGCTGGTGGTTCAGAGTCCATGGAACCTGAGGCTGGGAGCCTGGAGTCTGCAGTGCTTCAGTCATTCAGAAGCATTACTGCCACCGACTGTAGAGACAGACCACTGCCATCATGAATTTGACTGGTCCTCATTGAAACATGACGGCTTCTGGTGGCAGTGAGTTCCATAGTTTAACTGCACCGCATGAAGTAAAATGGGCGCTTTCTCTTGGGAGCACCCTCCAGACTTCTGATTGGATAATACATGGAGAAAGGCATTCACAGTAAACGGGTAAAAGGGTATTGGGAAATGATCTATAATGAATTGGGGGGGGGATGTTCTAAAGTACTCCTGCCCGCCCCCCAAAAAACCCAGAGTCCTTTCTGTTGGGGATAATTCAGAATGATATTCCCAAGTGTCAAAAAAGGTTATTTATGTATGCCACTACTGCGGCCCGTGTTTTGTTAGCCCAGAAATGGAAAGTGAGCGAGGTCCCAACTAAAGAAGAATGGCAACTTAAGTTGACAGAATATGCACAGCTCTCAGACTTAAGAAGAAGAAGAAGAAGAAGAAGAAGAAGAAGAAGAAGAAGAAGAAGAAGAGTTTGGATTTGATATCCCGCTTTATCACTACCCGAAGGAGTCTCAAAGCAACTAACATTCTCCTTTCCCTTCCTCCCCCACAACAAACACTCTGGGAGGTGAGTGGGGCTGAGAGACTTCAGAGAAGTGTGACTAGCCCAAGGTCACTCAGCAGCTGCATGTGGAGGAGCGGGGACGCGAACCCGGTTCCCCAGATTACGAGTCTACCGCTCTTAACCACTACACCACACTGGCAGAACAAGAAAAACATGCGTTTAAAGAAGATTGGAAAATGTTTATGGGATATATGGGAAATAATTGTGTACAGCTGAAAACGCTGGCAGCATTAAGATAAATTCAACAGTGTAAACAAGTTTTGATGGATGTAATAATGGAATACCAAATGGTATAGTTTTCGTAAAATACGCATTGATTCATGATACGTAAAATGAACCATGGAAAGAGAAGAAGGGAAGTCACTGATATCTTAAGGATGTACAATAAGTATTTTAAATTGTAAAACAGAAGAATTTAATAAAAATTATATTAAAAAGAGAGAGAGAAAGGCATTCACAGGTGGATAAAGGTAAGGGCTGTAGCTCAAGGACAGAGAATCTGCTTTGCATGCAGTAGGTTTCAGGTTCGATCCGTGGCATCGCCAGGTAAAGCTGGGAATGCCCCCTGCCTGAAACCCTGGAGAACATTGGATCTTCTGCATGCGGAGCAGATGAGCAATGGTCCTTCCTGGTGCTACATCAAGCCCTGCAAACCAGTGCAGGTCAGACCAGGAGCTGCAAGTTCCAGAAAGACACCTGCCTCCCTGGAACAAGTTATCCAGCTGTTGATCCACAAGGACACGGTTGCTCCTGAGACAGGACGTGCCGGTCCTCTCCTCCAGGCTAGTGGGGGGTGGGGGTGGGGTTCATTTCCTGGGTATTGTCATGTCCTTCCTCCCTGCTGTCACAAGCAGCTATTAAGCAATCCAGTTACCTGGCAGGAAATAGCTTCTTAGACTCACCTTGGACTCACCCTGGCGATAGACGCAAGCATCCCGTATATCCGTGACATCTCGGCGAAGGAGGGAGCAAATTGCTTTTCAAGCCAAAGCAATGGCAATTATTAAAAGCATCGACCTGAATGAGGGTCGATGTTTTCATCTGAAAACAAAATCATTCACAATCTGCTGTTGTTGCCGTCCTGGCAAACCCCCGCACTGTGATGACTCAATTTGTGTGTGTGTCACTTTCCCAGTGTACGTTCCACCCAGCCTTCATCGTTCCTTGATGAATTGTGGCTTGTAGCTATCAGTCTGGAAATTCCAGGGAGAGGTAACATCCTACCAGCCAAAGTGAAAAAGAGAAAAGATATGCATTGAACTTCCTCGAACTGTGCAATACCTTTATCCTCAGCGAGCCTCCTCTGCTTAGGTAGCTCAGTTTTAAACCCCCGCCCCCCAGGTGGGCCATTGGCCTGATCCTGCAGGCTCTTCGTGTGTTCTTATGTTCTGGGTCCCTTCCACCTTTCTGTGTGATAAGAGATCAGAATCTAATTAACTCTTTTGTTGATTTCAGCATTGAAATATACTTGGAGTCCAGTGTGAATTTCATGCTCTTTATTCAGCTCCTAGTAGCAAGGAATGGATGTTTCCCCAAAACATCTGCTATAAATACATTATTATTATTATTATTATTATTATTATTATTATTATTATTTTATTTAAAAAGTATTTTATTGTTTAAGATCCATATACAAAATTAACGTACACATTCCAATAACACACATAAACAATCATTATATCCTTACACAAAAATTCATAGTTCACCCCTATTTACCCCTCCCCCCATACAACCATCCCAATTAATCTTTCTTATATTTCTACAATCTTTCTCCTATTCTTGAGCTTCCCTTTCTTTTTGCCCCACCCAAAACATCTGCTATAAATACATTATTTACACAATGGCCCCCACGTGATTGGCTAATTCCGGGATACTCCTGTAGGCCAATCAGGTTGTGGATTCACTTCCACCTGGAGCTGGATTGGGTGGCTCCTGCGGACCAATCAGACTGCTGCATTCTGAATCCTATTGTTCTAGGACCAATCAGACTGCTGCATTCTGGATCCTATTCAGCTCAGTACATAACAAGCATGTTACATAAGAAGATAGAGCAGGTACCGGTAATTCCTTGCTCTCTAGCCTATTTATTTTTATTTATTGCATCTATAGCCCACCTTTTTGACCAAGGAGCTTGAGGTGGTGTGTGTGGTTCTCTCTCCCCTCATTTAATTCCCACAACGAATACCCTGTGAGGTAGGTTAGGCTGAGAGGTAGTGAGTGGCCCAAGGTCACCCAGTCAGCTTCGTGGCTGAGCGAGGTTTTGAACGCTGGTCTCCTGGGTCCTAGTGTTAAACCCTAAACTCATCCTGCCATGCAGGCTCTTGCTTGTGCCGTACGGAAAGAACACGGCTGAAAAGACTGCAAGGAAAAGTTCCCCCTGGCACTAAAATAAGTGGTTATGAGTGAATGAGAGAGCCCATCTGCTGAGCGGCACGAAGGTGCCACTTTCAAGAATTGCCTCTGAGATTAGAAACCCATTAAGTGGAGAAGAATGAAAACAAAACCCAAGTCCCCGGTTGTGTAAAAGAGGAGCGCGCTGCATTATTGTGACAGCAAAAATGGTCAGCCACCTATTAAAACCTATTTCAGGGTGTCCTCTTTTGATTCGAAAGCTCCTGTGTGGATTCCCTCTCTTAAAACACAACAGATGAGTGAGAATGATTGCAGCCACCCTTGCAAGTTGCCTGCCTGCCTTGGGGATGTTGCCTCCTTCTTTCAGGTGTGAGAAAAGGTTTATTTACCTCCTCTCTCTCTCTCTCTCTCTCTCTCTCTCTCTCTCTCTCTCTCTCTCCTCCCCACTCCCTTTCTCTCATTTCCTGGCTCTCATGCTTGCTTTTGAGCCTTACAGTTCTAGCAATCCGAAACTGTAGTCATGCTCCGGTAAGTCCAGCGGATGTGAGTTTTCGGGGCTGCTCGCCTGAGGGTCAAGCCGCTGGCGCAAGGTCAGTGCTCGCGCCTCTCCTTCCTGCGGGACAGTCTCTGGAGCAGAACCTCCCTCGTCATCCGCTTTTGAAGAACAGGGAGAAATAAATAAACACCCCCGCCTCTTTCCAACTCACTGTGGATGTCATTTGAAGTCTGGGCACGGATGCTAAGGGTCAAATGATACCTACCCGTGTTTACTCCCAATAGGAGCTGCTTGTGTGCGTCTGCTTTGCCGGTCGAGTTAGCGCACTTCTGAAAGAGCTCAAGCACATGGGGCTAAGCGCCAAAATGATTTTTGCAGAGCTGCACTGAAAGGCGATATTGTTAAAACATTCTGCCCCACGTTTCCCCTTGCTCGTATCGTTCCATCTTTCTGCGGGCGAGAAGAAAGGGTTTTCATACGGCCCTGCAAGTTCCCCTATAGCTCAGGAAGGCTTGCGGTTAGACTTGCCACTAAATTAGAGGGTGGGGAAGGGCCTCTGATTGATTGGTTTTTTAATTCTATAAAGCTACAGCAATCCATGGAAGGGGTGCCAAAGAACATTAGTTCCCAAGTTATGTTACATTTTAGCACTCCTCATTTTTGGAGTTTGAAAGTTGAAGAATTCAACTAAGTATGTGCTAAGAGAGCATGGAATGGGGTTGTACCCTCTGACTTCCCAGAAGTTTTGGGATTAAAAAAAATGTAGGAAGAGGTGTGTGTGTGTGTGTGTGTGTGTGTGTGTGTGTGTGTGTGTGTGTGTAGGCCTGGGAGAGCTCAGCAATGACCCCTTTGCCCCAACTTGGTTGCTCCTTGTTGAAATATGAATGCATTTCGTGGGGAATATACAGGGGCCCATGACAGTGTGATCAGGGGATGTGACAGGCTGCATGCAAAGGTGAGCTAACCACCTATGGCACTGAATAATTCAGAAGCTGTAGGCTCCTCTGGTTGTTCATTTCCAGAGTGACAGGACAGAAACACGTATCGTTCCAGCTTGTGTCCTGCTTAAAGGGCAAAAGTCCCAGGTGACATCTTTGCCGCTGCATCTTTGCAGCGTCGTAAGTGCGGGGTGGCAGGAACACTTGTTCAGCTGGAAATGTGAGCGGCACGGAAAGCTCTCTTTTTAACAAGTGTTCTTGGCTGGAATTATGCTTGGGAGCACAAGGATTTCCTCGCTCGATCACGCCAAACTTCTGTCTTGCATAGGGACAGGCTGAGAAGCCTGACTCTGTCCCAGCTCAGTGTTGTGATGCTCAATCAAAGGCCTGCTTTGTCCTCTGTTGTGCAGATGGGAGGGTGTATGAATTTGCCGCACTTCCATTGTGAATATTTCGCTTGCATTTTTCACATAAATGTAGGAATGTAAGGCGTTGTTTTCCATTCTGCCTGGTGGTCTGTAGGGTAGCAATACGAGAACAGGGCCTTTTCTGCAGTGGCTCCCCATTTGTGGGATGCTCTCCCCAGGGAGACTCGCCTGGCGCCTTCATTATACACCTTTAGGCACCAGGCGGAAACATTCATCTTCAACCAGGCTTTTGGCTGATTAACACCTGATGTCCTTTAAAAATGTGTTGGGGGGATTATTGCTTTGTTTTCGTTCTTATTTTTATTATGTGTTTTGGGTTTTTATGTTGTATTTTTATGTTGTGAATCACCCTGGGATCTACAGATGAAGGCAGACCCTCCAAGTGTTCCTATTTTCCAGGGATAGTCCTGGATTTACAGAAGCTGTCCCGGTTTCTGATTTGATCCCAGAACGTCTCACTTTCCCCTATTTTTATTGGAGAAATGTTGCAAGATATGGAATTATGCACACACACCCCGAACCATCTGAAGGCAGCCCTGTATAGGGAAGTTTTTTTTATGTTTAATGTTTTATTATGATTTTTAATGGAAGCCACCCAGAGTAGCTGGGGCAACCCAGTCAGACGGGTGGGGTATAAATAGTAAAATGATGATGGAATAGGACGCCTCTATTTTCATTGGGGAAATGTTGGAAGGTATGTGAAAGGTGGTGTACAAATTTAATCAATAATAATAGTCATTGTAATGTATTCACTGCATTGCTTCCATTCTGCTGCAGTCCATCTTCTGCCAAAAGGCATGCTGTTCATCTTGCTGTAGTGAAATTGCGCAACTTACGCAATTCACAATGTAAGGCACGTTGTCATTAGATTACTCCACTGCTTTCATTTCAATGCACAATAAACTCCTTGTAAATGGGGGGGAAAGGTAATCGGTTACGTATCATTTGCAGATTGAAAGCAGCAGCAGCAGCACATACTGATTATGTTTGCTGGATTGATTTTTCATTCTAGACATGGGAGGAATACGTGAGCACGGGCGATTCTTGTTCCCTCTCCTGTTTCTGTCAGAACTCTCCAGCATCTCTACACAAAATGCACGTTTTCAATGCATCTCCCCCCGCCCCCCTGTAAAAGATGCATTTCACAGAGACTGAATGGCCACCTGTCATGGATGCCTTAGCTAAGATTCCTCCATTGCAGGGAGCTGGACTAGATGGGGTCGCTTCCAACTCTCCAATTCTGTGATTCTAACATCGGGGGGACCCAAGGATGAGAAAGGCTGGTGTAGTGAAATGAAGCCCACTTCTGACACCGGGTGGCTTGGCCTCCAGTGACAGAGACCCAAAGCACCCGGGGATTCTGTGCAATGTGCCTCTCGCTGTACATTTCTCTGCAACGTGCCTCCTTCTGTCCATATACCTGCATGGACCCCTTGACACGGTGACGGGTGTCCCTCTCTTTTTTTCTATAATCCCAGCTAATGCTCTTTGGCACCCCTTAATTTGATCGGCCCAGAGATTCGTGCAGCAATTTGTATATCCCTATATATTAGACTTAATCCCGATATGATTTCCTCGGAGACAAGTTTAATTCAATAGCCGATGTATTCGATTCAGGAGCTGTCAAGTCGGGTTTAGAGCAAGAGTGATGTGATTTGACAAGCGGCATATCCAGCGCAATAGGCAGCATGTCTTATTGCGGCAGCCAGGCATCTGCTCCTGATACTGATCTTTTCTCCGAAGAAAAGGGATGAATTAATATCAGCAACAGGCAACGTCGCGGCTCCACTGCCCGGTGAATTCGTTCTTTGCTGTGCCATTTTTCCAACTGGCTGAGGCAGGTGTTCCCCAATTAATAGACGCCCCTTTGTTGTCTCAAATCAGGATTTGGCAGGATGCTTTCCCCACATCCAACCCCCTCTGTGTGGCATCTCACTGCAACTCCATATGCAAAGCCTCAATTAACCTTTTGAAGCCAAGGTACCTCCTCATCCAAAGCAAGAGCACTGGGGACCACAGATATTATTATTATTATTATTATTATTATTATTATTATTATTATTTGCATTATTAGCATTATTAGCATTATTATTAGCATTATTATTATTGGAAAGAATATGCTTTTATTAGTGAATCTATGAAAGCCAAAGGAAAGTAGGGGAAAGAGTCACAGGAGATGAATGGAGCTAGGTAGTTAAACCAGAGGGGAAGGAAATGGAAGACTGCGTCCTTTTGAAGGACAAAAGAAAATGGACCATTCCCAAGAGTGGAAAAGTGCCTTTCCCCCCATTATTGTATTTCGCAAATTGCACAAGACACTGCAAATGCACTAGATTTCTGGCCATTTGTAGGAAAATAGCTATATTTTGTCTAATACCTGAAACTTGATAGCAGTATTACAGAAGGCTTCTCCCACCGGGTTTTCCTGAGCCTTCATTACCTCCCTTTCCAATACTCAGTCATTCAGCCTGCAATACCTTGCACAAAAAAAGAGAATGGTTCGGAAGTCACACGCGCCGTACACAATGGGCACGTGACTGGTTTCATCACAGAATGGGGAGGGGAGAGTGGTTTGTGTGCAAATTGACCCCTAGATCTGCTTGTTAGCCAAGTCACTTAAATATGACCAATGGATGACCAGAGAGAAAAGTCCTGGTAGCACTTTACTGAGCAAAACTGGGCAGAAACAGTGAGGCAAAAGGGAGGTGTCTTCTTTCCGACTTCAGACCTTGTACATACTAAGGGGACTTTCAACCAAACATACAGAGGAAAACTCCCTCAGAATGACACAGCCCATCAGGGCATGTGCTAACTCAGCAAAATTGCATGCTGCGCTGCTTGGTTGCTGAGCAACAACTCTGCCGCCACTCACCTCTAGGTTAGCTGAATTACCGATAACAGATTTAACTCTTAAATCACACACTGAATGATCTCTGGAGACATTGAGGGTGGGCTGATAGACACATGCCTGCACACACACCCTATCAGTTTGAGCTGTCACCCATTCTTTGAACCCCTGAAGAGGACTTGTGTTGGACGATTGACCTGAGTATCTGCCTTCTGAGCAGACATAGTTAGGATTGCCCTGCAATCTCCTGGTCTTCACATCTTGCGGCAGCAGGTTTCTGTTTGCTCATTACATGCTGCGTAACAAAGTGGAGTTTATAGATTTTGCTGCCACAAAGATGTAGTGGCCAGTGATTAAAAATGAGGAAGCAATAACAGTGTGCGGCCTGAGCCCATATTACTTCAATAAAACCAGAAAGCAAGCATGCATTTGCCCTGGTACTAATTTACATTGATAATCTCAGGTTAACAGGATTTTGTTTGATGAACACAAAATATACTTGGGGGGAAAACGTTCTGCAAAGGGAATGTTTGACTTCAAAGATGCAGTTAAGATTCAGATCTTTTAGATCAGCCATCTAGCCTCTATTACTCCCCCTTCCTCTGATTTCTATATATTACCTTTAAAAACCCACTTTGATTAAAAAAAGCTTGGTAATATTGTTCAGATGCAGAAAAGCGGTCGTTTTTCATCTCATTGATTCTTGAGATTACATTATTTTTCCAATCAACTTCTCATACATGCCACAGCAGAGTAAATTATAAGGAGTTAAGGAGTGTACATAGTATTAATTAGATGTGGGACATGCAAAGCTAATTTTAAGTGACTCCAGGGAAGCCCCTACCATTATGCTTATGAAGCAGAGTCAAGGAACCACTCAACATAAAAGCCCTTTAAAAATATTTTAGCGCTTTAGAAACCATACTCTCAACCAGAGTGGCACGTTGACAACAAAATTAGGTCCTTCCATTTAATGTAGAAAAGGAAAGGAAAAAAGAAAACACCTCCGGCAGCAGCAGAACTTCCTTAGTTACTGCATGAAATAAATTCAGTTAATTCTAAGGAAAATCACCAGAATAGCAACGCATTAGCCAGGAGCTAGAGACACATGGTTTTCCCAGTAGTGATGTATGGAAGTGAGAGCTGGACTATAAAGAAGGCTGATCGCCGAAGAATTGATGCTTTTGAATTATGGTGCTGGAGGAGACTCTTGAGAGTCCCATGGACTGCAAGAAGATCAAACCTATCCATTCTGAAGGAAATCAGCCTGGAGTGCTCACTGGAAGGACAGATCCTGAAGCTGAGGCTCCAATACTCTGGCCACCTCATGAGAAGAGAAGACTCCCTGGAAAAGACCCTGATGTTGGGAAAGGTTGAGGGCACAAGGAGAAGGGGATGACAGAGGACAAGATGGTTGGACAGTGTTCTCGAAGCTACCAACATGAGTCTGACCAAACTGAGGGAGGCAGTGGAAGACAGGAGTGCCTGACATGCTCTGGTCCATGGGGTCACGAAGAGTCGGACACGACTAAACGACTAAACAACAACCACAACAGAGACACATACAGTGATATATGATTCTGGCTGATGAAAGTCTCCTGCAAGGGGTCTGTACAAAACTCCAGATCTTTATAGCATTGTCCGGAAAGCTGTTGGCATCCGTCTGTCTCAGAAGACAATGGAGGGTTGGAGAGTTACAGTGCTTGCTGTGGCTGTAGAGACAGATATGGGAGAGACATGTTTTGTTGCAGCTGAGGCAGATGAAGGCGTCTGGTTGCGCTGCTGCAGATGCACCATGGCATTTCTTCTCTCTGCGCTCCTCCCAGAGGTCATTCCTCTCCTGGTCACTGCTATGGATGCACAACCTACCTATCTGTCTCCTGGAACTGCAGTCGTCTGCAAAGGATTCCCACAGGGCGGGGTTGATATTACCAGCCTTTTCATGTCACATTTGCAGACATCTTTGCTCTGCCAACGGCCTGGCGCCTGAAGCCAGATCCCTTGAGGATCCTGCCATCTTCCATTTCTTGACATGACTGGGCACCGAGCCAAGAGGGCCCCGCAACAAATATGTATACCCAGACCTTCCAAGTGTCCCTATTTTCCAGGGACGTCCCTGATTTTGAGAAGCCGTCCCGGTTTCTGATTTGATCCCGGTTTGTCCCACTTTTCCTCAGGATGTCCCTATTTTCATTGGAGAAATAATAATAATAATAATAATAATAATAATAATAATAATAGTAGTAGTAGTTTATTATTTGTACCCCACCCATCTGGCTGAGTTTCCCCAGCCACTCTGGGCGGCTCCCAATCAAGTGATAAAAACAATACAGCATTAAATATTAAAAACTTCCCTAAACAGGGCTGCCTTCAGATGTCTTTTAAAAATAGGATAGGTGCTTATTTCCTTCACCTCTCCTGGAAGGGCGTTCCACAGGGCGGGTGCCACTACCGAGAAGGCCCTCTGTCTGGTTCCCTGTAACCTCACTTCTCTCAACGAGGGAACCGCCAGAAGGCCCTCGGCGCTGGACCTCAGTGGAGGGTATGGAGTTATCCGACCTCTGAGCCGCCTGAAGGCAATCCTGTGTAGGAAAGATTTTTAATGGTTTTTATGGTTTTATATATGCTGGAAGCTGCCCAGAGTGGCTGGGGCAACCCAGTAAGATATGTAGGGTATAAATAGTAAAGTTATAATTGCGGAATGGGACGTCCCTATTTTCATCGGAGAAATGTCGGAGGGTATTGTGTAACTCAAGGTGGGAAGTGTGGCGGGGGTGGACAGAATTTTGGGAGCTTCTGAAATTTGAAAGCCCAGCATCCACCACTAGCAGCATCTACTTTAGCCCACAGAGAAGGGAAAGCTTTAAAGAACAGCTTTTGAGGAACCGTAAAAGATCTTGTTTATAAGCTCCTGGGCTTCCTATCTCACGTGAATACAAACACAGACTTACTAAGCCAATTCCTCAAAACAGGCCAACTTTGGGCTGCTCCTGAAGAGAGATGAATCTGAGGAGACGGGGCTCAGGTGTGAGGACGGGGAGCAACGGGCCTTAATTCCTGCCTTCCAGATAACCAAAGAGGGTATATTTTAATTTTGACTGCATGCAGGGCAGCCCACCCCTGCAGACATCTCCCACCCACTCCCCAAACATCATTTGGTAGCTACAGACAATGGTTTATTCTTTTTTTTAAAAAAACAAGACAGAGTTTCGAAGACTGGAGGAAATGGATCTGTCAATCATATCTTTGCTGTGGTGGCTCTGAAAGTGAATGGCAATTTGGGGTGTGGGGGGGGGAAGTCACTTTCTCTAAAATGTGCCTTTTCAAAAGGGATTTCTGTGGAATTATAAATCATGTAACAAGTTTTTGGGTAGTTCCAGGGCATATAATGCTTAGCTGATTATATATATATATTTCCTATCCAACAGAAGCCTCAGCCACCATCCCAGAGATAACAAAATTCCTAATTAACACCCTTTCATTAAAATCCCACGTCCCCCATGGCCAGAATTAAATGGTGTCTGCATTGCACCAAGCTTCTTAATCATGTTTTTAAGGTCATAAATCTTATCAATTAATATTTCAGAACTATTCATCCTATTTCTAATATTGCAGTTGCCGGGCAAACTCTTGCGAATGGTGATTTTTTTTTTTTTAAGTAGGGTGGGTTTCTTCCCCCCCCCCTTCAACAGATTCAAAATAATTGCTTTTCAGAATTGCTGATGGGGATTCAGGAACTCGAAACTCTTAAGCCTGTAAATGTGCTTAAGAGATTAAATGAAGGAAATGGAGCTGCTCTGATAACTGCCCACTTTCCGTATGTCTTCAGCGTTGTCATGACTCGAAAGATGGCCGTGGGGCGTGATGCCCACACCTCAGCTTCCCTTGAGCAAAAGAGTCATGCTTTTTAAACAGGTCTCTGCACGTCTAATGGGCAGAGATGGACTTTTTACTTTGGTTTTAAAATTTGTTGGAAGCCGCCCACAGTGGCTGGGGCAACCCAGTCAGATGCCCAGTCAGATGGGCAGCATATAAATAATAACATTATTACTATTAGTATTGGTATTACTGTTACTTTCGTAATCTGGTGAACCGGGTTCGCGTCCCCGCTCCTCCACATGCAGCTGCTGGGTGACCTTGGGCTAGTCACACTTCTTTGAAGTCTCTCAGCCCCACTCACCTCACAGAGTGTTTGTTGTGGGGGAGGAAGGGAAAGGAGAAGGTTAGCCGCTTTGAGACTCCTTCGGGATATCAAATCCAAACTCTTCTTCTTCTTCTTTCTCCTTTGCAGAGAGTAACCCTTTTGCCTCCCTGTTCCAGGGACCAGAGTAAAGGTGGCATCTCAGGAAGCACCCAGACCACATCTAGGCAGTGCTATTTTTCTAGAAAAAGGGGTTCCAGAACTCATCATGGATGCCTCCCTTGTTCTGTTATCATGGCAATGGCACCCACCTGAGAGGTGCTGGAACTGAGTTCCAGTGAGCTCTGGCTGGGAAAAAAAGCCCTGCATTTTTTTCAAGAAGAAGAAGAAGAACATTATTTATACCTTGCCCACTCTGGGCGGCTCCCAACAAAATATTAAAAACACGATAAAACATCAAACATTAAAACTTCCCTAAAGAGGGTTGCCTTCAGATGTCTTCTAAAAGTCAGATAGCTTTATTTCCTTGACAGCTTATGGAAGGGTATTCCACAGTGCGGGAGCCACCACCGAGAAGGCCCTCGGCCTGGTTCCCTGTAACCTCACTTCTCGCAGTAAGGGAAGGGCCAAAAAGCCCTCGGAAGTGGACCTCAGTGCCTGGGTGGGGTGGGTGTGCTGGAATTCACCATGAACACCTCCCTTGTTCTCTTATAATGGCAATGGTGCCCACCTGAGAGTTGCCGGAACTGAGTTCCAGTGAGCTCTGGCTGGAAAAAAAAAACCCTTCATTTTCCCCCCAGAAATTTGATTTGAATCAGTTTCCAATTTGAACTTTCCAAATCAACGTGAGAACCAAACCATTTTTTGAAATTCGCACACATCCAATTTCAAAGGATGTCTGTGTTTCAGTTCTCGTATTGCTAGTGACTGTCCCATTTCTGTGCCTGAGGCGAACCGGGAAGGTGGCAACTCCCTGCCACTGCGCTACTGCCAGAGCTTCATTTACTGGAGTTGTGAGAGAGCGGCTTCTGGTGAGATCTCTCGTGGGATCTTGTGCTATCTCACTGGAAGCTGCCGCCGCCACTGCTTCTCCTCGCTTTGGCGGGGTGCCGTCCCATGGGATTCTGCTGCCCGAGGCAGCTGCCTCAGCCTGCCCAATGGGTGGGCCAGCCCTGGTTAGTACAAATTGCCTTTAACTGTGAACAGAATCAAATTCCTCCCCCAGCCCTACTCTTTCCTTTCCCCACTGCTGACATCAGAAACATCAGCACCTCAGTCAGCAGCTAACGTTTGCCAGAAGTATCTGAGAAGCTGTCTTTGCAAAGAAGATGGAGCAGGGATGGTAATCTGAGGCCCAAACCTCAATGGGGAACTTGTGGCCCTCTAGAGGATGTTGGACTACAACTCCCATCAGTGCTAGTCCAATGGTCAGGGATGATGGGAGTTGTAGTCTGTCAACATCTGGAGGGCCACAGGTTCTCCACGCCTGTGTTAAGGTTGGGAATCAACATTTTAAATGTGTGTCATTTTCATATCACTTTAACTGTCATGGCTGCCCCACTAAAGATTCCTGGGAATTGCAGAACTTTTGTAACCTAGGAACAGCGGGAAGTCCAAGAGGCCAAATGGATGGGTGGAGAGTGTCATGTTTCGATGAGCACCTTTTAGAAATAAGGCACAATCCCTTCTTAATTATAGGTGCCACTTTGGAGATGGCTGGCTTCTCTTGCCTGGGAACTGAGAGTGTTTTGACAATCATCTGACAAAGACCCTGCTGAGATCTCGAAAGGGGCATGTCAGGCATGGCTCAGAGAGTTGAGGGTTGGCTGCAGTCCCACTGGGATGCTTCGAAGAGGCGGTTCTGGCTGTTCTGCTTTGAGGACGGCGTGCTACAAACACCTTAAAAAAAGAGGATCTTGGGTGGCAGGACTGGGAAAGAGACTTCTGGCTGGACTTTACAGGACAGTCCTCAGTTTCAAGGAGTCCTTTTTCTGAAGGGCTTTCAGGGCAGAGTCCAGTTTAAAGAAAAACAGTCCGAAAAAGAGCTAGTGTGCTGGTCCCGTGGGTTACCCGAGAGGCGAGGTCCAAATCCGGTCCGTGGTCCAAAGGTTCAATGTGGAGACAGTCCGATGTAGCCGAAGCTGGGTGCAGGGCAGGGAGTCAGGCAAGGTCAGGAACAGGTGCGCAGGCAGGAAACCAGGGCAGGGCAGGGACACAGGCAGGAAACCAAGACAGGTCAGAAGCGGGAACACCGGCAGGATCTAGCAACCAACAATGTTGCTCCCGCAACCTGGGGCGGGGTCTGACCGCCTTTTATCTTAGACGGGGTAACGGTCGGTCCCGATCCCCTGGCGACTCATCACCCCATCTCGCCTGAAGGTGAGCACTCCTCCTGCGAGTACTCAGGTCTCTCCTCCTATCAGCCCTGAGTCTCTGCAGCTCGGGAGACGCCGGTGGGTTACTGGACCCAGGAGCCGCCTCAGCCTCAGCCGGTAGTGGACCAGCTGCTGGTGACAACCTGGCTGACGGCAATGAGGTATTCCCCGCATCCAGAGGCGTAGCAAGCCCAGGTGGTACCCGGGGCGGAATTTTTTTTGTCACACCCCCCACCACCACTTTAATTTAAAAAAATAAATAAATAAAATTAAAAAGTGTCACCCCCCTCTGATGGTGCCACTTTGCGAGGTGTGGGGTTTTTTTGTGTGTGTGTCTATTATCTCTTTTTTTTCAATAAAGTTAAAATAAAAAAATAATAATAAATAATAATAATAATGTATAAAAATAAATAAAAATAAAAAGTGTCGCCCCCCTCTGATGGTGCCACTTTGTGAGGTGTGGGGGGTTGTGTGTGTGTGTGTGTCTATTATCTCTTTTTTTTCAATAAAGTTAAAATAATAAAAAATGATTAAAAAATGATAAAAATTAAAAAAAAAAATAAAAAGTGTCCCCCCCTCTGATGGTGCCACTTTGTGAGGTGTGGGGGTTGTGTGTGTGTCTATTATCTCTTTTTTTCAATGAAGTTAAAATTTTAAAAAAAAATTAAAAAATTTTTAAAAAAAAATTAAAAAAAAAAGTGTCACCCCCCTCTGGGGTGGAACCCGGGGCGGCCCGCCCCCCGCCTCCCTTTGCTACGCCCCTGCCCGCATCTGGAACCAGGGCAGGCTCAGGCCCCAGACTCAGCTCAGCTGGTGCTTGTTGCAGGAGAGGCTCCTCAGAATCAGGCCCCAGACTTGGTTCAGCTGATGTCCGAGGCAGAGGATCCGGTGCAGGCTGAGACTCCTCCAGTTCAGAGTCCGAGCCCGAGTCCCAGGCCATCACACCTAGACAGGATGAGGTGGCCATCTGTCCTACCTTACAGGGAACAGCCCCTCTATTGGAAGGGGTGCCTAGTCCAGTTTGAAGGAGGGAGAGGGAGATGGGCCTTGGAGTTGTGAGCATCTAGGCAGCAGATTGAACAGGTACACACACCTGGCTGTAGTCTCCCACACTACAGTGAGATGTGTCACTTTTTTCCATTTGAATAATAGTGATTGGGTGTCAGGGACTGGCTGGACGATGAGGAGTGGTGGGAGGCCCCAGTTGGAGACCCCCTCTTAGGGAAGCCTCAGAAGAGGAAGGCTCAGACTAAGGGGAGTGGAGGTGGGGCACAGAATACAGGTCCGAGGTTGAAGGGAGAGGGGCAGAATGGTTGGATGCTGAACAAGCAACAGGCTTGAGTGAGAGAGAGGAAGAAGAGGCAGAAAGCGCTGTAGACATAGGACAGGCAGCTGAGGAGGAGGTGGGGGCTGAGCAAGCAACAGGTTCATAGGAGCTGGCTGGTCCTACTGTATTCAGCTCCCCTCCTCCCTTGTCCCCAAGGGCACGGAGGGTTTTGCGTGTAGCAGAGCAAAATAATAATAATAATAATAATAATAATAATAATAATAATAATAATTTATTATTTATTATTTATACCCCGCCCATCTGGCTGGGTTTCCCCAGCCACTCTGGGCGGCTTTCAACAGAGCATTAAAATACAATCTATAAAACATTAAAAGCCTCTCTAAACAGGGCTGCCTTCAGATGTCTTCTAAAGGTCTGGTAATTGTTGTTCTCTTTGACATCTGAAGGGAGGGCGTTCCACAGGGCGGGTGCCACTACCGAGAAGGCCCTCTGCCTGGTTCCCTGTAACTTGGCTTCACACAGTGAGGGAACCGCCAGAAGGCCCTCGGCACTGGACCTCAGTGTCCGGGCTGACCGAGGGGAGTGGAGACGCTCCTTCAGATATACTGGACCGAAGCCATTTAGGGCTTTAAAGTTCAGCACCAACACTTTGAATTGTGCTCGGAAACGTACTGGGAGCCAGTGTAGGTGTTTCAAGACCGGTGTTATGTGGTCTCGGCGGCCGCTCCCAGTCACCAGTCTAGCTGCCGCATTCTGGATTAGTTGTAGTTTCCGGGTCACCTTCAAAGGTAGCCCCACGTAGAGCGCATTGCAATAGTCCAGGTGGGAGATAACTAGAGCATGTACCACTCTGGCGAGACAGTCCGCGGGCAGGTAGGGTCTCAGCCTGCGTACCAGATGGAGCTGGTAGACAGCTGCCCTGGATACAGAATTAATCTGCACCTCCATGGACAGCTGTGAGTCCAAAATGACTCCCAGGCTGCGCACCTGGTCCTTCAGGGGCACAGTTACCCCATTCAGGACCAGGGAGTCCCCCACACCTGCCCGCCTCCTGTCCCCCCAAAACAGCACTTCTGTCTTGTCAGGATTCAACCTCGATCTGTTAGCCGCCATCAGAGAACACAAGGGAGGGCACTCCCTGACGACGTTTGAGACTGCAGGGAAAACAGCCGGTGTGCTGGTCCCAAGGGATATCCAATAGGCGAGGTCTAGTCCAGTCCAAGGTCAGTCCAAGCCAGAAGTCACGAAGCCGAAGTCACGAAGCCGAGGTCAGGAAGCCGAAGTAACAAAGCTGAGGTCAGGAACGCAGGAACCAGGAACAGGAACTAGGCAGCACCGATGTTGCTCCTGCAACTTGGGTCTGGGACTGGCTGGCTTTTATCTGCCCCGAGGCAAAGGGCGGCTCCGATCCTCAGGTGCCTCGCCTCTCCTGGCTTGGAGGCGAGCACTCCTCCTGCGGGAACTTAGTTCCCTTCGCCTCTCTGCCCTTAGCCTTTGCAGCTCAGGAGAAGCTGGAGGGTTACCGGACCCAGAGGCAACCTCAGCTTCCCCTGACTGGGTGGGGAGTGGAGCACCTGCAGGCAATAAGTCCTCCATCCCATTAGAAGCCAGATCAACCTCAGCCGATGCCTGCACCTGAGGATCCAGCACAGGTGAGTCCCCTTGAGACTCAGGCCCCAGCCCTGGCTCTGCTGGTTCTGGAGGCAGTGAATCCTGTGCAGGCTGGGATCCCTCAGGTTCAGCGTCTGAGTCTGACTCCCAGGTCATCACACCATCCCCCCTCCCAGGCCCCCCCCTCAACCGAGGGGCCGGACCAGGCTTGCTGGGGTAAGTCGCATGGAAATCACGGAGGCAGACAGGCGCGTGGACGTTCTCCGCTGGTTCCCACGACCGATCCTCGGGCCCATACCCCTTCCAGTCGATGAGGTATTGGAGCTTCCCCCTGCGGTATCGGGAGTCAAGAATGTGCTCCACCTCATACTCGGGCTCCCCCTGAACCAAAACTGGCTGCGGTCGTGGATGGTCTGGGTGGAACTCGTCTGGCGGGGCGACCGGACTGAGTAGGGACCGGTGGAATACCGGGTGGACCTTCAGGGTCGCGGGTAACCGGAGATGGAATGCCACAGGTGAGACACGGTCCACGATCGGAAATGGGCCGGTGAAGCGGGCATCCAGCTTCCGCGAAGGCCGAGAGGGGTGCAGGTGGCGGGTGGAGAGCCATACCAGGTCTCCGACATGGAGTTCCGGCCCCTCCTGCCGGTGACGGTCGGCCTGGGCCTTATACGCGTCCTTGGCCTGGCTCAGTTGCTCCGTCAGAAGCTGCTGCTGTGACTGGAGCTCTTGTAGCCAGTCTGTCACTGCGGGAACTGCGGATGCTGGCAGTACGCTTGGAAACAACCGCGGGTGGTACCCATAGTTTGCCTGGAACGGGGTCTGTTGGGTGGAAGCGTGCACTGCGTTGTTATATGCGAACTCGGCCAATGCCAGGTGGTCGACCCAATCGTCCTGGTGGAAGCTGCAGTAGCACCGGAGGTACTGTTCCAACACCGCGTTTGCCCGTTCGGTCTGTCCATCCGTCTGTGGATGGTAGGCCGAAGATAGGCAGACCTCCGTCCCGAGAGCCTGATGTAGAGCGCGCCAGAACCGGGAGGTGAACTGGGCACCACGATCGGAGATCAAACGTTCCGATAGGCCATGTAAGCGGAAGACGTTTTGTAGGTACAGTTGCGCCGTCTCCTTGGCTGAGGGTACAGACGGGCACGGGGCGCAGTGCACCATTTTAGTGAAGTGGTCTGTGAATACCAGGAGGCAGGTACACTGACGGGATGGGGGTAGGTCTACCACGAAATCCAATGAGACCGTGTGCCATGGACGAGGGGGAACTGGCAGTGGCTGTAGCAGTCCCGCAGGTCTCCCGGTCGATCCCTTGGCTCGCCGGCAGACCTCGCACCCCCCAATGTACCGTGCCACGTCGGCCTTCAAGCGGGGCCACCAGAACTCCCGGCTGACCAGGTGGGTGGTCCGATACCTCCCGAAGTGGCCAGCTGCCGGGGCGTCGTGTGACATTTGGAGTACCTCGGCCCGCAAAGGCCCTGGTGGGATGTACAACCGACCACGGTGCATCAGCAAACCCTGGTGCACAACCAGTTCTGGGTATCGAGGACATGATCCACTGGCCAATTCCTGAATCCGTTCCTGAGCCCACGCGTCGACCCGTTGCTGCTTCCGCACTCGGTCCAGCAGCGACTCAGTCTCATGAACAGCCAGGAAAGCTGCTGGTGGGATGATCGTTGTTGGGGCCGCCTGCTGCACCGTCTCTGCAATGTCCTCCGGTTTCCGGGACAGTGCATCCGCCTTCTGGTTTTGGGAGCTGGGGATGTAGCGGATCCGGAACTGGAACCGGGAGAAGAACAGTGCCCACCGGATCTGCCGCTGGTTTAGCCTGCGAGTGGTCTGGAGGTACTCCAGATTCCGGTGGTCGGTTCTCACTTCCACCGGGTGTCGTGCCCCCTCAAGATGATGGCGCCAGACCTCAAAGGCCACCTTGATGGCCAGTAGTTCCCGCTCCCACACGGTATAGTTACGCTCCGCCGGAAGGAGCTGCCGGGAGTAGTAGGCGCAGGGTAACAGTGGCGCATCTGGTCCGTGTTGCTGGGACAAGACGGCACCGAGAGCCGTACTGGAGGCGTCAGTCTCCACCACGAAGGGACGAGAGGGATCAGGATGCTGCAAAATTGGCGCCTTCTGGAAACAGGCTTTCAATCCCTGGAATGCCACCTCAGCCTCCTCATCCCAGGCGAAGGGCGTCTTGGGGCGCAGCAGTCGGGTCAACGGGGTGGTGCGATGAGCATAGTCCGCAATGAATGTCCGGTAATAGTTGGCGAACCCCAAAAACCGCTGTAGGTCCTTGCGGTTCCGTGGCGCCGCCCACTCTCGAACCGCAGACACCTTCCCGGGGTCCATCTGTACACCGTCAGGGGAGAGTCGGTGTCCGAGGAAGTCCACTGACCGCTGGTGGAACTCGCACTTGCTGAGCTTAGCGTACAGGCGGTGCTCCCGCAAGCGCTGCAACACGGTCAGGACATGACTCTCGTGGCGAGCTGGGTCACGGGAATAAATCAGAATGTCATCGAGGTACACCACCACATACTTGTCGAGCAAGTCCTGGAACACGTGGTTGATGTACCGTTGGAACACGGCGGGCGCGTTGCATAGTCCGAACGGCATGACCAGGTACTCGAACTGCCCATAACGGGTCCCGAATGCGGTCTTCCACTCATCCCCGGCACGGATCCGAATCAAGTTGTAAGCCCCCCGGAGGTCCAGTTTGGTGAACATCTGTGCCCCTTGCACCCGCTCCAGCAACTCTGCAATTAGGGGCAAGGGATACCGGTCTGGGATGGTGATCTTATTCAGGGCTCGGTAATCATGGCAGAGGCGAAGCTCCCCACACTTCTTCTTAACGAAGAGTACTGGAGCGGCGGTGGGAGAGGTAGAGGGCCTAATGAACCCCCGCTCCAGGTTCTTGTGAAGGAAGTCCTGTAAGGCTTCACGCTCTGGCTCCGAAAGAGAGTATAGGCGACTCACAGGCAGAGGCGCCCCAGGCTGGAGGTCTATGCCGCAGTCAAAAGACCGATGAGGAGGCAGCCGGTCTGCCCCCTGTTCCTCGAACACGTCTACGTAGTCCCGGTACACGGCGGGGAGCGTTGACGCAGCCTCCCCCATGGAGGCGGCCGAAAGCATCTCGGACTGAGCAATCGAACCCGAGTCTGGGAAGCGTACAGTTCGATTGACCCAATCGATCTGAACATTGTGAGACTCCAGCCAGTCCATCCCCAGCACCAGGGGAAACCGGGGCATGGTGGCAATGTCCAGGGTACGCACCTCCCGGTGCTGCTGGTGGCACAGGACCAAGGGCTGGGTCTCCCGAGTAACGGCGCCTGACCGCAAGAGCCGTCCGTCGATTGCCTCCACCTGCACCGGTTCTGGCTTGTTCTGGAGCGGCACCCGATGCTGAGCGGCGAAGGCAGAGTCCATATAGGAGCGGGTTGCCCCTGAATCCACCAGAGCGTGGGTGAGAATCCAGGGCCCGCCTGGGGGGTATAGATGCACTGGGATCATGAGGTGTTGCAATTCCACTGGTGAGGGCCCATCATGCGATGCTTGGGACCCCAGATAGCCTGGGCCATTGGCTACTGGGGTTGGCGGTTTCCCTGCGGCTGGCGTTTCTCAGGGCAGGTTCGGGCGTAGTGTTCACTCCCCCCGCAGTAGAGACACAGGTTTCCCTCCCGACGTCGTGTCTTCTCCGAAGGGGAGAGGCGAGGCCGTGCTGCCCCGAGCTGCATCGGCTCCTCCAGTGACTCGGCTTTGGCCGTGGAACTGCTGGGGAGCACTGGAGTCGGGAGCCCAGAGTGCTGGCGGGCCCGGGCCTGGCGCCGGTCCTCCAACCGATCGTCTATCTGTAGACTCCGTTGGATGAGGGCCTCCAGCGTGGCGGGGCGATCCAAGGTGGCCAGCTGGTCCAGTATCTCGTCCGAAAGCCCCTCGAGATACTGGTCCCGAAGTGCGGAATCGTTCCAGGTCAAGTCCTGCGCCAACAGCCGAAATTCCGTGGCATAGGCGGCCACTGTGGACTTGCCCTGTTTCAACCGCCGAATTGCCCGATTGGCTTGACTCGCCTTCTGAGGGTTGGCGAACGCGGTTTCAAAATGGTTGCAAAACCCCGTATAGTCTGTCAGCAAGGGGGAGTCTTGCCGGAGCAGCGGCAACGCCCACTTGGCCGCCTGGTCCTTCAGCAAGCTGATCAGGAAGTGCACCTTGGTGCGGTCGTCGGGGAAATCCCGGGCTCGCCCCTGAATATACAGTTTGGCCTGGGCGAGAAACATGGGAAAGCTGCCCGGGGACCCATCGAACTTTTCTGGCAGGGCCACTGGGTACTTGCCTGGAGCTGGGGCGCCGGCACCAGGAGCCGGTAAGGCGTCCAAACGCTGCTGAAGCGCCGTAACCGCATTGCTTAGCTGCTGCACTGTGTGGGTCAAGACCTGGTTCTCCTGGGCCAATGCCACCAGCGCAGCCGCCTGGTCAGTCATGACGACAGGTTCCTCCCGAACGCACCCCAACGAAGGGGGAGTGCGGGTGTGGCAGGAGCAAACTGTGCTGGTCCCAAGGGATATCCAATAGGCGAGGTCTAGTCCAGTCCAAGGTCAGTCCAAGCCAGAAGTCACGAAGCCGAAGTCACGAAGCCGAGGTCAGGAAGCCGAAGTAACAAAGCTGAGGTCAGGAACGCAGGAACCAGGAACAGGAACTAGGCAGCACCGATGTTGCTCCTGCAACTTGGGTCTGGGACTGGCTGGCTTTTATCTGCCCCGAGGCAAAGGGCGGCTCCGATCCTCAGGTGCCTCGCCTCTCCTGGCTTGGAGGCGAGCACTCCTCCTGCGGGAACTTAGTTCCCTTCGCCTCTCTGCCCTTAGCCTTTGCAGCTCAGGAGAAGCTGGAGGGTTACCGGACCCAGAGGCAACCTCAGCTTCCCCTGACTGGGTGGGGAGTGGAGCACCTGCAGGCAATAAGTCCTCCATCCCATTAGAAGCCAGATCAACCTCAGCCGATGCCTGCACCTGAGGATCCAGCACAGGTGAGTCCCCTTGAGACTCAGGCCCCAGCCCTGGCTCTGCTGGTTCTGGAGGCAGTGAATCCTGTGCAGGCTGGGATCCCTCAGGTTCAGCGTCTGAGTCTGACTCCCAGGTCATCACAGCCGGCCTGGGAGGAGACTTAGGGGGAATTAGGAGACCCAGATCATCCATTCTGGCAACTGCTTTCCTGGGGCCAGTCTCCATGCTGACCTGCAGCCCTGACATTGGGCTGGATTCAACTGGGGAGTCAAGCCTGCTCAAGAATTTCCACTAGGGCAATGCATCTTTCTCCCCTCTCGTCCTCCTATGTACCCCCTCCTCCCAAAACCAGTTCCTGGGGGGGGGGGGAGTCTGTCTTGCTGGTTTGAACATGTTCTTATGCCACAGTAAACTGCTGCAGGGCCAGATCCTGGTGATACTGGGCACAAATGAAGCTCCATCTCCACCCCAGGCAGCCTGTGAATCACTAAGCAGACCAGCAACTTGCTACCCAGGAGCCACCTGGCGCAGGTGAGCAGAATGTCAAAAACGGTGGCTTTCTGCACTGCCTGGAGAGAAAAATGAAATATGCAGGAACTTTCAACTGTAACTCCTGTTAAAGGCTTTGGATGCCCTCCCTCAAGGTATCCTCACAGATCCGCTTTAATTAACCGTTTACCTACTGTAACGTGGCCTGGGGCTCTGGAAACGAAGGCACAGGTACTTTTGTTGTTGGCCTGTGAGCATAAGTAACACGAAATCAAGAGGCCTCGCTAGCCTCTGATCCCCGTGAAGAGCCTGTAAACCAGGCCAGACTAAGAGCCACGTGCTGAGTTGTCTCAGGCAGCTCTGATAGACCCAGCTGGGGCGAGACCTTGTGTTTGCCTCCAAACAATATCGCACATCTCTTATTAAAGGGCCAATGGACCAATCCCCAAAGTGGTGGGTATAGATATAAAACATAAATAACTATTCCCGCTACAAACATATCTTCTTCCTACACTATGACCTCTTTCTGCTTTTATGCTGAAAGCATAAGCAACAGCAGCCAGAGATTATAGAAACTCAGAGCAAATTTTTGCTCCTGGATGTCGCCGTATCTGTTCAAAATGGAGATGGCCAAATCTGTCAATTTTTGTTGTCTCGGTTTCTCATTTTCCCAATCTTAAATTCAGTTTTCTGCATTGCTGCAGCAATATGTGGTGCATTTGTTTGTTTGTTTGTTAGGTTTGTTTGTTTGTTATCTGCATGAAAATTCTTCAGCATTTCAGTGAGAATTTCCCCAAATAAACTCATTTTTATACACAGTTTTGACTAAAGTATGCATTCTGGCAAGCAACATGCCCTAATGTAATGCATTTTTGTATCCCTCCTTCCCCTTGCCGTCTTCTGATTCTGCCCCTGATTCTGGACTCCTCTCTGCCACCGACTCTCCCAGCTCACTTAGCCCTATTTACCCCTTCAGCTTCTGACACCTCTTCTTCCCAGTCTTCTCCCACTGATCACTCATCATTGTCCCACCACTACTCCCCGGGCCCTGAGCCAGGCACACTGAAATTTTCAAGGAAGGTGCCAGCAGCCACCACCACCACCACCCCAACATTCTGCGGTGGTGTGTGCATGCCTTGTGCGCACACCACACGATGTGCTGACATTACTCTCACACACCACGCGACATGCTGACATGTCACACGCATGCCACATGGCTTGCATGTGTGACATGAGCGCATCATGTTGCATGCATGCATGGTATACACACGTTGCTGCAGAATATTGAGGGAGGCTGGCCCTCTCCTTAAAATTTTTGATGGGCCCTCAGCCCCTTGGCCCCCCTCGATGGTGTCACTGCTCTGAGTCTTCTTCCTTGGTGGTTCCACAGCTGGTACCGCCCACCTTTCCTCTGCGTGCAGCCAGTCGCCAACACCTGGAATAAATGTCACCAAGAACTCTGGCCACAAGTTTTAACAAAATAATAAGTTTACTCGTGAGTAAATACAAATATCATATCAATCCTGTTAGAAATTACAGTCTTAAACGAAAATGATAGTTTCACAAAGAAAAGTCTTTTGGAGGTTGAAGCAAGGGCTTCTGAGATGTGAATCAGATGTATGATGCGAAAGCTGGAAACCAGGACAGGGCCCTGTTTCGGAGCAGATGCCTTCTTCAGCTGGTAATATCAAATAATATATCAAAATACATCAAAGTACTAAGGTTTCAGTAATTAAGATCTAACAATGGTTATGTTTTAACAGTATCAAACAATATACATAAAAGTTCTAGAGTATCATTCATTGTAATTGACCAAAATAGCTTTTCATAGTATTTGGTTCCTTACCTAGTTTTTTGAAAAGAATGTGAATAATATATAATTTCTGTTTCTTTTGAATCTTTGGTAGATGTGGCGTCTGCAAATCATAAGTATTGACAATAGTTACATATCTTCAGTCGAATTGTATGCGAATAAAAGACACCCAATTTTGTGTTTCCTCACCTTAGATAAGTGGATCAATATGTATCCAAGTTTTCCTGTGTTTTTCTATGCGTTTCCCACTGAGAGGAGAGTTTGTTGCCTTATATATCTCTGAAGGGGGAGGAGATAGCCCCTTAATCTTCTTAACAAGAACTCCAACTTTTTTACGATAGTCGCCAACACCTAGCACCAAAGCACCATAGTTTTGATGACCATTGATGCTGCGCATTGTGCAATTATTGCCTCGACCAAAGGGCCTTTCAAGCAACAAAGGCAAGATTAGATCTCTCCCTGCTCTCTTTCCATTGCCCTATGGCTCTGTGTATCTGTGGCTTTGCTCTGCCCACTGGCAGAGGAATGGGGGGGAGCGCATCGCCCCCAGCACCATCGGGGAGGAGGGTACCATCGTGGCCAGCCGGCCGACATGCGCCGCGTGCCCCCCACCGCGCCACGCCCCCAGGATGCATGCCACGCCCCCACAGGTATTGTGCCATGCCCCTGGGATGCGCGCCACGCCCCCAGGATGTGTGCCAGCTATGCCCCCGCCTGCTCTCCGCCCCCAGAGCATGCAGCTTCGCCACTGGCTCCGCCGATGCAAGCAGCACAGCCGAACACCTTCTGTGCATTAAGAGGAAGCACACTGTTCGTTTTCATTTGCTTCGTGTTAAATCAAAGCAGCCCTGACATGTGACTGCAAACCTTCTGTTCGGGAAACGCAGGCCTGGGCCACAGCTAGCGTAAATTGTTAGGTATGATTTCATTGGGTCATAACTGAATCATGCCAGCTGATGTTCTAGCCCTCCCTCTCTCGATAGAGCTCAGCTTAGATTGGTTTCAAGAAAATCATCCTGCTGGAAGGAATCTCTGAAGTGTGTTGTGTGCTGATCTCCAAGGACCGGTCTTGCCATCAACCAAGATGAAGCAATCGCTCTGGGCAGCAGATGATGAACCGGTCGTGTGTGTGTGTGTGTGTGTGTGTGTGTGAGAGAGAGAGAGAGAGAGAGAGAGAGAGAGAGAGAGAGAGAGAGAGAGATTTCTCTGCCACCACCCTTCCATTCTGTGTTTCTTTAAAAATTAGCAGGAGAAGTGCGGGGGGGGGGTCATTCTTTTAAAATCACGCATGGTACCTTTTAAAAAAACAACACTATACAAATTCAGACTGCATTGGGGTTGTACAATTTATGAATGCCAACCAACATTGTGTGTTTGCGCATATCTCCCAGCAAGTAGAAAAGCAGCATTTCAAGACTTTCACCCACCCAGTCTGAGCTCTACAGCACAAGTCTTGAACTGGCAGGTCTTGCTTGAAAAAGGCAGTGTGTGTGTGTGTGTGTGTGTGTGTGTGTGTGTGTGTGTAATAGTATCATGGAATCGTAGAATTGTAGAGTTGGAAGGGACCCCAAGGGTTCTCTAGTCCAACCCCCCTGCAATGCAGGAATCTCCGCTAAAGCATTCAAGACAGATGGCCATCCAACCTCTGCTTTTACACCTCCAAGGAACGAGGGTCCACCACCTCCTGTGGGAGGCCGTTCCACAGTCTCACAGCCCTTACTGTCAGAAAGTTTTTCCTGATGCTTAGTCTGAATCTTCTTTCTTGCAGCTTAAAACCATTGGTTCGAGTCCTACCCTCCAGAGCAGGAGAAAACAACCTTCCTCCATCTTCTTGTGACAGCCATTGATATATTGGAAGATGGCTACCATATCCTCTCAGTCTCATCTTTTCCAGGCTAAACATACCCAGCTCCTTCAACCGTTCCTCATAAGGCTTGGTTTCCAGACCCTTGATCATCTTGGTTGCCCTCCTCTGCACATGTTCCAGCTTGTCAACATCCTTCCTAAATTGTGGCACCCAGAACTAGACACAGTATTTCAGGTGTGTTCTGACCAAGGCAGAATAGAGCAGTACTATTACCTCTCTTGACCAGACACTAGACTTCTGTTAATGCAGCCTAGAATAGTGCCAGCTTTTTTTTGCTACTGCATCACACTGTTAACTCATGTTAAGCTTCGGGTCTACCAAGACCCCTAGACCCTTTTCACATCTGCTACAAGTAAGCCAGGTGTTTCCCATCTCATAGTTGTGCCAATCTCATAGTTCTTCTGCCCTAGTGCAGAACCTTACTTTGTTCCCTATTGAAATTCATTTTGTTAGTATGGGCCCAGCTCTCCAGGTTGTTAAGGTAATTTTGAATTCTGATTCTGTTTTCTATAGCATGAGCTACCCATCCCAGTTTAGTGTCATCTGTAAATTCAATTCCTTCATCCAAGTCATTTATAAAGACGTTGAACAACAATGGGCCCAGGACAGAACTCTGCGGCACCCCACTATTTTCCAGGATGATGAGGAACCATTAACGAGTACTCTTTGGGTTCGGTCACTCAACCAGCTACAAATGCACCTAACAGTTACCTCGTTCAACCCACATTTTACCAGCTTTTCTGCAAGAATATCATGGGCTTTATTTGGGGGAGACAGGGTGAAAAAAATGCCTTTATATAACAACAACAACAATTTATTATTTATACCCTGCCCATCTGGCTGGGTTTCCCCAGCCACTCTGGGTGCCTTTCATATTTTTTTTTTAAATATTTTTTATTCATTTTATAAGAAAAAACAAACAAACATAAAAAACAAACAAAACACAAATAATTCTTCTTCAATCCTTACTTTCCTTAACATTGTTAAAAGACTTCCCCCAGTCCCACCCTCTGAAGTTCATTGTGAGAGGTGAGGTTACAGCAGTGATGGCTAACCTTGACACTCCAGATGTTTTGGAACTACAACTCCCATCATCCCTAGCTAACAGGACCAGTGGTCAGGGATGATGGAAGTTGTAGTTCCAAAACATCTGGAGTGTCAAGGTTAGCCATCACTGGGTTACAGGGAACCAGACAGAGGGCCTTCTCGGTGGTGGCACCCACCCTGTGGAACACTCTTCCATCACATGTCAAGGAAATAAGCAGCTATCCTATTTTTAAGAGACAGCTGAAGGCAGCCCTGTTTAGGGAAGTTTTTAAATATCTAATGCTGTATTGTTTTAACATCCGATTGGGAGCCACCCAGAGTACAAATAAATTATTATTATTATTATTATTATTATTATTATTATTATTCAAAATAAAATCAAACATTATCTAATTTTACTCTAAAACCATCTATACAACTTAACCTAAATTCTAACTCTACACCGAAAGCCTATATTAACTTCCCTAAGGTACATTAAATATTACAATATTTCTTCAAATATAATTTAAATTTCTTCCAGTCTTCCTCCACTGTTTCTTCTCCCTGGTCGCGGATTCTCCCAGTCAGTTTGGCCAGTTCCATAAAATCCATCATCTTCATTTGCCATTCATCTATGGTTGGTATGTCTTGAGTCTTCCAGTTCTTAGCTAATAGTAGCCTCACAGCAGTAGTGGCATATAGAAAGAATGTAATGTCTTTTTGGGGGATTTCCTCCCCTACTCTGGGCGCCTTTCAATGTAGGTTGAGAATTCCAGGAAGGGAAAGTGGGCAGACCCTCTTTCTCCTCGTTCCCATTGTACTCCAGTTACAGCCGTGCCCAGGGATTAGATCAGCTCTTGATCTTGAGCCAACCCGTAGGTTCAGGCGGTTAAACCTTGGGACCAGAGGAAGGGAAAGCAAAATAAATAACAGCCGAATAAATAAACTGCACATTAGCGCCAGCATGTAGCACGCTGCAGTCATCAAAGAGATGCCTTCTGACCTGGCGAAGATCCCATGCAGCCCCGCGGACAAATGCAGGAAGCCAATCAGCACCGAATCTGGCACAAAGCTTCATGCAAACATCCACTAATTAATCCAGCCAGCTCCCCTGCAAGGCAGGAAGGTAGCTATTAATATTCCTGTTTCTGCACAGGGCGCTAATGGTAATGGGGATACAGGCACAGAGGTAATCATGATTGGGATTTGTATTAGAATAGTTGCCCCCACAGGCCACTGAATTTCTAGGTGATCATTTGTTAAATGTTATAGTCCAATGCGTGACTCGGTATATATTTGTTGGGGGGGGGCGTGGAGAGAGAGGAAGCAAGGAAGATGATTTACAGCACACGAAACTCATAATAAAAATAATTTACTACTACTAATAATAATAATAATTCATTATTTAAATGCTGCCCATCTGTCTGGGTTGCCCCAGCCACTCTGCGTGGCTTCCAACAAATTAAACACATTATCACAAGACAGCTGGGTTGTAGCCAATTAAATTCTACTCAGAGAAGACCCATTGGAATCAATGGAATTCAAAGCAGAACTTGGTTGGATGCAACCTTTGGAGAGACATAGAATTTTTTAAAAAAACAACAACAAGTGCATGGAGGTAACTCAATGGAACTTCCACATTCAGGCATAGTCTGAGCTGGGGGCACTGTTATACAGTGGTTCCGCTCCTTCCTCCTGGGCCGTGGTGGTGGGGCTCAAACAGATATTAAACAGTGTCTGTGCTGAACGGTGGGGGTGGAGACGCTCCTTCAGGTATACAGGACCGAGGCCATTTAGGGCTTTAAAGGTCAGCACCAACACTTTGAATTGTGCTCGGAAACGTACTGGGAGCCAGTGTAGGTCTTTCAAGACCGGTGTTATGTGGTCCCGGTGGCCACTCCCAGTCACCAGTCTAGCTGCCGCGTTCTGGATTAATTGCAGTTTCCGGGTCACCTTCAAAGGTAGCCCCACATAGAGCGCATTGCAGTAGTCCAAGCGGGAGATAACTAGAGCATGCACCACTCTGGCGAGACAGTCTGCGGGCAGGTAGGGTCTCAGCCTGCGTACCAGATGGAGCTGGTAGACAGCCGCCCTGGACACAGAATTCACCTGCACCTCCATGGACAGCTGTGAGTCCAAAATGACTCCCAGGCTGCACACCTGGTCCTTCAGGGGCACAGTTATGCCATTCAGGACCAGGGAGTCCTCCACACCTGCCCGCCTCCTGTCCCCCAAAAACAGTACTTCTGTCTTTTCCGGATTCAACCTCAATCTGTTCGCCACCATCCATCCTCCAACCGCCTCCAGGCACTCACACAGGACCTTCACCGCCTTCACTGGTTCTGATTTGAAAGAGAGGTAGAGCTGGGTATCAGCCGCATACTGATGAACACCCAGCCCAAAATCACCTCCTCCTGCTGAGAGGAAAGTCTACTGTTGACGCCTCAATGGAAGGACCTTTTCAAGGCTAATGGTTGCAGGGAGTGGTTTTTCAAGAGACAGCAGCTGGTTTTGCAAATGTTCCCCTGCGCCCGTCAACATTGTCAACCCCTGCATTAATCTTTAAGGTACCACTGTGGCAAAATGACTTTCTCAGTTACCTCTCCACAATTCTCTCCATCTCTCCCTGTCTCTTGCCGTTTGTGCGAGTGTAAACTTTTAGAAGACACCATCAAATTAAAAATTCTTTTCAGAAGCTACTTTAATAGAGGCTGGAAGCTAAGTGGAGATTGAATTTAATTTAGGCCAATTCTCTGAGCTTCAGATAAAGGCCTTCTCTCTCTCTCGCCTCCCCCACCCACCCCACTTTTTTTTCTAATCTAGTGGCAGGCCAGATAAAAATACCCCTCTTCTATCCTGCAGGCAACTTCGTTTCCTGGGAGAGTGGAAAATGGATGTGGGCGGGAGGAGAATATAATCGAGCGAAAGTTGCAGTATAGAAAAATGCACACTGGAGGTGGAAAGTCTTTTGGGATTGGGTGCGCTGCTTGATGGCAGAAAGTGAGGAGGAATTAAAGAACCTTTTAATGAGGGTGAAAGAGGAGAGTGCAAAATATGGTCTGAAGCTCAACATCAAAAAAACTAAGATCATGGCCACTGGTCCCATCACCTCCTGGCAAATAGAAGGGGAAGAAATGGAGGCAGTGAGAGATTTTACTTTCTTGGGTTCCATGATCACTGCAGATGGAGACAGCAGTCACGAAATTAGAAGCCGCCTGCTTCTTGGGAGAAAAGCAATGACAAACCTAGACAGCATCTTAAAAAGCAAAGACATCACCTTGCCGACAAAGGTCCATATAGTTAAAGCTATGGTTTTCCCAGTAGTAATGTACAGAAGTGAGAGCTGGACCATAAAGAAGGCTGATCGCCGAAGAATTGATGCTTTTGAATTCTGGTGCTGGAGGAGACTCTTGAGAGTCCCATGGACTGCAAGAAGATCAAACCTATCCATTCTTAAAGAAATCAGCCCTGAGTGCTCACTAGAAGGACAGATCCTGAAGTTGAGGCTCCAGTACTTTGGCCACCTCATGAGAAGAGAAGACTCCCTAGAAAAGACCCTGATGTTGGGAAAGATGGAGGGCACAAGGAGAAGGGGACGACAGAGGATTAGATGGTTGGACAGTGTTCTCGAAGCTACTAACATGAGTTTGGCCAAACTGCGAGAGGCAGTGAAGGATAGGCGTGCCTGGCGTGCTCTGGTCCAGGGGGTCACGAAGAGTCGGACACGACTGAACGACTGAACAACAACAAGCGCTGCTTTAATTTCTCAGTATGTCTCCCTCTTGTTCCTTTATGGAATTGGAGCCAATGTCTAATTGCCGGGGACAGTTTTAGAAAGCAGCACAGGGGAGTTCGACCAGTGCTTACCCCACGAAAAATAAATGCTGGAACTCCCCATGAAGTTATTACAGTAAGTTGCCGGGCAACTCAGGGCAGCCCTGAACAGATATCGGTTTGAAAACAGCCTCATTCACCGCAGTGGAAGTGCTAAAATCTATGGCAAGCTGCCTCCGCAGCTGGTTTGAGGGATCGCCCCTGGTTTTGGTGCAGGTCAAATAAACATGCCCCTGCCTCCCTCATTCTCTTAGATTCAGGTGGATGACTAGGGCAGCTCAGAAGGGCCCTTGCGCAAATGCAAACATGTGCCATCGTAGAGGCCTGGAAAAGCCCACCACCGCTACACGGGAGATGGAGTGAAGAAAGGGGAATATGAACTGGCCCCACCTCATACCTTGACCAATCGCAGCTAGGAGTGACTAGGAACTAGGTGGAATCATAGGTTTAAAAATGTGTAGACTTGCACACAAGGGACGGGGGTGGCGCTGTGGTCTAAACCACTGAGCCTCTTGGGCTTGCCAATCAGAAGGTCGGTGGTTCGAATCCCTGCGACGGGGTGAGCTCCCGTTGCTCTGTCCCAGCTCCTGCCCACCTAGCAGTTCGAAAGCACGCCAGTGCAAGTAGATAAATAGGTACCGCTGTGGCCAGAAGGTAAACGGTGTTTCTATGTGCTCTGGTTTCCATCATGGTGTTGCGCTAGAAGCGGTTTAGTCATGACCCGGAAAGCTGTCTGTGGACAAACACCGCCTCCCTCAACCTGAAAAGCAAGATGAGCGCTGCACACGATAGTCGCCTTTGACTGGACTTAGCTGTCCAGGGGTCCTTTACCTTTACCTTTTTAGACTTGCACATGCTGGCTGGCTTACATTTTGACTTGAAATGTTCATTTTGATCTTTTTAGAAGTATGTAAAGGCAACTGGGGGGGGGGAAGCATTGAGTTCAGCTGTTCAAAGGGGTGATATGATAGCCATGTTCAAATATATAAAAGGATGTCATATAAAGGAAGGAGAAAAGTTGTTTTCTGCTGCTCCAGAGAAGCGGACACGGAGCAATGGATTCAAACTACAAGAAAGAAGATTCCACCTAAACATTAGGAAGAACTTCCTGACAGTAAGAGCTGTTCGACAGTGGAATTTGCTGCCAAGGAGTGTGCTGCCAAGGAGTGTGGTGGAGTCTCCTTCTTTAAGCAGAGGCTTTAAGCAGAGGCTTGACAGCCACCTGTCAGGAATGCTTTGATGGTGTTCCTGCTTGGCAGGGGGTTGGACTGGATGGCCCTTGTGGTCTCTTCCAACTCTATGATTCTATGATTCTATAAGCATGGAAATGACTGAGCTTCCTGCCTTTTTCTCCATTTCAGTCATCTAGTCCAGCCTTTGCAAACTTGGTGCCCTCCAGATGTCTTGGGCTACGATTGCCCTTGCTAATGAGAGCTGTGGTGCATCAGAGTCGTGAAGCCTGATCTTGTAGGCCGAGCAAAAACACAGTGTTAAGCTTAGTTTATTTGCCTAGTTGCCACCTGTCTGTATGCCGTTGTCCATGCCGTTTTTGTTATTATTTTCCTTGGCTTGAGGCTCTGGCGGTAACTTGGTGGGGCTGCATCTGTACGCGCTTTCAAGGTGATCAGTTCCCTTGAATGGAACGATTTGAAAACCATGATATGAAAAATAAAAGGCCTGCCTAAGGCAGATTCCTTTTTGAGGTGTGAAGTGCAAAGCTCTTCCGCTTTGAACCAAATGAAAGACTCGGCTCATTGAAGACATTACGAAGCTTCTATATTTGAATACCAAAACAAAACACATTGTTTTTCTTCTAATTCTCCCAGATTTAGGCCAGGCCATGGAGGGATGTAAACAGAAGCAAGAAATCTCACTTTTGTGTGTGGTTCAACACATTTATATACCACAATATGCAAACGAAAACACAGCCGTCGTTTGAAATGTGCATTTCTGTGAATTGTGCAGTACAGGCCTCCAGCCCTGTAATGTGTACAGAAGGCATGGGGCCCATAGGCTGGAGGCTGCTCTGCCTATTTGGTCATCTGGCAGGTAGGGGAAGAATTAATCATTCAATTTCACCTTCTGCTTATCCACTGAAATCACCTCTTTTCATCCTGCAAGTTGGAGGGTGTTCAGCAGTGTGAGGTTTTTGAGCTTTAACAAAGCTTGGTCTGTCGCCCTTCCCCACAGGGATGACATCACGTCCGGGGCTTATCTATGTTCCCGTCATGTGATGTTTGTATCAGTGTATATATATGATATTTGTATCGGACTGCGTAGCAGTCTTGTCCTATGGCTCCCGGTGGATGGGTCACATCTTTCTGGGCACGAAGCCCTTAAACATAATAAATCTTAATAATCAGCCGGACTTTGCTGTTTGATTTATTAGCCAGGCTCATTAAACTTCTTCCGTTTGCAAAATGCTCTGCAATCCTTTGATGAAGAGGTGAAGAAAGTTTGGAAAGCAGTGTCCATCGCAGAGAAGCGTGTGGGCGAGGAACAACGCAACGAAAGATACCAGCTGTGGGTGCCGGGGGTTCGTTAACCCCACACTTCAGCCCGTTGCGTTTGATTTTGGTCGGAAAAAGACCGTTAATCAGAACAGGTTATGGCGACAGTTAATTAGTGAATTAATGAGCTCTGGAGACGTTCCGAGAAGGAGTATCGGTCATGGCTGGCAGGAGTTCAGATGCCCCTCCGGAAAGAGAAGCCTCTCTGGAATGCTGACAGAGGCTTGCAAAGTCAGTGGACTAAATGGCTTGGCTTGGCTGTTTGGGAGTTCCAAGCTGCAGCTGGGAGGCTGCAAGGAGCCCAGATTGAGGTCTTGCAAAAGCAATTGCACCTCTCTGGTGAATTCCAGGTTGGAAAGCTACACAACAGTGAGTAATCTGGACCCACAGCCCCCATCACGGGACATTGAGGGAGATGGCTATGGGAGTTTTAGTATCCCCTCACAGCCAGAAGGCTTGCAAGCACCCCAGTGCCTCCATGAAGGGTGGAATGCCACAGCTCAAGGAGAAGGGGGGTGTTGCATCAAAAGGCCTGTGCAAAAGGAGGGAGGCTTGGGAGACTGTGTAATTTCAGTACAGTTCCAAGAGGGATTAGCTCTTGCAGAGTCTGGAGAAATGCCCCCAGATCAGCTCATTTTCCTGTCAGGCCGTTTTGCTGGTGTAAAGCTACGGAGACAGAGCCTGGAGCAGGGGGGTCACGCCCAGTGTTTTGCACACAGAAGCGGAGTAGCTTCAGAGGCTTGTTTTCGTTCCTCTGACCAGCTGGTGTTGACGTGGCCAGTGAAAGCGGTCAAGGCCAGTGTGCAGCTGATGACGCAGTCAGCGAAAGTCAAGGCTGAGAAAGACAACAGTTCCATTTTCCGGAAGAAAGATTGTGTCAAGGTCATTTCTCAGATGCTTGGGAACCCCACTAGCCAGCAAGAAGAAGATGACGACAACAGTGGTTTGCCAGCTGCTATGGCAACGGGGAGCGACAGAGCGACGTCACTCCACAGCGTGCCACCTGGTGGACATGTGGGGATCTGCAGGTCCATTTCCACAGAGTTGACTGTTGGAAGATGCATGAAGTCAAGGCTTGACTTTGGGACAGTTGCTAACAGCTTCTCAGAGACAGTACGGGACTCTTATGGGGTTCAAGACATGGAAATGTATTCATTGTCTGTATCAAACATTCTGTATGATGCTGTTACAGTATTTTGTTTGCATGATACCTGTTGCATTTCTAGGGGCGAAAGGCTGCAAATTCGCATGGAATGCAGTGAAGACAGGGTGTTTGCTGTTGAGACATCTCAAGCAGGTTCAGGTGAAAGTAGCACTGATGCAGTACAAGTTACTGTGCCCACACCCCAGGGGTGCGTGCTTTTGAAGCACAATAGGCTGGCATTTTGCCACTGGGCCAGTGTACTGAAGCAACCTGAGGGGTCTACAGGGTGCAGGTTTAGAGCATGTGATGAAAGTTTTGTTTGCAGGGGCTGCAACGTCAATGCTGAGACACCCAGTGATCCAAGGTTCGAAAGGGTTACCACTCGACCCTTTGCCCAGGTGCAAGTAGAGTACTCTGAGCCGAGGCCAGAGGCCAACCTGGGGGGTGCGTGTTCACACATTGGGTGGAGTCTGGTGCTCAAGAAGCACAGTGCAGCAGCTTCACTGCCTGAAGAGTGGGCGGTGGAGACGGGAGACAGGTTCTCTACCACAGTGGGCTGGTTTCAAGACACAAGTGGCAAGGAGTTCCGCATGTCCATGCTGACAGTTTTCTTCCAGGAGAGGGAAGAAGAGCACAGAGTGACTAACTCAGTTACTTCACAGGTACTCAGTCTTGGTGAAGCTACTGAGACTGTGTTCTCTGTTGCATGTATCCCCAGTCAGGTTTGTGGGGAGTCACAAAGAGCAGATGTTCTGTTGCATGACAAGGAGCCCAAGGTACAGTTCTTGTGCGGTTCTGGTTCTCAAGCGGTGGTCTGCGCACCACGCACCGAACGCAAAGAAGGTGGGTTTGAATCCAGGTTGACTGGGTTTGCCACTGCCAAGGGGGGTCAATCCCAGGTTCCAGTCAGCAGGAGTACTGAGTTCTGTGAGCAGAATGCATGGGAACGCATTCCTGGAAACGCTGCTGTTTTTTCAGGTGTTCAGAGTGGCTCTAACACTGGAAAACAGGCAAGTACACCGTCTGCGGATGGTAAGGGTCCAGTTAGTGGATCAGCCCCGGGAGGGGGTATTGCTGTGGTTTTTGCACCTGCTAGTGGCACGGACAGAGTTTCCGGCCATGGTCAGGGAGCAACGCAGTTAGGGGCGACTCTGAGGAGTGCACCCAAATCTCTTATGCCAAGGGCTAAGAGGCAGGCCATGCGTGGCAACTCTTCTCTGGTAGAGCCTGTTCAAGGTCTCGATCTGGAGCAAGAGGGGGGTTCTCTAGCGATGGGGCTGGAGGAATCTCGAAGTGCGCCAACGTCATCCTTAGGTACGTTAGCTAGGGTGCAAGGGCACAGCAGGTCACTAGGTGACATGCCTGACGTCAAGGACGGGCAGGCGGGTTCCAGCAGAGCTGGAACAGCGGGGGAACAGACAGTGGGGTCAGAGCGGTTTCCGCGAGCCACTGAAGAGTTTCTGCCTGAAGGGTTCACAGTCACAAGCGTGCGGGTTTGTTTGACGCAGTGTGAACCAGAGAGCCTTGTGAAGGTTCGAAGGGTACCTCAAGGAGGATCCCAGGAATGGCAGCATGCCATGGTGGAGCAGGTAAGCTCAGTAGAGCAGGTCAGCTCAGTAAGGTCTTTGGATGTGTCCACGACGCTACCAATAGGTAGCATAGCGTTAAGCAGTCGGAGGATGTACAAACCCAAGACGGCAGCAACTGGTGAGTTGCGGTGCAGGGCTAGGTCAGTAGCCACAGGGTTCGCTCAGGTGAAGGTGGTCCATTGCTTTGAGGCAAAGGACGGACTCATTCTTGGATGCAGAACCACGCACATGCTGTTAGCTGTCACGGCTCGAAGGAGTTTCGAGGTGAACCATTTTGGTTTGCATAGCTGTTTGGTTTTCGACCTGGAGCAGGAGTTGTACGAGGTACCTCCGCCAGGGTTCGAGAACAACAGGCAAGGTCAAGTGAGGAAGTTGCACAAGTCAGTCTGTGATTTGAAGGAGTCAGTCGCAGATTGGACCTCATGTGTGCAGGGTGCTTTACAGCAAGTTTTCAGCCGGAGGTATGCTGATAGCTGCTTGTTTCTGACAGAAATAGGTCAAGAGCAGGAGCTAGTTCTCCTTTCAGGAGAGAACCTGGCAGAGACCAGGGAACAGGAGCAACGGTTCACAGAGGAGCTTGGTCAGTGTTTGAAGCTCAGGAACGTAGGCCCTGTTGGTGTTCATCTAAAACTGCAGATAGACAGAGCTGAAGAAGACAGTAGTTTCTTGCTCAGTCAGACAGGTGAGATAGTGCAGTTGTTGAAGATGTTCAAGATGTCTGAATGTGCTAGTGACAGAACATTCAGAGAGACTGGTCTAGTTAAAGACAGTAAAACCGGAGAAAACTCTGGGTTCCAGAGCTCCGAAGTGTTTCAGTCAGGGAAGCGATTGTTTCTTTCCCAGTCGAGCAGAACTGACACAGAGGCTGCTGTGCATTTGCTCGGCAAGGAGCCTGTAGAGCCTAGTAGTGGATGTGCCGAGAATGGCATTCAGGAAGTGCAGAAGACACAGGAGTTTAGCCTGAGGTTGTCGGATGCCGGTGAGCCCCAGCTCACGTGCTGGTGCGACAGCAGTTGGCCGCATGCCAAGGACAGGGAATCTGTGTCTGGAATAGTTGTGTGGATGTTTGGAAGAGCTCTGTTCGGTGGACTGGAGTCCCAGAACCAGAGCCTCATTGCTCGTTCCCCTGCAAAAGCCAGGTACGATGCGTTGTCAGGGCTTTGTAGGGAACTGGAGCACTATAGGTGTTTGGTCCAAGAGATCTGCCGTAAGTGGTACCTACCCGTCGCTGTTTGGGAGGACAACCAACTTTGCTTGGTGTTGGCAGAGTCTGGACAGGTCAAAGTCAGACTCAAACGCCTAGACGTTCTTTTTCGAGACGTGTGCCATGGGATTCAGGCAGGCTTGGTAAAACTAGGGTACAGTTCAAGCCAGTGGAATCCGACAGGAAAATTCCATCAGTATGAGGAATTTTGCAGTGGTATGTATGTGACGTAAGGAGTTATTTACGTTTCCCCTGTGGTGCAGGACGAGAGGGGGTGTGAGGTTTTTGAGCTTTAACAAAGCTTGGTCTGTCGCCCTTCCCCACAGGGATGACATCACGTCCGGGGCTTATCTATGTTCCCGTCATGTGATGTTTGTATCAGTGTATATATATGATATTTGTATCGGACTGCGTAGCAGTCTTGTCCTATGGCTCCCGGTGGATGGGTCACATCTTTCTGGGCACGAAGCCCTTAAACATAATAAATCTTAATAATCAGCCGGACTTTGCTGTTTGATTTATTAGCCAGGCTCATTAAACTTCTTCCGTTTGCAAAATGCTCTGCAATCCTTTGATGAAGAGGTGAAGAAAGTTTGGAAAGCAGTGTCCATCGCAGAGAAGCGTGTGGGCGAGGAACAACGCAACGAAAGATACCAGCTGTGGGTGCCGGGGGTTCGTTAACCCCACACTTCAGCCCGTTGCGTTTGATTTTGGTCGGAAAAAGACCGTTAATCAGAACAAGCAGAAACCTCAGTTGTCACTTGGGCCGGAAGCAATATGGTAACGGAATACGCTAACGGAAACACAACTGTTTTTCGCACTTCCCCAAATTGTGCGAAATGCACCTGCCCCCAGGGCGGGGGGAATTTTCCACTTGCTGGTGGTATGTGCACAAGAAGAAGAGTTTGGATTTGATATCCTGCTTTATCACTACCCGAAGGAGTCTCAAAGTGGCTCACATTCTCCTTTCCCTTCCTCCCCCACAACAAACACTCTGTGAGGTGAGTGGGGCTGAGAGACTTCAGAGAAGTGTGACTAGCCCAAGGTCACCCAGCAGCTGCATGTGGAGGAGCGGGGAAGCGAACCCGGTTCACCAGATTACGAGTCTACTGCTCTTAACCACTACACCACACTGACTACACAAGAGGGGCTCCAGGTGAATTTCCTCTGCAAGCAGTGAAGGTTCCGCTGTGGTGGTGCCACCCCCCAAAAGGCCCTGCAAGGTTAAGAAGGGGGTTACATTTTTAACATACTGTCACCACAACAAGCCTTTCGGAAAGAAAGGCAATGAGTGTTATTAATAAAATAAATATGACTGTCAAGTGAGAGAAATAATGCGTTAGTGAATGGGGAGGAAAATGCATTAGGGTAGAAGCACCCTCTGTTCCCAAGTGGTACAGATGAAAATGACTAATTAAAGAATAATATTTCATTGGCTGCCAGCTCAATCAAAGTTTAGATAGACAAACCAGCAATTACAGGAAGGAGATAATCAGTTATGCATTTAAAAGACTATCTGCCAAGCAACTTGTCCTTTAATTAGATGTGCAATTTTGAAAAGGGGGGGGGGGAATGGATTGTTCGGAAGTGAAGGAAAAGCAATAATCATATGAAGAGTGAAGCCTCGGTTGGGTTTATCTCCATCTAACAGGAACCAATTAAAATACAACAATAAATCACAATTGTTTAGATTGTGTTCCGTGATTGCAATTAAAAACACTGCATTAGCTACCACAGATGGAAAAAGATGGCCTAGAGAGAGAGAGAAAAGTTTTAAAAGTGAATAAATAAATAATACATGTTTAAAAACCCAGAGGCGGTACAGATGTAGTTTTCCCTGATAAACCAGTGTCTGGGTTATATTATTTCTGCCTGTATAGGACAGGCTCACATGACTGATTGCTGCTCCCCCCTTAAAAAAACCAAAAACATCCTGTGTACACAGGATGAATTTTTGAAATCTGCAATGATAGACTGGGCTAAGGATGTCGGACATAACATCATGATGGCAGACTGGGAAAGACTTTGGAGAACAGGAATAAAATTTACTGCCTGTAATTTGTTAAGAGAAAACATTATGAAAATGATGTACAGGTGGTATCTGACCCCAGTAAAGCTTGCCAAAATCTATCATTTGCAGGACAATAAATGCTGGAAGTGTGAGAAGTCGGAAGGAACATTTTACCACATGTGGTGGACCTGCCCAAGTCTGAAGGCCTTCTGGGAAATGATATATAATGAATTGAAAAGAGTGTTTAAAAACACATTTGTAAAGAAACCAGAGGCCTTCTTGCTTGGAATGGTAAACCAAGAGATACCAAAAGAAGATCACACCTTTTTTATGTATGCCACGACAGCAGCAAGAATACTGATAGCAAAATATTGGAAGACAAAAGACTTACCGACCTTGGAAGAATGGCAGATGAAGTTAATAGACTATATGGAACTCGCCGAGCTGACCGGGAGGATCCGCGACCAGAGGGAAGAAGCAGTGGAAGAAGATTGGAGGAAATTTAAAGAATATCTGAAGAAATATTATAGAATGTAAAAAGGAGAGAATGTCGAAGTTATAGTAGTCTACAGATTAAGTTTAGATTAGTATTAAGTTCAGATGTATCAAATTAGAAGGTATAAGATATAAACAGAAGATATATGTTTAAGAAGTTAATGGAATGAATTATGAAAGTATTAGGATAAGAGAAGAGATTTCAATATTTTATCTAGGTTAAGAAATAGGGTCAATGATTTTAAAGTTTATTAAAATAGTATGTTAAAATGGAAAATGAAATTGCCAATTGAAATAAGTGAATATAAATGAAACACAGAAGGATAGACAGGAGGAAGTCAGTTTTGAAAATGTTAAGGAAATTAGGGAAAGAAGCTAATGAATTTTATTTAGTGTTGTCTATGTGTTAGTATGTTGAGTTTGTTTTTTGTTTTTATGTGTGAGTTTATTTGTGTTTATAAAATCAATAAATATTATCTGGGGGGGGGGGGAAACAAACCAAAAACAGTTCCCTCCACATAGAAACCTAGCCTGTCAGGGAAAAAGTGGCCCTAGAACTATTCTCCCAGTTATCTAACTTTCCATGTGCAGGGATTAAATCGTGCTTTGCGCATGCGCAGAAGCGCCGAATTGCGTCACGCACGTGCGCAGATGCAGCGGCGCGGGTTGCGAACGCGCCTCCCGCACAGATCGCGTTCGCAACCCGAGCGTCCACTGTATACAGTTTTGGGTCCCCCCCCTTTATTTACCCTTCTACACGGGTGCTGATTCTCTTTTTCTTTACGTCTCACCATGTTTAGTGCGCATATAATTATGTACTTTTTGAACTTTCAATAAGGAAATTATAAAAAGAAAAAGAAAGGCTGCAGACCAGTCTGGTGTGAAAAATATACAGGAGGACGGTAGAGATTGAGTTTGCATGCATATGTCACTGTGATTTCCAAGCTTGGAGCCTTGCACCTAAAGTCCGTGTGCAAACTAGTGAATTGTGCTCCAGGTCACATATTCTTTTGGAACATTCAGATTAAATAGGAATACATTGAAATCTGAACCAAATCTCTCTCCCCTCCCAACGAGTGTGAAACCTGAGCTTGCAAAAGGTCTGGCGCCTCACACAGAGGCCCTCGGCTCTCAAACACTTGCAAGAATCTCGCATCTTTGGCAAAGCTTCTTTGCAGAGGCAGGACCGTGGGCCTCGTTTCAGTGTCAGGTGTGCTCTGAAGAGTGCATTTGCAGGAAGGCAGGGCAGGACTGTTTTGGATAAATAAAACAAACATGGCAGAATAAATGAGATCAATATTGCGACGAGGGGGTTAGTCAGCTGTGGTCCCCTGCCAAACTGAGGACAGAAGAGGACATTTCCTTTTCAGAGCTCCCAAACCCCTAACAGAAATATAGTCCGTTTGAACCAGAGCCCAACAGATGCCATGGACCTGGGGACATTGTTCTCCTCTCGGCCGGGCAGGAGAATAACAATATATTTGGCTGTGTCAGGCCTGCAGGCAGAGCTGTGCTTCATCTAAATACTGCTGGAGGAGAATATAGCATCATTGTTCTGCTACTGCTGTGCCTAGCGTTGCCATATTTCAAAAAGTAAAAACCAGGACACCCCAAAAATTGTTTTTTTAGACGAACCCCCAAGTTCTCGAGTTTTTTTCTTTTTCTTTCTGAAAAAGATTTTTTGATTGACTTGCCTAAGATCCAGGACAAAGCGCAGCCTTTTGGAAATTCCCCTCTGGACGTCAATTCTGCCTTTGAAATCCCAGTAGTGTCCGAGAAAATCCAGACATATGGCAGCCCTAGTTGTGCCTCACCTGCTCGAGTTATAGCAGGTCGGCACCGGCCCATCATCCAGCCTAATTGGATTTTTAAAAAAATTGACTTCCTGCAATGGAGTTGTTTACTTGAGATTTATTTATTTATTTACCTTCTCTCTCTCTCTCTCTCTCTCTCTCTCTCTCTCTCTCTCTCTCTCTCTCTCATACACACACACACACACACACACTCTCTCTCTCTCTCTCTCTCTCTCTCTCTCCATTTGCAAAGGGCATGTCAGGACACTCCATTCTAGCTGGCATCTGCTTCTGTGCTCTGCTCAACTGGATTCTTGCTAGAGGGCAATATATGTAAAGCAAAGGCATATTGCAGAGAGCATGGATCTCCTCTATAGCACAGCAGGCTCTTCCACAAATCAGGCACACATTTGCTTTGAGCAGCAGCAAATGCTCGCAAGTTCTGTAGGAAAGAGTGCCTCGGGGGGGACCAAAATGCCCGCCAAGGCCTCTCCAACTGCTTGTTCCATTGCTATATTTACTTTTATAGGGAATTGTCTTCTTCTCCCCCCCTTGCTGCCTTTTCTGAGATCCAGCCAATCAGGGATCACATTGCAAGTGTAATAACATCACGTATCAGAATACGATGCGGTGTAACGAAGCCAATTCAGAGTGAGCACAAAGCATGGCCTCACTCGGAATGAGCAAAGGGTGATTTCTTCTCGCCCCCTTGCTGCCTTTTCTGAGATCCAGCCAATCAGGGATCACATTGCAAGTGTAATAACATCACATATCAGAATATGATGTGGTGTAATGAAGCCAATTCAGAGTGAGCACAAAGCATGGCCTCACTCGGAATGAGCAAAGGGTGATTTCTTCTCGCCCCCTTGCTGCCTTTTCTGAGATCCAGCCAATCAGGGATCACATTGCAAGTGTAATAACATCACATATCAGAATACGATGTGGTGTAACGAAGCCAATTCAGAGTGAGCACAAAGCATGGCCTCACTCGGAATGAGCAAAGGGCGATGAAGAGCACAGCTGCAAAATAGAGGGAAAGATACTTCCATCCACCAAACAATTTGGTGGGAGCAGAGAGGGCTCTTGTGCTCAGGTTCTGTTTGTGGACTTCCCATTGAGGCACATGGTTGGCCACTGTGAGAACAGGATGCTGGACTAGATGAGCCATTGGCCTGATCCAGCGGGCTCTTCGTAGGTTCTTCAATGTATTTTTTCTTGGAAACTTGCTCAGCTGCAGGGAATTGTGTTCTGAGAGGTCTTCGTGGGAAATTATTCCACAGCACAGTTTGAAACACTGTTCACAGGCTGAGAGCAAATCAATATGGATATACGATGCAAAGTGCTGTTTCTCCTGGTAACATGATAACTTGTGCCACAATGAAGCAATGGCCCATTCAGGTTTTCCCCCGAAGGCTCCAGGATTAATAATGGGGATTTTTATTTTTCCTATCAGCATTCTACGCTGTTGATACCAGAAATGGGCTGCACAATGATAAATGTATGCATTGCGTTGTATCCAATGGTGGTTTTCCCCAAACACCTCAGCTCTGTTAATGCTTCTGCTCATGCAAAGAAGGGCACTCAGTTTTAAGCAATCTCCCCATCCTGCAACACACTGCCCCATACTCCCCAAAAGGCTGCTTTTGAGGGTTGGGGGGCAAACCTACTAGAACTACATGGGATAAGATACAATGGACTGCAAGTACCGGTAAGTAGGAAGAATTGATGAAAATGAGGTTCCTTGCCTCCCATGAGCTTTAAAATTAGGCAGGGCTATAGCTCAAAAAAACCAAGATCATGGCCACTGGTCCCATCACCTCCTGGCAAATAGAAGGGGAAGAAATGCAGGCAGTGAGAGATTTTACTTTCTTGGGTTCCATGATCACTGCAGATGGTGACAGCAGTCACGAAATTAGAAGACGCCTGCTTCTTGGGAGAAAAGCAATGACAAACCTAGACAGCATCTTAAAAAGCAAAGACATCACCTTGCCGACAAAGGTCTGTATAGTTAAAGCTATGGTTTTCCCAGTAGTAATGTACGGAAGTGAGAGCTGGACCATAAAGAAGGCTGATCGCCGAAGAATTGATGCTTTTGAATTATGGTGCTGGAGGAGACTCTTGAGAGTCCCATGGACTGCAAGAAGATCAAACCTATCCATTCTGAAGGAAATCAGCAGCCCTGCGTGCTCACTGGAAGGACAGATCCTGAAGCTGAGGCTCCAATACTTTGGCCACCTCATGAGAAGAGAAGACTCCCTGGAAAAGACCCTGATGTTGGGAAAGATGGAGGATGCAGTCCAACAGCTTCTGGGAGCCAATGCCTTGGATATTCCTGGAGTACAGTATGTCAAAAGGCAGGACTCCACTGTAACAGTCAAAACCTTTCCACCCAGAATAGAGAACGTATTCACAGTGCTGAAAATTGCTGGCACTCTTCCAAAGACTTTGGCTGTAGGACAATTTGTGCAACTGAGACCAGGCAGGGGAGAGTGGCCAACCAGGGAGCGGAGAGGGTGGGGGGAAATAGCTTCCGGAAATAGACATGAATGAAAAATATTTTTAATGTGCACTTTAGTTATTGGTTTGATCCCAGGGAACATTTGTCTCTTGTTCCTCTTGGTTGGAAACTCCCTGTTGGAAGTGCTCGGCTGACTCTAGGGGTTTTCTTTGTAATTAGTTTTTCCTATACAACAGTTAAGACTTGAATAGCTAGAATTGGTTGTGTCCTTCTTTGTCTTTCTTCTGCAGGAGACCTTTGTTTGGTGTAATGGCAGATAAAACAAGAAACGTGTCGTAGCCATCAAACAAAAATAGACGGCAGGACTCTCCCCTAACCCTTTGGCATCTCTCCCTTCGCAGCTCTAATTAGACATGAAAGTTTTCAGACCTTGCATTCCGATGGCTGATGCATTCAGTCAAACAATTAAAATGCTATATCTGGCCAGCAAGGAAGCACTTCAAAGGATAATATTTCAAAGTTGCAAAGGATTCACAGGGGCCATAAGTGGCCTTCTATACATTGTAGGGTTGCACTGAATGTTTGCCTATTTTGAGTTTCACATGTCAAGCACTGCTGGGGGTTCAGGGAGCAACTCTTCACTGTGCAAATGTTCACCTGTTTACAAAATTGTTTGCTGTTTCCCCTATTTGGCACCATTTTTTTAATGATTCTGGAGGGCACGGCATTCCGTTCTGCTCACACTTTTGCAACGTGCTTACCGCATCCTGCAGGAGTTGACTTGGTTGCTGCTGCCGCAGCTTGGCTATGTACTCACGTCGCCACAAGGTCAAACCAAGCCAGTTGAGAGTGAGGGCAGGGTTTTCTGGACCAGTCACCTGAACGATTCTAGCCAATCAATGGCCAAAGCCTATTCAGAGCAAGGGGGAATGCTTTCATCCCCATTAGCTATGCTAGGTGGGGTTGGTGGGTGCCAGTGGTTCTCCAGGGTTTTAGACAGGGGTCTCTCCAAGCCCTACCTGGAGATGCTGGGGATTGAACTAGGACCTTCTGCATGCCAAGCATATGCTCTTCCACTGAGCTATTGTTGTTGTTGTTTAGTCATTTAGTCGTGTCCGACACATGTTGGTAGCTTCGAGAACACTGTCCAACCATCTTGTCCTCTGTCGTCCCCTTCTCCTTGTGCCCTCCATCTTTCCCAACATCAGGGTCTTTTCCAGGGAGTCTTCTCTTCTCATGAGGTGGCCAAAGTCTTGGAGCCTCAGCTTCAGGATCTGTCCTTCCAGTGAACGAGTGCTGTAATTCACTTTAATTCCTGCATGGCAGGGGGGGTTGGACGAGATGACCCTGGGGGTCCCTTCCAACTCTACAATTCTACAGTTCTGTGATTCTATGAATTGCACAAACCTAACGTTTCTGTGTGCTTGGCTCCCTCCTACAAAATACTGACAGTTCTCAGGGGACCTAGAATGACTGCCCTGCTGCCATTCCTTTCCAAAGCACCTACAAACCCTCAACAGGACAATATTCCTCCTCTGCCTGCTATGAAGCTCCCCTCACTGAGGTGCATCTGTAAAACACGGAGCTGTCACTTTAGCTCCTTATATGGCCAGCGATTCTCACGCTATCTCTGTGCTCCAGAAATATCGCCGGGTGGTATTAAGCATCTGCCTGTTTGATTGTTTGCTTGCAGCTTAAGGGGACACCTTCACAGCCAAGCTAAGCTCATTGCTCAGTTCTGCCCTATCAGCAACAGAACTCATTACGATGCTACTTCAGCACCCCGGTTTGCTCCTGCACTTTGATCAGCAAAGATTAATTGACCCAGACTGAATTAATAGTGGTGATTAAACTAAATGGGACCGCAATATGACCGAGTTACAGCCTTGCCAACATGACCATTCAGCAGAGGTTCCTTTATGCATGATTTCTTCTTAATCATTATACACTAAGACTTTATTATGGTGTTCTAATTAGGGAGACACAGCTAATATACACTAACCATTACAGTCCGTGGCATAACTTAGCAAATTATGCGTAAAGTGGATGTCTTGGACACTTGGCATAGAACTTACTGTGGGATCCTCATGAGCCTCTTGGGCTTGCTGATCAGAAGGTCGGCGGTTCAAATCCCCACGACAGGATGAGCTCCCGTTGCTCTGTCCCAGCTCCTGCCAACCTAGCAGTTCGAAAGCACACCAGTGCAAGTAGATAAATAGGTACTGCTGTGGCAGGAAGGTAAATGGTGTTTCCGTGTGCTCTGGTTTCCATCACGGTGTCCCGTTGTGTCAGAAGCGGTTTAGCCATGCTGGCCACATGACCCGGAAAGCTGTCTGTGGACAAACACAGGCTCCCTCAGCCTGAAAGCAAGATGAGTGCCACAACTCCATAGTCGCCTTTGACTGGACTTAACAGTCTTTACCTTTTTTTACCTTTATTGTGGAAGCTCTGGAATGGCAGGTAAAGATGGTATTGCTGAGGTTGGGTTTGCATAGGTACCCCTTGGTTAGATCCTACACAAGGATCTGAGAGCAGCAAGGCTGATTTAGCTGCATGCTCACATATGTCAGGGTGATGGGAGAGGTAAGCAATGCTAGATTTCTCTTGTGAACCGCCCTGAGATCTTTTGATGAAGGGCGGGATATAAATCTAACAATAATATAATAAAATCAGGTTGGCAAGATCTAGCTGAATTGCTACACACCCACACCCACCCACCCACCCACCCACCCACAGAGAGAGAGAGAGAGAGAGAGAGAGAGAGAGAGAGAGAGAGAGAGAGAGAGAGAGAGAATCCTGGTTATCAGGTTGAGGAGAATCCAATCCGGACACAAGGAATCAGGTAAAAGAAACACAGTAGGTGACATTGGAAAAATGAAGAAAGCAGAGGATCTGTCCTAGAATCACTTAGTCAGCAAAATCAAGAACATTCCAAGAATGCCCTGTAGTTCCTTCCTCCAACCAGCAACCAGGGGAGCTTAGTGCCCAATTCACTTGTCTTTGAAAGACATGCAGTGAGGGATATCACTGAACCTCTTTCGGGAGGGCACACTAAACCTGTCTGCAATCTCACAAAGGGGAAGAAACTCTTCTCCTGCCCCCTCCTTCCATTTGAATTAGGCAGGTGAACTTTACATACATCACCATCATATCTTGAGTTCTTCAAAGAGGGATTAAGCTTTGTGTCGGAAAAGAAAAGGTGTGCAGCTCTGCAAACGCTGAACGGTGGCATTTATGTTATTTTACGCTCAAAGTACACGCAACGAAATCAATGGACTTACTTGAGCCCATTGGTTTCCGTGGGTTTACTCTGAGTATGACTAATGTTAGCCATCCCCGGCTGAGTGCTGGTATCCCAATTGTCGATGAGTTTCTACCCGAATTCCAATCTTTTGTTCTTTGAGGCTGCCCCATTCTGCAATTTCTTGTAACAATATTTTGTGCATTACTATTCTATGCCAAATTTCTTGTTCCCCTACATGTATGACTAATGTGGCAGCTGCTGAGTCCCCCAATCAACATTTTACCTGCCGCTGGCTTAACCTTTCTACCTTATGATGTTAATAAGAAGAATTTTGGGTGGGGGGAACTTCTGTAGTCCAGCCACACAGGGCCAGCACTCCTCTCAGAGCTGACGCTGGTGTACCTTCAAGCTTCACTTGCAACCTCCACCAGGTTTAGTCAGGTAACCCTGGTGCAGTGGGGGCCTCACTCACCGAGGGAGCCAACCAAGCGAAATGCCTACAGCTCTGCAATCTGGTGCCAGCTCAGTGCTGGCTGCATTGCGTTGTGATGTTACCACAGGATCCTTGTTTGGGTGAAGTCACATGTCATTAACCAGGAAGGAGCCGGGGAAATAACGGCCACCCTGTCTTAAGCAGAATATGTAAACACACTAACCTGAGGTTCACTCCCGTTTAACTCAGTGGGGCTTACTTCTGAGTAGCATGCATAGGATCACACAGCCAATACTGTGGGGTGGATTTTCTGCTCCAAGAAAACTCGCCAGTTTTCATCTAAACATCGGGCGAGGAGAATATTTAATGCGTCCCTCATTAAATTTAATATCCTGTTTTCATAAAGGCGAGAGGAAGGCACTCCAATGGCTTTTTCTTGCACTGCGGCGGGACAGGGGCGGCGGAATGCATCTTGTTAAACAAAAGGCAATTATGTCCATTAGCAATCCTGGCAGAAGGACGCCGCATAATATCGCGGGTCTCATTTGGGGAGGCCACTTCGCACGGGGGCTTTGATAGCTGTTGTTTTTCCCCCCTTCCAGTTTGAGAAGCCACGCTGTAATTTTGTATGAAATTCAAGATCAGTGCGTCTATAATATCTTATGAATAATTTACACCAACAGCCTTTCTGTGGCAGAAAGACTAAACTAATTAGGACCTGAAGGAATTTCCATGTGTTTAAGCCGCATTATATCTTCAAGGTTCTACCAGTTCAAAGTCAACGAGTCTAACTTCGGGCTTCTTATGTGTTAATGGCACTGGGAAAAACAAGTTCCGTGCCCTTGTTTTAGCCTGAGATGCGGAACAGCTAATGAGCAGGGACAGCATGCGTAGCCAGAGTAGGAGCACCTCTATCTGCTTATCAGCACATTGAATAAGAATCTGCAGGCTTGACAGGAATGGAAACTGCTTGAGAGCAACGTTACACCCATCCCTCCCCTCGACTTGACAGAGGAGGGGCCATTGGACATCAGGAATCGGTAAGGCTTGGCTGAAAACACACACACACACACACACACACACACACAATGTGGCCATTTGCCACTTGAGGGTTGTTTGAGAGGAACCTAAGGAGAAACCTGAGGGATCAGGCCAATGGCCTGTCTAGCATCCTGTTCTCGCAGTGGCAAAACAGATGCCTGCGGGAAACCTGCAAGCAGGATCTGAGCACAAGAGCATTCTCCCCTCCTGGGGTTTCCAGTAACTGGTATTCAGAAGCATGCAGCTTCCAATCGTGGAGGCAGACCATAGCCATCATTTTGCATGATTTTTTATTTTTTTAATTTTTTTTATTTTTAATACAACAACATACAACATATTAACTCAACATACAACATAGCATAGAACATTACATATATCATACCATACATATTCAATCCTCCTTTCATTCCTCACTATACATCTCTACATTCTCTCTCTTACTATCAAGCATATATACCCCGATGATTACATTTGTCTATCCCCTTACCCCCCTTTTACTTCCCTACTCCCTCCCTCCTTCCTCCCCTCCTTTTTGCATGATTTTGCATGATTTAAGAAGTCCTTTTTAGCCCCGACTCAGGGTTACCCTGACTTTTTTTTGGGGGGGGAAGCACTGTCCATGCATAGAGGTTTAAAATGAAGGTATGAACTGCACACCAAACCCTTCCCACGTAGGAGGGGTTGACAGAGCACATGCTTCGCATGCAGAATGCCCCTTGCATTTCCAGTTATAGAATCTCAGGTGGCAGGACATGGTCCATAGCACTTGGAAAGCCACTGCCAATCAGAGTAGTCAGTGCTGAATCGTTGGGTCAGAATGGCTCCTGGCATAAGGCAGTCCCGTGTGTTTATGTGCCCTATTGTTACAGGAAGGCTGATCGCCAAAGAATTGATGCTTTTGAATCATGGTGCTGGAGGAGACTCTTGAGAGTCCCATGGACTGCAAGAAGATCAAACCTATCCATTCTTAAGGAAGTCAGCCCTGAGTGCCCATTAGAAGGACAGATCCTGAAGCTGAGGCTCCAAGACTTTGGCCACCTCATGAGAAGAGAAGACTCCCTGGAAAAGACCCTGATGTTGGGAAAGACGGAGGGCACAAGGAGAAGGGGACGACAGAGGATGAGATGGTTGGACAGTGTTCTTGAAGCTACCAACATGAGTCTGACCAAACTGCGGGAGGCAGCGGAAGACAGGAGTGCCTGGCGTGCTCTGGTCCATGGGGTCACGAAGAGTCGGACACGACTAAATGACTAAACAACAACATTGTTACAGGACAATGAAGCAGTGGGGATCTACATTGATCTATCTGCCCCACACCAGCTGGGCTTTGAGCTGCTAGGAAAGCAAGCTATAGTAGGGTGATGTACTGTAGCAACAGATGTGATGATCGCATTCAGGCAAGCGAAAGCCTTTCAGGACCCTGGACAGAGCACAGGATGGAAAAGGGCTGGTGCTTCAGCAAGGTTGCAAGGGCCTTCTTAAACCTGGCGAGGCTAGCCTGAGGGATGCTTGTGCCTGTGAAGAGGCATTGTCTTATTCTGCAGCCATTGGACCCCCACAGCATGGGAGTGATGAAGTCTGTGCCAGGAGTAGGGATAGACCAAGCAACCTAATTCTGTCCTATTTCTTTCTCTCCAGCACTAAATCATAAGTTTGTCCCGTCCCATTTTGTGCGGATTTTTTTTTGAAAGAATGCTTGAACATTCCACAGTTAAATGGTATGTGCCTGTATGCACCTTTAGTGTAAAATGCACATTTTAATGTAAGACGTGCAATTTTTGGTGTTTTTTAATGCTTTCATCCACAAAATATGTGGTTTTTGTATGCATATTTTACATAAAACATTATTTTCTTGAAGGAGCCAGAGAGGAAGAGATTAATGGATTACTGGAAGGGATAATGTCGCCTTGGGTTTCATGAGACAGAGGCAAAGGAAAGCTGAGTGTAGCTGGACATGCACTCTGGACTTAAACAAAAAGTTTAAGGAACTACCGGGTGAGATTCTATGGGTCAAAAATACTCAAGGAGAAGGGAGTCCAAGATGGATGGAAATTTCTCAAAGGTGAAATATTGAAGGCACAACTGCAGGCAATTCAAAAAAAGGGATGGGGAGCCTCAAGCCCAGGGGCCAAATGTGTTCCTTTCTGGCCCTTGGGACTTTCCTCAGACATGGCTCATCCTTCAGCCACACTCATCATTGACCCTATTCTATACCCTCTTCTGGGTTTTTTGGGTTTTTCCAGTCTAAAATGTGACATTGATCTCTAATAAAGAGATCCCATATTAACCTACCCGGACCCTGATATCATCTTCTGAGGCCCTCCTTCATGTGCTGTCTCCTCGAGAGGTTCAGAGGGTGGCAACACGAGAACAAGGCCTTCTCTGCAGTGACTCCCCGTCTATGGAATGCTCTCCCCAGAGACATTCGCCTGGCGCCTTCATTATACACCTTTAGGCACCAGGCAAAAATGTTCCTTTTTAACCAGGCCTTTGGTTGATCTTATTGACATCCAACACCCTTTTAGAATGTGGCTCTTGGGGGGGGGGTTATTGGGTTATTGTTTTTAGTTTGATTTTATATGTTGTGGTCTTGTTTGTGAACCACCCTCTGGGTATAGGGCAGTGTATCAATTGAAATAATAATAATAATAATAATAATAATAATAATAATAATAATAATAATAAATGCCTCTTGGCATCATTTTGCTTGGCCGGAGATATGTACATGTAAAAACCTCAGGCTATTCTGGGGCTGAAGTATAGCCTGTTGCACAAAGTTAAGAGTCACATTCATTGTTGCATCACTGGCGTGTGGCCCCCAGAAAGTTGCATTCTAGGCAATGTGGCCCCTGGATTGAAAAAGGATTCCCCGGCCCCGGCTCTAGACTCTGATGTGGGATTGCAGAAAGATAGTCCATGTAGAGCTGGCTGCTTCACCAACCAACTGTGACTGGCATATCATCCTCTGCCACGGAATTGTTGGCAATATATATTATGTCACATCCTCCTAATTAGTAGGTCAAAACGGCAGCAGCTAAGACGTGTCTGTAAAGGATTGAAAAAGTTATTGGGGGTGGGGGGGGAGAAGAGGAAGGAGAGCGGAGTCTCTTTGATTGGGGGTTTTCAATCATAACATTCTCCCTGGATATTTTGCACATCAAAGGAAGGAGTGGAAATGGGTGGACATGAAAAGGGCGACAGCAGTTGCCAAGCTAAATAAAAAGCCTTTCATTAAACACGAAGGACAGCAAGACCTCCTGGAAAGTTGGCTGTGAGAGTTAACTCTGAGCTTATCCCCTCTTGCCTTCTCAGGGGAAATGTGAGCGGCCACTTTCGCTTGATCTTTGGCGAACGGAGAAGAATTGTGACCCGACACCAGTGTGGTGGGGGAGGGGGTGAAGAATCACAGAGGCCAAGTTGGGATGCAGGTGGTGCAGCCAGATTAAGGGACGGGAGGGGTAGAAAAGGGTGAACAGACCTATGGACTGCAGAAGAAGGAGTAGAGGTTTAGAGAGTGGCAATGCAAGGAACAGTCCAAATAAATTATTATTATTATTATTATTATTATTATTATTTATTTATTTATTTATTTTTACCCCGCCCATCTGGGTGGCTTCCAACAGAACATTAAAATGCAATAATCTATTAAACATTAAAAGCCTCCCTAAACAGGGCTGCCTTCAGATGTCTTCTAAAAGTCTGGTAGTTGTTTTTCTCTTTTGACATCTGGTGGGAGGGCGTTCCACAGGGCGGGTGCCACTACCGAGAAGGCCCTTATTAGAATATTATTATTATTATTATTATTATTATTATTATTATTATTATTATTATATTACATTGCTATTGGTCACTCCAATCTCTGCAGTGCACAATTAAGGCACAATGGAGGCTATAATTGGTTGTTTTTTTTTAATGAAATGCTGTTTATTTACACATATTTACAATCAGAAGCCTTCAATGGAGGAGGTGCAGAACATTACAGTTCAAGAGTGTCTTCTGTTGTTTCAGCTTCAGCAAGCAGGGGTCCAGAGCAGAAGCCAGCCATGGTTCCCAGTCTCTGGGGAAAGCCGCTGCCAGTTAACCCACGTAGAATCCTTCTTCCCAGAACACCTTGCCAAACACAACTCCCCCTTCCGTTTATGTTATCACACCCTGTCGCCCTGGCAACCTGTGGCGACATCACACCCCCTGTAAACCTGGCACCCTCCCTTTCCTTCTTCTGTCTCTGTCCAATAAGCATTTGCCTTGTCGATCACCCTTAATGGTCTGGTGTGTCACTCTCTTTGTCTCTCAATGGCACCTCTGTTGTCGGCTGATCTCTAGAACAGGAAAAACAACATAGCCTGTATTTTTACACTGAGCCTAGTGTCTTTCCTTAATACTCCAAATATTAGCTAAATTATGACAGGTAGGTAGCCATGTTGGTCTGCCGTAGTCGAAACAAAATAAAAAAAATTCCTTCCAGTAGCACCTTAGAGACCAATAACAAACTTAGTTGGTCTCTAAGGTGCTACTGGAATGAATTTTTTTTTATTTTGTTTCTAAATTATAACATTTACTAATTTAAAAATTTAGGGAGATCTGCCCCCCCAATTGATAGCAATATTTATATTGTTTATATTTATATCCCACTCTTTCTCCAAGGAGCTCAAGATAGTATTCTTCTCCTTCTTCTTCTTTGGTGATCACTCGTAGCCAAGTAAGATTGTCTTCCATGAACACAGTCTTAACAGTGAGTCCGTAAGAGACTGTGGAGGCCAGTTCTGGATCCACACATCCTTCTACAGTGGGGACATAGATTTCTGGGCAGGAGTTGATCATGGTGAGCGTTTGCCAAACGTGCCTTCCTCTTAGCACGTTTCTCCCTTTCGTCCTAAGTTCAAACATCTTCAAAGCCCATGGCACCTTTGGTAAAGGCTGTTCTCCAACTGGAGCGCTCACAGGCCAGCGGTTCCCAATTGTCGGTGTTTATACTACATTTTTTAAGATTTGCCTTGAGTGAGTTTTTAAACCTCTTTTGTTGACCACTAGCATTATGCTTTCTATTTTTAAGTTCAGAATAGAGTAGTTGCTTTGGAAGACAGTAATCAGGCATCTGAACAACATAACCAGTCCACAAAGTTGATGTTGAAGAATCATTGCTTCAACACTGGTATACATGGTTCTCTCTACCCCACACCACATTTTATCCTCACAACAAACCTGTGAGCTATATTACCCTGAGAGACTGTGACTGACCCAAGGTCAGAGGCACAGTTGTGCCCAACCTAGCATCCTGCACATGTTTTTGGACCCCAACTCCTGGCAGTTTCATTCCCACCCCTGATCTGTTCTCACTGTCAGTAACCCTCCATGGGATCAGGCAGAGGTGCTTCAGTATGTGATTGTCATTCATTTCCAACATGTGAGCAGTTTTTGTTTTCCTTTCTGCCTCTTTTACAGGTCTGAATCTTGGACTCTTTTAAATGTCTGAATCTTGGAGGACGTTGCCAATTCCAGACAAACGTTGTGCATGTCAGCCTTCTCTGGTTTATTGTTCCCCAGCCACCTTGTCGAACACACACTGTGAACACAGAGAATCACGTTGAGGTGACTGTCAACATTCACTGGTGCATCTTCTCCATTCACAATATGTATCTGACTGGAGACCATTCACATACAAATGCCGGCCTTTACCTATTGGTAGGTATTCATCCATCCACTCAAAAGCTTCCCTGTCAACTAAGGGGAATGGCTTCTAGCCCACAAAAGCCTACGGAAGGTCTGAAAATGCCAACCTGTTGAAGATACTGAGACCTAGGTGCCATCCCAAACCAAGAAGTAAATCCTATTGAACTCAATGGGGCTTATGTTTAAGATTGCCATGATGACTGTGCTCTGCCTTCCATGCTCAGAGGCAGCAATGCTTCTGAACACCAATTGCTAGAAACCACAGGAAGGGAGAGGGCTCTTGTGTTCGGGTCCTGGTTGTGGGTTTTCCACAAGCAACTGGTTGGCCACTGTGAGAACAGGATGCAGGGCTAGATGGGCCATTGGCCTGACCCAGCAGGGTCCTCTTATGTTCTGATTGCTCTGTTAATAGAGCTCAACAAGCAATAGAAAGAAGCAGAGACAGAGAACGTGTGGCCTTCCAAATGTTTCTGAACTTCTACTGAGAGCCAGTGTGGTGTAGTGGTTAAGAGCACTAGACTCGTAATCTGGTGAACTGGGTTCGCGTCTCCGCTCCTCCACATGCAGCTGCTGGGTGACCTTGGGCTAGTCACACTTCTTTGAAGTCTCTCAGCCCCACTCACCTCACAGAGTGTTTGTTGTGGGGGAGGAAGGGAAAGGAGAATGTGAGCCGCTTTGAGACTCCTTCGGGTAGTGATAAAGTGGGATATCAAATCCAAACTCTTCTTCTTCTTCTTCTTCTCCCCCCACCATTCCATGTAACACCAGTCCTGAAAGATCTACATTGGCTCCCAGTATGTTTCTGGGCACAATTTAAAGCCCAGCTCTGAGGTCCTTCTGGCGGTTCCCTCACTGCAAGATGTGAAGCTACAGGGAACCAGGCAGAGGGCCTTCTCGGTAGCGGCACCCGCCCTGTGGAATGCCCTGCAGTCAGATGTCAAACAGGTTTCAAACTACAGTGGTACCTCGGGTTACAGATGCTTCAGGTTACAGACTCCGCTAACCCAGAAATAGTACCTCGGGTTAAGAACTTTGCTTCAGGGTGAGAACAGAAATCGTGTGGTGGCAGCGTGGCGGCAGTGGGAGGCCCCATTAGCTAAAGTGGTACCTCAGGTTAAGAACAGTTTCAGGTTAAGGATGGCCCTCCAGAACGAATTAAGTTCTTAACCAGGGGTACCACTGTACAGAACTTTCCAAAAACATCTGAAGGAAGTCCTGTATCAGGAAGTTTGATGTCTCAATGTTTTTTCATATGTTGAAAGCTGCCCAGAGTGACTGGGGCAACCTAAGTGGAATCTACACACATATAAAAAAAAAAAAACGCTGTGAAAATGCTTTTTTAAAAAACGTTTTGAAAAATATATTGAGTCTGCCATAGCTCACTGTTGCCATCTATTGTCACATTTGTATATTGCACTTTACAACACACTTAAAACATTTTGTTTGCAGCTGTATAGCTGAGTCCCAAGTAGGATGGGCAGGGTATAAGTAAGTTGTTGTTGTTCCTGACCTTGTTAACTGGGGTTGATGAGAGCTGGAATCCAACAACATCTGAAGACCCACCTCTGCAACTGAGCATGATGCCACCAGAAATGGTCCATGGGACTTTTCACCATTTTCACTGCAAGTGACTAACATGGAAAATCCTTTGGGATGTGACCCTCAGAATGAGGGGCAGTCCACATCAGCCTATGGCAACTGTGACGCTGACCCTGAGGGATCCCAGACGCTGAACCTGAGGGATCCCAGCCTGCACAGGATTCCCTGCCTCCAGAACCAGCAGAGCCAGGGCTGGGGCCTGAGTCTGAAGGGGACTCACCTGTGCTAGATCCTCAGGTGCAGGCATCGGCTGAGTTTGATCTGGCTCCTGATGGGATGGAGGACTCATTGCCTGCAGGTGCTCCACTCCCCGCCCTGTCAGGGGAAGCTGAGGTTGCCTCTGGGTCCGGTGACCCTTCAGCCTCTCCTGAGCTGCAGAGGCTCAGGGCAGAGAGGCGAAGGGAACTAAGTTCCCGCAGGAGGAGTGCTCGCCTCCAAGCCAGGAGAGGTGAGTCACCTGAGGATCGGAGCCGCCCTATGCCTCGGGGCAGATAAAAGCCAGCCAGTCCCAGCCCCAAGTTGCAGGAGCAACATCGTCGCTGATCAGTTCGTGCTGGTGTTACTGCTTGATCCCTGTCCTGCTCTCCTGCCTGTGCTCCTGACCCACCCTGGTTCCCTGCTGACCCACCCATTCCTGTCTTCGCCTGACTCCCTGCCCTGGACCCTGCTTCAGTTATTTTGGACTGCCTTTACATGTACCACTGACCTTGGACCGGACTTAGACCTCGCCTATTGGATACCCCACGGGACCAGCACAGCAACAGCCTGTGGGTTTGCTGCGAACCTGCCAGGAGATTGCAGAGTTTTCAAGGGGCAGATGGTCTGCTTATACTGAAGATTCATTCCCGCCTGGCGGCAGCTCTCTCCTTCCGCCCCTTCAGCCAGGTCAGACAGTGCCTCCAGATTTGCTTCCCGCCTTCCGTCCTCCTCCTTCAGACACCCAGCGAGGGAGAGCAGTGACAGCTGTTCCCTTGGGGGAGCGTTCGCTTTGGAAGGGTAATCCTGGAAGGACGGGCTTTGGGCTGCACATATGCCAGCCTGTGCAGGAATCTGTGCCATCTGGCGAGATGAGGAAGCAAGGAGGAGACAGAAAGGGAGATGAAGGACAAGGAGGGCTAGTTCTCGAAAAGGGGAAAGATGTTGCTTTCTGCAGTCTGTGGAAGAGGAATAAAAAGGGTGCATGAGATCAGAGGCAAATAAGATGCTGCTCTAAACCGAGCCAAAGCATGGTCCATCTAGCTCAGAACTGTCCACATTGGAGAGTAGGGACATTTTCAGCCTGAGGACCACATTTCCCTTTAGTGAGGCTTGTGGGGGCCACAGACCAATAATAGTTGGCGCTGGAGGCAAAAGTGAATGGAGTGGTGTCAATTTTACCTTTGTTTGGTAGGCTAGTTCCTGCATGCATTTGCTCAGGGATTCCCAAGGGCCAGATAAGAGAGACCTGGAGGGCCACACTGCCCCTCCCCTGAGTGAGCTTTCCCACCCCAGTCTTCACTGACCAGCAGCAACTCTCCAGGGTTTCATAGAATCATAGAATTGTAGAGTTAGAAGGGACCCCCAGGGGTCATCTAGTCCAACCCCCTGCAATGCAGGAATCTCAGCTATGTGGGAATGTTTAGGGTGGCAGGAGAGGATATATTGTTTATTAATATCCTTCCTAACTTGAGCTAGCAAGTTCTTTTACTTAGCAGAGTTTTTCATCCCCCTTTTAAATGCACAGCAGATAGCTGGTTGCAGGCTTGTGTAAGCCTCTCACTATTAGGTTCCTGGTAATGTCCTTATGGGACGTGGGTGGCGCTGTGGGTTAAACCACAGAGCCTAGGGCTTGCTGATCAGAAGGTCGGCGGTTCGAATCCCCGTGACAGGGTGAGCTCCCGTTGCTCAGTCCCAGCTCTTGTCAACCTAGCAGTTTGAAAGCATGTCAAAGTGCAAGTAGATCAATAGGTACCGCTGCAGTGGGAAGGTAAACGGCATTTCCGTGCGCTGTTCTGGTTCACCAGAAGCGGCTTTGTCATGCTGGCCACATGACCTGGAAGCTGTACGCCGGCTCCCTCGGCCAATAATGCAAGATGAGCGCCACAACCCCAGAGTCGGTCACGACTGGACCTAATGGTCAGGGGTCCCTTTACCTTTAAGTTCCCTTATGTCCTTCTTAAAAGAATAAACACGCCACAGTCTTATTTAAAGTATATAAAAGATAGTTTACTCACATCAGCTTACAGATGGATTCCTGAAGGCACTTAGTTAAAAATATGTACATGTGGATCTACCCCATATGGGAATAATCCCAGTGTCCTCTGCTAGCTGAGAAGCTGGCAGAGCATTCCTAGCTAAAAAGCTGGTCCAACGAAGAAGGAAGTGAAAAAGAGGAAGTGTGCTGCGTGCCTCGTCCTATTGTTACCTGGACAGGTAAGGTCACGCCTACATTCAGTCACATGCAAAAGGAAGGATGTTCCAGCTAGGAGGAAGCAGGAAGTTTCCCCTGCATGTCCACTCTAGGAAAACAAGGAATGTTGTACTTGACTGCTTCTCATGCATCGCATCCCACAAGCCATAGCTGTCAACCCTCCCTTTTTTTGCGGGAAACTCCCTTATTCCAAGGCCGTTTCCCGCTGCTATCCCGGATTGTTGATATCCCTTAAATTTCCCGGATTTCAAAGGAAGCAGCTCCTCTCCCTCCCTGCCGGCCAGGGAGGCTCCTCAGCTGCGTTGCTCGGCTGCCAATAAGGAGTCTGAGACAGACTGGGGGCGGAGCTTGCATGCCTTGTGCAGCCAGACCCTCACGCCCAACCAGACAGACAGCCTGTCTGCTGTCTACGCGCTCGCTCTTTCGCTCACCCATTCGCGCGCAGCCTCTGGAGCGCAGGGTGGCGAGGCTACTTTGTGCCATTGCACCGCCCTCGTGGCATCCCTTATTTTCAAATCTGAAAGTTTGGAAAAATCCCTTATTTTCAAATCCGAAAGTTGACAGCTATGCCACAAGCTAAAGCACCCATGACTGATGGCCATCAGACAGGGCGGCCTGGAGATGCCGGGGATTGAACCTGGGACCTTCTGCTCACAAAGCAGATGCTCTCCTACTGAGCTACGGACCTTCCGCAGAGCTTGACAACAAGTGTCAAGTGTTCACCGCTTTGATGTATCTGTTTGGATGGGGAAAGCAGGATGCTCAATTATGCAAATAAATAAATAAATGGCAGCGACCCAGCAAAGCCCACATGGATCATCAGGCCCAACCTAACAGCCTCTCTTGATGCCTCCATGGGAATCCTTCCCAAAGATTGGGGTTGTAAATCACAGCTAAATGGCTGCAAGATGCGGCAAGGTCCATAATGTTTTAATGTAGCAAACGGACGCGTGCAATATGTGAGTGTGAAGGCAGAGACTGTGGCACGCGGCCATAACAGACGTCAAGCTCGGTAAATAATCACCCGGCTAGCAACAATTCATTGCCACCTGCTGAGCTTCTAGGTTACAGGAAGCCCAAACGGAATATTAAATCTGCTCTTCTCTCGCTCGGTCGCAGCACCCTGTAGACCAATGGGACTGGCGTTCACGTCGCAAAAAACCGTGCATTACATCCCGTGTGTTGCGCACCCTCCTGCTGATACAAACCGGTTCCAAGCAAACAGCAGCCTTTTACTTATGGAAACAATCCAAACGCCATAAAGGTCGGCTCAGCAGCCATTAGCAATGCTTCATGGGGGATATAAACACTCACCTAGGCTTTAATGTGCATTTGTTTGGTATTCATAATCCAGCAGCAAAGAGAACTGATTATAGGAGGCCTTTTCTTTTCAAATGGAAATGGAGGAGCAAAGCGGATGGCCATTTCTTTGCAAGGCACCCAGGGGCTCCGGTGAGCATGGAGAGCCGGCGCTCATGGCACGAATTAAGCAAAAACTTCTCCGTTCTCTGCAATGCACTTGGCTCCTCCCCTGTGTTCTCATCAGAGTCCGGGGCAGGGTCAGAGGTCAGCATTGCAGGGCATTGTGGGATGGTGCCCACAACCTGACAGGGGACATGGTCACTGATTCCCCCCCCCCACACACACACAAAATTTTTTACTGTACTAGTTTTCAAACAATTTAACAAATTCAATTCAATTTCAGTACAACATTCCCTTAGGATTTTGACTTCACATCCTTACTTCCACAATGTTTCTATTCAAATCTTTCACCTGTTGCCCTATAAGTTAATATTTCTCTAAAACATCTTTCTCATATCGCATTCCTTTATCAAGTCCTGCCTGCTATTTCATTTGACTATAATATTTTCTCAAATAATCCAAAAAGGCTCTGCATTCTTCTGAAAGCGTTTCTTCTGTTTGGTCTAAGGCAGGGGTAGGCAACCTAAGGCCCATGGGCCGGATGTGGCCCAATCGCCTTCTCAATCCGGCCTGCGGACGGTCCGGGAATCAGCGTGTTTTTACACAAGTAGAATTTGTCATTTTATTTAAAATGCATCTCTGGGTTATTTGTGGGGCATAGGAATTCGTTCATTCCCCCCCCCCAAAAAAAATAGTCCGGTCCACCACATGGTCTGAGGGACGGTGGACCGGCCCACAGCTGAAAAGGGTTGCTGACCCCTGGTCTAAGGTTACCAGATGTCCCTGTTTCCCAGGGACAGTCCCTGGATTTACAAATCAGTCCCCATACAAAATCCATTGAGGATGAAAAGTGTCCCCAGATTCATTGAAAAAATCTGGTAACCGTAGTTTGGTATCTTATTTTTGCCATCAGTTTTGCCATCTCCACTTTCATTCCATTTCTGTGTGTACAGAATTCTGGCTGCGGTAGTGGCATACATAAACAATTTAACCAACTTTTTGGAAACCTCTGTCCCTATTATTCCCAAAAGAAATGTTTCAGGCTTTTAGGGGATGACTACTTTAAACATCTTCTTCAATTCATTATGTATCATTTCCCCAAAGCCTGTTTCTTTTTTTACAAGTCCACCACATATGATAAAATGAGACCCAGTCACCAAACCGTCCAAGTGTCCCTATTTTCCAGGGACTGTCCCAGATTTACAGAAGCCATCCCGGTTTCTGATTTGATCCCGGAATGTCCCACTTTTCCTTAAGCCGTGCCTATTTTAATCGGAGAAATGTTGGAGGATATGGACTTATGCAACCCCCAAGCCAAGTGGATAAGTAACTATACAACCTTTAGAAGACATCTGGAGGCAGCTCTGTATAGGGAAATATTTTAATGTTTAATAGCACAAGTAGTGAAGAAGAAGAAACACTGACGCCCACTCACAGGAACATAGGAAGCTGCTTTATACTGAATCAGACCCATAGGTCCATCTAGTTCAGTGTTGTCTACACTGGCTGGCAGCAGCTTTTGGGGTTCCAGGCAGGAGACATTTCCAGCCCTGTCTGGAGATGCCCAGGATTGAACCTGGGATTGTCTGCATGCAAAGTAGATGTTTGTTCTGCCACTAAGCTACAACCCTTTGGCTTGGCTTGCCCTCTCCTCCTGGGAAGTTTCAACGTTGGAAAATAACCATCGTGTGCAGGTAACAAATCTCTGGTCTGAGCACATTCAGTGCAACCGAACAGATTTTGTAAGAAGTTGCCTTGCACTGGCTCCTTCTAGCTCAGTATCGTCCACACTGACTGGCAGCAGCTCTCTAGATACCATTTGAAAAATGCAGAGCCGTGTTAATATTCATACTGATTCAGTGCTATGCAGAACCCTCTTGCTTTCCAGTTTTTACTACGGGCAACGACCAATTTGTGTGCATCCGTTTGAGGTTTGACCGTCCACAGTGCATCGTGGTGACCCGGAAGTGGCCAGAAAAGGGGGAGGAATGTGGAGCAGAACGGGGTGGGGGCAGAATGGGGAAGAGCAGGAGACTGCTGGTGTCCTTCCATCGAGGCTCCATAGAGAGCATTCTTACATATTGTATTTGTGCTTGGTTCTCTAGTTGCACAGCCATGGAGAGGAAGGTTCTCCAGAAGGTCATAACCACAGCCCGAAAAATTATTGGTCATCCTCTCCCATCTTTGGAAGAACTATACAATTCCCATTGCCTTAAAAAAGTAAACAATATTTTACAGGATCCATCTCATCCGGGATATAGTCTTTTTGCACCACTGCCTTTGGGCAAGAGATATAGAACAATTAGATCAAGAACAAATAGATTGAAGAATAGTTTCTACCCAAGAGCTATAACCATCTTAAATGCTGTAACTAGATAATATGGCCTTGGAGAGCTGTGATGGGTGTGTACGTATGTGCACGTGTGGCTGAAAATGTTGTTGTTGTTGTTGTTGTTGTTGTTTGGTTTTTTGTGCTGTTTTTTGTTTTGTTTTTATGGGATGGCATTCAATTTCGTTGCACTTGTACTACGTTGTACTTGTACAATGACAATAAAGAAATCTTATCTTATCAAAGGAGTCAGGAACATAACCCCTGTGCAAACCGCTTGTTGCCTGTACTTTACTCTTCATTCCAAGCCTTTATCCCAAAGAAATCAATCACTGATGGTGCACACTCCCCCATTCCTTTCCTGAACCTGTAATTGCCTCCAATTTCAAGCTAAAATTAGCTATTCCTGCCCATCTAAATGAGCACTGTTAAGAGTGCTGATGTGTGGAAGCTGCGTTGTGTAAGATGGTTAAGCCGGGCTTCACTTTGACAAGAGCTTTGTACAAAATGAAAATTGGGGGGGGGGGGTTGTTTTGTTTTTTTGTATGTTTCCCTTCATCACACTGCAAACTGCTTAGAAGAGACTGAGTGGGGAGTAAGAGAGAATTCCTGAGATCACCAAATAGGAAGTCTGACGGAGGCAGAAATAAATACAAATCTGGTCTTAGAATACACCTGTTTTTGTACGTGGAGATCTGTTGGGGAGTGTTTTTGCTCCTTTACCAGCTTGTCAACATTAAACATCTAATAATCAACATTAGGTAAAGGTAAAGGTACCCCTGACCGTAAGGTCCAGTCGCGGACGACTCTGGGGTTGCGGTGCTCATCTCGCTTTACTGGCCGAGGGAGCCGGCGTTTGTCTGCAGACAGCTTCCGGGTCTGGCGCTGTGGGTTAAACCACAGGCTTGCTGATCAGAAGGTCAGCAGTTCTAATCCCTGCGACGGGGTGAGCTCCTGTTGTTCGGTCCCAGCTCCTGCCCACCTAGCAGTTCGAAAGCACGTTAAAGTGCAAGTAGATAAATAGGGACCGCTCCAGCGGGAAGGTAAACGGCGTTTCCGTGCACTGCTCTGGTTCACCAGAAGCAGCTTTGTCATGCTGGCCACATGACCCGGAGGCTGTCTTCGGACAAACGCCGGCTCCCTCGGCCTATAGAGCGAGATGAGCACGCAACCCCAGAGTCGGACACGACTGGACCTGATGGTCAGGGGTCCCTTTACCTTTACCTTTACCTAGCTTCCGGGTCATGTGGCCAGCATGACTTAGCTGCTTCTGGCAAACCAGAGCAGCGCATGGAAACGCCGTTTACCTTCCCGCCGGAGTGGTACCTATTTATCTACTTGCACTTTGACGTGCTTTCGAACTGCTAGGTGGGCAGGAGCTGGAACCGAGCACCGGGAGCTCACCCCGTCGCGGGGATTCGAACTGCCAACCTTCCAATCGGCAAGCCCTAGGCTCAGTGGTTTAGACCACAGCGCCACCCGCATCCCTATAATCAACATTAGTTGTGTGTTTGCGTGTGTAGGTCACCCAGCCATTCCCACCAATAACTCACACTGGAAACATAATTTTTGTTTTGGGTTTTTGGCATATTTTTGGCCACAACTTTTATTGAAATACAAATCACGTGAGTGGTTGCGTAGGCATTGGTTCGCACTGTCCACCGGACAGGGCTGACTCCTAGTCAGCAAGACTATCTGTCCACCGGACAGAGCTGACCACTGGCCAGCAATTGGGGAAACCATTAGCTGGGGAGAGTTAACGGAGGCTGGTGAAATCAGTGCCTCCCCCTCCCCAGGGGTCCTCAGGGGCTCTTGCGTGGCCCTGCAACCCACCAGGTTCGGACAAGCATGTTGAGCCCCTGGCTTCCTTTAACGGAATTCCCATCACCATCATCACTTCTTGGAGGGCACCGCCCTTCCATACCACAGAACCAATGCCTAACCGCCAACCTTACAAGTTGTGACTAATTGCTGTATAGTAGGCGAAAACCAAGTGGCACGGCCAATCAGCCAAATGGAAAAATTCCTACTAGGCCTCTCAAGTGGAGACGACCCCATGACAGGCACAGCAAGGTCAAAGCACAAGCCTATACCAGGGAGGGGGGGACGGGAGATCCGAAGCTCCAGACAAAAGTGACCAAATGGATCATGTGCAGATCCATTTAAAGGACGCTGGGCTGTCAATCGCTTGCAACATGCAAATTTGGCCAGCCCTAGCTGGTCAATAATTGCTGTGGCCAGAAGCCCTTCCCCCAAACCAAGAGGAATGGCTTCATGCCCACCCCGCAACAAAGGCTCTCTTTGAGAACCCCCTTATAGAGAAGAAGAAGGTTGCATTGGACAGGTAGTCACTTTCCTTTCAAGCAATACCAAATTTCCCAGAAGGTAAACAAAAACATCCCTGGGAAATAGGGACACTTGGAGGGTCTGCCCTCTCCCCCATCCTGAACAAAAGCACCCTGCAGCGGGGTCTGATCAGTTCAGGGCAGCTTATGATCGCCTTTCTAGGCCACGCTGACTGCCTGACCTCTACTCAACAAGAATTGTGTTTCTGGAATTAGCTTCCCAGAGCAGCACAACTTTTATATGTAAATCGAGCCCTTATTCCCACCAGCCTCGCCGGGGTTATATCCGAGGCTAATTATGAGCTATTCCATGTGGGAAATTCATCCTGAGGTAATAAGCTAATCAGGCTTTGTCTGAAAGAACCGACTTTGGCACACAGTGACTCCTTATTAAAGGAAACCGATCTAGATTAGCAGCCAACGTAATGATCGCCTTGTAATAAAATTCTATAAACAACCAAGCGTAGCTCCGCGGAAAACAAGCCGGGCAGACGCAGGCCACCGGTCTCTGCTCCGTTCTCGGATAGCAGACGCGAGCAGATGCCTTTGGTAAATGCAAAGCAGGCAAAAGGCACAAGACAGAATAATTCGCTCGCACAAACATTGCAGTCTCGAAATTATACACCAATTAAGTTGCCTGCGCCGTTGGAACCAGACAGAATGCCTTGTGATGCCCGCATTTCACAGAGATGAAAATGGATGCGGGTGAACACATAGAAAGCAGGAGGTTTCCATAGCTTTGTGGCAGAGCAAGCACTTGGCATGCAGAGGGTTCAATCCCTGACATCCTCCAGGAGAGCCAGGGTGGTGTAGTGGTTAAGAGCAGTAGACTCGTAATCTGGTGAACCGGGTTCGCGTCTCCGCTCCTCCACATGCAGCTGCTGGGTGACCTTGGGCTAGTCACACTTCTCTGAAGTCTCTCAGCCCCACTCACCTCACAAAGTGCTTGTTGTGGGGGAGGAAGGGAAATGAGAATGTGAGCCGCTTTGAGACTCCTTCGGGTAGTGATAAAGCGGGATATCAAATCCAAACTCTTCTTCTTCAGGTGGAGCTAGGAGAGGCCCATGTCCGAAAACCTGGAGTGCCCAAGGCAATCAGTGTTGACCGTACTGAGCTAGATGGACCAAGAGTTTGACTCAGGAGAAGGCAGCTTTCTCTGTTCCATAGCGCGGAACCATGACTTGGGAAGTCAGTCGTCTGTGTTCCCCTGCCAAGTGTGGAAAAGAAATGTGGACATAGGACAGAAACGAGGACATGGATTCAGGGCACACAAAAGAAAGTACTTGTTCATGCATAGCATAGTTGAACTATGAAATCAGCTCCCCACAAGGGGTAGCGATGGTCATCAACCTTTAAAAGAGGATTAGACCAGAGGCAGATTGAGGCCAACATGACCATTTCTGCTGCACTGGGTGCCAGTCTAGGGGGTGCCGCAGGGCGTCACAACTATGGTGTGATGAATTGAGCAGAATGGAAAGTGAGAAGTGGGTGGAGGGTGCTAAAATTTGGCCTTGCATAAGGTGCCACTGAAATTTGAAGGTCCGAAGTCTGTCCTTGATTAGACAAATTCCTGGAGGTGGTGGGACCTCCTTTGTTGGAGGTTTTTAAGCAGAGGTTAGCTGGTCACCGGTCAGGGATTATTTAGCAGTGATTCCTGCATGGCAGAGCCTAGGGCATACCAATCAGAAGGTTGCCGGTTCGAATCCCCGCGACGGGGTGAGCTCCCATTGCTCGGTCCCTGCTCCTGCCAACCTACCAGTTCGAAAGCACGTCAAAGTGCAAGTAGATAAATAGGTACCGCTCCAGCGGGAAGGTAAACGGCGTTTCCATGCGCTGCTCTGGTTTGCCAGAAGTGGCTTAGTCATGCCGGCTCCCTCGGCCAATAAAGCGAGATGAGCGCGCAACCCCAGAGTCGTCCGCAACTGAACCTAATGGTCAGGGGTCCCTTTACCTTTACCTTTACCTTTACCTGCATTGCAGCGGGTTGGACTAGATGACCCTTGGGATCCTTTTCCATCTCTGCAGTTCAACAATCCTATGAAATTTCCTGCAGGACAAGCATAGCTTTTGAGTCAAATAGCACCACTGACCGTGCCTCGTGGCATCTATGCCCTGAGTTTAAGTTACCCTGACACCAAGTTATTATTGAAGGAAGGCACAAAACTATAACTATACTTGCATGCGGCTGTGCTGGATATCAATAATAGACCAAACAGATGCCGTTGAATTGCAAAGTGAGATTTCGTATGATGAACGTGAAAGGAGGAGCGGGGGATGCTTTGCAAAGCAGGCTACGGTCTCTGTCGTGAATGCATAAGCAAGGAGGATACGAATTTGAGGCAAACAATGAAATGATGCAAAGCCGGTATGAGGAACAGCATTAGCAAAGCCATATCCCTGATTTAGACACCAACATAATGAAGGATATAAAATGTTCCATGGGGAACTCCACCAAGTCCCATAGGTATTCTGCAATGGGAGATGGAGAAGGGGCATTAAGGAGGATTAGCAGATTAATTGAGCATGTAACTTGAACTTCATTTCGAGGTAGCATTAAGATAGAGCAGACATCCATTTTCCACTCCCCTGATTCCTTGTGTAATATCCCCCATTTTGCTCCCTGGGCCCCCATTATTATTTTTCCTCCAGTCCTTATTTTGCCATCTTAAATGGGATTGAATGCTTTGCAGAGATAAGAATTTTTGCCCCAATTACCCGGAGCGATCGGTGTCAAGAGCAGCTCGTGTTACCAAAACTGAATCATTTAATTTAGCCATGCATTTTTTAAGAGTGCATGGGATGCTAACAAGGTCATTGTTTAGTAATGTGCTGTTGTAGATATAGCCCCATCTCCGTGTATTTCTTAAGGAACCTCTACATGATACATAGAGTCTTAGAATTGCAGGGGGTAATCTAGTCTAATCCTTTGTGATGCAGGAAGTGCATAAAGTGTAAATATGGGCGATGGGCCAATTTCAAGAGCCTTTGTTGCAGTGTGTGACCTGGAAAATGAGCAGCGGCACTTTTGCTACTGCAGTGTTGGATGGGGGACACAATATATGGAACTGCATGCACTTGATGATCCCCAGCTCATCCTCAGTGAGGCTGGATTAAGTGTTTTGCAAAGATGTGCATTGCAGCAATATATATTCTGGCAGATGTTATTATATTAATACAGCTGAGAAACATAGCTGTCAACTTTCGGATTTGAAAATAAGGGATTTTTTCAGACTTTTGGATTTGAAAATAAGGGATGCCGCGAGGGCGGTGCAACGACACCAAGTAGCCTCGCCACCCTGCTGCGCTCCAGAGGCTGCGCACGAACGGGAGAGCGAAAGAGCGAGCGTGTAGACGGCAGGCAGGCTGTCTGTCTGGTTGGGCGTAAGGGTCTGGCTGCACAAGGCATGCAAGCTCTGCCCCCAGTCGGTCTCAGACTCCTTATTGGCAGCTGAGCGATGCAGCTGAGGAGCCTCCCTGGCCGGCAGGGAGGGAGAGGAGCTGCTTCCTTTGAAATCCGGGAAATTTAAGGGATATCAACAATCCGGGATAGCAGCGGGAGGGTTGACAGCTATGCTGAGAAACTATCTTAGGAAAGAAGGATTGCATAAGAACGCTTGTATATTAGGAAAAATCCACTAATGCATTTATAGAATCATAGGATCTTAGAAGGAGGGACCCAGGTGGCACTGTGGGTTAAACCACAGATCCTAGGGCTTGCTGATCAGAAGGTCGGCGGTTCGAATCCCTGCAATGGGGTGAGCTCCCATTGCTTGGTCCCTGCTCCTGCCCACCTAGCAGTTTGAAAGCACGTCAAAGTGTAAGTAGATAAATAGGTACCGCTCCGGCGGGAAGGTAAACGGCGTTTCCGTGCGCTGCTCTGGTTCGCCAGAAGTGGCTTAGTCATGCTGACCACATGACCCGGAAGTTGTACGCCGGCTCTCGGCCAATAAAGCGAGATGAGCGCCGCAACCCCAGAGTCGGACACGACTGGACTTAATGGTCAGGGGTCCCTTTACCTTTACCTTTTTTAGGATCTTAGAGAATGGAAGGGAAGTCAGGTCACGAAGGGTCAGACACGACCAAACAACAACAGAATCTTAGAGTTGGAAGAGACCCCAAGGGTCTTCTAGTCCACCCCCCTGCAATTCAGGATTTTTCATGAGGAAATTTTAAAATAATAATAATAATAATTAATAGAAGATGGGGAAATGTGGAGAAATGAACTTAAGATTTCAAAAACAAGAGAGAAAGAAAAATGGAAAGACACAGAAATTGGCTGACTTGCTCATCCCTACCACTGCCACTGGTAGACCCTTGGAGTCCCTTCCAGTGCTACAATTCTATGAAACAGAACAGTGAGGGTAGGAGAAAGGACAGGAAGAAGAGGTTTTTTCTTATTAAACTTCACAGGCCTCTCACTAGCAAACAACCACTTTCGTTCGCAGAGTATCACTGGAAGTTTACAGCACCCCACGACCCACAAACCGAAGAGAAAGAAGCTGCAACCCAACAGCGGATTGGTGAGCTCTGAAAACAGGGCCGTCTGGATTGAAATTCGCCGCAAGCTTTGTTTTCCTGCTCAAGGTAATCTCTGGTTTTACTTGAGAACTTTGATAAGGTGTCTAATTGCATCTGGAGAAGCCCTTAGGTATCCCAGAAATCAATTTGCCTCCCTTTTGGTATCGACCGGGGTCTGCCTGCAGAAATTTTCTCACGATCCAGGATCCCAGCGAAGAGGTTCCCATAGATAACAGAAACTCCCTTCTCTGCACTTTCCCTGGTTTAGCTTCTTCTTCTTTGCCCCCTCTTCCCAGGGCCAGTTTCTTTGCCTTCTTTGAATTATTGATTGACAGACTCAAGTGGCGCTGCCTCCAGCGCTTGCACACTTAACAGGTTTGGAGGGGTGGAAAGCCATTAGACTGTAATGGTTTCCCAGTTTTTCAAATGCACCCTGGTGGGTTACACAGCCTATTTGTAAATCAATGAATTAATTATTGTGCGGAGAAGCACCGGGAGTGCAGTGCTTTGCAACAGAGACCATAGGGTGCCCATGGAAACGATGCCAATCAGCATCTCCACAAGCCTTCCAAACACTCCCTTGACACATTGGGCTGATAGTTTTTGTTTCAGCTGTTTGCTGTCTCTGGCCAGCCTAGAGGACATTTCACACAGCAACAGAAACCTATGGCTGGGTTATGTCTCTCCGTGCTATGGGAACCTCACGATGGATCCCATAATCGGTACTGGTCACCGAAAGATTTTTATTATAATCTTGAAAGGATGAAACGTCAGCCTTTCAGAAGCATAGAGGTAGCCAGTGTGGTGCTCTTCAGATGCTGCAGACTACAATACCCATCGTCCATGGCCATTGCCCATGCTGACTGTGGATGATTGAAGTTGTAGTCCAAAGCAGCCAGTGGACACCAGGTTGAGTACCCCTGCAATAACACAATGGGTGGAAGGAAGAACCTCCCTATATATCCTGTACAGATGTCACTGGCAACGAGATATCTAACGGAGCATATGGATAGCCTATAGAGGGGACGTGGGTGGCGCTGTGGTCTAAACCCACTGAGCCTCTTGGGATTGCCAAACGGAAGGTTGGCGGGTTTGAACCCCCACGACGGAATGAGCTCCCATTGCTCTGTCCCAGCTCCTGCCAACCTAGCAGTTCGAAAGCACACCAGTGCAAGTAGATAAATAGGTACCGCTGTGGCTGGAAGGTAAACAGCATTTTTGCACGCTCTGGTTTACGTCACGGTGTTCCGTTGCGCCAGAAGCAGTTTAGTGATGCTGGCCACATGACCCGGAAAGCTGTCTGTGGACAAACGCCGGCTCCCCTGGCCAGTAAAGCGAGATGAGCGCCACAACCCCATAGTCACCTTTGACTGGACTTAACTGTCCAGGGGTCCTTTACCTTTTTTAAGACATTGACTCTATAAAACATATTTTGCTGCACTGTGTGAAATTCGAGCAAGCCAGGGCTGAACTGATATTACCCTTGCTAGTACCTTTCCCGGGAAAATCAGAGGCTTACTATGTCAGGTTCCTACTGGAAGACCGGACAAATGACAGAACATTAGCAGTGGCGAAGTTTCTATCGGTGGTTGCAAGAACCAATGATCCCTATTCCTAAGTCTGAACAAAACGCTTGTGTAACCTGGAGGCGGGCTGTCGAAATTGTGTATTGTTTTGTAATGAATTGTTGGGTCTCTGGACCGTAATAAAGATTTGATTGATTGATTTTTAATATATATCCCTACCAGGGAGTCAGTTCCATTGAGGTCAGTTGACGCCTGCTTCTTAGTAGACATGCAAAGGCTTGATATTACCATGAAATCATTCTATGCTGGTAGGGAGTGACTGGTGCTGCCTGGGAATTTGCAGAAACCAAAAATATTGTGGTTTTTAAAATGTACAGTGTAATTTATGTGTTTGGCCTCATCAAAGCAAAAATCAGGTGAAGTCATGCCAATGCCATCTTGATTAAATATGGTGCCTGGTGTCTAAAAGGTTTACAATGACTGCCACCCCACTTCAGGAACCCTTATGTATAGTTTGGTGACAATATCTCCAGAGGCAGACAAACCTTTAGAGAACTGGCGGGAGGACAGATAGACAAACCACTTTCCAAAATATAGTACATTTTTGGACGTCCTGCTTTATTCTCCTAATATGGAACAAAATCTTAAATGGCAGGTCTCCTTGGGCAACAGTGTAGGCTGCATGGAGGCAACCTTTGTTTACAACCAAGGTGAGAGAAAGGAAATTCGGGGAAACTCTCAGGGATAAATGGTAATTCTCTTTCACATACCTAATCTTGATGCTGGTTTATTTTCCCCAGTCAAAGCCTCATAGAATCCTAGAATCCTAGAGTTGGAAGAGACCACAAGGGCCATCCAGTCCAACCCCCTGCCAAGCAGGAAACACCATCAAAGCATTCCTGACAGGTGGCTGTCAAGCCTCTGCTTAAAGACCTCCAAAGAAGGAGACTCCACCACACTCCTTGGCAGCAAATTCCACTGTCGAACAGCTCTTACTGTCAGGAAGTTCTTCCTAATGTTTAGGTGGAATATTCTTTCTTGTAGTTTGAATCCATTGCTCTGGGTCCTCTTCTCAGGAGCAGCAGAAAACAACTTTTCTCCTTCCTCTATATGACATCCTTTTATATATTTGAACATGGCTATCATATCACCCCTTAACCTTCTCTTCTCCAGGCTAAACATACCCAGCTCCCTAAGCCGTTCCTCATAAGGCATCGTTTCCAGGCCTTTGACCATTTTGGTTGCCCTCCTCTGGACACGTTCCAGCTTGTCAGTATCTTTCTTGAACTGTGGTGCCCAGAATTGGACACAGTATTCTAATAACATAAGGACCGAGAGACAAGGCAAATGCAAATGTTACACACACACACACACACAGAGAGAGAGAGAGAGAGAGAGAGAGAGAGAGAGAGAGTGAACTGAGTACCAGCACAGGAAAATCCTCCCTTTTAAGACCCCTTCTGCGACTTTGCTATTGTTCCTGTGCTATATCTTTTTGCACCATTTTGCACATTTTTCCTGGGTCTTAGACTCATGAAAAGGAGGGGGGAAGCCCCGGTGTAGAATAAGCTTATTCTTATTCGTTGCAATGGGACCTCATCTAGTAAAAATAATTAGACCTGCAGGGAACTGTTCCTGTGTGTTGCCAGCACCAGCCAGCGAACCCCTCAAAGCACGCCAGTTTTAGCTCAGAGGTTTACTGATGTTCTCCCAGTAGGGCTGTTCCTCATCGCGAAACCTGAATATTGCTGTAGACCTTTCATGCATTGAAGAGGAAGACTCGACAAAAGGGATTTTAAGATTCTAGGTCAGGGAAGAAGAAAAGGCTGACGTATGAAAGGATAGCAGAATTACCAGAGGTCGGGTGGGAGGCATGGCGAAGCGGTAGTAAAGGTGCAGAGAACGTTAAGTCGTCGTCGTCGTCCCCATGTTGGGGAGGGGGGTGGAAGGAATTTCAGTACGTGAAGATTTTACATACCTCTGCATGACAAACCTCCTTCTTTCCTGATGTAGTAAAATAAAATAGAACTGACCACCATAAACATACTGGGAGTCCAATGGCAGCGCTACAGATCCAATATCCCTGATGGGATCACAGGTACCATCCGCAAAGTGGAAGGGGTTTGTAATTTCAGTGGACCCCTACCAAGAAGAACTGTATCTAATATCCATCTGTTTTTAAATATTGGGGGGGCAATATCTCTTTCCTCCACTCCCCATTGTTGGAAGCCAGTTCATGCAAGTTTGAAAAACAATACCAGCTTGATTTGTTAGCAAATCAATCAATAGCAATTCTGATTCTCCATCGCAGGCCACAGCCAGCCTACAAAGATAATGGGATGCAAAACTTCTTAATACAATCTTCTCCATGAAATCCCTGGAGAAAATGATTTGTGGGGGTTTGTGTGGTGTTGTTTTTTGCACCAAGCAAACCAAGAAGCAAGTGTGAAGACAGAAAAGGAATCCTTTGAAATGACTCGCTGAAAATGCAATAAGCAGACCTTTGCAAAACAGAACAAAACAAAAGCAAATTCTGACAATAGAGTTCGAGGATGAGATGAATTTTCTAAACTTATTTTATAAAGGGTAGGTGCCAAACCATCAATAATACCGTAATGGAGTGGACAAAAGATGTGGGTTGACATGTGTTCGACGGCTCACGATTTCTAGGAGGATATTTGGAGATTTAAGTCTAGAGAAGGAAATACTGGGATCCAGGTAACTAAGGCAGCTCCTGGAGCGTAGCTAGCTGCTCCAGCACCTGGGGTGGTGGGGCTGGAGGAGCCACCCACGGGGGCAGGGCAATTCACCCAGGGGGTGGGGCGAGCCACCCATGGGGCGCTGCGGCGAGCTGCCCACAGAGTCCGCCTGGCGGACGCAAGCCCCACACTGCCATTTCAGGCATGTGGTTCAGGCGCACTGCAGGCCAGGCCCCGTGGTAAGTGCCGACCCCTGTGGTGTGCCATTTTGTCACCCCCTCAAGGATGACACCCAGGGCGGAGCGCACCCCCTTCCTACGCCCCTGGCAGCTTCTGCACCTCTGTTCCCTTTGGTGTGTTGTAGTCTGGTATATATATAGAATATGGGACGCGGGTGGCGCTGTGGTCTAAACCACTGAGCCTCTTGGGCTTGCTGATCAGAAGGTCGGTGGTTGGAATCCCCGCGATGGGGTGAGCTCACGTTGCTCTGTCCTGGCTCCTGCCAACCTAGCAGTTCGAAAGCATGCCAGTGCAAGTAGATAAATAGGTACCACTCCGGCGGGAAGGTAAACAGCGTTTCCCTGCACTCTGGCTTCCGTCACGGTGTTCCGTTGCGCCAGAAGCGGTTTAGTCATGCTGGGCACATGACCCGGAAAAGCTGTCTGTGGACAAATGCCAGCATTGGAATGCAGAAATAAATAGTCTGGTAAGATTGCTAGATGACAGAATAAGGAAACTTAAAGTTTATTAGTCCAGGCAAACAAAGTCATTCTGAGTAGCAGCTTCATGGTTTCACCAGGAAGTGAACAAATGGAAGGTCTAAAGCAGGCATCCCCAAACTTGGCCCTCTAGATGTTTTGGGACTACAACTCCCATCATCCCTAGCTAACAGGACCAGTGGTCAGGGATGGTGGGAATTGTAGTCCCAAAACATCTGGAGGGCCGAGTTTGGGGGTGCCTGGTCTAAAGCTAATCAGGAGAAGAAGCAGGAAGGAAGTAAAGCCCGAGAAGCAGCGGCAGAGGAGGCCTCTTGGGCGCCTGGGTCAGGGAAAGCCACCCATAGGGGCGAGGTGGAGGCGGGGTGAGCCACCCATGGTACGGGGTGCACCGCGGGCCCTCCAGAGTCTGCCTGCCTCCTCCCACTCAGCCGCCCTACAGCTGGAGAGCAGGCGAATCGTTTGGGCAGCGTGGAGCCTGCGTGCGCCCAAGCCACCGCATCTCTCCCAGGAGAGACGCATGGCTCGGGTACACTGCAGGCCCTGCGGTGAGTGCCGCCAGGCATTTTGTCACCCCCTCAGTGGTGACACCCGGGGCGGCCCGCACCCACCATACCCCCTTCCTCTGCCCCTGCCGAGAAGCAAATCTACAGGCAGCTGCTCAGTAAGGAACCAGTGAGGAAAGATCAGGTTGTCTTTCTGGCATATGGATTCCTTTTGAAGAGTGTTTTACCAGTACACAGATGTGCATTGGCATTGATTCCAGCTGGTGCGCCAGCTATGGTCATTTCTGGGAAGAGATAGCTTGGCTGCATTTTTCAACGCTTTCAAAGAAATGAAGACAAGTTAAATGTGATTGCACAGAGGCCTTCCTCCACCTTCCTCTCGGCCTTCCTCCACCTTCCATCCCAGTGAACTCAGCAAGTTTGGGGGGGATGGGGTATCAACTCCGCAGTGCTAACAAGTGCGCCATATGATTTATTTGCTAGACGTGGTATGTTTCCTACAATGTCTCCTTTTGTCTTTTCTCTTGTTGAGATTTGAGTAGTTTTACGGGAACACTTGAGCTTCGAACAGTCATTATAAGCTACTTACATTATAAGCTACATTCTGTAACTTGGAAGGTAGCTGAGAGAATAGCCGCTTGGCTTCTCTGAGCAACTTCTGCAAAACTAATCCTATATAATGGAATGAAATGCCTCCCTTGGTGGGAACATTTTCCCAACCCGTTTTCTTCATTTAGGCCAGGTCTCTCTGCCAACTCTCTCTCTCTCTCTCCCTCTCTCTCTCCCTCTCTCTCTCTCTCTCTCTCTCTCTCTCTCTCTCTCCCTCTCTCTCTCACACTAAGCCAACCAAATGGCATTATGAATATTTCAAACAATTCCAACACATTGGGAGCAGGAATGGGAAAATCTGCCAATTCTGGTTTCTCTGTTTTTCTTTCTTCTTTTTACTTAACGTTCAAATTCTCTCTGTATCCACCTCTGTTTGTGGTGGTTGTTGTATTTTTTAAGTATAGAATGTCCTGGGAGATTGAAGTGCTCTCCTACTGGTTTTTGCTGTGCTGTTTTTCTAGGAAAAGTGGTGCTGGAACTCACCATGAATGCCTCCCTTGTTCTCTTATAATGGCAATGGCACCCACCTGAGCGTTGCCGGAACCAAGTTCCGGGAAGTTTTGGCTGGGGGGAAAAAACCTGATTTGGTATGGAATTCCTTGTACCTTTGTGGACTGGCAAAGCTTTTGCATTTCTACAAAATACCCATTCTCAAATGCATTACTCAGTTGCAGAACCACACTGCAAAACTTGGAGAAGGGTAGCTTACGATTTGGAAGGTACCAAGAGGATAATCTAGTCCAACCCCCTGCAATGCAGGAATCTTTGCCCAATGTGGGGCTCGAACCCACAACCCTGTGATTATGAGTCTCGTGGCTCTGGCAACGGAGCTATCCCAGCTTTAATGAATCAACTCTTCCCCCATCCCAAATTGGGAGTCCCTTCTCATTTTCTTTGGTTTGGAAAGTTCGGAGGAAGGGCCGCCATCACAGGTAACAAGGCAAAAAGGAAACCCACTACCTGCAGAAACGAGAGTGTGTACTTTGCGCCGATTCCGTGCCCGAGTTCAAAATTGGAAGTGTCAGAAAGAGAGTGACACCTAAGGGCCCTCTTTGTGTTTGTGTGTGTTGTCAGTCCTTTCAAAACATTGATCCTAATGGCTACAGATGGCACCCACCAGTTTTTCACAGCTCCCTACCCCACAAGCAGATGTCTTTGTTACACGCAACACGGCCGCGTGCAAGAAAAATGTGACAGGAAGCAGAGGTACAGGGGAACGGCAGCTCTCTCCCTCCCTCCTCTCTCATCACTCTCTCTCACTCACACACACACACACACACACACACACACACACTTTTCCGAACTCGGTGTGCCTGGCAAGGCTGCGTTTTCGCTCCAGGCACTGGACTCCCACACGATGCCTTTTTGAAGAGCGGCAGACAGCTCGCTAACCGGCCCTGGACGGGTGTTGCAAATGGATTAGCTACTTCTAGGCTCGATTCTGTGCAAGAATTGGAACTCATCTCACACCAGTGAGGCTCCTGGGAATAGAGGGTGGTGTGTGGTTTGTTTTTTAAGCGTGTTCTCCTTCATGGAGAGCACGTCTTGCGGTGGGGGCCAGCAAATCACCCCTCTGGTGCTGGGCAGGATCGGATAGATGGCCACAGCTCCGATTGGGAACCTGGGTTGTTGTTGGGGAGATTTAATTGTTGCAATTTGTGATGGACAGCCCAGCGGGTATATAACCCTTGGCACGCCCTGTGATGTTCCTCTTTGCTGCGTGCAACGGCTCTCCCACTCTTTCTCTTAAGCCTCTGTGTTGACCTTGCTATGCCTGTCATGGGGTCGTCTGCTGTTGGGGCAGGGGCCTGGTAGGAATTTTTCCATTTGGCTGATTGGCTGGTGCCATCTGGTTTTCGCCTACTGCGTAGCAATTAGTCACAACTTGTAAGGTTGGCGGTTAGGCATTGGTTAATGTGTTCATTGGTGGAGGGGTAAAGATTGGCTGTGTCTGCCCCTCCATTGCTGCTGCTGTGTGGGGAATTCCATTAAAAGAACCCAGGGGCTCGCCATGCTTTTGTCCATATCCCCCGGTCGGGGGCCAGGTCCACGCAAGAGCCTCTGGGAGCATTTGGGGAGAAACGTTGGGTCTGACCCCCGACCTCTCTTTTTTCTCTCCCCTAAGTGTTTTCCCTTTACTGACAGTCATCAGTTCTGTCCTCAGTGGGACAGATAGTCTAAACCAATGCCTATGCAACCACATATCATGTATTTCAATAAATTTTGTGGCCAAAATTATGCCAAAAACCAAAACCTAAATTACTGTCTGAGGTGTGAGTTATTTGAGGGGTGGTTTGGGGACCTCGACACACAACTGTCTCTGCTAATGTCTCTCAGGATTTCCACCAGCAAGAGAAGAGCAGCAAGGACTGCTTTTATTTCATGCTAACTAAATGCCCAGAAAATAAAGGGGGGGGGGAGAGAGAGAGTGCACTTTGATCCCTCTTTCCAGGAAAACATATCAGTCTCTTTCCCACTACCCTTCCTTCCTTCACAGTTCATCTCCTGGTGCTGAGAGTCAACTGTTAGTACGAATTGGGTCCTCCATTAAAAGAGGGCACGTGTTGCGGTGCAACCGGCTACCCGACCCTGCATTGCGAGGGTAATTGGAAAAGCAGGCCACAACCCCTGATTGGTTGGTCCCGTGTTGCTGGGGTGCAATCCGGCCAATGGGGCGTCATAAAAGTGCAGCAACGCGGGACCTATTTAAGCCCATGCGAGGCTACTGAGTGTCCTCTTTGGGGTCTTTCGCATCGGAACACCCACCCACCTCACCCTATATTTAGGGCTTGCATTCACCTTGCTATGCTGTCGTGTGTCGTCTGTCGTTGGGACAGGGGCACGGTAGGAATTTTTCCCATTTGGCTGATTGGCTGTTGCCACTTGGGTTTTGCCTGCCGCGTAGCGATTAGTCACAACTTGTAAGTTGTGGATAGGCTCTGGTTCAGGTGATAGGCGTGGCACGTGGTATAGTCACGCCTATGCAAATGCAGGGTATTCCGGTACAGGAATCCAGGAACTCAATTGGTTTGTCGTTCCCAAAAGGGTACAGCCTATGACCGAGTCCCAGGGACATCAGGATGGCTGGATGGTAATCCTACCAGCAGCCGTCCCTGGTGTTCATCCTTGTCTGTCCTACAAATGTGGCTCTGGGACAGTTCTGCCTGCAAGGGTGCAGGGAGATAGTCGAACCAGAACCTATGCAACCACTCACTTGGTTGTAATCAATAAAGTTGTGGCCTAAATTCTGCCAAAAACCAAACCAAATATCTGTCTCTTGTGTGAGTTTATTTCAGGGAGGGTAAAAGGTCTAAACACGCAAATGCCTTGGTCCAGTATACCTGAAGGAGCGTCTCCACCCCCATCGTTCTGCCCGGACACTGAGATCCAGCGCCGAGGGCCTTCTGGTGGTTCCCTCACTACGAGAAGCCAAGTTACAGGGAACCAGGCAGAGGGCCTTCTCAGTAGTGGCACCCGCCCTGTGGAACGCCCTCCCACCAGATGTCAAAGAGAAAAACAACTACCAGACTTTTAGAAGACATCTGAAGGCAGTCCTGTTTAGGGAGACTTTTAATGTTTGATAGATTACTGCATTTTAATGTTCTGTTGGAAGCCGCCCAGAGTGGCTGGGGAAACCCAGCCAGATGGGCGGGGTATAAATAATAATAATAATAATAATAATAATAATAATATTATTATTATTATTATTATTATTATTATTATTATTATTATTATGCTTAACTTGCTTTTTTTTGTATAGCGCATACAGGTGCTCAAAGCACCTCATGTGCATTAGCTATTCACTTAATAGGCACCCTAGGGCACTTTTAAATGGGGGGGGGTAGGGAAACAGAAAATTCAAGACAGGCATAAAGGAATGAATAAAAATTCAGGCACCGCCATAAAATGGTTCGTAAAGGCCAGTTGTGAAAACAACAAGCATACTGTACACAGGTAGCACCCCTTGACCAATGGCAGAGGTGGGGTGGGCCTTTTCCACCCCAAGTGCCGCATGGCATTGGTGGGCGGTTGTTGTTGTTGTTGTTCAGTCGTTCAGTCGTGTCTGACTCTTTGTGACCCCATGGACCAGAGCACGCCAGGCACTCCTGTATTCCACTGCCTCCCACAGTTTGGTCAGAGTCAAGTTAGTAGCTTCGAGAACACTGTCCAGCCATCTCATCCTCTGTCGTCCCTTTCTCTTTGTGCCCTCAATCTTTCCCAACATCAGGGTCTTTTCCAGGGAGTCTTCTCTTCTCATGAGGTGGCCAAAGTACTGGAGCCTCAGCTTCAGGATCTGTCCTTCCAGTGAGCACTCAGGGCTGATTTATTTAAGAACTAGTAAATTAAGCCCGTTGAAAAACGGGCGGGGGCTAGAAGATAATGCCGGCGTTCCCTGGGCGGATCGCTCAGTCACCGCGGGAGCAGTCACAGTTGCTGCTCCCGCGGTGACTGAGCGATCCGCCGAGGGAGCGCGGGCTCCCGCCGAGGGAGTGTCGGCTCCTGGAGCTGCCTGTCAGCACGGACGGGCAGCCTCAGAAGCCGGCGCTCCCTCGGCGGATCGCTCAGTCACCGCGGGAGCAGTCTGCTCCCGCGGTGACTGAGCGATCCGCCGAGGGAGTGCGGGCTCCCGCCGAGGGAGTGGCGGCTCCTGGAGTTGCCTGTCAGCGCTCCCTCGGCGGATCGCTGTTTGAAGAGAGCCGCGGAGGCTCGGGAAGCGCGCGCGCTTCCCTCGCGCAGCTGTTTGAATAGAGGCTGCCCTGATTGGTGCGCGCGTCTCTGCGTCGCCCAATCCTTCCGTCCTTGGGGCACATGCGCAGTACCGCAAACCCACGGACGGACAGACGGGCACGCAGAGACACTTGAGCTTTATTATATAGGATGGATAGGTTTGATCTTCTTGCAGTCCATGGGATGGTGGTCTCAAGAGTTGGTGGTCTCAAGAGTTGGTGGTCTCAAGAAGCAAAGATCATCAGTGTTGAAGCAATGATTCTTCAACATCAATTTCATTGGACTGGTCATGTTGTGCAGATGCCTAGTTATCGTCTTCCAAAGCAACTACTCTATTCTGAACTTTAAAATGGAAAGCGTAATGCTGGTGGTCAACCAAAGAGGTTTAAAGTCTTTCTCAAGGCAAATTTTTAAAAAGTCGTATAAACACCAACAATTGGGAAACACTTGCCTGCGAGCTCTCCAGTTGGAGAGCAGCCTTTACCAAAGGTGTCTTGGGCTTTGAAGACACTCAAACTCAGGACGCAAGGGAGAAACGTGCTAAGAGGAAGGCACACTTGGCAAATCCACACCGTGATCAACTCCCGCCCGGAAACCTATGTCCCCACTGTGGAAGGATGTGTGGATCCAGAATTGGCCTCCACAGTCACTTACGGATTCACTGTTAAAACCGTGTTTATGAAAGACAATCTTACTCGGCTATGAGTGATCGAAGAAGAAGAAGAAAAAGAAGAAGAAGGAGAAGAAGGAGAAGATTTGACACCCACTCATGCAGCCCTCTCTAGCTTCCATCCAGACAAGATGGCTTCAAAGCTCAAGAACACGTTACAGCTTTGGGGGGGTGGGAGCTGGGTTAGTGAGAGGCATGGTTTAGAGAGAAGAGGGTGGGCCTGGGGAGAATTCTGTAGGTTAGAGAGGTCTGGAGGAGTGCATTTTGCCGCTGAGCCTGAGGTTCCTCACCTCCCTGCTCCGAAGCTTTAAAGGTTAACACCAGAGTTAATTCTTACAGCAGGACTGTAATGTGATTCACTATTATGCTATGTGCTGTTTTGCAGATGGAGGAATGGTGCAGAGAAAAACTGAGGCAGCCTAGGGTCAGTGTATTCCTGGCAGAGGCGAAACTCAAACCAGAGACTTCCCAGTCCACAGAGCAGTAACTCAGCTGCTACGCTGCATAAACTCTGGCCCTATTCATAAGCAAGCAAAGAATTATGGTGCCACAAAGGTTGCAAAGGCTTTAAAAGCCCAGGTATGTGCATTGCAAGTGATGCATCCTAAAATGACCCGAATCAGAATATTTCTCTTCATGTAAAGCTCTCTTGTTAGCAAGCGGCACTTAAAGAGACTTTCTCACCTTTGTACTAATTAGCTTTCCAATGAACACACGAAGCTGCTGTGATCGTGTCAGATCATGGCTGCAGCATGCATTTAAAGCATTATGAGACCACTTTAAACAGCAATGGCTGCCCCTAAAGAATTATGGGAACTGTAGTTCTCTTTAACTAGGCTGATTACTATTCTGCAGCCTTTTAAATGTGTTTGTGGCAGGCAGGGGTTGTTGCTTTGTTGTTTCTGTTAACTATCATCTGTTAACTTATTTGTGCTTTTATCTTGTATTTTTATCTTGTGAACCGCTCCAAGGTCTTTTATAAATGTAATAAATAAAGGAATAGTTTGTTAAGGCTGCTGAGAGATGTTTGGAGACCCCTATTCCCCACCGCACTGCACCCCCAGATCTACAATTCCCAGGGTGGCATAACAAACACCCCATCTCCCCAGAGAACTGTATCTCTCTGTCCAGAATGAAGGCAAAAGGGTCGAAAGCACAGCAGCCAAGCCCATGGGGTATTTGGGGAAGGGCGACACCCAGGAAACATTTCTCTGTGGCCCAGTATATACTGTGTTGTGTAAAGCAAAACTCAAAAAGGATCAGGTGTTCTGGAACCATGAATCACAGGGTTTTCCAGTAAAGCTGGGGGGAAACAAATAAATTTATTGGCAAAGCAATGGATAATAGTTCAACCATATTATTGTTGAAGCCTGGCATGAATCAGAGGAAGGAAGAGAAGCGATGGGGATGTCGTGCTTATCGTGGCAGTATGCAAATTGTGGAATCCACCAGAACAAACATGTTAAAGCAAGCTGCTTTTACTAGGAACTGCAGTGCAGGTCACACTGTTCCTAGACTGGAGGCCACAGACACACAAAAAAACTTTAAGAGAGAAGCCAATGCATTCCAAAGAACTTAACCAGCTCAACCTTCCTTGGGCTGGGGAGTAGGGGAAGTATGTGACTAACTTTCTAAGGAACCAAGCAGACCATATTGCCTGGGAACTTGGGGGAATGCCCATCATTCACAGTGGGCTCTTGAGTGTGTGGAGGAGGTGGAGTGACCTCCCCCTTCTAAGGAAAGGTTACAACATTTGGGTGTTTTCAGCTCAGAAAAGGGGTGAAAAGGGGAGCATAACAGGGATGTGTGAAGGAGGGTGGGGAAAAGTTTTTTTCTCCAGTGTTCATTCAATGGGGCTTAAATGGATGGTAGAAGATCCAGGACAGACTAAATGAAGAAGGGCTTCAGACAGTGCATGGCTAAACTGAGGGATTTGCTACTCCAAGATACAATGACGGCCACCAACTTGGCTTGCCTTGCCTTGTCCTGAATCTTGCAACATTTAGGGGGATTTTTCTCTGTTCACTTTCTCCTTGTCATGCATAAATGGGTGGACTTCTTTCATGTCACCTCCTACTCCCCTTTTCTCTAAACTTGTTGCTGTTGTTTAGTTGTGTCCGACTCTTCATTACCCCATGGACCAGAGCATGCCAGGCACTCCTGTCTTCCACTGCCTCCCGCAGTTTGGTCAGACTCATGTTGGTAGCTTTGAGAACACTGTCCAACCATCTCATCCTCTGTCGTCCCCTTCTCCTTGTGCCCTCCATCTTTCCCAACATCAGGGTCTTTTCCAGGGAGTCTTCTCTTCTCATGAGGTGGCCAAAGTATTGGAGCCTCAGCTTCAGGATCTGTCCTTCCAGTGAGCACTCAGGGCTGGTTTCCTTCAGAATGGATAGGTTAGATCTTCTTGCAGTCCATGGGACTCTCAAGAGTCTTCTCCAGCACCATAATTCAAAAGCATCAATTCTTCGCCGACCAGCCTTCTTTATGGTCCAGCTCTCACTTCCATACATCACTACTGGGAAAACCATAGCTTTAATTATACGGACCTTTGTCGGCAAGGTGATGTCTCTGCTTTTTAAGATGCTGTCTAGGTTTGTCATTGCTTTTCTCCCAAGAAGCAGGCATCTTTTAATTTCGTGACTGCTGTCACCATCTGCAGTGATCATGGAACCCAAGAAAGTAAAATCTCTCACTGCCTCCATTTCTTCCCCTTCTCTTTGCCAGGAGGTGATGGGACCAGTGGCCATGATCCTAGTATTTTTGATGTTGAGCTTCAGACCATATTTTGCGCTCTCCTCTTTCACCCTCATTAAAAGGTTATTTAATTCCTCCTCACTTTCTGCCATCAAGGTTGTGTCATCAGCATACTCCCAAATGCTGCATCCTTTCCTCAAAGGAATTCACTCCAGTCCCTTGATCATTTAGGTCAATAATTTTTGACCTAGCCATCCCTCCATTTATGGTCCAGACCCAGAGAGGCAATAGGGCATTTGCTCCACCAAAGGGCCTCTAGAGGGAATGCAAGGCCATCATTAGAGGCCAGCTTGTTTTCCAGCACCAGCTGCTTCACAGAGGAGGTTGAGCAGCTATCCTGCACCAGGAATTCCTTCCGAAGTGCTTCTGGCTGCCATTCCTTTATAATAATAAGAGTTATTTTCCCATTATGTTGGCCACTTCCTCAATGGCATGAGGATCACCAATCAAGTCATTATACCTGTGCTGGCAAGTGGAAAAAGTACTACTTCTCCATAAATGTACCAGAGGAAGACCAGGTTAATAATAATAATAGAAATTCCATGTACCTCTTTCATCTTTATCTTACGGTAGCAGTAAGAGCTGCCACCCAATGCATTTCCGGAGGATTAATAACCAGTTTGAGGTTAATGGCCTCCTCGTCTGTGCATTGGGCCATCAGCTCCTCCCAGCCAGTCATTAATCCCACGGAAATGCTTTTGCCAGTCTATAAATAGCTTCCCATCCAGGATTTCTCTTTGGGGAACTAATGGGGAGCTGGAATTATTACCCCGGGCAAATGTTCCAAGATGCCAGTTAATCTCCAGATAATGCCAGCCAAGTTTGATTGTTATTCTTTCATTCTCGGACGGCCGAAAGCAACCCTTGTGTGACCCGGACACAGCAGTGACTTTTCAGATGTTGCCAATTTTTTCCCCTCCCCTGAAGCAAAGACATTTCATATTGGAGGGGGAGGCGAACAAAACCTGAATTCATTATTGGGTTGATGTTTCCCACAGACCCTTCAGGGCATCGTTTCAGCGACATTCTATTAACTGATCCCAATGTATCCATGAAGGAGGTTGTGAAACTGTGAGAGGAAAAGCTCACTTGCAATGCAGGTGCAAAACCTCTCTTTATTATTTTATTTGCCCTGCAAATAAAAATAGCAGGATGTTAAGATCAACCAGAGACAAACCCACAATAGGAACACTTAGACCTTGGGCTCTGCAGACATCGGTTCCTCTCCGTCCTCTCCAGTCAATGTTCCCACTGTTCTGGCACAGCTTCTCCTAGCATTATGGGCTTAAACTGTATTTATTTGTCCATTTATACCCCACTATGCACCAGACTGATGAAACCACTGGCCAAAAAAAAAAGATTAAAATGATGACTAAATACATAAAAAGTGGTGTAATAAGAGAAGGATAAAAGGTACCCTCCTAACCTTTAGCATAGAATCTTAGAGTTGGAAGGGACCCATCCATGACAAATGGCCATCCAACCTCTGCTTAAAAACCTCCAAGGAAGGAGAGTCCACAACCTCCCAAGGGAGACTCTTCCACTGTCGAACAGCTCTTACTGTCAGAAAGTTCTTCCCGGTGCTTAGTCGGAATCTCCTCTCTTGAAGCTTGAAGCCATTGGTTCAAGTCCTACCCTCCAGAGCAGGAGAAAACAAGCTTGTTCCCTCTTCCATGGGACAGCCCTTGAGATATTTGGAGATGGCTACTATATCTCCTCTCAGTCTCCTCTTTTCCAGGCCAAACATGCCCAGCTCCTTCAACCGTTCCTCAAGGGCTTGGTTTCCAGACCCTTGATCATCTTCATTGCCCTCCTCTGCACATGTTCCAGCTTGTCAACATCCTTTTGAAAATTGTGGTACCCAGAACTGGACATGGTTTTCCAGTTGTGGACTGACCAAGGCAGAATAGAGTGGTTGTCAGCGAAGCTCAGGTGCTGACAGGAGGAGAAGAAGCAGGCACAGGGAGAGGACAGTTAACAGCAGAAAGCAGAGAGGAGGGGGAGAGCAGCTGTAATCTGAGCTCTGACCAAAGAGACAGACAACTGTGTGAGAACTCCGATATAATAATAATAATAATAATTTATTATTTATATCCCGCCCATCTGGCCAGGTCTCCCCGGCCACTCTAGGCGGCTTCCAGCATACATTAAAATACATACACGATAGTGGGCAAGATGTTGGAATGCAGGAAATATGCTCTGCCAAATGTTGTAGGATTTCAGAAGTGGCAGAGACGTGTGAAAGATACCGGTGGGGGTTTCCGTGTTGGGGAAGGGGGAGGAGCTCAGTCCGAGCAACTCCATCTTCTGGGGAGGACGATGAGTAGAGGAGCTCCATCTTAGTTTGTTTTAGCAATAAATCTGAAATAATTAACAGCCAGAGTCGTCTCGCATTTGTGGGAGAAACCAAGCCATAACAGTGGTGCTATTACTCCCCTTGATCTGGACACTATACTTCTGTTGATGCATCCTAGAATAGCATTCAGGTTTTTTTGCTGCTGCATCACACTGTTGACTCATGTTAAGCTTGTGGTCCAGCCAGCTTTGGCTGTCACTAACACGGGTGGCGCTGTGGTCTAAACCACAGAGCCTAGGGCTTGCTGATCAGAAGGTCGGCGGTTTGAATCCCCACAACGGGGTGAGCTCCCGTTGCTCAGTCCCAGCTCCTGCCAACCTAGCAGTTCGAAAGCACATCAAAGTGCAAGTAGATAAATAGGTACTGCTCCGGCAGGAAGGTAAACGGTGTTTCCGTGCGCTGCTCTGGTTCGCCAGAAGCGGCTTAGTCATGCTGGCCACATGACCCGGAAGCTGTACGACAGCTCCCTCGGCTACTAAAGCGAGATGAGCACCACAACCCCAGAGTCGTCCGCAACTGTACCTAACGGTAAGGGGTCCCTTTACCTTTACCTAACCTAGCAGGACTTAGGAAGTGATAAATCCTCCCCTGCAGATGCCCCACCCTGCCTTGTGACTTCCATCAGATGGTCTGCCCAGCACAATTACCCCAGAAAATTTAGAAAAGAGTTCTGGATTATTAATGACAGCTGGGCGTGCCTAAAAGACACTGAAAAGTATTGCATGTGACATTGATTGATAAACTGAAATGGCAGAAAATGTGTGTTAATGCTGTTGTAGGTCTAAGGGGACATTGATGGCCTGGTATTCGCAAGAGACTGGTCTTCATCAAGGAGGAGATGCATGTAAGGTGTGGTGGGTCTGTTTTTCTCAATTTCTGATTTTTCCAGGCTTAAGCTAAATTTGCAGCATTTCCATATTGGTCTGAATTTTTTACAGTTGTTGTTGTTGTTGTTGTTGTTTTAAAACAGCCCTTGTGGAAATTTTTTCAGCATTTGGGGCAAATTTATTTCAATATACTTTTGGTGTGTGTAATTTTTTTATGCTAATAATTACTATAATTATAATTGACTTTTTAAATGCTATGTTTGCTAATGCACATATTTTATCCACACATTCCCCTAATTATCTGCATTTCCCCCTAATGTACACATTGTTGGCTGCACTGCAAAATTAATAGAAGTGTGATTTTCTCAGAATTTCTAAAATGAGAACCAAAGCGGATTTCTCGGCCATCCATACATGCATGTGAACAGAAAATACAATAAACGGTATGTTCACAGACAGAAACAGCAAAAATCTTTCCCACTGTTCCAAGTGTATCAGCACATGCAGGAAAACATACGAAGGAAACAAGCAAGCCCTCTATCTATTCCTATGCAGTGACCACTTAGTCACAAGCTGTAATCCAGTGATAGTTACAGGTAGGTAGCCGTGTTGGTCTGACATAGTCAAGACAAAAGACTCGAAAGAGAAGTTGCTGAATTGCAACTTATTACCAAACTTAAAACCATGGAGAGACCTGGTCTGAATAGAGACATTGGATTCTTATCTCATTATACATGATAAAGCTATTTTTAACCTTCTCACCCCTTGCTTTTTCCTGTAAGACCAATTGCAGTCGTTAACAGTCGTCAACAGGTTTACCTCACCTATCAGCCAACCACCCATTCCCACCACCCTTCTGAGTAATACCCCTCCCCACCCTCTCACTATATATAAGGGTCTGGTGACTTCTGTTTCAGTGTATCTGAAGAAGTGTGCATGCACACGAAAGCTCATACCAAGAACAAACTTACCGGTAGTTGGTCTCTAAGGTGCTACTGGAAGGAATTTTTTTATTTTGTAATCCAGTGAGTTTTCTTTACATTGCCTGTCTCATCCCCTGCCCAGAGACACCCATCACCAAACCCACACTTTACTTACTACAATAACACTTATTGTGCATGAAATTATTATTATTATTATTATTATTATTATTATTATTATTATGCCCCAGCCATCTGGCTGGGGCTTCCAGCACATATAAAAACATAATAAAACATCAACCATTAAAAACTCCCCGATACAGGGCTGCCTTCAGATGTCTTCTAAAAGTTGTGTAGTTCTTTATCTCCTTGACACCTGATGGGAGGGCATTCCACAGAGAGGGCACCACTGCCAAGAAGGCCCTCTACCTGGTTCCCTGTAGCAAACCCATTATGAACTTTAGCATCATTAGGTGTTCTTATGTGTGAACAAGTCCTAACATGCCACCAAAAATCAACCCCAGGACAACTCACAGGGTTAGCAAGGGTATGGAAATCAAGTGAGAATATATTGAAATCTGTCTCTAGGCTAGAGTGGGAAAGAAGCACAAACAATAAATTTGGAAGCTGTCGTGCAACTGATGCCAGTTTATAGTTGGCACCCTTTGGTTTTCCTGGTAGCGTTCAGGTTACGCAACGTAGCCACCCACAGAACCTGTGCAGACTTGAGGAACACAGGATCAATCTTTGCGGAGACTTCAGCATCTATGCCAGTGATGGCTAACCTTGACACTCCAGATGTTTTGGAACTACAACTCCCATCATCCCTAGCTAACAGGACCAGTGGTCAGGGATGATGGGAATTGTAGTTCCAAAACATCTGGAGTGTCAAGGTTAGCCATCACTGATCTATGCCTTGGTTAGGGTGCACTGGAACTGGTTGGGGTGTAAGGCAGGAGGCCAACAGTAGGTGGAGCCAGAGCCAATGACAGGCAGAGCTACCTAACTCTAGCTTTGCCCCCATCCTCCTCCTTCTCCCTCAGCAACACTGAGACTTAAGAAGAAAGATGGAGGCAGGCTGAGGGCAGGCTGGGGTTGGTGGGGCAGTGCCCGACGTGCCTCAATGGACCAGCCTCTGCTGCATCTATCCAAGAATGGTAGACCCCATGCCTGCCACTGTCATGGATTAGCTGGATGCAGAGGAATCGGGGAACTCCCAAGGGAGCCCCTAGCAGAGGAAAGCTCAGATCAGGGATTGGTGGTGGGACAATGGTGAATGGTCAGAGGGAGAAGAGGGAGAAGACTGGGAAGAGGAGGTGTCAGAAGCTGAAGAGGTCACAGGGTTTCCTGAGCAGGATGAGGCTGTGGCAGAGGCCAGGCCAGACTCTGAGGCAGGAGAGGAGGAGGGTCAAGGGACAGGGAAGTGGCAGGCTGTGGAAGAATCTAGGGGCAGGGGTCAGCAACCTTTTTCCGTCGTGGGCCGGTCCACCATCCCTCAGACCATGTGGTGGGCCGGACAATATTTTCTTTTGGGGGGGGAATGAACAAATTCCTATGCCCCACAAATAACCCAGAGATGCATTTTAAACAAAAGCACGCATTCTACTCATGTAAAAACACCAGGCAGGCCCCACAAATAACCCAGAGATGCATTTTATATAAAAGGGCACATTCTACTCATGTAAAAGCATGCTGATTCCCGGACTGTCCGTGGGCCGGATTGAGAAGGCGATTGGGCCGCATCTGGCCCACGGGCCTTAGGTTGCCTACCCCTGATCTAGGGAGTCTTACCCTCCTGCGGCAATCAGCTCCCCTCACCCTGGGTCTCCCAAGGGAGCCAGTGTGGTGTAGTGGTTAAGAGCGGTAGACTCGTAATCTGGGGAACCGGGTTCGCGTCTCCACTCCTCCACATGCAGCTGCTGGGTGACCTAGGGCTAGTCACACTTCTCTGAAGTCTCTCAGCCCCACTCACCTCACAGAGTGCTTGTTGTGGGGGAGGAAGGGAAAGGAGAATGTGAGCCACTTTGAGACTCCTTCGGGTAGTGATAAAGCGGGATATCAAATCCAAACTCTTCTTCTTCTTCCCAGAACGAAAAGAGGAATGAAGACAGCAGAGCAGCAAGAGGCAAGACAGCAAAGTCTTAGGCTGCTGAGGAAGGAACCTGGGGAGGAGCCTTAGAGAGCAGAGGGAAGGCAGGGACCTTCCATCCTTGCAACTGCTTCATTGGGGCCAGACCTATTGAAAGGGGTTGTTGTGACCACTAGGATGGAGCTGTTTTGTTTATCTGAATAAAGGGTTAACTTCACTGACAGTGGGTGTTTTATTGCTGACCTGCTCCTGACTCCGGCTCCTGACACTAACTTTCTTGCTCCATACGGCCACGTGCCCTGCAGGGAGTGTGCGCTATTCAAAGGCCAATTTATCTCACATCAGTTGGGTCAGATCTGTAGCAAGAAAGATTTCACAACTGTGTGGCAGCCATGAGCTGCTCTTTCACATCCGCCCAGACACACAAAATCAACTGTAAGATGCAAAACAGTGTGCTTGAGTCACAGTGCACCTGAAGCGGGAAAACTGATGATTAAGAGACATAATCAGCCTTCCTTGACCTGGTATTCTCCAGATCTTTTGGACAACTGCTATATATTTAATGTGCATTTATGGAGAAATGCATAGTTTAGGGGGGAATGCTCTGAAAGTACTCAAAAATTCAGGTTAAAAAAAATTCTTTATTGTTACATTTATAGCCCATCTTTCCTCCAAGAAGCTATGGTGTACATATAAATAAATAAAAAATTGCCCACTAGCACCTTAGAGACCAACTAAGTTCGTTCTGGGTATAAGCTTTCGTGTGCATGCATACTTCTTCAGATGCCAAATGCATGCACACGAAAGCTTATACCCAGAACAAACTTTGTTGTTCTTTAGTCGTTTAGTCGTGTCCAACTCTTCCTGACCCCATGGACCAGAGCACGCCAGGCACTCCTGTCTTCCACTGCCTCCCGCCATTTGGTCAACAATCTTGTCCAACCATCTCGTCCTCTGTCGTCCCCTTCTCCTTGTGCCCTCCATCTTTCCCAACATCAGGGTCTTTTCCAGGGAGTCTTCTCTTCTCATGAGGTGGCCAAAGTACTGGAGCCTCACCTTCAGGATCTGTCCTTCCAGTGAGCACTCAGGGCTGATTTCTTTAAGAATGGATAGGTTTGATCTTGCAGTCCATGGGACTCTCAAGAGTCTCCTCCAGCACCATAATTCAAAAGCATCAATTCTTCGGCGATCAGCCTTCTTTATGGTCCAGCTCTCATTTCCATACATTACTACTGGGAAAACAATAGCTTTAACTCTACGGACCTTTGTCAGCAAGGTTGGCGTCTCTGCTTTTTAAGATGCTGAGAATGAACTTAGTTGGTAACAAAAATGTCCAGTAGCAGCTTAGAGACCAACTAAGAACGAACTTAGTTGGTCTCTAAGGTGCTACTGGATAATTTTATTTATTTATTTTGACTGTGTTAGACCAACACGGCTACCTACCTGAATCTAGAATTATGGTGTACATAGTTCTCCTCCTCCCCATTTTATTCTCATAACAACCCTGTGAGATAGGTTAGGGCTAAGAGATTGAAACTGGCCCAAGGTTGCCCAGTGAGCACCATGGATGAGTAAACCCTGCTCTCCCGGGTCTCTAACCACTGCACCACACTAGTTCCTTTAGGGAAAGAATGTGTACAAAATGCAAAGCATGCACTATCGTTTGCTAGACATCAGTGCTAGCCTTTTTTGCTCACGCCTCCTAAAAGCAAGCCTTCACAGCCAGTTCTCTCAAAAGCTGGTGTGGGCTTTGGTTAAATCTCCCTGGGGAAGGGTGTTCCAGAGCTGTGGGGCAGCCACAGCAGACACATCTCCCTCCCCTTCCATGCGCCTGAAATGTTCTATCATGGCACGCTAATAGCGCACTTGACCCCATTTGCACGGCTGAATTCATCCTGAGCGTGTCCACATTAGGTAGTGTAAAGTAAGCGCTATGAACAGGCAAAAAGACTTGAGCTGAAAATCCTGCAGCCCCAAAGAAACATTAACTGCTTGGGTAGACTTCCCCCCCCCCTCCCTCCGCATCAGCTGTCATTCCCAGCAGTTAAGGATAATGTAGGATGTCTGGGAGAAGCCTTTAATGCACAAAACAGTCTTCGACTCAAGGTGACCTTGCGGTTTGTATTAACACTTTGATCACCTTCCTGACTACCATGTGTGACATGATTCCATTACCATGTGTAAGATCTTTGCGTTTGGGCCCCAATTTGTGCTTCTTCGACATTTCTGAAGTAATTTATATTGAAAGGTAGTCCGTGTGTGTGTGTGTGTGTGTGTGTGTGTGTGTGTGTGTGTGTGTGTTTTAAGCTGTATTAATTCAATTTATAGCTCAGGCTTCTTTGGGTATATCTCCACTCCCTCACCCCTAGGTCTTCTGCTAGGTTTCGGTGGCAGAATGTCTACTTTGATGAGTTATTAGCAATGTTTTATTGCTTTAGAAATAATAACGATCAGCCCAATAGGCAATATGGATTCAGCAGGCATTGTTTATCCTGCTACCTCTGCATTTCCAGAACGCCTGTCAAATCCTCAGCCCAGTTACTCATGGCACCAGTGGCAGAAGGTGGAGGGGCAGGCACATTGGACCGGATCCCAGTGCACCGGCGTCAGGCTGGCATAGAGATCAGGCCCAATGCCAGATCCTGCCTGCTGCTAGAGCAGCTCAGGATCTGGCAGAGGAGAAGAAAAGCCTTGTGCCGCTGTTTTAGCTTGCAAATCCCCCCAAACGCAAAAGTGTTGAGCGAATGTTTTATTTTGTAAGGAGAGAATACCATACATTTGTGCACCCCCACCTACATGTTCCTACCACGTGCCCTGCGCCATCCACTGCTGGCAGAGAAGCGGCCCCTCCATCGCTGCTGATTTTGTTTTTTTAAAAAAAACAATAATTTTTATTGGGTTTTCCATACATAAAATTTCAACATAAATCACATACAATAAAATCACATACAAACAACATTAAACAATTAAACACAGAAATCTCTAATTTTCCCTGCTTCTTTCCTTATCATCTTTGTTTGACTTCCTCCTACTACGTTTCATTGTAGTACATCTGTAGCAATTTCTTCTCATCGTTTACCATCATACTTAACAAATGTTATTTTTCTATCTAACTTAAAAACTTTATATTTCCTTACTCATGTTACTATCTTAACTTATCTTAATCATATATCATAAATTTACTTAATTAATCTTATTTCTATTCTGTAAACTACCACTTCTTCCAGCTTTTTTTCTATCTTTAGATCTTACAATAGTTCTTAATATATTCCTTAAATTTCTTCCATTCTTTTTCCACCGCCTCTTCCCTCTGGTCGCGGAGTCTCGCTGTCAGCTCGGCAAGTTCCATATAGTCCATCATTTTCATCTGCCATTCTTCTATGGTTGGTAAGTCCTTTGTTTTCCAGTATTTTGCAATCAAAATCCTTGCTGCTGTTGTGGCATACATAAAAAAGGTGTGATCTTCCTTAGGAATTTCTTGGTTGACCATTCCAAGTAAGAAGGCCTCTGGTTTCTTGGTAAAAGTGTTTTTCAACACTCTTTTAATTTCATTATATATCATTTCCCAAAAGGCCTTCATCTTTGGGCAGGTCCACCACATATGATAAAACGTTCCTTCAACATTCTCACACTTCCAACATTTATTATCCTGCAAATGATAGATTTTGGCAAGTTTGACTGGGGTCAGATACCACCTGTATATCATTTTCATAATGTTCTCTCTTAACATGCTACATGCAGTAAATTTTATTCCTTTCCTCCATAGTCTCTCCATCGCTGCTGATTTTGGGCAAGATTGCCCTGATTTGGGGTGAGATCTTACCCCAAATGGCCTTAATCTTGCCCCAAATGGCAGCGGTGCTTCTCTGTCACTGACCCGTGGTTGTGCCGCCAGGGGGCTTGTGCCCCCTGAAGCAGTGGTCTCACCTGCCTCATGGCTGGGCAGACTCTCTGTGTGTGTTCTAAATTGCTTACCATTTATTATCTGGTGAAATAGCTCCATTAGATGTCTGTAGCAGAATGGGCTCCGGTTGTTATTCCTGAAGGAGTGATGGGGGGCAGTTTATATGTCACGGAGTGATAGGGAATAACAACTCTCTCATTTGGTTCAGGAAATTAAAGGTGGTGCTTAGAAACATGATGTCCTGTTTTCAGAACAGATGATGCATATGCTCCTAGGAGAAGATAAGACCTCCTAGTGTCAGGGAAACGCAAACAGCAGGTCTGTAATTACAAACACGTCAGATAAGATGTCAGCCAGTGACAGGAAGAATGTGCTGAAAAGCTGATGGGAGAGTCTCCCTTGGACATCACAGCAAAGGTGGGTTAGGAGCTGCAGGTGGGTCACCACCTCCCGCCCCAGCCTGTCAACGTCCTGAGGCCATCATCTAAGACAGAGGTGGGGAACCTGAAGCCCTCCAGATATTGCTGAGCTACAGATTCCACCCTACTTCACCACTAGCGAGCTGAGGTCAATAGAACTTGAAGCTCAGCAGCATCTGAAGAGCCACAGATTCGCCACCTGATCAAAGCCCTTGCCTTGGAAGCCATCATAAATAGTTGGCTGTCAGACACAGGGTCTACATAGTGTGGCCTCCAGGATTTGGCATTTTCCTCTGCACAGATGCTCATTTAGCATATCCTTTCAGGGCAAAGACAAAGAAGTTATATTTGGGTTGGGAAAGGAGCGGTGTTGTCATTGTTAAATAGCCTGCATATAGTTGTCCAGAAGAAACTTCTACTGCATTCAAGGTGCCTACTCCCAAGTAAGCATATATACCCCCCCCCCCAGGAGCCAGTAAAGACTTTTCGAAGAACATGCAGTGAGATTATCCTCATTATTTGATGTATTGAATTTTTATGTTTTCAAGTCTAGTTTTGTTAGCAGCCTTGGGTGCCAATCTGAAGTCATTTTCAGACAATGTTTCATGTGTTTACTGAATCTTGGTGTTTGGGTGGATGTGCGTCCAATTTCTGCCTGCTTGGCTGAAGGTTAGAAAGGGGACTACTTGTAATCCATAGTGACTGGTAACATTTTGACTTCGTAGGGCTGCCGTTTTCCGCCTTGCTGCTCTCACCGCAATAGGTCTTGTACAGCACTTATTTAGGAAAGTGTGTCATTGCATAGGTTCTGGATGCTATTGTCTCATCCTCTCTATAAAAAATTAATTCTCAGTTATTCTCTGTGAACAGCTTCCATGTTACAGTTTTCAGACAGCATTGGCTCTACTCCCCTTATTTAGAAATTAAGCCACACCACATGACGTAAGTTTTGAATTCATGTATTGTCTATGCCTACACTTCTGTTGCCAAAAAAACTAAGCACACAAAGGCTTTTAAAACGCAAGGAAAACTTGCTTCCAGTTGCCTGCAGTTTTCCTCCCCTCAATTCCTCAATTCGCTCATTATCCAAAAGACGTTTTTTTGCTAAATTAAAAGAACAAAGTATTCCAACCTATAGACAACAAACAATTGTTTCCAGATCAGAGCACATCAGAACATATTTGCAATGCATCAAGGCTCACGTTTTAAAGTGTCCAGTGTGCTTAGTTATTTCTATGCCCCTGGCATGGTCTGTCCCCCACCAATAGGAAAATAGGGTGTGAATACCTCGACCAATAAGTGCAGGCCCCATCATGGTGGTGATGGTTCATGATGGGCTTCCTTCTACCCACCAGCGTAACCAATGAGCTCCTCAGAAGTCTGGGGCATGCCTCTGAACCAAGGTATATGAGAGCAGGCTCCAAGGCACTTGTCTCATGTCACCTCAAACTGTTGCCTATGGCAACCGACTCCGACCCTTGTAGTTTACTGAAACATCACAGGTTTTGTATACTGCTCCACAATACAGTACACTGCCCTAGTGTGGTGTAGTGGTTAAGAGCGGTAGTCTCGTAATCTGGTGAACCAGGTTCGTGTCTCCCCTCCTCCACATGCAGCTGCTGGGTGACCTTGGGCTAGTCACACTTCTCTGAAGTCTCCCAGCCCCACTCACCTCACAGAGTGTTTGTTGTGGGGCAGGAAGGGAAAGGAGAATGTTAACCCCTTTGAGACTCCTTAGGATAGTGATAAAGCAGGATATCAAATCCAAACTCTTCTTCTTCTTTTTCTTCCTGTAGTGTCAGGAATGAAGTGGAAGTTGAATGAGCCTGTCACTTTTTGGATGTTCTTCTATAGCCTTATCCTCCATGAATTTGCCTTAATTCTCTTTTAAAGCCATCCAAGTTGGTGGTCATCACCAGAGCCGGACCACGCATGAGACAAGATGAGGCCTTTTCTCATGCAGCAGGGTCCACAGGGACAGCAGATCCCAATGTTGATTTTTCTTTTCTTTTTTCCCTTGTTCCTGATGCAGAGATTCACTCACCCCTTCTTCCCTGGCTGGGGGGGGGGGCGGTAAGGAAGGTGCCATTTTCTGATGCTGAAATGTTTTGGGCCGGTCCTAGCTATGTGTTGTGTGAAGAAGTATTTTTGTTTGACCTGCTACGAATCTTCCGGCATTAAGCGTCAGTCTCCTCCTCCTTCTTAAGAACTGCAGTTTGGTAGCTTTCCTGGAGGGTGGCTAGCAAGGGATTCCAGAGCTGGGGGGCCACCATGGAAAAGGCCCTCTCCCTTGTTCCTGTCAATTGCAGCGCATGGTGTGAGGAGCTGAATTAGCCTAGCAAAATCTTCACGCATTCTTTGCCTCCACATGAATCTAAGGGGAGAAGGGTGTTGTTGTTTCCTAATTGCCTTTGTTTTTGTTGTTAAAGACCTCATTAGTTTCTTACCCATTTGTTTAAATCACATTCCATTCATTATGCATTCATTAAAGTCACACTCATTTCGCTACTCATATATATTTCCATATCTACTTTTTGATGTTTTCCCTCTTGTAACATTTTCTTGGGTTGGCGTCTGCGCCAGCACAGATTTCGGCTCCCCAGACATCCAGGACACTGTGCCTGCTGGTGGCTGTGCTGCCATTTTTTGTAGTGGTCACCATGTCTTGCCCACCTCCACCCCCAGAATGGCCCAGAGCAATGCACTGCCCAGGGCATGTGGGAAAACAAAGCAACAGCCACAAGGAGGCAGCCTTTGAAAGAACCTCTGCTGCTACCAGATGTGGTCAACCCCATCAGAACCAAATGAGGGGCAAATGGGCAGTGGAGGCTGGTCTGGTAGGGCAAATGGGGAAGCTGAGCCTGCCCTCAGCCAGTTCCCATCATAGATTGGTTAGATGCAGAAGAATGGTGGATGGAACTGTTGTGTATTGATTCAGAATGTTATCATATCTGCATTACTATTGTCTGTAATCACATTAGGGTAAAGTAACTGCCTTCCTGTCCCAGAAGGAACAGTTACTATTGGTGCATTCAAGTTGCTGCATTTGGATCCTCAGTCTTATTGGTTCCCACCAAAAAGCAGCTGTGTGATTGCTTGAGATTGTTCCCTCCAAAATGTATCTTTTCCTAGTCAGTCCTCTGTCCCTATAAATGTAGCTTCCCTACCCTCAGTTCCCTCAGTCTTGTTTGCCTGAATAAAGAGTTGTTACATGAAGAAGCTGTCTCCTGCCTGCTATGTCAGAGAGCTGAAATCACTTGCTGAAATCATTAACCCATGCTACAACAGGAACCATCTGGGGAACCCCTGAGAGAAGAAGGCTCAGAGGGAGAAGACTGGGAAGCAGAGATGTCAAAAGCTGAAGAGCTTAGTGAGCTGGGAGAGTACTGTGGCAGAGAGAAGTCCAGAATCAGAGGCAGAGGCAGAAGCCGGAGAGGAGGGAGGCCAAGAGACAGAGATTAGTCAGGCTGGTGAAGAAGCCAGACTGTTTCCTGCTCCTGCCATGGCCAGCTCCCTTCCCTCCTGGTCTCCCAGAACCAGAAGAGGCATGCCAAGGGCAGAGGAGAGGTTAGCTTCACATAGGCACAGTCTCAGATTGCTTGGGGGGAAAACCCTAGAGAAGAGGGGACTTAGGCAACTGTGAGGAGGTGGAGACCTTCTGTCTCAGCAACTGCTGGGACCTGCTGGAAATGAGTTGTTGTGCTCATTATGCCTGACACTCTTGTGCAGATCCTGTTTTTGCTAATAAAGAATTATCTCCAACTTGCTCTGTGTAATTTACTGCTGGCTCGCTCCTGTCACTTGCCTACCTCCTTACTTACAACCACATTGCCTCTCAGCTTCCTCTTCCTTAGGCTCAGTATTGCCCATATAGAACTTAGCAGGGAGGAAAAGGAGGTTGGGGACAAAGGTAGAATTAGTTTGCTCCACCTGTTGCTGGCTCTGGCACCACCTACTGTTGAGCTTCCACCATACCAGGTCCAATGGGTACCAGCCACCACTGCAAATGCATTTGAATGGGGTTGTGGGAATGAACCCCAGTCGGACCCACTCATTACTGATGGCAGTCATTCAGGGAGCAAATGAAAATTGAACCAAATGAAGCTCACGCAGTTCGATTTTTTTAATTCTTTGCTAAACAAATGCCAAGTCCTATATTAATCTCCCTTTACTGAGCTCTAAGAGAGGAGCCTGGAGCCAGAAATGTTGTGGTGATAAGACCTAAGAGAACAAGGAATCGTTGCAGAACAGGGAGAATATCAATAAACCACATATGCAGAAACTTATTTACAGAACAAAGCCTATACATGCTTAATCAGATGTGAGCTCCACTGTTTTCAACAGGTCTTACCATCTAGGCTACATTCCCACAGCAGTTTATTCCATTTCCCCAACATTTCTCTAATTTCCACACTATATTTGAGCTTACACATGACCTAATAGCCACTTCCAGAAAACTAATGGAACATAGTGCATGTCTAGCACTTGTTTCTGAGTTATTTGATTACAGATAAAATCCATTCGCATCACCCTTAAGCCACAACATTTCAGGAGTAAAATGATGGGCTTTGGGGTGTTATAGTAGCATGCAGTTCTTTCCTGCTGTTTCTTTGGAGGAACAGAAGCATGGGAGAGCAGCAACACTGTCCAATAACATCATCATTTTTTTTATTTGTATGCCGCCTTTCCACAGTTAAAATAATGCTCAAGGTGGCTTACAATATGAAAAGATTTACATAATTACAAATATAGCAAAATAAGTCATAAAAATAAATAAAACACATTAAAAACTACATAACCAAACTGAACAATTTCCACATAAAGATAAAGACACAAAAAGTTAATTTCAACAACAACAACAGCAGCAGAAGAAGAGTTTGGATTTGATATCCCGCTTTATCACTACCCGAAGGAGTCTCAAAGCGGCTAACATTCTCCTTTCCCTTCCTCCCCCACAACAAACACTCTGTGAGGTGAGTGGGGCTGAGAGACTTCAGAGAAGTGTGACTAGCCCAAGGTCACCCAGCAGCTGCATGTGGAGGAGTGGAGACGCGAACCCGGTTCACCAGATTACGAGTCTACCGCTCTTAACCACTACACCACACTGGCTCATTGTGCACATTGACATTTCCTGGGACTCAATAAATAATGCAGGCAGTAGAGCAGACCATGGGAGCAGCCATCTCTCCCCCACCCCCCTGCCCTCCATGAATACCTCTGGGAGCAACCCTAAATCATAATTGTTCCCAGGGGCATCTTGTTCCCAGGACCATGACAAGCCTGGTCAGAGTGGCCAAGCCTTCCAAATTAAGGATAAAGAGCCAGGTAAAAAGGAAAGCTTTGCCCTGGAGCTTAAGAATACAGTAGATAAGGATGGTGCCAGGACTGGAGAGCATTCCACAAGCAGGGATCCACCATTGAAAGGGCTGTTGGCAGAGCTTCAAAACCACAGTACTACCCCCCCCCCAATGATGCACTTAGTTCATTGCAATTGTATGCTTCCAAGTTCCAACACTTTCCACTGAATATGACTGAAATACACTTCAATGTGGAAAGAAAGGAATTCCAGGGGTCAGTTGGAACCAACACTGCATATTCTCCAAATAAAATAAACAAGGAGGTGAGATGTGACAGTCCCAACCACAGACCAGCATTTCAATGGCTGTTGTTGCTGCCTCAACAAAGCTTTTCCGCCATGCAAACTATCCTGAGAGGAGTTGCATTTGTTTTGCATTAGCCCCCATCCCTGGAAGGAACGCACTTGATTGCTACAGACAAATTATCTACAATGTGTAAGGCCCAGTGTTGCACTTCTCTTTTCTTTTCAAGAAATGTCAGCGCTAAATAGTTCCAGCTCTTATAATTAGTGGCAACTAATTCCCATCGGCTAATTGCTGTTTCCATGTGTTTTAGATCAGTGATTCATCAGCCATAAATCCCACGGCGCAAATATTGTGGTTCTGCTTTGAGATAGCCCTAGCATCAAACAGCATCTTGTAGCATTTTCTACTGGTAGATGGGAAGCCTCAGCTAGAACGCGACACAAGTCAGCTGGGAAATACAAAGCAGATCTGTTTTAAAGGGGCAAGCTGAAGAGCTGGCCATTAGGAACATAGGAAAAGCTCTGTGGGGTGAAGCAAAGGGGTCTATCTAGGCAAGCATTGGAAGTCCACAAGAGACCACTTGGAAGCTAACCACAGCACTGGCATGAACAGATTTCCATTTTATTTGTCCCCAGCTTCTGTTCTTGCCTCAACTTTGAGCAGGATTGGGGAATCTATAGCTTTTCTGATATTATTGGACTCCAACTCCTGACTATTGGGCATCCCAGTTGGGGCTGCTGGGAGTTGGAGTCCATGTGTCCTACTTTACAGTCCTCTATTTGGGACTTTTAAGTTTAGAGAAAAGATGAGTAAGAGTTTATAATGATGAAAGTTTATGAAATTATACACGGCATGGAGAAAGCGTCTGCAGGCAAATCACTCATTTGCTCTTTCCATTTCTCTGCCTGTGCTGGGAGACCAGGGGTGGGGAGCTGGCTCACAGCAGGAGGGGGGACTCCCTGGACTCTTCAGCAGGCGTCTCCTGGGCCCCCTCCTCTCCAGCCTCTGAACTGCTCTCTGCCCCAGCTTTTTCCTGCTCACTAAACCCTGTGGCCTCTTCAGCTTCTGACAGCTCCTCCTTCTAGTCTTCTTCCTCTGACCACTCACCATTGTCCTACCACTTCCAGCCAGGCTCTGAACCTTCTTCCCTTGGAAGTTTCCCAGCTGGTTCCACCCACTCCTCCTCTGCGTCCAGCCAGTCCATGACATCTCTCTCTCTCTGGTATAGATAGATGATAGATAGATAGATGATAGATAGATAGATACGGTAGATGATAGATAGATAGAGATAGATAGATAGATAGATAGGTAGATAGATAGATGATAGATAGATAGATAGATAGATAGATAGATAGATAGATAGATAGATAGATACGGTAGATGATAGATAGATAGATACGGTAGATGATAGATAGATAGATAGATAGATAGATAGATAGATAGATAGATAGATAGATAGATAGATAGATGAGTCCTGATAGGGTTGCCATATGTCCTCTTTCCCCCGGACACCTCCTCTTATTCATGGGAATGTAAAATGAGAGCCGTCATAGCGATCCATAGTTTATAATGATGGATAAAGGTAAAGGTACCCCTGACCGTTAGGTCCAGTCGCGGGCGACTCTGGGGTTGCGGTGCTCATCTCGCTCTACAGGCCGAGGGAGCCGGCGTTTGTCCGCAGACAGCTTCTGGGTCATGTGGCCAGCATGACTAAGCCGCTTCTGGAGAACCAGAACAGCACACAGAAACACCGTTTACCTTCCCACCGGAGCGGTATCTATTTCTCTACTTGCACTTTGACGTGCTTTCGAACTGCTAGGTGGGCAGGAGCTGGGACCAAGCAACGGGAGCTCACACCGTCACGGGGATTCGAACCGCCGACCTTCTGATCGGCAAGCCCTAGGCTCTGTGGTTTAACCCACAGCGCCACCCACGTCCCATAGTTAAAAGTAGAAGTCGGCAAATGTATCCTCTTCTTTGCACTTCAAGATATGGCAACTCTACGTGGACTAGTCTGGTTTTCTGATGTGCAGTTTCATAGCAGACCCCATCAAGAGATCCCTGAATGTTATTTGTTATTGCAAGAAGAAAAAATCTAAATTGGGTATCTTAGCTTTAGATGTCTTTAAAGCCTTTGATTGTACAGAAAATACATTTATGTTGCAAGTAATTTCAAATATGAGTCTTGGATTAAAAATAACTCATGCCATTTAACTTATTTACAAGCCTTCCTTTATTAGGATAGATTGTTATGATTCTAAATTTATAAGGATTTCTAGAGGTACAAAGAGGGATGCTGTCTCCACCTGGCTATTTGTCCCTGCTTTGGAACCTTTGGCAGTGGTGTTAAGAGGTAACATTAATATCAAAGGACCTATTATAAAAGGGAAAGAACTTCCAATTAATTTATTTGTGGGTGGTATAGTAATTATGCTGTCTGACTCATTAGTTGCAGCTCGTCATTTAAAACAAGAATTGGAAAGTATCACAAAGTGGCTGGTTTACTAATTAATTATAGTAAATTTAATACCATGTTTTACAACATCCCACCCTAAAACAGAAAATATCATAAAACAAGAATTAAAAAAGCCAATTGGTCCAAAACAATTCCAGTACTTAAGAGTTAATATACCCAAAAATCTAAACAAACTTTATCTAACCAATTTTATTCTCCCTTATAAAGAATATTTATAAAATACATTTAAAATATGCTACTATTTAGAGTTCTTAGTAACTTTTCAGCATGAAGTGAGAATAGTATAAGACCTTGAGGACAATATTCTGATATGTATAAATAAGGCTTTTAAAATGTTACTAACTGCCCTGCAAAACAAATAATTCCCGCCCCGCCCCCCAGGGAATGTGAACAAAACTCCCTAAATCTGTAATCTTTCTGTTTCTCTCTGTATGCTTAATTTTCATTTTCATCCACTTGTATTATTTCTCTTTGTATCTTTATTTTTGTATGTCATTGAAGTACATGCTCTTGTTTAAATAAAAAAAACCATTTAAAAAAATAGTATAAGTGATTTGGCTCCAAGGGGAAGATTGATTGATTGATTGATTTTGAATACAAGTTTATTAAATTTGTATTCCACCCTATACCCACAGTATCTGTTTGGTATAAAATTACCCACCATGCAATGTTGGGTAACTTTATTCCCAGCAGCCATTGCATATGGGAGCCCAATTGCTCCTTTTCAAGAGTAGCAGTCAAGGATGGAACACAGGTGTAAGTGACTTAGAGCTTCCCTCTCTCTCTCTCTCTCTCTCCCTCCCTCCCTCCCTCCCTCCCTCTCCCTCTCCCTCTCCCGTTCAAGAATACCGATACTGGATGAATTGATCAGATAGGCCTTGAAGTTGCCCATTAACAATGAGCACCTGCATAGCAGACTGCGCAGGTACATAGAAGAAGAAGAGTTTGGATTTGATATCCTGCTTTATCACTACCTGAAGGAGTCTCAAGGGGGCCAACAATCTCCTTTCCCTTCCTCCCCCACAACAAACACTCTGTGAGGTGAGTGGGGCTGAGAGACTTCAGAGAAGTGTGACTAGCCCAAGGTCACCCAGCAGCTGCATGTGGAGGAGCGGAGACGCGAACCCGGTTCCCCAGATTATGAGTCTACTGCTCTTAACCACTACACCACACTGGCTCTCGAGGTCACCTAATGGACCCTGTCAGTGAAAGTCCTGCACAAGGGCTTCCACTTCCACTTGTGCCACATGGCTTCCCCCCACCCTGGAAGGTCCAGAACAACACAGGGGGCAGAGGAAGGAGATAGTTCCTTCTAATAAGCTGTGATCTGCTTGCATAGATGGAACATTTGTAATAGCTCAACACTGAATTCAGCCCCTGTTCACAACCTTCCCCACTGTGCTCAGCTGTACTGTATTTCTATTTAAATTACAGCAATCATTTCTAAATTTGCACCTATACGTTTATAAATAAATAAAAAAAGGCATATGCAATTTCCCCATAAATCTGTTTCCTCTTTTGTCCCTCTTTTGGGTGATTCACTCCTATAAGTGGCTAACCTCCTACAGGCTCAAAACAGGGGAGCGTTTAGTCCATCATCCTGCCTCCTAAGAGCTGCCAATCAGATGCTTCCAGGAAGCCCACAAGCAGGGCCTGAAGGCAGTGGCCCCCTCCCATTGTCACCACTTCCAACAAGTGGTACTCAGGAGTATACTGCCGTTGAGCAGTGAGATTCATTTCTATTTTAGTTGTAGTAATTCTTTCTAAATTTGCACCTATAAATTAGAGTTGAGTTGGCATCCGTCTGTCTTGGGAGACAATGGAGGAGCATGAAGTCAAATTGTTGGAAGGTGTAGAGACTAGTGTAGACTCTAGCTGTAGAGACCCATACGGGAGCATTTGGGACAGATGAAGGCCTCCAGTTGTGCTGCTGCAGATAGAATCATAGAATCGTAGAGTTGGAAGAGACCACAAGGGCCATCCAGTCCAACCCCCTGCCAAGCAGGAACACCATCAAAGCATTCCTGACAGGTGGCTGTCAAGCCTCTGCTTGAAGGAGGAGACTCCACCACACTCCTTGGCAGCAAACTCCACTGTCAAACAGCTCTTACTGTCAGGAAGTTCTTCCTAATGTTTAGGTGGAATCGTCTTTCTTGTAGTTTGAATCCATTGCTCCGTGTCCTCTTCTCAGGAGCAGCAGAAAACAACTTTTCTCCTTCCTCTATATGACATCCTTTTATATATTTGAACATGGCTATCATATCACCCCTTAACCTTCTCTTCTCCAGGCTAAACATACCCAGCTCCCTAAGCCGTTCCTCATAAGGCATCGTTTCCAGGCCTTTGACCATTTTGGTTGCCCTCCTCTGGACACGTTCCAGCTTGTCAGTATCTTTCTTGAACTGTGGTGCCCAGAACTGGACACAGTATTCCAGGTGAGGTCTGACCAGAGCGGAATACAGTGGTACTATTACTTCCCTTGATCTAGATGCTATACTCCTATTGATGCACCATTGCATTTCATCTCCCTGCATTCCTATTATTATTATTATTATTATTATTATTATTAGTTCCTCCTCTGGTCACTGCTATGGATGCATGACCTGACTGCCTGTCTCCAGGCACTGTGGTTGTCTGCAACGGTGGAATTGACCTTGCCAAGCTTCCACCCCCATTTACAGACATCTTTGTAGTGCAGAGTTGGTCTGCCAACAGGCCTGGTGCCTGAAGCATCTCCGTAGGCAATTCTGCCATCTTCCATTCTGTGGACACGACCAAGGTAGCGTAGATGCCGCCGAGACAGGAGTGCAAATATGCTGGGAATGTGGGCTTGAGGGAGCACATCTTTGAGAAATTATTTGCAGATCTGTGCCCTGTTTTGGTGATGCAATTCCACTTATTTTGGCGGTGGGAGGGGGGGGCGGCGGAATGTGACCACTATAATAATAATAATAATATAATAATAATAATAATTTAAATATTAAAAACTTCCCTAAACAGGGCTGCCTTCAGATGTCTTTTAAAAATAGGATAGCTGCTTATTTCCTTGACATCTGCTGGAAGGGCGTTCCACAGGGCGGGCGCCACTACCGAGAAGGCCCTCTGTCTGCTTCCCTGTAACCTCGCTTCTCGCAATGAGGGAACTGCCAGAAGGCCCTCGGATCTGGATCTCAGTGTCCGGGCTGAACGATGGGGGTGGAGACGCTCCTTCAGGTATACAGGACCGAGGCCATTTAGGGCTTTAAAGGTCAGCACCAACACTTTGAATTGTGCTCGGAAACGTACTGGGAGCCAATGTAGATCTCTCAGGACCGGTGTTATGTGGTCCCGGCGGCCACTCCCAGTCACCAGTCTAGCTGCCGCATTCTGGATTAATTGCAGTTTCCAGGTCACCTTCAAAGGTAGCCCCATGTAGAGCACATTGCAGTAGTCCAAGCGGGAGATAACTAGAGGATGCACCACTCTGGCGAGACAGTCTGCGGGCAGGTAGGGTCTCAGCCTGCGTACCAGATGGAGCTGGTAGACAGCCGTCCTGGACACAGAATTAACCTGCGCCTCCATGGACAGCTGTGAGTCCAAAATGACTCCCAGGCTGCGCACCTGGTCCTTCAGAGGCACAATTACCCCATTCAGGACCAGGGAGTCCCCTCTATAGCAATGCCATCCCAGCCCTGAGCATCGTTCATCTGACATGCTGACAAAAAGCAGGCTGTTGTTTCATCTATCCTGACTCAGCTTGCTGTTGCCTTCTGGAGCTGATATTTTGTGATCTACCGGTAAGAGTCGATGAAATCAAACAGGGCCCTCATTCGCTTACGGCCAACTTCCTCCCTTCTCTCTGCCGTTTCGCGTACGAGCGCTTCACCCTCCTGCCTCTTGACATATGTAGGCTATATTTACTTACACAAAGCTGTAATTTATTTCATCCTTTAACCTCCCTCTGAATCGCTCCATTATAAGCCTTGTTGCTTTTTTGGTGTGCCTGTTTCCCCCCCTCCCCCACCTACCCACCCAAACCAACAGATGTTCTAATAGTGATGATCTGGATTAATTGGCCTTGCATCCCCGGAGAATTGAAGCAGAATCTGGTCAGGTCACCAATGGTAATTGTTTAATGGTATTGGCTTGGTCCCTAATGAGTAGTAATTTGCATGACACAAACCGTGCTGACTGATTGACACAACGCAGCTTTTGACATGCAGGACAGGGAGCCTATGGGATTGGGGAGGGGGAGGGGACATAATGCAGCTATAGATGGTTATTATTAATTATGAACAAACTGACCACAAATGATGGAAACATTTACACAAATATAGATGGATTGTGGGACGCGGGTGGCACTATGGGTTAAACCACAGAGCCTAGGGCTTGCTAATCAGAAGGTCGGCAGTTCGAATCCCCACAACGGGGTGAGCTCCCGTTGCTTGGTCCCTGCTCCTGCCAACCTAGCAGTTGGAAAGCACGTCAAAGAGCAAGTAGATAAATAGGTACCGCTGCAGCGGGAAGGTAAAAGGCGTTTCTGTGCGCCGCTCTGGCTCGCCAGAAGAGGCTTTGTCATGCTGGCCACATGACCCGGAAGCTGTACGCCGGCTCCTTCGGCCAATATTGCGAGATGAGCGCCGCAACCCCAGAGTCGGTCACGACTGGACCTAATGGTCAAGGATCCCTTTACCCAGGGGTGGAGGAAGCTTCCTTGCCCCCCGGGGGAGCGAACGGAGGCTTCCCCTGGGGGCAGGGCGTCGTGACGTCACGACAGAGTGCGCATGCGTGAAATGCCGCACGTGCGCACTCCATCCAAACCGACACTGCTGCTTCTGCGGCACCCTTGGGAGGTGCTGCGCCAAAAGCAGCAGCGGCGGCACCCCCACGATCCGCCCCACGCGATCGGTGGCTGGGGGGTGCCCCACCGCTGCTGCTATTGGCGCGACAGCTCGCAAGGGTGCCACGGGAGCAGTGGCGGCACCAGCGGGCGGGCGGGCCCCGTGCAGAGCGGGGCCAGCCGAAGTGTCACCCTCTCCTCACCTGGAACCCGGGGCGTACCACCCCCTCCACCCCCCTTGCAACGCAAGTGCCTTTACCTTTACCTTTTTAGATGGATTGTAGCTGGGCATGTACTGATTGTTACTCGCCTCTGTATGCCCGCAATCATCCATCCAGTTTCAGGGCTGCTAAGTGTAAGAGTTTGAGCCCCTTTCCTTATTGCAAGGTATATTGGTTGCTAGGTGTCTCTGACTGGTTGGACGCGGGGGGGGGGGTGGGAAGAACCAGCTGAGGAACCACCAAGAGGAGAAGGCTCAGAGCCCAGGGACTGGTGGTGGGACAACAGGGAGTGGTCAGAGGGACAGAAAGGAGAAGACTGGGAGGAGGGGTCAGAAGTTGAGGAGGCAACAGGATTTAGTGAGCTGGGAGAGTCTGTGACAGAGAGAAGTCCAGAATCGAAGGCAGAAGCTGAAACAGGAGAAGAAGGAGGGCAGGAGACAGAGATGAGTCAATCCTTCTTTGCAAGGAACTCTGGGAATTGTAGCTCTGTGAGACCTCCTCACAACTCTCATCACCATTAGCAAACTGCAGTCTTCCCCACAATGGTGAGATGTCTTCTGTATTTCTATATAACTTGTGTCAATTATTCCTAAATTTGCATTTATCCTTGTGAATATGCACACTACATCTGTCTTTATCCACAGGTCACTTAGATTTGCTGTATGGATGTTATGATGCTTTCTGAGAAATAATGCGATAGAAATATAGCCCATTGTTGGCTGAGACCCAGCAAATGCACAGTGTGCAGTGTTAAAAAGAAGACGGATGCAAGCCTAGCCCAGTTACCTGGGAGTAAGGCCCATTGAATCCCATAAGACTTACCTTTGATTACGCCTGGCTAGGACTGCAGCCTCACTCTTCTTTCCTGGTTTTTTGTTTACAACATAAGCACCGAGAGAGACAATATGTTTGCTGTTGTCATGGCAATCTCCAGAATTAGCTCACTTTTTGAAGAAGGAACTCTGCCACTTTTTCGCTCCGTGCTCTTTAACCTCTTTCAATATTAAAAACCTTTTATGACAGCCATTGAAAGTCTCAATTGGGAAAGGTCAAGGGGGTTCTCTAACTCAAGCACTGTCAAAAAAAAACATAACTGTTTTGAAGATGCTTTGTGGCCATTTCATTTAACGAAAAGGATGTATGCTGGGTGTTTTGTAAGATTTAGGTACAGCAGCTTATAAAAGCAGCATCTTTTTTATATTTATATAAAAAAAAGAGTGGGTGATAGGCATACCCATTTACTCTTCTTCTGCAAACATCTCTTCCTCTATTCAGCAGGTCCAGGTGCTAATGTCAAGTTTATTGCACAACCCACCCGCTACATTTCTTATAGGTATGCCAGCATTAAGAACTTAAGAAGAACCTGCTGGATCAGGCCTATCGCCATGCAGTAATAATAATAATAATAATAATAATAATAATAATAATAATAATAATTTATTATTTATACCCCACCCATCTGGCTGGGTTCCCCCAGCCACTCTGGGCGGCTTTCAACCGAATATTAAAAACAATACAGCATCAAACATTAAAAACTTCCCTAAACAGGGCTGCCTTCAGTTGTCTTTTAAAAGTAAAATAGTTCCTTCAGGTATACTGGGCTGAGGCCGTTTAGGGCTTTAAAGGTCAGCACCAACACTTTGAATTGTGCTCAGAAACGTACTGGGAGCCAGTTATCTGGAACAGTAATAATAATAATAATAATAATAATAATAATAATAATAATAATAATTTATTATTTGTACCCTGCCCATCTGGCTGGGTCTCCCCAGCCACTCTGGGCGGCTTCCAACAAATATCAAAATACATTAAAATATCACAGATTAAAAACTTCCCTAAACAGGGCTGCCTTCAAGTATTTTCTAAAGGTCGTGTAGTTGTTGAT